>JALIGW010000029.1:6845206-7445206 GCA_023053685.1 Diadophis punctatus similis | reverse complement strand
ATACACCAAGTGAAAATTAAGTTAGAGTTAAAGATATGGTTAGCAGTAGGGTTTGCCTTCCTTGATGTCAAAACCAAAAACTGACATAAAGGATACATTTATGCTAGGGAGATATTCTTAGAGGTTTTTGAAGAAAAGTGACAGTGACATCTTTTCATTCTGACTTTTTTGTTCCACAGTAAAAAAAAAAAACAATGGAAAAATCCCATTGCCGTTGAAAATGAAACTAGGGTTAGGTTTCTGGTTAGGGTTAACGTTTGGGTTAGGTCTCCTTGAAGTCAAGGCCAAAAATTGATGTTAGGAATAGATTCTTAGAGGTTCTGTCAGTAAAGAGACATTGACAGTCTTTCGTTCCCATTTCTTTTTGCTCCATGGAAAACTCCCATAGGCACTGAAAGAGAAAATAGGCTTAGGGTTGTGGTTGTGGTTAGGTCTACCTGGCGTCATGGCTGAAAACTAGAGAGGGAGATTTGCAAATGTTTTCTAAAGAAAGTGACCATGACAGATTTTCATTCTGTTATTTGTGCTCCACAATAAAATACATGGGAAAATCCCATTGCCATGGGAAATGAAACTAGAGTTACAGTTAGTTTTTGGGTTAGGGTTAGAGCAGTGTTTCCCAACCTTGGCAACTTGAAGATATCTGGACTTCAACTCCCAGAATTCCCCAGCCAGCATTCGCTGGCTGGGGAATTCTGGGAGTTGAAGTCCAGATATCTTCAAGTTGCCAAGGTTGGGAAACACTGGGTTAGAGTGAAGTAATGATTATAGTTAGGGTTAGGGTTAGAGTTCTCTTTGTAGTCAGCACCAAATACAGATATCAGTGATAAATTCCAATAGATTCTCTAAGTAAAGTTACAGTTACAGCTTTACGTTCTGATTTGTTTTTGGTTCATGGGAAAATCCCACTGCCATTGAAAATGAAACTTCAGTTATGGTTAGGGTAAGGTTTCCTGTTAAGGTTAGGGTTAGGGTTAGATCTCCTTGGAGTCAAGACTGAATATAGAAATCAGGGATAGATTCTAAGAGATTTTTCTAAGTAAAGTGAAGATTACACTTACAATTTGGAACACACTATTTATCATATATAAGCAGTGAAAATCAAGCCAGGCAGTAAAACTAACTAGAAAATGGATTATTGCAGAATGATAAAGATTGGAGTTATGCAGAGATCTGGGTTCAGAAAGAAAAGGGAAATTTGCTCGCACTTTTTCCTGACTAACTTCATGGCAGCAGCACACAGAAAAAATACATGTTTAATTAAAAGGAACTGTTGCAAGTTGCAACTCATGTAGCCATGAATGTTTGAACACACTTTTACCCTTTGAAGCCCAGCTTTTGCACAGAGCTAATAAAGAATGGAGTTTGTTAATTAGGTTGTTTATAAAAGCTCGTGGAGAGTTCAAAGAATAGATGGGACGAAGCAAGAGTCCCATACATTAGGGCAGTGATGGCGAACCTTTTTTTCCTCGGGTGCCGAAAGTGCATGTGCGTGTGCTATCGCACATGCGTGAGTGCCAACACCCATAATTCACTGCCTGGGAAGGGCAAAAACGGCCTCCCCCGCCCCCCCAGAGGCCCTCTGGAGGCCGGAAATGGCCCATTTCCCAACTTCTGGTGGGCCCGGTAGGCCCATTTTTCACCCTCCCTAGGCTCCAGAGGCTTCCCTGGAGCATGGGGAGGGCAAAAACGCCCTCCCCCGTCCCCCCGGAGGCCCTCCAGAAGCCAAAAATGCCCTCCCAGAGCCTCCGTGCAAGCCAAAAATCAGCTGGCCGGCACGCACATGCGCACTGGAGCTGAGCTAGGCAATGGCTTGCGTGCCGGCAGATATGGCTCCGCGTGCCACCTGTGGCACGCGTGCCATAGGTTCGCCATCACTGCATTAGGGCTACCAAACCAAGATTGCAACAATGCAGTTAGCCCGCAAGAGATCTAACTCTTTTCTGCCATTCTTGTGGATATTCAGATTTTTGAAGTCCAGTTCTGGTAACCTTATGTAAATGGGAATCTGAACCTCCTGAATCCTGGGAAGCTCCAGCGTTTCAAATCACAAAAGGGGAGTTTGCCATTTGAGCTGTGCTGCAGCCACGCCAAAACAATGTTGGTTATGTTGTTTGAGGAAGATGATACTCTGGAGAACAATATCAATGCCAGATCAATATAAATGTCACATATGGGGGGAGGGGAAATCCATTGCTTTATCTCTAATATCCATATAGCTCTATTTAGGTTATATTTGGGCTGGCAGGAAATGAGACCCTACTACTTGCATCTTCTTTAAATATGCTATGCTTATACAGCAATTGCATATTGAATCTGTTAATCATTGACAATCACTGTTATTTCCAGGGGTCAGGACTACTGCATTTTCTTCAGCTCTCCTGAACACAGAAACAGCTGCAGCAGTCATCTGAGAAATATTCGCTCCCTTTTTCGCACCAACATTTCTCCCAATAGCCACAAGACCTCTGCATTATGATTCAGAGGCTTAAATAAACACCATAAAAGGAACCAAAAAGCTTGTATAATATTTTAGAGAAATTTTTAATCATCTTTCCCATTAATGTCAACATAGGTTCCCAGTCCCGGTTCTTACAGAAGCCTCTGACCATATGCTTGCATGTGTGCACGCTCTTTCTTAGCAATATCTGCATGCTAATGCCTACTGCTGCATCTTAGACAATGAACTATTGTAAGTTGAGTAGTACCTGTAACAGGTGGCAGGGATGGAGGAGTGGCCTAACTCTCTTCTGAAAAGGCACTAAGAATATGTTCCCAAATGTCCCAGGTGACGTGTCACAAGCATGGAGGATGTATGTAGAGCGAAGGTGAAGGAACTAGGATGCATGAGCTTCATTCAGATCTTCAGGGGTGATGGTCCCTGGGGCAGATTTCCAAGGAATCCAGTGTTGATTTTGTGAGGAGCAACACTTTATGCTGCCAAAGCCAAAATGGAATAGACAGAGAGTCACTATGACATTCCACCAAAAAAATTAAAGCAGTAAAATGTTTGGCCATACAAAACCAGTTATTGGCAGAACCTGTAATACATCTGAGGTGGAAAGAAATAATGGAACACAACAGGCAGGATCTAGTTCTCATTCCCAGTTTAAATTGCCCTTCTGAGCAGCATGGGATTGGCACTAGTCCAGTTCTTCCAATACTTTTTTCCAATACTTTTTCAAAAGAGCACTACACTTGTATTTATATTTATATTATATTTATAAAGGTCCCACATAAGACTGACAAGCACTATGGGCTCTCGGTTTCTGGGACAGATGCTTCTGTAAGGACCCTTTGCCAAAGGGGCCATGGAGGACAATTTGCTATGAAGAGATCTCTGCCTAGAGTGATTAATAAGAGTTTGGCAGATCCCAACCCCTGAACATGTTAGCAGCTGCAGCACTGGACTCAATTGTCGTGAGATGGATAGCCATATAAATGTGATGGATAGCCAGATGTTAAGACAGACAGACAATCAACAATGATGGATGGATAGATGATAGATGATAGATAGATAGATAGATAGATAGATAGATAGATAGATAGATAGATAGATAGATAGATAGATAGATAGATAGATAGATAGATAGATAGATAGATAGATAGATGTTACCAGAGCATTTCCATGCTTTGGGTGGAGTTAATTCTGAGTTTTTGCTGTCCAGCCCTTAACCACTCTGCAATTAATCCTATAATCCTACCTATTTGGAATAAGATCACTGAACTCAATAGAACACAATTCTATTCTAAGCCACCCAGAGTTATGTTGAGGTAAGATAGGTGGCCTGTAAATTTTATAAATGTATAATTTATAAATTTATATTATTACTTATAAATACATACATTCTAAAGTGATGTGTAGAGAAGTAATTATTCATTTGCTATTTCTCTCATAATTTCAGTGATGATGATGATGATGAGGAGGAGGATAATGATGATGAGGATGATTGTTCTTTATTTACAAAGTTAAAGTAGCGCCTAGCTAAATGTCCCTCTCTTCCCTTCTCCTGCCTTTGCCCAGCAGAACTTGAATTGAATGATCCTCAAGGGTCAGAGCTCATCTAGCAGGAAGCTCGGGTGGTTGTTTCCAGTTTGCTTGACTGTTGGACGAGAACTGTGGTTTGTCAATTGTGCTTGTGGCATCACACTTATGTATTTTAGCTGCCATTGCTTCAATTGGCCATGAGCAGAGAAGAGGTTGCTGATGAGAAAATTTTGCAAATTGAAATAACCAATTGAAGTCCCAGGGGCAGAATGCTTCCATGCCTGCTCTTCTTTTCTGGCCATGCAGGAATTGAAAACCTGAAAGCAACGTTGCCCAGTGCAAAATACATGCAGAACTAAAGGTCAGAGATTAAGCTTAAGGATTCTTTTTTAGCAGTATCACTGCATTTGACTCAGCATCGATTCACACCAAAGTCTGCTCCTAGTCATCCAGGTTTTCCTTATTTCCTTATTATCCAGTTTATTTTAAGTGGGAAAATTAATCAGATGCCTTTCTCATTGTACTGCAGATCACCCGGAATTGTTTCAATAGAGACGGCCTGTTAGAATATATGCACATGCATCTAATTTATCATACAAGTTAAATAATTCTTAATTCTAGTTAGCCACCTGACTGGTTCTACTTCAAGCATGGTGTTTACCCAGAAAGACAAACAAGATGCTTTGTCGTCAGGTGTGATATGGCTCCATTTCTGCCGAAAGAGGTGCATAATCACAAACCAGGTTTACTGTATGCTCCTCTGCTGGATAAGGAGACTTCATAGCCGTGACTAATAGAACAAATGTGATATTACATTTATATGCAAGACTGTATTTCATTGACCTAAATGTAATTCCCTAAGAAAATAGAAGGAGACAGAAAAAGAAACAGATGCTTCCAAGCTTCAGCAAAATGTTGATAATGCTATTTGAACACCTTCCTGCTGCTAGCAGTACAAAATCCAGGGTGGGGAGAGGAGGGGAAGTGTCATGAGTAAAGACAAATGAAATCATTTCAAATTCTTTCCCAAACCAGGCGACTATCAAGGCAAATCTTGGAAACAGACATAGAAATATTTGACATTTTTACTAATGATTTAATATTTTATCAGCATCTGTATTATTTTTGTAATCTGAATCTAAAATGTGTACTGACTGAAATTTCTGTTGGCTATTAATATGGCTTCTCTTACACCATTTAATCGACATTAACAACATTCCTATAATCAACATACAGAAGGCACAAGTATTATCTGAATCCTGTCTGCAAAAGTCTTAGTTACAACCCTAGCTTTCGGCAGGATATACATCAAGACATATTCATCAACAGTAAGCAGGATATGGTTGGCATGGTTGGCGGTAGAAGGAAACAAGCCCACCAAAAAAACATAGTGGCTAAACAAAATCAAAGCCATCACCAGTCAGAGCATATAACAACTGAAATAAGTTGGAAAATGTGGAGGCAGCTGATCCCTAGAATCACCAAGAATCAGACATGATTGAAGGGATATCATCATCAAGGGATAACTGCAGCCCTCGCCCTTATTTATTACACATGGGCAGTGGGAATCTTTCAGTTCTGGTAATATGCTTTCATTTCTCCTTTATTTCTCTACCTCCTTCTGCTCCTTTGCTTGTTCATTTTCTATTCCCTTCTACTCTCTCTTGCCTTCCTCTACCTTCTTGCCTTCATGACATTGAATACTTTTATTATTTTAATTTTGGGTGCTATCCACTTTCCATTTAAAATTAATCATGTACTTAGAAAGTTCTAAGTCCAAATACAGCAAATAGTTAAAACTGCAAGCATAAATCACTGTGAATAATCCAATATCTAAGTCTCTCTCCTTTTCTTATGAATCCTAATCTTTATCTTATGTGAATCTAAAATTGGAAACAGCTGACAGTTTTTCTTTTGCCATATCACTTAGGACAGTTGATTGTTTGGAGCACCCTGCTGTCAATAAAACTAAATATTGCAAGAGATCATACTGAAGATGACTGTCGGTACTCTATCGTCCGCATGCAGAGTATAGGACTCCAGTATGAACACAGAATAGGCACTCTTCTTCCTTTTCTTCTACCTCTTTCTCCTTGCTGGCCTTCCTCTTCCTCTTGGAGACTTAACCATTGAAGGTAACAGCACTTTCCATCTCAACATCATTGTTGCAATCTGAATACTGTAGGTTGCCATAAGCAATAGGTTGCCATTGCATTAATTCATGCTTGAAGAACACTTAACCAGAATGGACCATACTGAAGAAACCTGATGACTTTTACAAGGCTGCCCTTTGACACACACCCCACTTACTATTTCATCGAGGAAGAAGCCTTTATAAACCATCTTCCCTGAAGAACTTCATAGGAACATATTACAGAATTTGCAAATTGCAATACATTTGATGGCAAAATGTATTAACATTTGCAGAAAACAGGGGCATGTGAGAAGTAGGGAAAGTCAGCCCACAGTGCTCTGTCTACACTTCTAATATTACCGTAGTTTATAATATTCGGTTTCCTACCAGGCTTATAACAGGTGGTCCTCATTTAACAATCACTCATTCAGTGACTTGTGATAACACTGAACGAGTGCTAGTTATGACTGGTCTTCAAAGCTCCAGCCGGCCCTTTCCCATAGCTGCTGCCATTTGTCCAATTCTATCATATATCCAAAATTCCTTGCCCATTTTATCATTGTGTCTTTCACTTGCTCTTGCTCTAATTTTTTAATTAAGCTTTCTTCCGTTCCTGTGAGTATTTCATCTAATTCTGTTTTTTTTTCTAAATTAATACCCTCTGTTTTAAAGTCTTTATCATATCTTGATTGTATCTGCATTCTCATGTACCAATCCATCTTTATCCCTTGTTTCTCCAATTCTTGAATAGATTTCAATTCCCCCTTATCAGTTAAAATATAGAAAATATGTATAAAATGTTTTATAGATGGCACATGTCACCAGAAAGGATAGCTAAAATGTTTAAAGATAAATCTATGAAATGTTGGAAATGTCACCAAATACCTGGTACTTTTTATCATATGTGGTGGACATGTGCTGAAGTCAAAGCGCATTGGAGTTTAATTCAAACATGAATAGAAAAGATATTGAAACAACGTATAGATTTGAAACCAGAGATATTCCTGTTGGGTATATTACCAGAGAAATATAATAAAGAAAATACATATTTAATTATTCATATAACACTGTTCTACAAATTTACAATTTTTGTTAGTTTCAGAAATGAAATGTGCCATTTCTTAATGAATTTCACATGCTGAATTCAAATATAATAATGAAATTTGTTAGTTGGCTCTAGTTTTTATGCAACGGACATTTTACATTTTCCAACTACAGGTAATAGGCAAATAATGCGCCAAAAGTTAATACGTATATATAAACCCGTATATTTTTATTAAAATTAAGTGAATTACTGTATATTCGCAACAGTGAATACATGAAATAATCTATTGTATATGTTTATCAAGAAAAACTAAATTAGTAAACAAGTTTAAAATGTTCAAAAGTTTAAATTTCTCATTAATCTTGCCTTCAGTTTGTGTCCCTTTTGCTTCTCTTGACTTTTCTTTTGTATTCAAGGAAAGGATTGTCCCTTACAATTGTCCAACAGTAGTCTGCAAGCAGGGTGAATGTTGCAATGCCTCTGCGATCGTTTGTAAGAGTGAATGACTGCCTTGGTGCTGCAACGTTTGTAATTTCGGGATTGTGTTGTAAATACTTGGGAGGGTTATCACGTAACTTGGAACGGTCACTAAGTGAACTGTCATAACTCAAGGATTACCTGTATTCCTTTTTCCTGTGCAATGGGCATTGTTATCTTTGCACATGTAATCAGTTTATAGTGCACCCTCTCCCCTTAACACTGGACTATTCTTTGTCTTTGGTCAGAAATTTAACATGAAAGCATGCTACATATGGAGCCAATGTTATCAACAGATATCATGAGGGGATCATCTCGGATTGTAGGGACTGGGAGGTTAAAGTAACCTCCTCAATAAACCTCTTAAACATGCTGGCTCTTTCCTTCTGGGCCCTTCCCTGCTTGCCCCCAGGTCTTTTGGACAATTCTAAAGAAAAGGTGTTACATTCTCAGACTGAAGCACATTGGCTTCAGTCAGGCCCTCCATTCTGGAGGGAAAATACTGACTGCTGATTGGCTAGACTGTCTGGCAGCTCCCTATAAAAGGGCTGGCTGTCAGACAGAGCCTTTGCTGGATTATAAAAAGTTGCCAAATAGCTGTTGTTTTGAAGCCACTTCTGTGTGCCTCTTCCAGTCACCCTATCTAACAAAAGGTGCATGCATTGCCAAATTATCTCCCTTTTCTACACCACTACATTAATGGAGAGATTGAAACTATTTTAAGCTCTTTACTTATGATCCAGAATTGGGGAAAACTAGCTTGTGGAAGACCACTTATAAGAGAGGTCAAAGCAAGGGGGCATGGAGTAGAAGAAAAAGTAGAACATGAAAGGACAAAGGAAATCAAATGTGAAATTTCTTAACTTGGAATGGAGCACCGTGACATAAAAATCCATGGGTCAACTGGCAAGGACCCTGCGCGATCCCTCTGGGATGTGGGCAAAGAGGTTGTGCAGAATCTTTGGGAAACTTTAGCTAGACAACTAGACAAAATTGTGGAAGTACTTTTTTTTTACTGCTGAATGTTATAATGCCATCATGTAATAGCTCCGAACAATGCCACTCTGTACCAGTGTTTCTCAATCTTAGCTATTTTAAGATATGGGGATTTCAACTCCCAGAATTCCCCCCCACATCTTAAAATGGCTAAGGTTGAGAAACACCGTTCTTTATATTGCTATTTACATTAAGCCTTCTTGTTCATGGCCCGTGAAATACGATGCGAGTTATTAATCCATACTCAGAATTTTTATTAGTTGCTGATATTCTTTTCTTCTTCCTGCTGCTGCTTCATTGTCACATGATTTGTAAGATATTGTTTTTAATTGTTATATAGCTCTTCGATCAGTCACCTTGAGCAAATACTGAGTATGGTTTCTACATTAATGCCTTTTTTCAGAACCAATGTAGCTGAAACAAAGGGATAATAAAATACAGGATTGCTTGAAGAAAATATCACACAGAGCCAGGTTTCTAAAATGAAGGCGATGTTTTTGCACTGAGTCTGTAGGGAGTCTATAGGACAGTGATGGTGAACCTTTTTTCCCTCAGGTGCCGAAAGTGCATGCGCGCATGCTATCGCGCATGCGTGAGTGCCCACGCCCATAATTCAATGCCTGGGGAGGGCGAAAATGGCCTCCCCCGCTCCCCCGGAGGCCCTCTGGAGGCCGGAAATGGCCCGTTTCCCAACTCCTGGTGGGCCCAGTAGGCCCATTTTCCATCCTCCCCAGGCTCCAGAGGCTTCCCTGGAGCCTGGGGAGGGCAAAAACACCCTCCCCAGTCCCCCCCCGGAGGCCCTCCGGAAGCCGAAAACGCCCTCCCAGAGCCTCCGTGCAAGCCAAAAATCAGCTGGCCGGCGTGCACATGTGCGCTGGAGCTGAGCTAGGCAATGACTCATGTGCCGGCAGATTTGGCTCCGCATGCCACTTGTGGCACCCATGCCATAGGTTCGCCATCACTGCTATAGGATAATGCCATAGGGGACAGTCTTTTTTTTGGGGGGAAAGAGAGATAACCTGTGGCTTGCTTTGCTCATCCATTTTATAAATACTCCTGTCTATTGAAATTGCCAAAAACACAAAACAACAGCAACATCCGCTATTGACGCAATTGCTTGAAGCATTATTGCAGCCATAA
Organism: Diadophis punctatus similis; assembly: GCA_023053685.1. Classification (NCBI taxonomy): domain Eukaryota; kingdom Metazoa; phylum Chordata; class Lepidosauria; order Squamata; family Dipsadidae; genus Diadophis; species Diadophis punctatus. The sequence continues at coordinate 7,435,426 of JALIGW010000029.1, read as the reverse complement.
CTTTTCCTTGAGCTACTTAAAGAATGAGTTTTCAAAATGACAACACCAATTATTTTTTCTTTGAGAATAAGAACAGATCACGAACCTGGCATTGAAAAAGCTAGCCTGTTAACTTTTATGACTTCGCAAAAAGGCCAGAAACTGCTTGGGATGGGGAGACAAAAGCCACAAAGCACATCAGGGTCTGGACTGTTGGAGGAAAGGGGAAAATCCCAAGAGCTGGGAGACCAGATGAAATGGGAATTATTTCCAGTGGGAAATCACAAAACCACAAATCCTTCAGGTCTAGAGGAAGTGCTAAGAAAAAAAAAATCTTTCTCTGGGGCAGAAGCAGAGCTGATAAATTACAGAATTATGACCAGTTTAGCTTTCTAAGGCTTCCATAAGCTCCACCACTACACTGTAAAAAGCTGGCATTGATCTAAGCCTGGGACTTCCCTTGTGCATGGAAGGGGCTTAAGTTTCCGCCTCTACAATTTACTGCAAGTCTCCAAACTCGTTTTGATTAGTGTTCTGTTAAATTTTCTTCCCGTTTTAATTTGTTCCCTGTTTGTGATCTACTGTTTATTCTCAAACTAGCTATGTTTTTGATATAAGAACTTTGAAGGAAACTTGGCCAGATAATGGATTTTTCTGAGTCATCTGATTGTGGCCTACACTCCCCTTGTTAATTATCACTCATTAAAAGTTGTCAGATGCTTCCTTCCTCTTTTTAGACTGTCCTTCTCTGCTTGCAGTTATTTAACATGCAAAAATGCTGTTTCCCATCTGCATAAAGCCTCTAGTTTGGACGGAGGGAGGGAGGGAGAGAGGGGGGGGGAGGGAGAGGGAGAGGGAGAGGGAAGGAGAGGGAGAGGGAGAATAAAATATGTTCTCATCATACTGTCCTGAAGAATGATATCTGCTAGATTTCCCAGTGTTTAAGAAGAAAAACCAGAATACAAGTAGCCACTCCACATTTTAAACAGAAACATGAATTTGAAAAAATTGTGATTTTCTTATACTCTAGTCCAGGGGTGGCAAACTCGCAGCCTGGATGCGTCATGTGCAGGCCACACCCACCCCAGCTCCACGAAGGGAAAAAAAATCACAATACTTCACGTGATGGCAACATGACGTGGTGAGTTTGACACCCGTGCTCTAGTCAATGAACAACTCAAGATTTCAAATCACAGTTGGGGCCTGTCTGGTTCCCATAACAATATCAAATCACAGTTTCTTGAGTTTGGAAGCTACATGGATTGATTTATTGATCTAGCTATTGATCTAGCTATCGAAATCTCTCAGAAGCGAAACATTTGGATTGGTTCCTCTGGAGTACAGGTGAATTTAACTTTTTAAGTGAATTAAAAATTAGGGTAACTCATAAGCCCAAAGTACACCATGACTCATTCACATCATTCACGTACCAGCAATCTATGTTTCCAGTTGTACCTGAATTTGTAGTCTTAGATAGATTATAAAAGTGAACCCTATAACATGAACATACCCTTCTGTTTTCAAGGTTGCTAAATGCCCTATGCAGTGCTTAGAAAACAAAGCTCTTTGTGTTGCCTTAGAACAGTGGTTCCCAACCTTTTTTTGGCCTTGCCCCACCTAAGCATCTCTAAAATTCTGATGCCACCCCCCCGTGACATATAATTCTTACTATTCAAAAAGTGAACTCCTACCAGTGGTGGGTTCCTACTGGTGCGGTCCACTCTATCGCACCGGTAGCGGCGGGCTGGTGACGTCACCAAGAGCTTACTGACCTGGTGCAGTTGGTTGCCGGTCCCTAGGAGCCGCCATCTTTTTTTCAGAATTTCTGGGCTTTCTTTTCTTCCTGCGCATGCGCGGAAGCAAAATCGCGCCAAAATCTCATGAGGGGACGCACGTGTGTATGAGATTTCGGCAATTTTTTGCTTCCATGCATGCGCAGAAGCAAAATTGCACAAGGGGGCGCACACACGTAGCGAGCACGCGCGCGCACGAAATGTGGTGATGCATGCGCAGCACACCAGTAGCAAGGTAAGAGAGCAACCCGCCCCTGACTCCTACTCACATGGAGGAAGCCTAAAAGGCCATTAATTTGTTTAAACAATGTTCCAAAGAACATGGCATCCATGAAAGAGAAAAATAAAAGAACAAAAGACAGTAGAAGTATTGAGGAACTTAAAAAATAACAGTATGAAGGGATATGAAAAAACAGCAAATAAAGTTTCAAAACATATAACAGAGAACTGAAATGCATAAATATAAAATAATTTTAATGAAAGCTTTTTCTGTAATACTTTGATCATATTAATTACTATACATATTAAAATAAAGGTACCTAACAAATTCAAAATAGAATTTGAGCTCACCTCAAGATCATATTTACAACACAATCCTATGCATGTCTACTCAGAAGTAAGTACCATTGTCTTCAATGGGGCTTACTCCCGGGAAAATGTTGTAGAATTGAAGCTTTAGTCTACTTAAGTTAGTGAGATCCTTGTGCTTGATGCCTGCTGCAGGGAGATTTTATATTAGGCTCCAATTTAGTCAGCTTCATTCTCAAGTCTCCTCATTCAGTGATATCCAGTCAATTTCTTTTCTTCAGTAGCAAATCATTTACAGCACTAAAGCCACATTCAGCTAAATATAAAGATGGAAATGGTAACAGCAGTTTCTTGCAAAATAGGTTGAATTTGGGTATTTAGTTTCTGTCTCATCACAAAGCCATACCATCGCTCCTTTTATATTGAATAAAGTTTTAAGTGACTCATCATTTTGCATTTCTGAGAGTTCTTTTTGGAACTGCTTTGAAGCATCAGATAGATCCACCAGCACTTGCTGCACTACCCATGTTGGAAAATCAATTTGTTTTCAATCAGAAAATTTTCCTTTCATATCAGAGGCCAATTTTTCAGATGATCCACAATGACAAGTACAGCAGCATCAGTCACCTCACATTTTTTTAGCCAATGAAACATGTCAATTTTTTTGTCAGAAATATGTTTTGGACATAACTCTATAAATGTAATGAAACCTTTGCATCAACAAGAATTTTATTTGTTCCTTGAAGTTGTTTATTCAACATATTCAGTTTTTCAAAGATAACTCACAAATGCTTTACCATCAACGGTTAGCAGGTGCTTCCTTTCAGGCTTGTCACTTAAAAAGTCACTAAGAACATCAAATAGTTCCATGAATCTTTTCAACAATTTCCCTTTGAGAGCCACCTTATCTCAGTGTGAAGTACAAGTCTCACATAGTCTGCATTTCTATCTTCACAAAATTGCTTGAAGAGACGCTCACATTTGGCATTAGCTTTGATAGCATTGATACATTTTATAACTGATTTTAGTACCTCATTAAGACTCCTAAGCTGGGAGAGTGGCTCCAACAGATCCCAGGAACAACATCAGAGGTCTCTGTCCAGAAGAGTACATGCTAGGAACAGCTAAGATCCTTCCGGAAGCTTCAAACTCCCAGGCTTCTGGTAGAGGATCTGAGATTGAGGAAGACACAGACTACCCATTGGGGTGAGAAGGGAATGTGTGTGTGTGCATGTGCTTGTGCTTGTGTGTGTGTAAAGAAAATGAAAAGTCTGCACCTCTCTAGGATTTTCACCTGCAGTTGGGTTAATTAAAGGTAATGTTCTGCTATCTGGTTGAAAGCGGTTAAGAGCTGCTGAGGAATTGTGAAATGATTGCCTGAAATGAAGAAACTACACTTTTTGGTATTTCTTTGCTGACGATTGCCTAAATTATTGCTTGAATTATGACAAGACTTTTCCTATATTGCTATTGTGACAGCATTCTTAAGCAAGAAATGGTTTTTCTGCTGTGAGCTTCCCTGCCACCTTTCTGAATTTACTTATTCTGAAGTGACTGAATTCTTAAATATCAGACTGTAGCTGCAGAACGAGAACTAAACAGATCCTAGATGGAGCTCGTAGCAACTGTTTTCCACGAGAATTGGAAGAATTCCAAAGATTTCTCTATGGGCGCTAGATTTCAAGGAGGAAACCTAGAAGGACTTTGACTGAACAGTCTTCTGTATATATATATTTTCTTTAAATACATGCATTTTTCCTTCCTATATGTTCTATTGGGAGTATTTTTCTGTGAGCTACCGGTAGTAGTTTCAGCTAAGCATATTTACTCTTTCCCAGTTTTTCAAGGGTCTCCTATATTATGTTGTGTGCAGGGGCGGGTTCCTATTTTTTTTACTACCACTCTGTGGGTGTGGCTTATTTTGTGGGTGTGGCTTGCCAGCCATGTGACTGGGTAGGCGTGGCTTCTCGGACTGCTGAAGGGAGGGGAACTGAGGGGAGGGGAACTGAGATAGGTCCTGCTGCCCATTCCCACTCCCCTCAGCAGCTCGATTAGCCTCGAACATGCAAAAATGCCTAGGATCATCACCGTGCGTTCGTGGCTTCTCAGACTGCTGAAGGGAGAGGAACTGAGATAGCTCCTGCCACCCATTCTTTCAGTGTCTCACGCACTCCCTCAGCCATCCTCCCCTGCTTGGACTCACTGTGGGGTAGGAAGGCAGTGCATGAGCAGTGCCGGAAACTCAGCTTCTGGGCATGGGCAGAAGAAAAATTTTTTTAAAAAATATTTTTTTAAAAAAAATGGCGGCGCCCAGGCACCAGCAACCGACCACACCGGTACTGTGACGTCACCAGTAGGCCGCTACGGGTGCTATAGAGTGGACCGCACTGGTAGGAACCCACCACTGGTTGTGTGTCTGCATATCAGAGGATTTATCAGCAGAAAGCAGGCCTGGAGTATAGCTTCCATGATTTGAGCACAATCCAGGAAATTTATAGAGAAATACGGTTTATTATTTTTGGTTACTTTTATGCAAAAACATTTTAATTTTATTAGTTAATAATGCAAATGATTATACCGTGTTTTGGGATAGAGGATATAGATATTATGACTGTGCAATGTTTCTGGTTCAGTTCTAAAAAAAACCCGCTTCAGATCTCGTGAGGTCCCAAATATTAAAACTGAGCTCTTTTGTAAAACATTTATAAACTAGAATTAGTCATCAATGAATATATTGATTCAACATGATGGTGCAACTGTTTTGGTCCATGGCATTTAATTATTGTGTGGTTTTATTGATTTGAGTGTTTTAAATTATGTTCACCATGGATATTTTAGTTATTTTCTATACATCTTATAAACCACCAAGCACTGTTTTTGACCATGGCAGGATGCAAATATACAAGTAGAGCACTACACAACTCTTCAGAACAGCTACATCTTTTCCCAGGATTGTGTAGCAGCTGCCCAATGCTGGAAAAAGGAAAGCGGCTTTAAAGAGTTGTCAATAGGTACTACATTTATGTTCCCCTGTGCAATGAAGCATCTTTTCTGAATTATTTCTCAAGCATTACGCAGTACTAAAAGGGACTGTTTTTCCACTTCTGTGTTCCATTCTCACGATATTAATAATAGTGTGCAACGTCTCTTCAGGAAAACATAAATCTAAAATGAATGCATACTTCTGGAATATTAGTAGAAAATGGAATCATTTGACAAAAGCTTTGGAGGTTGCCATGCATGAAGCCTTCTACATGGCATAAATATAAGAAAAGGCATAGGAGCAAAAATAAGCAGGCAAACCCAAGCCACCTGATGAACCTGGAGAGAGAGGAGAAAGAGAACATAAATGAAATCATTATCATTTCTTTGGCATGAAGGGAGGCTGTATATGGATAAAATAAATGTCATTGTTAGAACCTGTAATTAGCGTGGATTAGAGTCCAGCTGGTAGAGAAGAATGTAGAGATGCTGAGATAGCCATAGTAAGGACATCTCATAGTACCGTATTATGAGATGTTATATTTCCATCCATAAAAGCCACCATATGATTTACATTGCTTTCTTTATCATTCCTATGTAAACTTTCTGGGGTTATATAACCCACAGCCTTCCCTAGTCATTCTTGTGGCCAGGGTCCAGTGATCACTGTAGCTGTACATGCTAATAAAAGATAGTCTCTTGCATCTATCTCCAAACAGTTTGGTTCCTTATTTAAGTGGGTATTTTTCTCACAACAAAAACACTGCATTTTAAGACTATGTTTGACATGTTCGATGAAAATTTCACATTAAAATACTTCGATAGAAAACATAGGTTCTCCTTTTAAAAGGCAAGCCCCAAGAGCCTAAATTTATTTATAAGGCTCTGTTTAAATGTTCCTGCCCCTAATATACAGGTAGTCCTTGACTTACAACATTTCATTTGGTGACTGTTGAAAGTTACAATGGCACTGAAAAAAGTGAGTTATGACCATTTTTCACACTTACGACCTTTGCAACATCCCCGTGATCATGTGATCAAAATTCAGATGCTTGGCAACTGGTCCATACTTATGACTGTTGCTTCTTTCCCAAGATCATGTGACCACTTTTTGCAACCTTTTGACAAGCAAAATCAATGAGGAAGCCAGATTCACTTAACAACCATATTACCAACTTAACAACTGCAATGATTCACCTAACAACTGTGGCGAAAAAAGGTTGCAATGTGGGGCAAAATCCACTAAACAAATGTCTCACTTAACAACAGAAATCTTGGGCTCAATTGTGGTCGTAAGTTGAGGACTACCTATATAGAGTTCCTCTGCATGAATGGGTGATAAAATCAGCACCATGGAAAGCTCAGAGAGTCCCAGTGGCTTCAACCAAATCTGAGAGTGAACCAAACACTTTTCTAGCTTCCAGAACCACATCTTGAAGAACATAAGGTGCCTTAAAGATGGAGACCTCTTGCTTTGAGCTCTAATCTCCTCAATTCTGGTAAGAATAGAATGCAACTAGAATGCGCTTCTGGGTACCAAGCCCTCAGACAAGATGAGGGGAAAGTTCTTTGCAGAGTATCTATATCTTACACATTGGCAAAAAAAAAAAAAATCAGAACACCAAATACAAACTGGGCGGATAAAACCTCATAGACGACCCTCACTCTGTCAAGGACCTTGGAGTACTCATCTCAAACGATCTAAGCACCAGAGCTCACTGTAACAGCATTGCCAAAAAGGCATTAAGAGTTGTCAACCTACAAGTTTCTTCTCCGGTAATATTGTACTGCTAACCAGGGCATACAAAATCTTTGCTAGACCAATTCTTGAATACAGCTCGCCTGCCTGGAATCCGCATTGTATATCGGACATTAATACAATTGAGTGAGTCCAGAGGTATTTCACGAGAAGAGTACTCCACTCCTCTGCTCACAACAAAATACCTTATGCCACCAGGCTTGAAATTTTGGGCTTGAAAAACCTACAACCACGCCACCTACGGTCTGACCTAAGCGTAGTACACTAAATTAGCTGCTACAATGTCCTACCTGTCAATGACTACTTCAGCTTCAACCGCAATAATACACGAGCACACAATAGATACAAACTCAAGGTAAACCACTCCAAACTCAATTGCAGAAAATACGACTTTAGCAATAGAGTGGTCAATGCCTGGAATGCTCTACCTGACTTGGTTGTTACTTCATCAAACCCCCATAGCTTCAACCTTAAACTGTCTACCGTGGACCTCATCCCATTCCTAAGAGGTCTGTAAGGGGCATGCATAAGCGCACCAGCGTGCCTACTGTCCCTGCCCTACTGTCCCCATTTATTCGTACCCTGTATTTACTGTATTCATATTCATGTTCATACTTATACCTGTTATCTCATTATCTTGACAAACTAACTAAATAAAAATAAGTATGAACTCTGGATACCTCACTGAAAACTGTTCATAAGACTTAAGACTTGACTATGATTCTGAAAACTACATTGTTCATGAGTGCCAGTATATTGATGAAATGGACTAGCCTTTTTAAAATTGTAGTCAGAAGCCAGGTCTCTGCTGAGAGAGAGGATCCTAATATCTGCCTCCAATGAAACTGAAGAAATGGCTTTGACTACCCCTCCTTATCAATGCTGGAGCCCAGACTATCGTTTTTGTGGGACAAGACTCTGTATGAGGGCTGCTGCAGGTCAGGTGGCTCTGAATCAGTAGACTGCAACGCATGCTTCTTTGGCATTCTGTTTGAAGAAACCCAGACTCGCATGTTGGAATTGTTGCACAAAATTCACATGGCATCATAATTTAATAAATGCAGGGCAGCACACAATGTAATGCTTTATTTTCTTACTTATAGTTGTCAGAAGAAGAAGCATAGTCAGTTATTTATTTTATTTAGTGTTCTTCTATGCCGCCCTACTCCCTGAGGACTCTCTTTATATCTACCTTCTTCCGATTTTGTTTCCTTGCTCACTATTCCATGTCACTCACAGAACCGGAAATGTCTTGGATGTCTTTTTTGGTATATTTATTTTTCAGTCTGCTCCCCCCCCCCGTTTTTTTGATACTACAAACTTCTCTTTGTTAAGTTTGAGTCTAGCCTGCCCAGTTTCTTTTGGTACCTTGTGTCTCCTGGAAGAAGGTAGTTTTCTAAAGGGGCTTTTAAATCTAGACTTTAAGATGTATGGACCAACCTCCACAATTCCCCAGCATGTTGGATGGGGAATTCTGAGAACTGATGTCTACAGATCTTAAAAGCTGCCATTTTAAGATCAGTGTTTAAGCTGCCAGCTTAAACACTGATCTAAAAGGTAAGAGACTTCTAGCTAGTTCTATCACCACTTAATTTTCTCACATCAGACTCTCATCCTTTCCCAGTTGTCTAGAGTCCTGGGGTCTCCAACCTTGGCAACTTTAAGGCTTGTGGACTTCAACTCCCAGAATTCCTCAGCCAGCTTTGCTGGCTGAGGAATTCTGGGAGTTGAAGTCCACAAGCCTTAAAGTTGTCAAGTTTGGAGACCCCTGGTTAGACTACCTCACTACACAAAAGATATTAGGGTGATTGTTTCCTTCAGTATATATCATCTGCTGGCTCTGGAATATCTACATGTGCCTCTGAGTCAGAGTATGAAGTAAGCATTCAGCTGTGCTCTTTGTTATAACTGCAACCCCAACTACATGAGTGCTTCTTCCAAAGAAAACAGTACACTTAATTATTTGACCATCACATGCAAAGTCTGAGTGGGACATATATGATCTGAAACCAAATCAATAGGCTTCCCAGGTAGAAGTCCGGCAGCCACCAGGTTAGGATTTACATCTATATACCATTCCTTGCTTTCACCCTCTTTTCATCTCTAAACATTTTCACCAGCCTGTACTGAGCAATGTTTTGACATCGGGATAATCGTTCAAAAGAAATCTGATCTATGTTGAGTCTTATCTACAGGAGAGCTTGTCCCACTTGTGCAGGAGCTAATTACAAAAGCAAGAAACATTTTGAATATGTAGAAGTAAAGAAATCGCTTCTTTCCAGCATTAATACAGTACATGGCAGGGTTGACCTTGTTAATATTTCTTAGACCTAATGTACAGCAATTCATTTTTCTTAGCAGCTTCGCCCTATTAATTACTTCTGGTAACAGTGTGATCAATCAGAACTACAGTTTCCTTCCTTTTCTGTTTCCAGCTGATAGGGGGAAATGTTTAGCTGTCCCTAACCACATGACCTTTAACTTTCATTGTTCTGAATGGTCGCCTTTTTTTTAATTATTCCAGTATTCACAAGGCTATCCTGTTTATACTGCAGAAGCTCCTAGAGTTTTTAGCTGACTTTTCCCACCCTTAGGTCATCAAACATTAACCATCCTTAGATCTGGATTAGGCAAGGAGCTTGTAAAAGGCTTCGGCCACCCGAACTGCAGCATTTTATTATCACACAGGGAGGTGACTGCAACATTATATATACAATGATCAGTGAGAAGCATGTGCTTCAGTCTGTGGTTTAAATTACAGCGTAGTGAGAAAGACTAGGACAATTAGGTTTCGGTCAATAGTTAAGTGAAAGGTTCCCACCAAAAACTTCCCTGTTTCCCTGCAGATAGCACCCTGTGCCAGGTGTTGAGTGTTTGTTATATTGAGGGTAAAGACAGGACAGGCTATTCATTTGCCTTCCCCATTTGAACAAAAGTGAATTCTCATAGCCTCAGGGGAAGCAAACAAAATCAATTGTCAGACAAACTACTCTTAAGTGCACTTGCCGGAAATATTTGTTCATTATTATTATTAAAAATAATAATGAGTTTGCTGATAATCCAATGCAGTGTTTAACAACTTGTATTACATTATAAAACGCCACGTCTATGATTTGGGGCACCTGCCATATGCAGCACAATGTAACATGTTATATTCCTTCATTCCTGTTACCTCTTTGTTGGCATATGGCAGACTTATTTGGGAGAGAAATAAAAGCAGTTCATCTGGTTCCCAGTCAGTACAAAAATAAAATTTATTTGTAGAAAGGCAAACAAATGCTTATTCCAGATCAAGCTGCGAACACAAGGTGAAGAAATCAAAATATTCTACTATTCATGTTTACTTCTTTAAAAAGAAGTAAATCATATTAAAGGTATTTTTAAAAGTGTATTTCAATCGATTATTCAGTTTTCTCAGAGACCTTACAATATTGTAATTACAATTATTGTTATAATTATATTATCCTACAATAATATATTGTAATTATTATAATTATGTATAATATACTTTGGTATTTTCTTTTTTCTTTTATTTTTTAAACACCCCTTCCCCGAATTGGGTTAATCAGGGGGATAGGAAATGGAACTTTAAAGGAAATAGCTTTGCCAAACTGTAATAATGAAGACAGAGACTTGTAGCATCCCAGGGCATTCTTTTTAAGAAAGCTATTCTAGCTATAAATTTCCAAAACAACTGTTTTTTTAAAAAAATAATAGTCCTAGAATATCTAGACAAAGTGGATATCATCTGAGAAAAACAATATTATCTTTGTTTCCAGAGAGACAGATTTCTGTTACTATTTCTGCAATAGGGTAAGAATTTAGTGGTAATATCCAAAACATTAATTACTACTTAATAATGATTTATGGCATAACTTCCACTGAGTCGAGTAGGATTTATTTGTTTGTTAATATGTACAGAATTGGATTGCAACACTATCTTTCTATAAAGTTGGGAGAAAATCCTAATGTAGTCAGGATTGAGCTATATAGGTACCACCTTATATTCAAGCTGCTTAATTCACATTGATTTCAGGAGCATAATGTGCAGAGACTGCAGCCCAAAGGGACATCCAGTTATCATTCTGGTTGGTTCACATTTAATTTTAGTTATGTCCTTACTTACCTCTGGTACAATTTCATAGTGTCTCCTCCTCACTCTGATCTTTCTTACAAAGTAATTCATACAAATAGCAACTGGGAAAGGGTTTGGAGGTGAGGGGATTTTGAGATGAATAATGAAGCAGTTACATGGAAGCATTTTTTTTTTGAAAAACAGAAGGATATCTATGCTGAACCGGATCATAGAACTGTAGTTTGTGTGAATGAGTTATTTTTCAAAATAAGATTCCAGCAGTGAAGAAAAATGAGTGCAAATCTGCAATTAAACACTTTAATATGATACAATCTTTCATATAAAAAACTATACAAATACAATATATAAAACTCTAGTGACAGCACACATGAAGTGACTAAGCAACAGCCCCTCAATGTCTCTATCAGCATTATTGAGAACGACTATGGTATGTACCGTGTTTCCCCGAAAATAAGACCCTGTCTTATATTTTTTTGAACCCTGAAATAAGCGCTTGGCCTTATTGCCATGAACTCAAAAGGCCAATTGGGCTTATTATCAGGGGATGTCTTATTTTGGGGGAAACAGGGTATTTAATGTTTTGCAAAAGGGTGTGTAGATTATGTCACTACTATTCCCTTTTTAATAACCCTGTCAAGTGGACAGTGCAGCTACTCCAAACTTTCATTTGGGAGGTAAGGAGGCTGATAATTTTTTAAAAATCACCTGATGTGTATTTTCACAAATAAACTGAAATTTGAACTAAATACAAGATATTTAAGGGAAGGTGAAATCTAAATAAAAGATTCTGAGGCTATAGAGAAAAATAAATTGCAGTTATAACTACCGTATTTTTCGGAGTATAAGACACACCTTTTTACCCCCCAAAAGAGGGTGAAAACTTGGGTGCGTCTTATACACCGAATGTAGCCCCAGCCAGCCAGCCACCCCCACCCTTTGGCCTCTGTCTTCCAGCAATTTACCTGCTTGCAGCAAACAGGGAAGAGCCTGTAAAGCCAAGCAAGTCAGTAGCAGCTTCCCAACCTACAGCTGATTTGCCATGTGGGAAAATGAAAGTGAAACAAGCTGCAAAGGCAAATAGCTGGGAGAGACACACAGATTTTTATTTTCTGCTGGATGCAAGGGGGCAAGTGAATAACTATAAATGTCTGTAGAATGTTCAAATTATTAAACTTATTTTTTAAAGACTGCTTTATTGTTGTTCTAGAGGCAGGGATCTCCAACCTTGGCAATTTAAGACTTGTGGACTTCAACTCCCAGAATTCCACAGCCAGCTTTGTTAGCTTTGCTGGCTGTGGAATTCTGGGAGTTAAAGTCCACAAGTCTTAAAGTTGCCAAGGTTGGAGACCTCTAGACAACTTAACAAAATAAAGAAGCTTTTTAAAATAAATGCTTGCTCTGAAGAGGCCCAGTGCTATTGTATCTTCTTTTAAATAATAAGAGAATAATGTATACTTCCAGAAATTTTAATTAATTTTAACAGCTCTGTACAAGTAGTCTGAAATGTAACAGTGTCCTGTTTAGTGTTAGCGTTAAATTCCGACTTACCTTGGAGTAGATCTATTTAAATAATTGGGAGGAGTTAGTGTGACTACATTTAAGAAAACTTTCTGGCATAATGTACATTTCTCCAATTCTTTGCTATTTCTATGGGTCAGACACACATGCACAGAAATACACAGCAAAGTGTATATCATCTGTGCTGTTTGGCAAATTGCTTGGAGGCAGAGGCCTTTTTTCCTTGTTTTCCTCCCCCAAAACTAAGGTGCATCTTATACTCCGGTGCATCTTATACTCTGAAAAATACGATACATGAGCATGGAATTAAGATCCAGCTAAATAAAGAAGAATTCTTCCAAAATTCAGAATGAGTTTGAACTAAATTACTAAGGAAATACTAAGAGTGGGGCAGTTTTTAATGCTCAATTTCTTTCTTACTTTTTTCAGAGCTTTGTAATGAAAATGTGTACTGTATGATTTAGACTTCTTCACACATTTGGACAAATTGGTTTTCAAAAACCTCTTCAAGTATCTTTAGCAAATGTTAATGCAACCCTAAGAGACAGGAAGAAGATGCCAGACAGGAAGAAGATACTATGTATTTATTTGCTCTAACAAGAAATCAGAGTCCTGTTCTTCTGGCCTCAGCTAGAATTCATTCATCCTCAGCAGAGCCAAAATCCAGTCCAGTTTTTAGGTGAGATTCCTCAGGCAAGAAATTTTATCCTTATCATGAAGTCTAGGGGATGGTGCTTTTTCTTAATTTACTAAAGGCATAAAACAAAAGAAACCCTGAACTGGAGCATATACACCGGAGCTGACTTTGGAACCTGCTGGTTATTTCCAGTGGATTCTGTCCACGCTGCGCAAAAGACCCGAATTAAAACCATTAAAACCTGGAGAAGGATAGTAGATCATCCGGGGATCACTCGAATGTGAACGAAACAGGCAAAATGCTTGAGGGAGTCAGAACACACTACAAACGTCCTCTTTGTAAAAAATAAAAAAAAAGAGCAATGGGAACGAAAGAGCTACCTTTGCAGATGCGAGCTTGTTAAGTTCGTTAGGCACCTGCCCTTGAATTGGATGGTGCTCGCTTTTGTGTCACCCCACTCCACTCCACCCCCTTTAGTAAGTTTTCGAGTTTTAATACCACGCGGGGAATGGGGGGAAAAAAAGGCTTCCACCTATGCCAACTACTAGCTGGACCTCTCCGAGCCGCCTTTTCTGTCTCGATGCTCTTTGCTTGGGGCTTTTTTTAAAGTACAGTAAGCGTACAGGAGATCCTTTTTCAAGGGCAGAGCCCCTTCTAGTGTGACGTTCGCGGTGCAACTCTTGGGACTTCTTTCATTGCTGCTGTCGGCAGACGGGGGATTTCAACGCTCACGTGCAAAGCCGCCAGGTTAGCCGAAGAGTAAAACCGCCGCCCCCTCGGCAGGACGTGCGAGCAATCCAAAGGAGCATCAAACTCTCGCGCTGCTCCGGGCCGCGTCTTTCCCTCGCTCTGCCTTGCAATTTCCTCTCCCACCAGCAGCGAGCAGCAACCGGACGCCTGCGAGAGGAGGCTTGCGGCGCGCGCGCGCGCGCGTGCTCTCTCTCACTCTCTCTCTCTCTCTCTCTCTCTCACACACACACACACATATACAGACATCGAGGGGAGGGGACGGGAAGGGCTCCGGAGGCTTGGTGTGTTCCTGGGTGGAGGAGGAGAATCAGTCAGCGAGCCCCAGCCTACAAGGCGCCTCCGTCCATTCATCCAGCCTCCTCATGCCGGTTCCCGCTCTTTCCCAGCAGTCCGCCGCCTGGGACGCCAACCTGTTTGTGGAGGTCACTCCGGGGCCGCTTGCAGCCTGTGGCTTCTCCTCCCCTTCCTCGCTGCCGTGCAGCGCCTGATGGGCTTGCCGCTGAGAAGACGGCTCGGAGCTTTACGCTAAGCGGGAAGCATCCCGCCTCGCCCGCCACCTCGCACACCCACAGCGGAGGGATTTACTTCGTCTGGAGGAGCCCGAGGGCTGGCCGCACGCCGGGAAGAAAATGTTCCTCGACCCAGACGCAGCCAAAGGTAATAAGCGGCGCGCCTCGACCCCGCCGGACTAACTAGCTGCACGGCGATCGGGGCAAGGGCCGCCCCCTCCCCCCCCCGGGCAGCGTCGAGCACTTGCCGCGGACGGCGCGGGCCGGGGGAGCTGCCCGCGCCTTTGTATGGAGGGACGGGGAAGAGAGAAGAGCGAGTGGGGAAGAGGGAGGCGGAGGTCGTGGCGCCGCTCCACGCACCTGAAGGAGGAGGAAGAGGATGACTCCCCGCGGCTGATTGGGCGGGGAGCCTGAGGAGGGGAGGGGAGGGCTCCGGCACTTCGCTAAGGAGGCGGCGAGAAGGGGTCGGCTCGGCGGCGTCTCGTAGCTTGCGGCGGCGAGGCGAGGCGGGTGGTGGCGGGAAGCAAATTCGGCGGCGACCTGCTTGGAGGAGGTTGCGAGGGGTGCGTCGGGCGCAGGACTGGCGTGGACTGGCTCGGCGGGAACTTAGGGGTGGGGGGGAGAAGAGCAGGGCCGCCTAGGGAGGCGGAGCCCAGCCGGCTCCATAACTGCCTTGCCTTCCGGAGACTGGCAAGTGGGGCTGTTAGGCGCCGGAGTTGGGAACGGAGAAGAGGGGAGGAAAAGAAAGAAAAAGAGGCCACCGAGCCGCGCGTCGTTTCCCGAGCCCCCTCTCCCTAGTTGGGCTCCCTTTGGCGCGCCCCCCCCTACGCGGTCGGGCCCTGCTGCAGGTCGCCGTCACGCCCGCCGCCCCCTTCCCTTGGCTTGGCTAGCTAGACTTTACGGAGTTTCTCCCGGCCCATAGCTTGGGGGAGAAGACAATCTCCGGCCGCCTCCTCTTTTCTTAAGAATCCGCCGCCCTTCGGAGCCGCGGAGGAGGAGGCGGCGGCACCTGCTACTGTATTCCTGGGCGAAAGTGTGACCCAGATCGCGGCCGCCTGCTTCCCAGCGCGAGTGCTTGACCCGAGCAGCCTTGCCTCGCCTTTTCTCCTCCTGGTCCGAGACAGGCTTCTGGCTGGCCGCAGCTCCTGTTTTTTTCCCAGCGAACCCCCCCCCTCCTTTTTTTGTCCCTGAGATGCTTGAATGCTTGTTTTTCCAGGAAAAGCGACCACCGCTGCCCTGCTGTGAGCAGGCAGCGTCGATGAGCTTAATTTGGTGGAATTGCAAACCATACTTACATTTAATCCTCCCTCACACCCCCAGGGGCTGTTTTAATCACTATCTGCCTCTATATTCAAAGAGAAAGATTAAATCCCGATCAAAAGTGGCATCAAAAGTATGGAAAGTCGTGACTGTGTGCTGCTTCTACTGTCAGTGTGTGTATAGAAATCGGCAACTAAAGGAGGTTTCGCCCATTAATAGGGTCATTAGTGGTTTATGTGTGGCCTTTAAAAACAGAAAGGACTTGGGAAGTGTAAGGCTTCTCTCCCCAGTGCTGAAACTTGGGATTTCTGACAACAGATCAGCCTGTGAAAAATCTAAGGGTATCTTGCAAGTTTATGTTTCTTCTAGTTTTTCACAATGAACAAAATCTGTAGGTACAGACTACATATGATTTCACAGTGACTTACTGAACTGTCAAAAAAGTTTGTTTCCTTTCCTGACGTGGGTGCCCTTCGAGTGGATGGACGTGCTAGAGTGGTGTGATCAGTGTATCAAATTGAAGAGAAGAGAGCAGCGGTGGGTTGCTCCCGGTTCTAAGAACCGGTAGCGCTGGCAGCGGGAGGCTCCGCCCACCCACCTGGGATGCTTCTGCGCATGCGCAGAAGCGTTGCATGCACGTCCACGTGCACAAACCGGTAGTAAAGGGTTTTAGAACCCACTACTGGAAGAGAGCTAGATCATGGGTCTGAATTATGAATTTCCTTGGGTTACAATCATCTCAAAGGACACTGTTTATTAGAGGCTATCACTACACAGCCCTCAATGAGAAGATACAAAGCCTGACCTCTTTACTGTTACATTAGCACAGGAATGACTGGATGATGCTATGAATCCCTAGTGATGAAATCACTGGTCTGGTTTACATCAGTAGATTGTTGTAATGATAAGAGGGAAAAATACGTACACTTGTAGTGAGTTGATGGAATTACAAATGTATGCATAGATGAAACCTGTATATACCAAAAGCTGTTTGAAAAAGCAACAACTTGATTAGATGGAATGGGTACTCTTGGCTTCCTGTCTGCTTCTATATATTTGCCAGATGCATCAGATCTGGTCACTACTGGAAAACAATGAAGGTCTGATAGAACTTAGTTTGTTCCAGCAAGGCTATTCTTATGCTGTCATTGAAAAAAACTGTAATCCATAATCATCCTTGGCACTATCCTATAGCAACCATTAACACAAAATAATTATATTGTATATACTTCAATCTGAATGTTCCAGACTTCCTTTTACTTTTATTCAGGTGGAAGCAGAAAGAACACCCAGGAACCATCCATTTAATAGCTAGTGTTATGTGTATAATTTTCTATTCAGAACAGCTGTTCTTTTCTTCCCAGTCTCGGCTCAGCTTTTGTAGGCCTCTAAATTCATTTTTCCCCCTTGTTCTTTTGGAAAATAGAGAAGTCAAAACTCTGTACTGAGCCAAGTCAGAAGGGAGTCTGCTGAAGAATAGAACATGGAGACGTATTTTCCATGTTCCTGCCAGTTTATTTTTCACAGTTGCACTACACAATTCAGAAAAGTATGTTAAGTTAGCTTGTGTTGTCTCAAATAGTTTTGTGTGTGTGGTATCTTCCCATTTCTACAGATTGTAGCACTTCAATAGCTAGGTTGGCGATTCATTTTCAGACCATTACAGCCATGAGGATCTCTTGCTCTGGGAAGAGAAGTGCAGAGAAAGTTTTAATGTTAAAGGTGTCATTTAGCATAATCCTGTTTCCCAGTTCCTCTAAAAAGCAACAACAAAAATCTTGTGTTGAAGATCAGATTAAGTTGAATTGGCTCTTTGTACCCTGTTCCTCATATACATGGCTGTAAGTATGTAAAACTTAACTCTTTCCTTCCTTTTATCAATGAGGGTCAGACTCTGTTCTCTATAAAGTCTGCATACATCTTTCTCAGTAAGGATAATTATTCGAATATTAACTATAGCCAATAGTTAGCAAAGTGGCTGTGGACAATCGCTAGCTGTGCTCCACGGAATTTCATAGCATAGTGATGCTTGTTCATCTTCCTTGATGTATTCAAATCTTGTGGAAAACTGGAGTTGTTTCTACCACCTGTTTACCTGCAGATCCTCCCCACATCTTAACTAATATCTTAACTAACCCATATGTTTTTCTTAAAGGTAATGTATATGTATGCCATCTCTCTCAGAATTAAAAGTGTCCTCACACATACAGATTCTTTAAAAGTTGTAGCATAAGGAAATTATGTTTTTTAAATTGTAGTATTCCACAGAAATCAATGCACTCTTATTAATCATAAAGAAATCAATGCACCAGGAGCATTGTGCCTTAATTAATGCCAACCACTTTTATTTTTAGTGTATTTTATTTCATTCATTAATGTTATATAAACAATCTTAGGTTGAATGTTTTTTAATGAGTCTAATTCTAGTTGATAGCTGAGTTCCAAGAGCTCATTTTGTGTACAACAATTCTAAGCTTTTCTGCTCATAAATCTCATTGGTTTCAGTGAAACTTTCTTCTAGAGAGACATATAAGTAAAGATGGAGTTTGTAATGCACTAGCACAGAAAGTGTATGGGAGGGGGAAAGGGGATTGATAGGGTAACAGAAGCAAACTTCATCTTTCTGCATGAATTATTTGCAATTTGGTACTCCAAATGTATTACACATTTCTGTTTGTGACCTTGGAAATCCATCAGGAATAGGAATTAAGTTCAAACTGCCTTCACAGCATATATCATAGATGATCCAAAACAAAACAATGAATTTGAAAATCTTAACATTGTGATAGCTAAATTATATATTTAAGCCTGAAGAACTGGCATGGCCAACCTTTCTAGCCTTAAGGACTATGAGCTAGTGCACAGGTGTCAAACTCGTGACATCACGTCATGTAATGTATTGTGACTTCCCCCCACCCTTCACTAAACTGGGTGTGGGTGTGGCCAGTGCGTGTTGCATCCAGCCCACGGGCCGCGAGTTTGACACCCCTGAACTAATAGATCTGGGTAGAGGCTGAATGCCTGTCTGTATCCAGTTGTAACTACTCTTTCTTTCCTTCTCTTTCTCTCTCCCACATGGATTGCTCCATTGTTACATGGAAATTACACACACTGTTGTAAATGCATACAGTGCAACAGCCTTCTCTCTTTTATGCAGACACACTCAGAGCATGGTTACTGGAAAGAAAGGGAAATAACAGGGCTGCCTTCTCCCACCTATGACCTGTTTGTTGCTTATTGGTTTTGGGCTGCAGGCATGATCTATTACAGCAGGGATAAAATATAAGATAACCTATTCGGAAACAAATTCAGCGGGCATGTGGGAAAATAAAATGCAACTGCCACCAATAAGATATAGGCTGTGGGATGTCATACACAACTGCATTTTAGTTTTGTAGACTAAAGACTGATCAGTCTCTCCCGGTCTGGTGACCCCAAATATGTTCAATTACAATTCTTATTCCAAAGCAAGAAATTGATCAGATTGATCAGTTAATGATTGATAACTGATTAAGAAAAGTATTATTTTTCACCCTCTTCTTGTTATTTTGGATGGGAATAACTGATACTTTATTCCAACAATCTGAGAATAAAATGTCAGGAGAGGTCACATCAATCCTATTCAAAGATTGTGAATTTCTAGTTCAAAAGAATTGTTTCTCCTAATTCCACTTGTCCTCATTTGATCTTCTTTGACACAGCAGATGGATGTCCTCTTGCTTGTGGTATGTGGCCATTACATTGTCACACCTGAATACAGAACGCTAAATTCACTGGGGATAAAGAGGTCTTATCTAGCATGCAGATTCTGTGATCAAGGCTGAAATGAATACAGGTAGTCTTCGACTTATGACCACAATTGAGACTAGAAGTTTTGTTGTTAAGCAAGATGGTTGTTAAGTTAATTGTGGCAATGTTATGACCTTGTTTGCCATGGTCAGGCAAATGACTGCAATTGTTAGGTAAATCAAGTGGTCGTTAAATGAATCTGGTTTCCTGCATGGACCTTGCTTAATGGAAGGTAGCTGGGAAGTTCGCAGATGGCATAATGTGACCCTTCAACAATTGTAAATGCATGCTAGTTAGCAAGCGCCTGAAGTTTGATCACATGACCGTGCAGGATGCTGTGAAGGTTGAAAGTACAAGGACCACTTGTGAGTTTTTTCAGTGCTTTGTAACTTTGAACAGTTACTAAATGAAAAGTTTTAAGCCAAGAACTACCAGTATTATATTTGCATTTCTCAGAAAATGTTACACACTAACTTCAGGTCTTTGTAGATGCCAAGGCTTTGTATTAGGGTGAATCAAAAAGTAATGCCATTTTCTTTAGGACAGGTATAATTACCAACACAGGAACATGTAGCATACATCAAAATGAAGCTGGTCCTCTGTGGATCACATCCCTACTTCTCAACATAGTCACCGTTTCTCTCAATAGCAATGTTCCACCTTCGAATGAGAGCATGTATCCCTGCCTCGTAAAATTCTGTTGACTGTTCTTTGAGCCACTTCTTCACTGCAGTTTTCACTTCCTCGTCACTGAGTATGGAGGATTATTATTCCAGTGACGAGGAAGTGAAAACTGCAGTGAAGAAGTGGCTCAAAGAACAGTCAACAAAATTTTACGAGACAGGGATACATGCTCTCATTCGAAGGTGGAACATTGCTATTGAGAGAAATGGTGACTATGTTGAGAAGTAGGGATGTGATCCACAGAGGACCAGCTTCATTTTGATGTATGCTACATGTTCCTGTGTTGGTAATTATACCTGTCCTAAAGAAAATGGCATTACGTTTTGACTCACCCTCGAATTAATTTAAGCTTCACTTGTATGTCAATTGGAAACGTGGTTCAATTCACGCTACTTCAGTAACTGCAAAAATGTGGCACAGCGTTTATTTGAAGCATTAGCAACAAGTACAGGTGAACTCAGGTGCAGGCTACATGCAAATGAATTACGGAATTATCACAAGAAGAGTTGTGGGAAGTGTGGGATTTAGGAAAGAAGGAGGAGACGATTGAGTTAGTAGTTTATATAAATATGTAAAGGGAGAGGGGAAGAAAGCAATCTGTGAAAAAAAACTGACCACAGAATTAACACATATGCAGAACACAAAAGTAGATAAGCAGGAGTAGAAGTGGGGAAGTAATTTACATGGAGAAAATGGAAGCTAGACATGGCCATCTCATTGATTTTACATCCCTCTTTTAGATCCTTGGCAGACTTGCTTTTGTGAAGAATAAATTGAAAGAACAGAAAATGCTAGGTGTACTACTGAAACTTACTCATAAAGCACCTTCAGATTTTCAACCTTTTGAAAAATTTGAAGATGTGTAATGGACAGTGGCACCTGTCACTGAGCTAGTAAAAACCAACAGACATTCCATAGAAAAGCCGACCAGCGACATAAAAGGATAAATAATCAAGATCTTAGATGTAATCATGCATAGCAAAAGGGAGATTGCATCTCACTTGCATTACTCAGGATTACCCTTATTCCAATTCATACCTGCAAACAGTTTCTTCCCAAATCCACTGGCTCTCTTCCACCCCCTTTTTCCCTGAAGACTTAGCATTCTTCCTGTTGCTCCTTGCAGCCATAACATTAGGGTGGCCACTTTTGGGTTGCAGTTGTTCTACTCCTCCCCAATTCTCTCCAGAAATATATCCATTGCTCCCTTCATTTGCATGATACATCTAAATACTTGGGATATGCCGTTTAGCATATCTTCAACTTACGTCCACGGTTGGATTTTGGTCACTAAATGGTGTGACCAAGTGAATGTTGGTCACTAAGTGGTGTGGTTGTTAAGCAAATCATCACCGAACCTTATTTTATGATCATTTTTACTGCAGTTGTTAAGCGAATCATGCACTCGTTAAGTGAATTACACAGTTGTTAGGGAAATCTGGCTTTGCCCATGATTTTGCTTGTTGGAAGTCAGCTGGGAAAGTCACAATCACAAGACTGCAGGATGCTGCAACCATCTTAAATGTGAATCGACTACCAAGTGCCCAAATCGTGATAACATGACCATGGGGATGGTATGAGGGTTGTAACTCCTGAGTATGGGTCATAAGTAACTTTTTTCAGTGCCATCATAACTTCAAACTGTGATTAAGCACATTATTGCAAGTCGAAGAATACCAGTATTGGCTTCAACCCCTTGCTATCTATACTTTGTAAAAAGACTTTAGTCCTTATCTGACCAGATGTTTATAAAATGAAAAGGCTGGATGGTTAGAAACTCACCTGAAGTTTTCCCAGTCATATGGGAATGAATGAGAGGGTGTTACTGGGAAAGGTGTCACATGTGCATTAATACCTGTTGCCTATTGCCCCCATTTATGAGTCAAAAATAATTCCACTCATCTTCCTGTGCATGATTGCCAAGAAATGTACTCAATGGATGCATAAATTGTCATTAGGTCAACCATCAAATGTTGTCTGAAATGGCTTGAGCAAGGGCATGCCAAATTATGACAAAGTGGTCCAGAGACAACAGGTTTAAATTCTCACTAATGCTTTACACTAGGATCCAAAAAACCAGTTAGCTGTTGGCAAGATTGCTCCTTATTATAGATTAATGAGCCCAGAATAATCATTCCTTTTAATTAAAATATTGCTTTAAAAAAAGCAGTCATGTTGAGGGACCCAAATAACTGTTGGATGGTCACAAATAGTAAGTATCCTTGATCCCCTTGGGCGTGTTGCTACTTACGCTGCCACCCAGATTGTCTGCCTATTTTAGGAAAGACGTGCCTGCTGCAAATTATGTGACCAGTGCTGATTTGAATCGGTATGGGGGTATTTGCTCGGCTGACTCCAGAAGGAGACGAAGGGAGGGAGGGAGAGCGAGAGCGAGCAGTGTAACCACCCACTAGGGATTGTTGTGCGCAAAAGAGAGATTGGGATTTCTACCCCCCCCCCTCGCCCGGCCCTCTCCCAAGATAAAGGCCACCTTATCGGAGTCGCTTTGCTATCCGTTTAGTTTCCTTTCATTAAGAGGGCACCTCATGTCCGACGATCCTCCCAGCCAAGGCATTCGCGTGCTCGCTGGCCCTCTTCAACCGAGGGCTGATCAACTCCGCCGGTATTGGACGGCGAGCCCCGCAGAGCGTGGCTGGTTCCCGCTGTTTGCCCTTAAGGGTCCAAAGAGGCTTTCTGTCCCGAGCTAATGTGGGGGGGGGGCGGATATGGAAAAGCAAGCGCCTCCAGGCTGCCCGAATCAACCCCAGCTCTTCCTTTTCCCGGAGGAGAAACAGGTCCGAGTCCTCTTGCAAAGCGTCAGAGGAAGAGTGGACAAGAAGGGGGCTTTGAGCCCGGCTGGTTCAAAATAGGCGGAAACACCGCGGTGGGGGAGTGGGGGAAATGTAGCTGACCGTCTTTGTATTGTAAGGAGCGGGGAGGGGTGTGTGGAAAGGCCGGCGAGCAAGAGGAAGGACTGGGCAGCGGGTCCCTGCGGGCTTTCGGAAATGGTGCGCGGTTCCCGGGAGAGAAAAGGGTCTGCGTGCTCAGCACATCTCGCTGCGGCGGGCTAGGCGCTTCTTCCAGCACGGTCAGACTTCGCCTGCGGGGCGGAGCCGGCACTGCAGCCGCGGTACCGTCTTTGCCTCGCTGAGTGGCACGCCCTCTGCCGCTCCCAGCGATAACTACCAAGGTGGCCCTTTCACGCACATGGCTTCTCGCAATTGGCTTCTTCCTTTTTCTGTTTCTATATAAAAATATTTGATCTATATTTGATACACACACAGAGAGAGGGAGATCGTCCTTTTTAAAGCTAGTGGCACAGGATGCTTCCCCGCCGATTTGTCTCGGGATCTTTATAGCGATCATACGGTATATAACCACTTCGGTTTTCTGTTATCCTTAAGCCGTGGGGCACGGACTATTCAGGGGGGATCGCTAGAAGCTCGCATTCTTGGGATTTTAACAAGGGACGGAGGCCAAGAGTCCTTGTGGTGTAAGAGGAATGGAACTGTTGCTTTCACAGACGCTCGCCTTTTCCTTCTAGTCTGTGGTCTAGATCCCGCCCCCTCGCTGTAAAATTCCTTTGATGCTGTCAGGTGTTAGCAGTCTCCCGGAATAGCTCTCGTCGTGCGTCCTGCCTGTGTCCTCCCCAGTCGAGCGGCAGTTGAGGCCAGGCAGCTAAAATTAACCCCAGTTTGGGTTAGAAAAAAGGAACACATTCTTGCCAAAGCGAATCTTCCATCGCGGAAAGATTTGGGGGTGCGGTGGAGACTTGAATTCAGAAGATGGTTTCTTCATCCGAAGGTGGTGGGAACAGAGGAAAAAAATACCCCTGGACTTACCTCTTAGCTCTTAACCTTCCAGGGAGAATCAGAAACTGACATGGTGATAAAGATTGATGGAGATAATATAATTGCTGCCATCTTTCAAGTCCCCAAGGATCTGACTACTATATCAGTGATGAATTTAACAGGAGCAGGGTTTAAAGGACAGGCAGTAAGGCTGCCATGGAGAAACTCCGTTTAAAAAGGACAAGCAGAGTAAGAGAAGTGCCTGTTTGAATGTAGATAAAGGAGGGGCTTCCCCCCCCCCCAGCTTTCTTCTCAATTAGTCCACAGATATTAAGGGAAACTTATATAGAAAGAAGAAAGATGCTGGGCACTTTCCCCTCTTTTAATGAGAAGATAAAGGCTTGAGAGTGCAGGGGAAGTATTAATGATACTTGAAATTATTATTATTCCAAGACTATATCAAAATTGAACCACTCATGTTACCAATAACTCTGTAAAAGCATTATCAAAGGGAGAGGCAGAGAAAGTAAACAGAATATAATTCTGTTGCCTCTCTGTGTACTTTGAGCATTGACAAATGTGCATTTAAAGTACAGATTTCTGATTTGTTCCAAATTTACAGCCACTTCTGTTTTAGTAGAATATCCATAAAGAATAGCCATTAGCTTACCATCAGGAAGAACTGAACTGTGTGGTCAGTAAATAGCATGCATAAGCGGAGCAAAATAATCAGCTGGTGAACAATTAGAGTGGAACATTAAAATCTTGCTTCTAGAATGCCCTTCCTATGATTGTGTTTGTACAATGTTGTATATATGAAGAAAAGAAGGAATTTTGAATATATACACTTTATCACAGTCACTTTATCTCAAATATATACACTTTATCACAGTCACTTTATCTCACTCAGATTCAGTCTTCCAAGATTGTTTTGGCTAATAATGATGATGCACAATCATATGTAGTTTGAACAAAATACAGTTCTGACCTTGAAGGTTTATTTGTTTATTTATTCACTCATTCGTTAGATTTTAATCCCTTTAAAAAGTTCAGTTTCCTCTGCCATATCCAGAAAATTGCTTTTCAATGTCCATCAATTTCAAAAGCAGCAAAATAAGTCATAAGAGATTAAGAATATATAAGCATAAAATATTTTTTTGTCTAATCCAGTTCTTCAGATTTTTGTAAGAGTGGGTAGGGTACCTGCTTCTGACCCATAATATGTGCAATGCTTATTGTGCATTTTTTTCCACATTGTATTGCTGGCAGAAACATGCAGCGATTGACCCTGCCACCCCAATTTATGCCACTTCATACATTATAAGCTACAGTTCAGCTACATTTGCTGTATAAGTTACATTTTAACATGTACTCCACAATATGTAAAACAGCACTGAAGAAGATATGGACATTCAGAACAGAAAAACTTGTAAGCTATTTGGTGTTATTTTCTTTCTCCAAAGAACTTGTTTTCTGACAGTAGAAGTTTATGGTGCAAAAACTAAAATGCAAGGCCAGTTCTGTTTTCATTGGGATTATTCACATCTGCTCTCTACTTTTGGGAAGAAGTTGATCTGCCAATCTGCTTTAAGATGGAATGCTTTAAATTATACCATTAGATATGATTTCCATCTCTTTTTTAGATGTGCAGAATGAGACACATTACTTCTTTCTATACAAGATTTCTTGAAAGTAAGAGAAAGTGTACCCCAAGATCCATTGAGTTATTTACCTTGGAAAGATTTGGACCAAAGTGTCTTTTAAAAAATACTTCCTTTAGTATAATTTGCCACAATGATACTGCGCTTAGAAATTACGAATCTTAAAAGTGCAATAAAAAGTGTGGTGTGTGTGTGTGTGCTTCTGCTGCTGTTCATATCAATCCAAAATTGGATTAGTATTCTGCTTCATCACATAGTCAGCCAGATGTTCAGATTGGATTTGGCATTTTTATCCACCTATCAAGTCCTTCCCAAGGACCAACGATTGGCAGATGTTGATGTTTTATGGGTGTTACAAGTATAATCACAGGGTGTAAGTTGATCCTTCTGAGTAAAACTGCTTTTTGCAATTGATTGATAGTGAATTTGTCAATGCCAGTGGTGTTCAAGTGGTGCTCCAGTTGTTTTGGGATTACACCCAAGGCGCCTATTACTATTGGTTCTGCCTTTGCTTTTGCCACAGTCATTCTATTTCTATTTGCAGCTCTTTGTGTTTTGTTATCTTCTCCAGTTCTTTCTCTTCTCTTCTGCTCTCTCCAGGTACTGCCACATCCACCATCCAGACTTTTGTTGTCTTTCTTATCAACAATTGTTAAGTCTGGTGCCTTGTTATATGACAGATGCCTGTCTGTTTGAATTGCAAAATCCCAGAACACTTTAGCTTCTTCATTTTCTATGACTTTCTCTATTTTATGGTCCCACCAGTTCTTGCTTGCAGACAAATGGTATTTCTTTTGGATTTCCAGTGCACCATGGTACTTTGTCATTGCCATTGTTTGTAATCGGTCTGGGCCATCTTCTTGCAGCAGGTAACTTGGTGGTCCACTGTTTCTTCTGCTCCTTTGCAGAGGCTGCACTTGCTATCTGTTGCTGTCTTCTCAATTTTGGCTTTGCATGCATTTGTTCTTTAGGCTTGGTCTTGTGCAGCCAGAATTAGCCCCTCTGTCTCTTTCTTCAACTTTATTATTATTATGGTTCATCATATAGTCAGACAGGTATTCAAGTTGCATTTGGCATTTTTGTCTACCCAGTATTATTATATTTTTATTCCACTTTTTATGTATTTTCATCTACTCAAGGCAGCGGACATACCGGACACTCCTGTTCACTATTCTATATACAACAACTGTGAGGTGAGTTCTACTTGAAGAAAGTGTGACTGACCCAAGCTCACCCAGCAGGATTTCATGTCTAAAGGAGGCCTAGAATTGCCTGTCACCTGGTTTCTAGGTCACCACCTCATCACTACACCAAACTGGCTCCAGTAATGTTGGATATGGAGACAGACCCAGACCCAGTTCGTTAAGTTATTTTGGACAGATGCAAATATCACCTCTTATAGTAAGTTATTTGTTCTTGACTTTCAACCAAATTACTCAACAGTTGATCTTCCAACCTAGAGGGATGAGGTCCTGGAGAGTCTATCCCCATCTCCTTGGGACATGAGTAGAAACTTTGGGGCCAGGAATTACAAAGTGGGAAGGGATCCTGCGGTGTCATCTTGTGCATCTCCATAATAATAACATGTAGAAGGGGTATTCCACAGGGGAAAAACACTATGCAGGTAATTCTTGGTTAACTATGGCAACCAGGACTGCTGGAATTCGATCACTAAGTAATGATGCTATTATAAAGCACAATATCACTTGACTGCACTACTTTGTGATGGAGATTCTGGTTGTCTTTGGTAAGCAAATCACCATACGTCATTAACTGAGGACTTCATGTGGTCACCATTTGCGACGTCCTCTGGCTTCCCCATTGACTTAGCTTGTACAAAGGCAACACAGAAAGTTGAAAGCGGTGATCACATGACTGTAGAGGTGCGGCTTTCACCGTAAAATGTAACTACCACTTGTTCAGCCCCATCGTAAGTTTGAATAGTCACTGAAAGAGGGATTGTTAAACAAAGACCACCTGTACATAAAATGTTTCTCATATTCTAAATATGTTGTTAGTTTAAAGAAGGTGAAGAAGTTTCTGCATGGTGCAGTATCTCATAATCTTACAGTCTCCAGACATTGTGGATTACAACTATTACAACTGTTGGCTGTCGTAGACCAGAGGTGGGTTCCTCCCGGTTCGGACTGGTTCTATGGAACTGGTAGTAACTTGGCGGCCTGGGTCACTGGAACCGGCAGTGACCCAGGCCTGCCACGCCCCCGAACTGGCTCTCTTGGCGGCGCCATAGGCGCCGCCATCTTGTTTTTTGCCCATCACGTCAAGGAGCAAACCGGCAGCGAAGAAAACCAGAACACCCCCCTGTCATAGACATTAATTTTGGATAAAGGGAATTACAGTTCAAAACATCTGAAAGGCTGAAGGCTGGTGGAGTTTGTCTTAGAGTTAACAGATCTACCTTTCTGAGTCATCAGACTTTATAGGAATTAAAGCAATTAAAAGAGGCTCCTGTCTGGACTGCTCATATCTATTTCATGATCTCCAACTTAAGTTATAGTGGTTCTTCATAAAATCAACCCCCACTTCACCAGTTCAAAAAGCAAAAGACAATTCAAATACACATATATACTATAAATAAAAAACAAATACAGAGCTTTGATGGGCTAATTCAATTTGAAGTTTATTTGATCAAATCATCAACATTGATGCAGATTTGTAAAATGAAGAGGTGCAGTATTTTGTTTATCGAACTGAGACATCCATGTGCTTCTCCTGCCCTTCGGGGATCTCCTGCCTGTGCATAAAATATCCTTGCTTCAAAAGAAAACAGATGGTTGAGGTGGATCAGCCCAACCTCTAATGCCTCCCTTTGAACACTAAGGCAGGTTGTATTACTGCTGGAACTTAAAGTGAAGTTTAAATTCTAGCAGTAGGCAATGCCTGCTTTGCACAGGCCTATGGAGCACCTCCTCATCTCTTCCAGTTCTCCTTTACCCTGATTTATCTTATTCCTGTTTCTTCCTTTCTCTGCCTTCCTGAAAATTCTAATCTGTGATCAACTTATTTGGGTTGCAACGAAGAGGATGGACCCAGGTGAGATTGTCGCTCACAGTGCAGAATAAAAGGGATTTATAGGAGGGAAAGGTGACCTTGTATTAAGATAATCAAGTCTGGATGGAAATGGCCAATTGCATAACAGCAGATAAGGTAGGCCTTATCTAAGTCCAAGGAGATGGTGGAACAGACGTGGGAATTTTCATGCTCTTTTAAATATTCTTTTTTCTTTGCCCCGTTTTACAGATGGTTTTTTTTCCTGTTACAAATATTTACATGACTAAAACACTGCAGCATTTAACAGTAATGATTCCGTGGCAAGAATTATATATTTTCAAAAACCTGGAAATATTCACTAATGCTAATATAATACATATTTATACATGCAAAGGAATTTAATTAGCAAAAATGTCATTCCAGTACAATAAATGGATTTTTTAAAAGAAAGAAAACTATAATTACAGAGGAATTGGTCCCTGGCATGTGGAAGCAATTTTTCCTCCCCTTGGAAGATCAATCTAACTTACAGTTAATAGATATATTTCTAATTGAAATGGGTTAAAACTTAAAGAATGTAGTACTTATATTGGCATCAAGGATAAAATTTCATGAGTAGTGTTCTTATGCCCTCAAGCATCTTGTCTCAGAAATTGTCAGGGTTCCATTAGTAG
Source organism: Diadophis punctatus similis (assembly GCA_023053685.1). NCBI lineage: Eukaryota > Metazoa > Chordata > Lepidosauria > Squamata > Dipsadidae > Diadophis > Diadophis punctatus. The sequence goes on along the minus strand of JALIGW010000029.1, from coordinate 7,406,004 downwards.
TGGTAAATTTCCAAGGCTGGAATGCAGAATATTTATAAGCAAGTATGGGAAAAGAAATAATAACCAATTTGCTATTATACATTGTAAAACATACATAGAGAAAATATTATTTTTGAAGCCAGGGAAAATATAAATTCAGGATTTGGTTTTATATCAGACTACGTTATTTGTAACGATTGAGTTACAGTAAAGATTTATTCCTAGTCATGTCATACTGATTTTCTGGGAAGCTTTGGCTAAATTTATACCATTCTTTGGGAAGCCTCCCAGAAATGGAAGGAGAATGCATGTTAGAAATGTTACCATATTTTTCAAAGTCTAACCAGTAATTGCCAACCTCTAGTTCAGTGCTGGCGAACCTTTTTGGCACTGAGTCCCGAAATGGGAGTGCGCGGGGGTGCACGGGGGAGTGCCGAAAATTGGAAGAGCAGCTCCCCAGTGCGCACACGCAGGAGTGATGGAAACCAGAAGAGCAGTTCCCCGGTGCACATGTGCATGCCGGGAAGTTGAGCTTTTGGTTTCCAGTGTGCACATGCACACCGGTCACCTGGTCTTCTGATTTCCGGTACACATGTGCGCGCGAAGACCAGCTGGCCAACGCTGCCACGCACACAAAGACCAGCTGGCCAGTGCTCCCGCTCACTTAAAGACCAGCTGGCCGGCACTCCTGCGTGCACACTGGAATCCGGAAGAGCAATAGGTGACGGCTGGCGTGCCCGGAGAGATGGCTCTGTGTGCCACTTCTGCCATGCATGCCATAGGTTCGCCATCACTGCTCTAGTTTGTTCAGACCTGTTCAGTTCAGAACTGAAGAAGCTTCTTGGATGAGAAGCAAAACGTCTTCAAGGAAAAAGTTGCCCTTTGAAAAAGCACCTTTGGGACATATGAGAAGGAAATTATAAGTATGGGTTATAAAGATCTGACTGAAAAATGGCAATTAAAAGTATCTTCAGGCTAGCACTAAGGGAGAAGCTGAGAGACAAGGCATTGGCAGTTATTTGGAAGCAGTGTTCTTGATATCTCATGACTGAATATTGTAGATCTTTGATTTGATGTTGGCATTGTACTGGGACAATATTTGCACGATTTACATATGAATATGAATGACCTAAGAGAGATTGACTAATCTTTGTTCCAGGATATGGAGGCACGTGAATGAATCAAGGAACATATCTCCTTATAAAATTATCTGATTCATCCAATAGTTTCACATTTTTATATCACTTTATTTCAGAAGCACATCTTTGTAAGGTGGCTTACAAAATAAAAATCTAAACCCCAAAACAAGTTAAAATGCGACCATAATATAATAATACATAAATAGACAGCAAAACCTCTCAATAAGCCAATATAAAACACAGTCATGCACTTTAACTAAATAATGCACACTGAAATAAGATGAATTTAAGAGACTGATAATAGACCATAATGACATCAAATAAACCTCCATTAGAAGGCTGAGCAGTCCAAGAGAAAGTGTCGTCTTATTCATTTTTACCAACTCTTGTTCCATTGTAGAGAGCCTCAGATCTCAAGAAGTTCATATGTGAATATAAACTGGTGGTGTGTCATGTCAAGTTTTAAAAGTGTAATTGACATCTTAAGTTGAGCCCAGAACTAAATTTGTCATTATATGAGCTATTTCACTGATTCCACACTAAATGTAATCACCGTCTTCTGAAACGATTGATGTTTCCTGATTGACTTCAATCGCAGCTTGATTTTAAGTGCATTAGTTCAATGTAGGCGTGACTGCAGTATGAATAGTCAGAACTAAGTTGATCTTTGAGAAAAAAATGATTCATTAACAAATTAATTAGTAGATAGATTTGATCCGAGGCATATTTTTCTACCATTGTAACTTACAATTATATAAGCCCAAATTGATTGAGGAACAACTCCAAGATGCATTTTTTTCCTTCTACAATAATGCAAATTTATTTAAAGCAGGATGAAGCATCTCTTTCAACATTATCAGTACCTCCATCCAATAGTTTCCATCACATACCTCCATCTTATTTCTGTACAATTTTGTTCATGCTTTACAAGGCATCCACATACTGTATTTCTTCATCGTGCAGGACTACCTTGCACTTTCAGGTAATAAAACAATCCTGAAAATATATAAACATAATAAAATTAATATAACTCACAGTTGTTACCATGTGCTGATAAATGTTGAGATATCCTTGTGCAAGTTGCCACCTTTTCATATTCTATAATCTCCTTGATGCAATTAGCCGTACTGTGAACTATTCTAGTCTCCCTTTCAACAGAACTGTCTTCAGTGGTCCCTTTGGCCTCTTTGCTTTAGATCTGACTTACTGTGAGTATACAACACTCACTCTCAGTTCTTGATGTTAGCTGGGTAAAAAGCCTGAACTGATCATGTTCAATTTTTCCAGCAGCACACAGCCTGGTTAAGATTCATGATCTCCTTTCCTTTGATGTTATTGGCATGGTTCCCTACAGTGCATGTAATTTCATATTAATTCATCACATCTCTGACTGGGTGGCAATAATGCCTTTTTAATAGGGGGCATGAATAATATAAAATTAATTCTCTGCTAGAAAATTTGCCATGAATCCTTGGTCAATGCTTAGAATAAGGATGAAACATGGAAAATAGAGCAGCCTTGATTCAGAGCGTTGTTTAAAACATAAGCATAATCTTACATCATTAAGAATTTGGGAAGAGACTGGGGCATGAGTCCTATGGAACTGTTGGGTGATTGCAGGATTGCATATTTTATGAAGCATAGTCATTCAATTCATACGAGACAAGCAAATTACAGAAGGAAGATACCTGTTTTCTGTGGACATTTCAAACAGGAGCCATTATTTGTGCCAGTCAGATCAGACTGATGGCCTAAGATGCTTGCTACCTAACTAGAAAAATGGACACAAGAGGTGGTAAAGAACACAATGAGATAGAAAGGAAGTTTGCCTGTAATTGTATGTGGGGGGGGGGTCTTCTAAGGTAGTATATCCTAGTGTAGGCACAGGCACAGGGCTAATCATATATTTGAATTTGTCCCAGCCACATACAAAAGATCCAGAGAGCATATTCTATTGCAGTTGTATACAACCAATAGTTAATTTCTTTTTTTAAAAAAAGCTGGGCTTAACCTGTCTGAAAACCATGTCTTTTATTCAGAAGGGTGCTTTCTAATCCACCAAATAGAAGACATGTCCGTAATTGCTGATGAATGAGAAAAACACACTGGACATTTGGTCAGGAATATTTTCGATGATGATGTTGTTATGGCATTAAAAACAAACTTGCCAGGGCAGGCTTGATTTCAAATAGAAGCCTATCCTCTGGATTAGGTTATCCTTGTTTAAGAAGTATCTCTAATTGTTCTTCTCAGCTTCACACCACCCCCTCTTCCCCCGCTACCCCTGTCTCTGTCACCATAAATGCATATAAATAATTGAAATCCTTGGAAGCAGAACGGAAAAGTGATTTTGAATGCTGCCAAGGTGTGAGGGCTAGTCCAAGGCAGCTGGCAGTTTCTGGCTGTTCCTATCACACAGAAACCATTTAGGGAGCTGTCCAGCAGGGCAAGGATTTCACTCAAAACTTTGCCCTAAAGGGATAGTGATGCAAGTTGTATTTGAAGTGCTGTAGTCTGCTTCTGTACCTCCCTCCTCTCATGGTGAAATATGCAGACTATCTGGAAGCTGTGTTAAATGTTTAATGAGGCCCCTGACTGAGCAAAGCTGGAGGAACCACAATCAGAGGACTAGTTTCTTCCTCATAGGTCACTGATTTTACACACAGCTCACTCTGTGGTGCTACCCAAAAGCCCTTTCCTCATGGGAATGATTGTATGCAGGAAAAAAAGGGCATTAATATTTATAAAGCAAGCAAGCTCTACAACTGCTCTCAGGACTACAATTAAACTTTGACAATAGTAATAAGGAGTCTTGTGCCTTCTGCAGCTGTTGCTTGCCTTTGGTTCTGAGGAAGCAGACCTCACAGACAATCGGAGAAGTGATATCCAGCCCACAGTCCGCAATGATTGATGTAGAAGACCTTTAGAGTTTTATACATGCAGTCAGAGACAAAAGGGCTAATACATAGGTCTATAGAATGGGGAAAGCATAAAAAAACAAGATAGGTATTTCGCTAAACCCCTGACTCAGTGAAGATAGTTAAGGGCAGTCTGTAAAATGGGACCAGAGCTTTCCTGCTGGTGCTATTCTTGAAGAGATGAACAGGCATTAGGAAATAAGGGATTGGGGTTCAGGGGTGTTCATTTAATCTTAGACTCCAGATATTAGGGGCTCAAACTCTAAAGACTCTACATTTTTAATTTCGGGTTCAGAACCAGTAATCAAAATGGGGACCGTTGATATTTAAATGCTGTTTATCCAAATTATGGCAGTTACTCAAGGCCAGGATGATGACAGTCCTGCCTCTGTAATTCTACTTGCTTCTATGTGACATAGTTTACTGTTTTTGTTTTGCAGTTTTGCCTTTAATGGCAGCATATTCTTGGGCACTTTTAGATAGAAATGTACCAACCCCTTCTCTCTATAATACTGGGTGTTTGACATATCAAGAAAATGGCCTTAAGAGAGAGGGTTTCTTTCTTGGAACCATTCTAAGACACACACACACACACACACACACACACACACACACACACACACACACACACACACACAGTAATTTCATCTGACTCCCATGAATATATAATTCAAATTCAGATGTCTTTATTACAGTCTTTCGCCAGTCTTGAATACTATAATATAATCACTCACTAGTAATAAGATTAATTTTGGTCTGGGTGAAATCATGGTCTCCTGGTGTTATTTGAGAGAGAGAGAACCAAATTCTTGTTTGGTGTTTTGACTGCTGCATCCTGCAAACCCTTTAAGGCCTCTCATTCTGTACACTTGGGTAAAATTCCATGTTGAAATTATGACTAGTCTCATTACAATGCAATTTTACTGGGATTTAAAAGTATTCCTAGAATTTTCCCCACATTCATATTAGTATTCACTGTTGGCATTAAGATATCCTAAAAGCCCAAACCTTGAAGAGAAAGAGGGAGAGGGAGAGAGATGATCATGTAGATCCAGTGGGAAACAAAATCCAGAAATGGTTAGAGGAAGATTTATTATTTAAGCTAATGGGCACCACCTGGGAAAATTTTAGAAGGTAAAGCCAAGTTTGGCCAACCGTAAAGGCATCCCAAGCAATTAAAGAGGATAGCATTATTTTTGGGAGCTGAACCATTGAAGCAAACACTGGTTTCAAAATTATTTTAAATAACTGGTTTTTCAGATCAAAATGGGGATTGTCTGATTTGTGTTCAAAGCAGTGATGTATTAATTTGTATGCAAAGAATCTTTGGTCAATGCCATTCAAATTTTACCTATTTTTAAAATTTGAAATATATTTCTTAAAGCTGTTGTAGCAAATCTTCTTTCCATCCCTAATTTTGACATTGTGCTTTGGAACTAACACTTTACATGACATTATAAACTGTCAGTGAATCGGGCACTGTAGCCTCTTTGGCTGTTAAGCTAGAGGCGATACTGCATTTCTTGTGAACTCAGTAAAGGGCTGACTTTAGTAGCTTGGGTGTGGTGTTCCGGTTCATTTCCTGCATTCATATAAACATTTGCACTCGGTGGACCATTGAATGAAAGTAAACAATCCATTCATTTTGCATCAACCTCCAGAATTTCTTATGAAACAGCAACAAATTAAACAGGCAGTGCTACCTGAATGGTTACCTTACTCTACTTCCAACTCCACATGTAAGAACTGAGGATGACAGATCACTAAGTATAGATTAATTACACATTAATGCACATTAATCATATTGCCATACTAAATCAAAGTGGAGTGTTTTTTTTTGGCTATAGCATGCTAATGAACTGGGGCGGGTGGGAAGGAGGTTAATTTGTGACTGTGAGCATGTGCCTTCATTGACAGGGTCAGTCACAGAGACACAGGCTAATCCTGTGGGGTTTTATCCTTTTTCACTGAAGACCAAGGTCAGAATATGACTGTTTAAAAGGTATTCACTTCTTTGTTTATTACTTTGCCAAGAATTTCTTAGTGACACATAGTATTTAAAGTTACCAATAATAATAATGATGATGATGATGATGATGATGATGATAATAATAATAATAATAATAATAATAATAATAATAATAATAATAATAATAATAATAATAATAATAATATTAAGATACAGTAAATTAATATAATCACAGCAAACAAATCTAATGATTTCAAACACAAACCTTTGAAAGTTTCTAAGTTTCCATACAGCCTGGGTGAAAAGGTAGATTTGTTTCTGCAGCTTTCCAATGGATGTTACTACTTTAGGCTTTGGCTGCCTGAATCTGTCTTCCATCTTTCGCACTTAACTAGCAAAGGACTCTGGAAATTATAACCTAAAACATGTGGAGGGTGGGAATCACTGCTATTACAGGTAGTCCTCGACTTAAGGTCACAATTGAGCCCAACATTTCTGTTGGTAAGTGAGACATTTGTTAACTTGAGTTTTGCCCCATTTTACAACCTTTCATGCCTCAGTTTTTAAGTGAATCGCCGCAGTTTATAAGTTAGTAATCCGGTTGTTAAGGGAATCTGGTTTCCCCGTTGACTTTGCTTGTGAGAAGGTCACAAAAGGGGATCACATGACCTTGAGACACTGCAACGGTCATAAATATGAACCAGTTGCCAAGCGTCTGGATTTTGATCACATAACCATTGGGATGCTGCAAAGGTCGTAAGAGTGAAAAATGGTCATAAGTCACTTTTTTCAGTGCGGTTGTAACTTTGGTCACTAAATGAACTGTTGTAAGTCGAGGACTACCTGTACTGTCTCCAGTGAATTCAAGGGAGGTGTGAATGAAAGCAGTCCTTCAGATATCTGACCCCAAATGATATTGACCTTTAACTGTTAAAACTATGTATGCATGTATCAGTGGTGGGTTGCTCCCAGTTCGGCCCGGTTCTGCGAACTGGTAGTGGCGGCGGTGGGATGCTCCGCCCACCTGGGGGTGCTCCGCCCACCTGCCTGGGATGCTCCGCCCACCTGCCCGTTGCGAGCACGCACATGAACCGGTAACAACGGGATTTAGAACCCACTACTGGCATGTATGTATGTATTTCAGCCTCTCAGGTTAAACCAGACAAAAATCGTAATCAAATGAGCTAATTCTACTTTATTGTAAAGCTACATTTACAGAATCTTGCCAGTCTAAAAGTACAATCCTCCACCCACTCATCTCCTTTACAGCCCAAGAAACTAGGAAAGGCCCCTTATGAGTCTCTTGCCTGGCCATCATTCCTGCAGTAGGCTTAGCTGCCTTTTATCTGACCATTCCCTTGGCTACATCTCTTAGCTTTGTCTCCCAAGGTCTTTCCCACATACAATTGCACCAAGGATTGAGGTTCAAAAACCTTCATTTGATGTCATTGAGATACAGCTAGTGTTATTGCTCCTATTGTTTATTTCAGACAGAATTAAAAAGTAGTTATGCTAATAACTTAGCATAGGCAGTAAAAGTGTGAATAGTCAGCAAATCCAGAATAATCTCAAACATAATTTTAATAATTTTTTAAAAAAAGAATATAAACACAAGCTGGATTGGAAGAAGATGGGTGTGTTTTTAAAACTGGTTGAAGAAACATTAATAACCTACATTAGGCTGATGATGCTACTGTTATAGCCCAAAATACAAAAGATTTGCAAGTTCTTATAATGAAAGTCAAGGAGTACAGTGAAAAAATGGAACTAAAACTAAATATAAAAAAGACTAATGACAAGAGCTGCAAGAACCTTAGAATTAACAATGAAGAAACTAAAATGGTAGGTAGCTTCTGCCTATGAGACTCAAGCATCAACAGTAAAGAAACAAGTATTCAAGAAATTTGCTTCAAACTAGCACTTGGTAGGGTAGTCACGAAGGCCTTGGAAAAGATATTACTGCAATATATTTATAACTACAAAATCAGAATAGTACAGGGAGTGGAATTCTCCCTTGATACTTTATGGAAATGAAAGTTGGGCTTCAAAGAGAGAGGAGAGAAAGAACATTGATACTGCAAGATCCAATCTGGATCAGTCACCAGAGGTTTTGTCTTCCAAGCTTTCGGACTCCTGCTGGAGCCCACCTGTAGGGAACTTCTCTCTAGCAGACTGTGTGCTGTTCTATGTGTGGTATTTATATGGTGCCTGTTGTATATGGCTTTTTAGATGTTGATTTGGGTTTTGATGGCTGACTATTACTGTAAGTCGTTGGCTATCATTTGCTTATGCTGCCCAGCCATGCTTTCTAAATACTTGATAAGCTGATAGTAAATCAGCACTCCTGTTGACTGAGGAGGGGCCCATTTCCCAGGCTTCAATCACTTCCTTGGCTGTTTTTGTGCCTGCTTGTCCAACAATCTTAGTAGCTGAAAAATTGAATGTATGTCCTTGTTCATTGCACATTGGTACTTTTGAACTTTGGTGTTCAACGTTCAAGACTTCTAAGTATCCCATGGACAGCCAAGGAAACAAACGAATGATTTATCCAACCAACCTATCCAGAGTTCTGACTCAAGGCAAAAATGACCAGACTCAAATTATACTTCAGACATATTATGTCAAGATCTAATGCTGGGATAGGTGGAAGGAAAGAGAAGAAGATGACTAGGCCAACTGAGGATAGCTTCAGTTACAGTGGTAACACAAGTACTGTTGAAAGGCCTGAAGGACCAGGTTAAGGACAGAATGCAATGGAGAAAATCTATCTATGTGATAAAACCATAACTGATAAAGTTAAAGAAAATCTGAAGAGTTTACATTTTTTATGTAAGAAATGATTAGAGAGGCTGGTCAACATGAGCTCCTTATGTCCAATACAAGACATTCATTTATCCCCACTACAAATTACATGCATATTATGGATTCTAAATGTAGACTGCATGCAGGTCCTAAGGCAATAGCTGATCAACTAGCTTGCAGTTACATCTTCTGGTTGAGTAAGCCTGTTTATTACAAGAGTTTTAGCTAGTAGAGTGCCTAGCACAAAACTCTTTGGAGGTTTTGGATCCATGGTTGGGACCTCCTGAGCTTCTAAAAGGAATTAGTCTTTCAAAATATAATTGATGCCTTAAAGTGGTCTTCCCAACTTAATGTCCAAGTGGGTTTCCCATGTTTTTCATTGAGCATTCCATACCCAAGGAGAAAAAAAACAATGTTATCAAACAAGCATATTTTCATTTTCTTGAGCTAGAATCATGGCCTCTTTAGACAAACCCAAATTCTCTGGCAATTCTTTGTTGGACCTTTCAATTGTTATTATTTCTGCCGCAAGCTCTTTGCTTTCTCTTTTTCTTTTAAGATCCTCTAAATACACTTCCCCTTCCTGCAGTGCACCTACTTTCTTTGCCTCTTCCTTCTTTAGTTCTCCTCATATGATGAAGCACAGAAATACCATAAAGAATTATTGGATGAAAAAGCAAGAAGTCATATCTCGGCCGTTTAATTGGCTTTCAGGCAAAAGTTCTCTAATCTTTATTTAAAATTAGGAGCTTACATGAGGCAATTTCCCTGAAGTGATTCTACTTTGCCATATCACTTCTTTGCATATCACCTGCTTAACTGACTTATTGAATTAACCCAGTTACCCAGATGTGCAAAACACAGTGAACCATATACTAAACACATGGTTTATATAGTATACCGAACCACCCACAAATTAGCCTGCCAGCTTTAACTTAGTGTATTATTATGTGAACACAGCCAATATTTTTCATTGGGTTCACTTAATCTTTTGCTTCGGGCATTTTCTCAGGCACCTGTCAATGGACAATCAACTTTGCATGAGCAATGAATTCCAGATCTAAGCTAATGATTCCAATTCAGCCTTTGACCATAAATGTTCAAAATAAAATAATTTTGAATATAATTTTCCTAAAATTGCACATAGATAACGCAATTATCTATTATGTGTATTTCAGCCCTGATTTATATCAGCATTTTGGTGAGAGTGTTTTGGCGATGAGAAGTAGAGATTTTGCCATTATAGCTAGGCAGGCTTGATGAAAGGATTGTTTTATCCCTTTATTTAATGCTGTTCATCTCTTGCTTCAATAATGAAACAATCAATTCTGCTGACTAATTATATAAAGACGTATTTTCATTTATCAGTTCTGAATTTACCACTTTCCATTTCCATTTGTTGTTAATCAACAGTTCTTTAGAAGGTGTTAAAAGCCCTTATTAGGAACAGAGAGTCACTTTGAGGTAATAGCTGTTGCTGCTGAAGCTTTTTAAAGACCAAAGTCACATGCAGAGGGAAAGGAAAGAACAGCCAAGATAAGGAGAGACAGTTTTTGTAATTTTGTGTCTGAAGTTTAGTTGCTGGAATAAAATTCCTGGCGAAACATGCATTGCATAGCTATTTGAAATTCCAGCAAGATTAGATAGCATCATTTTTAAATTGTTTCTTGACCTGAGTCTTGTTACAACAAGTTTGCCTGACCCAAGCACGCGCACAGACAGACAGACAGACAGACAGACAGACAGACAGACAGAAATAAGAAGAAAGAATGAAGGAAAACATAAAGAGAACAAGGTGCAGTTTGTCTGGATGTAGGTTACTATTTTTCTCTTGAGCATCTGGCAATGAAATATCAATATGATTGCCAAGAGCCAATCTTTTATTAGCTGGACATGTCTTATCATGCCATTACTCAATTCATTTTAGAGATCTTTCATAGTCTATTCTAGCTAGATCTCAGATAATTGTGCTAAAATCAGATGCATCAGAACATTGCTGAATCTCAACATTGAAAATAAAGGTCTACTGCAGGAAATTTCCCAAGGTTCAAAGATGAGATCTTCTCCCCAAATGAGAGTGAGATGGGGCAGGGGAAAATCAGCTTTAGAGTGTATCGAATGATGGAATAAAATCAGGTTTGCAGAAGATACTTCATGACACATAATTTAGGCTTAGAAGAGAAAATGCAAAAATTGTATTCATTATTTAAATGGTAACTCTTACCAGTTTGTACAGGAAAACAATCCTCCACACCAAATTAATTATGAGGATTGTAAGATTGCTGACAAAGCAAGAAAACTTATGTCATAGTAACATCAATTCAGTGTACTATTTTGTGCTAAAAATACAAGATGGTATATATGTGTCTGTATTCATGTGAAAACTACTTTGGGGGAGCTAATCCCAAGATATTCATAGCATTTTACTACATTTTTCTTGCCACTCTGGACGGCAGGCTGCATATAAATTGATGATAAACTTCCCAGTTAATATTCATGAAGCCTAAGCCTGATAATGTCAAAGTGACTTGAGCAGCTCAGTTATACCTTAATGGAAACAGCTAGCTGGGCATGCTCTTCTCTTCTGGTTAGGCAGGTACCATTTCTCAGATGCAAGCCTGAGAAACTAGTGCAAAAGCAATAACTATGAAATGAAAATACATCTTTTCAATCAATCAGAATAGAGCTGGAAGAAAGGGACCTTGGAGGTCTTCTAGTCCAACCCCCTGCTCAAGCAGGAGACCCTATACTATTTCAAACAAGTGGCTGTCCAGTCTTTTCTTAAAAACCTCCAGTGATGAAGCACCCACAACTTCTGAAGGCAAGCTTTTCCACTGGTTAATTGTTCTCACTGTTGGGAAGTTTCTCCTTCATTCTAGGTTGCTTCTCCTTGATTAATTTCCATCCATTGTTTCTTGTTTTGCCGAGATGGTGCAGTGGTTAAAAGCAGCACTGCGACCTTCAGTTGATTGCTAGTTCAGCAGTTCAGCTGTTCAAATCTCACCAGGCTCAAGGTTGACTCAGCCTTCCATCCTTCCGAGGTGGGTAAAATGAGGACCCAGATTGTTGGGGGCAATATGCTGAATTCTGTAAACCGCTTAGAGAGGGCTGTAAAGCACTATGAAGCGGTATATAAGTCTAAGTGCTATTGCTATTGCTATTCTGGTGCTTTGGAAAATAAGTTGACCCCCTCTTTTTTCTGGCAGCCTCTCAAATACTGGAATATTACTATCATGTCACCCCTAGTCCTTCTTTTTTCTAAACTAGCCATACTCAGTTCCTGCAATGGTTCTTCATATGTTTTAATCTTCAGACCTTTAATTGTCTTAGTTGCTCTTCTTGCACTTTTTCCAAAGTCTCAACATCTTTTTTGTAATGTGGTGACCAAAACTGGATGCAGTATTCCAGGTGTGATCTTACTAAGGATTTATAAAGCGGTACTAATACTTCACGGGATTTCATTCTTCCTTTCTTTTGCGAAAACTTCCTTAGGGAGCCTGCTAAGTTTGTCTACCAAAACATAGTTCTAGAATGACAGAGGTCTTGCTCAATCAAGTTAGCAGAACAGAGAGTTGAGGAGTTAAGAGGATGATTTTGGTTTTTGGCCACTTCTTACACTTATAAATTAGCTCAGCATCCATAGCTATATTAGGAAAGCCCAATTGTGTCCTTCTGTATTAGATGAGAATTGCATTATTTCGTTCATTTCTCTTGTCCCCTGAATATATAATTATATTATTGATTGACTGATTATGTGCTATCAATTTAGCGTTTGGGCTTAGTTTCTCTAGAATAATTTGTTTTCAACTTTTTCTTTTAGGCTTCTCAGTGGTATATCCCCCACAGTTTGAATCAACTACATCCATTCTGCTGCTGGTTGTCTATGTTAATGCTCAGTCATCCAGGTCATGGTTGCCCCAAGGGTGCTTTTTCAAAAGGCAACTGGCAAACTTTCTTTGTTTTTTCTTAAAGATTTTTCACTTCTTATCCAAGAAGCATCCTCAGTTCTGGTTGAATGCTGGGGAATAGAAGGATTTTACATTCCTTTCAGTCATCTGGTTGTTAGCACTTTGAAGGAGAGTCATTAGCTCTCTGAGAACTATCTGTGCCCTCAGGTTCACCTGAATCAGAATGCAAATGGGTATGGAACATTTTTGGAACTGCTGAAAGGACTGTGTTGTAAATAGGAGATAAGGTGGTATGGTATCCCTCCCCCTCTGTTGAGAGAGGGCTGTTCAATTTTAACATAAATGCCTCTTTTACCCCTCTTTCAAAGCAGTGGTCCTCTCTGTCCAGAATGTGGACTTTGCTGTCTTCAAAAGAGTGACCTTTGTCTTTCAAATGCAGATGGACTGCTGAATCTTTTCCTGATATGTTTGTTCTCCTCTGTTGTGCTATATGTTTGTGAAGTAGTTGTTTCCAGGGGTGAAATTCAGCAGGTTCTGACAGGTTCTGGAGAACCGGTAGCGGAAATTTTGAATAGTTTGGAGAATCGGCAAATACCACCTCTGGCTGGCCCCATAGTGGGGTGGGAATGGAGATTTTGCAATATCTTTCCCCTGCCATGCCCACCAAGCCACGCCCACAGAATTGGCAGGGAAAAATTTTGGATTTCACCACTGGTTTCTTTTCTCTAATGTACAGATCTGCACATGTCTCACTGCATTGTATTGCACAAATCACATTGTTCAGTTTGGGTTTAGGTGTTTTACCCTTGGGGTGGACAAACGTCTGCCTTAGTGCATTCTTGAGTTAAAGTGTGCATGTATATGGTGTTGGTTTAAAATCCTTCTCAGCTTTTCAGATATTCCTGCAATTTATGGAATGACAATGTTGCTTCGTTTGTTGTTCTCTTCTTTGTCTGTTACGGAGGAGCTCCTGCTGGGCCTTTTTCTAGATTTGACAAAGGCCCAGTTGGAATAGCTACAAGTTCTGAGAGTTTCCTTTATGTGTTTTAGTTCCTTTTCTTTTCCCTCTTTGCTGGTAGGCAAACCTTCAGCCCGGTGGTATAGTGTTCTGATCACTCCCATTTTGTGCTCCAGTGGGTGGTCAGAATCAAAATGTAAAAACTGATCTATGGATTAGAAATGGATCTATTCTATGATCCATTTCTGTAAACTTCAATGTTAAGACTTCTGTCTTCCTTAATGTGTACTGCAAAGTCCAGGAAAGCCAGATTACTTTCCTTAACATCTTCCTATGTGAACTTAATGTATCTATCCACAGAGTTGATATGTTCGGAGAAGGCTTCCAATTCCTGTGTTATAATCTTGACCCACATGCCTATACCAGTGAGTGGGTGGAATTCCTGTGAAGGAATTTAAGGACTTTGGTTTCTATCTCTTCCATATGGAGATTGCCCACAATGGGGGCACAGGTGAACCCATGGCGCAGCCGTGTTTTTGTCTGTAGAAACCATTATATTTAAAATAGGTAGTGGTCAGAGGTCCAGCATGGCACATATGTGTGCTGAAGTTAATTCTGTGATGTATTGTAGCAGTCATTTCTTCACTACCGTGACAGCTTCAGTTGTAGGTATGCATGTGGAAAGTGCATGTGAAGAGTGAAGTCACATCATAACAAGCCATAATTTCATCTGAATCCATAGTTTCATCTGGATTTCAAACCTAACAAGATACTGCTGGTTATTCTCTCCTTTTTCCTTCAACTTTTCCTGCTATTAAGGTCTTTTCAAGGGAATTAGGCCTTCATATAATGTGTAAAAAATATGATAGTTTGCAGCTGGTTACTCATACCTCAAGTGAAAATTCTGGGGTGATTTCTATGATCCATTTGTTGGTTTCCCTAGTTATATACCGTAGTAATCCTTAAAAGACTTCTGCAGCATCCTACTTCTTCCCATTCCAACTTTCACATTGATAAAATGTTTTAGGAAAAGACATTGAATAATTCTAAGTTTCATGAATACAGTCACATCATGGCAACCTGAATATCTTTTCCAAGGTTTTCATTGTACTCTCTCCCCCAAGTGCTACCATAATCAGTGGAGTTATTCTTGATCGCTCTATACTTTACTGTGGATGGTGGTCCTAAAGACAGACGTTACTCACCAGTACAATGTCTTCATTACGAATTCTGAGGTGATACTTGTTATTATTTTAGTTTTCTTTATATTTAATTTTTTCCTCTTTCTTTCCCCATTTTTTCACTGTGATCCTTGATTTTCATTACTAGAACTTCCAGAGCATTCACATTTTCAACTACTAGAGTAGTAAGTCATCAACACAGTGGAAGTACTAATGCTTTATCCTCAAATTTTAAAATGCTTCTCTTGGTGTATGTTTAGCATAGAGACTGAATAAATAAGGAGAGAGTATTTGTTATTTATTTATTTATTAATAAAATTTATACACTAGCCACCTCACTCTCTAAACGACTTTGAGTGGTTTACAAGTGAAAACCCAGCAGGAAGTTTGTACTTTCAGACTTGCAAGGTTACAATAAAGTAGAATTACTTCATCTAGTGGTGTTTCCTGTCTGGTTTGCCTGGGATAACTGACATCATTCTTCTTAGTATGCAAATATAACTTCCTGCTGCCACTTTTAACTGCTTGATCCATGATTAAGGCAAGTCCTTCCTAAGTTTCTTTCTCTGACCATTAAACCACTGTGGGCTCCTTCCCCCAATGCCTGGTTATTTCCTAGGCAGCATCTCTTTCCCCTCAACCCCCAAGCTATCGAATTGAAAGTTGAAAAATTTGACACAACCTAAATTGTGTGGATACACAATCCACACAATTTAGGTTGTGTCAAATTTTTTCAACTTTCAATTTCCAAACATTAGGTGCTCAAAAGTTGTGACATGCATTGGGGATTGTAAAGATATTTTTGTTACTTTAATATAATTTAGATGTGCTTGGTAAGTAACTACATAAATAGCATAACTTTTTAACATTTTGTTTGTTTCATTCCATTCCATCTATTAGATATCCAATCTGGTTTCTTCTGTCTCTTGGTCTTTGGCAATCACTTTACACATTCATCCTTAACCACTTTGTTGAGTATAATCAACAGTTCAAGGCTTCAAAGCAGTCACTGATACTCTTCTTGAAAGTTATGATTATATTAGCAAAAGTGTGTTGTAGAATCTTGACTTAGAACTTATAAATGATTAATTTGTGACGGGTATCCCAATTAGTTGCTGGACAAATCTGTGTTGTTATAATTGAGCTCTTCCATTTCCTTGTACCAATAATATAATCAGTTTGATTTTATTGTGTGTTCCATCTGATGATATCCATGTACGTAGAAATCCTTTTGCCTGTTTGAAGAAGTATTGTCATAAAAGAAATAAGATTGGCAGAAATTGATTAGTCATTCCCCTGTTTCATTTCTGTTTTCTGGGCTATAGAGTCCAACTATGTTTTTCTCCTTACTTTTTCCAACTTAGGTAATCTAGGCTCCAATCACTAGTAACACATCTTGCTTGCATATTCTGTTGACTTCTGTTGACCATAAAAATAATCAACTTCCTTTTTGTCTGCGTCAATATTTAAGCATAAACCTGAATAATTACCATGCTGAAGGGTTGTCTGCAAAATCTGATTAATATGATTTATTAGTCACTGGCTGCATTATACATAAGTACTTTGTGCTATATCCTTTCCTTCCTGATATTGTTTTTCTTTGGGTTTTTTTATGTTCTGGGTAATATATAATATGATCTTCTGACTGAAACCAATCAGAAGTTTTTTGATAATGATCTCTTATGGTGTTTTTGAATCACCAACCCTCTTCAAGATAAGCAAGAAGATAGATAGATAGATAGATAGATAGATAGATAGATAGATAGATAGATAGATAGATAGATAGATAGATAGATAGATAGATAGGCAGGCAGGCAGGCAGGCAGGCAGGCAGGCAGGCAGGCAGGCAGGCAGGCAGGCAGGCAGGCAGGCAGGCAGGCAGGCAGGCAGGCGGTAGTCCTCATTTAGTGCCCAGGATTGGGACCGGCAACTCAGTTCTTAAGTGAAGTGTTTGCTAAGTAAAACAACAACTGTGCTTATGATCTTGGCTTCAGCTTTCCTTTGCTTTATAGACCTGTGAAGATCATAAAAGCAAGAATTGGTTATAAAGTTACTTTTTTTAATCAATGAAATGGTCGCCAAACAAGGCAACTGTTAAACAAGGACTATCTGTATGTAACAATTGGGGCATAAGCTATATTTCTAATAATGAATTTCTAAAAATGAATTGGAGATTTAAAAAAAACCTCTTTCCCTCACATACCTGTATCTGAGGTGCCTGTTTGAGATACCACTCTTTAACTACCATAATACTATGTCTTGTTAAAATATTGAGCTCTGAGTTATTTGTGTTGGTTTTCCCTATATAGTACAAAAGCAGCAGGATTTTTAAAGCAAGTTTTATTTTCTTGCTTTTGTGACATTCAGACAGGAACTGGCAGTGTTAGGAAGAGGTAAAATGTAAAGCTTGTAGGTCCTGAGGAAATAAAGCAGAGAGTATTGGATAGAAACAATTAGAAACAGGCATTGTATTTTACTTCTCAAATATTTGTTTGGTTATCATCATTGTAATCCTGCCTCTTTTTTCTGTTACAAGAATGCAATAACAGGCATTCCTTAATTGATACATATAATTGCTGCAGCATCCTATGTTACAGGTAGATGGATTGTGTAGCATTATAACTCAACGATTGGACTGCATAAGAACATTGCAGTTAAGAAAAGGTAGCTGGGTGGCCAGCACAGAAGGAAGTCTAAACATCTATTCAACATAAGCTGTAGCTTTAGCTCAGGGCTGTCAAACTCAAGGATCCGGCCTGGGGGGTGCTTAGATCTGGCCCACGGGACTACCCTGGAAACAGTGAAGGACTGGCCCACAGTGCCTCTGCCAGCAAAAACAGTTTTCACTGGTAGAGCACTGCAGGAGGCTGTTGCAACCGAAAATGGAGCCCGGGAGGGCCACGCACTGGAGACAATGAATTCCCCCAGCCCCGCCTGGGCCACCACAGGTTCCCCCAAAAGAAGTGACATTGAGCTGGCTATGCTCACCCTAGCCACGCCCACCCCAGCCATGCCCACCCAGCCCCCTGATGTCAAACACAAGCCTGATGCGACCCTCAATGAAATCGAGTTTGACACCCCTGCTTTAGCTAGTCAGGTGGATTGAAGTCCAGAATATATTTTTGAGGTAAAATTACAGAATCGGGTATTTGTGAAAAGTGACCTTCTAACTATAGTTAGACATCCTTCAAGGATGAGCACTATTTCCTAAAAATGAGGGAGGCCTAGGTGGGATTTTGCCTTGCAACAGCAGGCAAAAATCCAAGCAGAATTCTTGGCTGCATTCAGTTTTGTGATGAGAGAAATCAATTCGTAGTTTTATCCATGGATTATGGTTGGAAAAGCTTCTGGGTTGACTTAAAATTATCTTTTAGAGGATATCCCAGATGTTTCAAGTAATGAAAAAACAGAAGCAGAGGAACTGTGAGTAAATTGTGGTGAAAGGTGAAAGGAACAGAAGACTTTCCCCCCTGTTCTTACGTCAGCAAGTGTCAACAGAGACAGGTGCCCAGACATTTACTGGCAGTAGTTCTAAAACAACTCATGTTGCTACCTCTAGTAAGCATTTTACCCCATCAGGCTTAGTATCAGCTCCTAGTAGTAAATTTAATCATAATCCTGTTTCATATTGACTGTTTCCCTGGCTAAAGCTATTTCACATAGGAACTGGTTTATCAGATTATCACTGAACTGCTAAATATTTTTGGCATTTAATCTTGGAAAAAGACATTATACATATGCAACAGTTATATCTCAGTTAGAACTTGTAAATTGATTCCTGTGCAAACATATAAGTGAAAGAAAGAGGTTTCCGCCCAGATCTATTTGTACCCCACCCTTATGGGATTTTGCAGCTCTATTCCAAGGCCTTCAGCAAGGGTGAATGACAGTATAGGAGTCTTTTATTCTTTATTTTTGTATCTTCTTGTTGTTATTGTTGTTTTAATTATTTGTCAGCAACCCAGAGTTGTGGGGACCTGTGTGGCATACAAATTTAATAAATAAATTTATCTTTTGGCTGATTCCATGGAGTTGCAGGATGCGATTGAGTTGTAAGTGCCCCACTTGGATGTTACGCATACCAGTTAATTCATTTTAGCTTCTGGAATTATATTTTGGGATTGGGTGAGGCAATGTAGAATTATATTTTTATCCTTTTCGTCACTTTACCTATTGAAAGAAAACAATAGGAAAAATTCTGGCCAGCATTGATGGGCCACGATGCTCTTGATGGGTTGGTTATGTGAATCTACTAAACCTGGCAGAATCACCAGTAAGCCCTTTGGTGACACTGTAATTTATTCCACCTGCATACTTTTGAAAGATTTGAATGATTGAATGAGTGTTTCTGTAGTTTCTTTGAGGCTCTTTGGAGCACTTTACCTCCTGTGCATATTGCTCAGATGTTCAGTCAGGAAGAGCTTGTTTCCTGATGTAGTCCAATCACACACAATGTGCTTGTTTTAAAAATTAGCTATTACATCACCTTTAGGACTGAATCATGTTTTTTGTCCACTTATTGACAGGAAAAAGGTTCACCATTTGAATTTTGAATATTTGAATTTTGTGGATAATGTGGATACCGTATTTTTCAGAGTATAAGATGCACATTTTTCCTCTCTAAAAGAGGCTGAAAATTTGGGTGCGTCTTATACTTTGAATGTAGCTTTTTCAAAGCTTTTTTTTCCAACCCTAACAAGGTGCTAACGATCTTCCCTGCTTCCTATTCCCTCCGAAGAAGGTTTTTTCCAGCCCTAAGTCTTTGCAGGCTTGCTTTCATTCCTACTCCCTCTGAAAAAGGCTTTTTCAGCCCTAACCAGAGGATAAAATAATATGCTGAAGCTGAACAGACTAAGGACGCTAGCCAGATGAATACCTGGTAGGTAGATTTTTCCCCTATTTTCCTCCCCCAAAATTAAGGTGCGTCTTATACTCCAGTGCATCTTATACTCCAAAAAATACAGTAATTCTGTCATGAACACTTGGTTTGTGTAGAGAATTGCTTGTATTAGAAGAAGAGCAAGATCCTGCAACATTAAGAATTAATAATGCCACTATTAATTTGCCACTTAGTTAACACAAAACATGTTATAGCACTCATGTCAAAAACTCTTTATAGTAAATTTTTTAAAAAGCGGATTGAAAAACCATACCCTTATCTACCTATCCAAAAAATCACAAGTGCTGAAGTATGATTCAACTTCTCAGTTTTTATGGGCCTTTCCCCACTATCAAATTACACTGTACTCCACCCACTTACGAGTTGACAGAAAACTATTCTTGCATGAAACATACTGTTCCCATTGCCAATCCCTATCCTGTCCTTGTTGCTTCTATTCTTAGACAGTGCCAGTTACCTAATTTCTCTCCACTTTAATGAGTGAGAAAGCTTGTCAAATTTTAACAAATCTCAAAGTTGCCCTTGGAACAATGTTAAACTAAAGAGAGAAATGCTATTTCGACACATGTAAAGCTAAGCGCCATTCATGGCTGTACCTGAATTCAAGTAGAAATTTCGCCCTTATTCTAACAATTTGTGGCAGCTTTGAGGTACGGTATGTAAAATCTGTCTACATTTCTAACCTTAGTGGTAAAAACTAATACCCCCCCAACAATACAATTATAAGCATATTTATTGAGATCACAGTTGACCGGACACTTTTAAGAACTTTCATTAAGTCTTACTTAGTGGCGATACGGGCGGCAAAATGTTCACATTTTTCCACCCTTATTGCGTCTGCCGACTCCCGCCCAGCCCCCCTGTTTAGGGTGACTCGCTCCCTTCTTGCCAAGGAGGGAGGCGAAGATCCCTTGCAGGGCAGAGCTGAAGAATTTTCTCAGTTTCTGGCGGACAAAGTCATTCAGATTCGGACAAACCTGGACTCCATTTGGACAGGGCAAGCCGAGACGACAGGGGTGAGTCTTAGTCCTGTTATGTGGGATGAGTTTGAGCCTATCACTCCTGATGATGTGGACAAGGCCATAGGAGTGATGAGCGCCTCCACTTGTTTATTGGACCCGTGCCCCTCCTGGCTGGTCTCAGCCAGCAGGGAGGTGACACGCGGCTGGCTCCAGGCTGTTGTGATCGCATCTTTGAGAGAGGGGTCCATCCCGCAGCCCTTAAAAGCTACGGTGGTGAGGCCCCTCCTCAAGAAGCCTTCCCTGGACCCAGCGGATTTAAAGAACTTCCGTCCAGTCTCCAACTTACCCTTCGTGGGTAAAGTTGTTGAGAAAGTGGTGTCGCTCCAACTCCTGCGGTTATTGGAGGACACTGATTATCTGGATCCCTTTCAATCGGGTTTCAGGCGCGGCTACAGTACAGAGACTGCTTTGGTCGCTCTGATGGATGATCTCTGGCAAGCCCGGGATGGAGGTCATTCCTCCATCCTGGTGTTACTTGACCTCTCAGCGGCTTTCGATACCATTGACCATGGTATCCTTCTGCGTCGTCTTGGGGAGGTGGGAGTGGGAGGCACCGTTTTATGGTGGTTCTCCTCCTACCTCTCCGATAGGACACAGTCGGTGTTGACAGGAGGGCAGAGGTCGGCCCCTAGGCCCCTGATTTGCGGGGTGCCGCAGGGCTCGGTCCTCTTGCCCATCCTGTTTAATATTTACATGAAACCGCTGGGTGAGATCATCCGACGACAAGGGGTGAGGTATCAGCAGTATGCTGATGATACCCAGTTGTACATCTCCACCCCGTGTCAGTTCAGTGAAGCAGTTGATGTAATGTGCCACTGCCTGGATGATGTGAGGGTCTGGAGGGGAGTGAATAGACTCAAACTCAACCCTGACAAGACTGAGTGGCTATGGATATTGCCCCCCAGGGATTATGTCGACTGCCCCTCCTTGGTTCTTGGGGGAGAAAAATTGACTCCCTCAGAATGGGTTCGCAATTTGGGTGTTCTCCTAGACCCACAGCTAAAATTGGAGCAACATGTTTCAGCTGTGGCTAGGGGTCCTTTGTACAGATCCGTCTTGTGCATCAATTGCGACCCTACCTGGAGAGGGAGGCTTTGCTCACAGTCACTCATGCCCTTGTCACCTCACGGCTAGACTACTGTAACATGGGGCTACCCTCAAAGAGCATCCGGAGACTGCAATTGGTACAGAATGCAGCTGCGCGAGCTGTGGTGGGTGTGCCGAGATATACCCACATAACACCCATTCTCCGCCAGCTGCATTGGTTGCCTATTAGTCTCCGGTCGCAATTTAAGGTGTCGGTTTTGACCTTTAAAGCCCTACATGGCTCAGGGCCAGGTTACCTTCGGGACCGCATCCTACCACATACCTCCCTACGACCGGTTAGGTCCTACAGAGAGGGCCTCCTCCGGGTCCCATCGGCCAAAAAATGTCGGTTGGTGGGGCCGCGGGGGAGGGCCTTCTCTGTGGGAGCCCCGTCCCTCTGGAACCAACTCCCACCAGAGATCCGGACTATCCCCACTCTACTGGCCTTCCGTAAAGCCGTAAAAACATGGCTCTTCCGGCAGGCAGGGTGAAAAAGAAGATCAGATTCCCCCATGAATGAATGTTTTTTAAAATAATGTTTTTATCTTTTAAATTGCTATTACTGTTTTTATTGTACGTTTCTTATCTATGCTGTAAGCCGCCCTGAGTCCTACAGGATTGGGCGGCCTATAAGAACGTTTATTACATTAAATTAAATTAAGTTTCCAGTGATGTTTGTGTGAGTTAGAAATGCAGATTCTTGTTTGAATAGTTTTTGGTGCTTTGCAATAATGTTAATAAGACTCCTTTTAATATATATATATATTATTTTCTCATTTTGATCTCAGTGAAGTCATTTTGATCTCAGTGAAGTCATTTGACCTCTCATTTTGATCTCAGTGAAGTCTCTGCATATATATATATATATATATATATATATATATATATATATATATATATATATATATATATATATATATATATATATATATATATATATATATATATATATATATATATATATGCAGAGACTTCACTGAGATCAAAATGAGAGGCATAACATCATTACTGTTTACGAATTACTGGTCCAGACTGAAAGTTTAATCCTCAAAGGCTCTATATTTTAGTTATATGTCTCTTTAAGTTATAATGAATGCTAAACCTGAATAGGATAATGAATAACTCATTTAGCAATTGTCTCATTTAGATACTGTTTGCAGTTAGAATCATGTTGAAAAAGTAACTTTGTGACCAATCCTCACATTTATGACTGTCACAGGGAAAAGAACTGAAATAAGATCATAAGCACATTTCACATAGTGACTGATTCATTTAACAACTAGGTTGCTGGTCCCAATTTTGGTCACTAAACAAGGACTACCATATATTATGGGCCACCCAGTATGTGCTGTAAGATCCTTATATAAAAAACTGTTACAGCTGAAAGAAAAATTATTGATGGAAACCTGGCGATATAATTGAATATGCAACCATAAACCTTTAACCTACAAGCAAAATTATTGCTCTACTCAATTCCTATACAGTTCCAAAAATCTTTTCTGGTTGACATTACCTAAGCATCACCCTAAGTCCGTGATGGTGAACCTATGGCACACTTGCCACAGGTGGCATGTGGAGCCATCTCTGCGGGCACGTGAGTCGAAGCTCAGGTCAGCTCCACTGCGCAAGCCCACGTGCCTCCCGCCGGCCAGCTGATTTTTGGGTCTCTGCCGCGTGGGGCTGGGGGCTGGGTTGTGCGTGCAGTGACGGGGTGAGAGCCACGCATGCATGCGCACAGGGTGTGTGTGGTGCTCCCCCCTGCAGCCCGTTTTTAGTTCCAGGACACTTCAGGGAGGCCTGCTAGCACCAAAACATGGGTCGCGTGCGCATCAGTGGTAGGTTCCTACCGGAGCAGTCTGGTGCATAGCTCCGGTAGAAAGTGGCCGATTGCGCAATTTGCGTGCGACTGCTCCGGAGCCGTCTTCGCCGGTCCGTCGTGCGCGTCGCCATATTTTTTGTGAGAATTTTTGGGCAATTTTGCTTCTGCGTATGCGCGGAAGCAAAATCTTGCTGAAATCTTGCGAGGGGGTGCGCACGCGTGTGATATTTCAGCCAGATTTTGCTTCTGCGCATGTGCAGAAGCAAAATCGCATGAGGGGACGCGTGCACATAGCGAGTGCGCATAGCGAGTGCACACATGCCCAAAACATGGAGATGCGCACGCAGCACACTGGTATCGGTAAGTGAGCAATCCGCCCCTGGTGCGCATGTATGGGGGGTGGGGGCAGTGGGAGAGCGGGTGGAGCGCGTGCATGCACGGCAGTGGGGGGGTTGCACGCGCGGCGCGGGGCCCCTGCGGGGGGCATTGCATTATGGGTGTTGGCACGCACGGGAAAAAAGGTTCTCCATCACTGCCCTAAGTTATGTTGAAGAAGTCATAATAGTTTGCAAATACAGTAATATTAATCTATAAATGTTGGTTAATAAACCACGGTACCTGGGTTCATATCATTTCAGGTTTTTAAGAAGAGATTGAAGAGCCATTTGTCCAGAATAGTATAAGGTCTCCTGCTTTGCCAGTTAGTTGGACTAGAAAGCCTCCCAAGGTCCCTTCCAACTCTGTTATTTTATATCCTACATACAGATAGTCCTCGACTTACAGCAGTTCATTTAGTGACTGTTCAAAGTTACAACTTCACTCAAAAAAGTGACTTATGACCGTTTTTCACATGACCGGTGCAGCATCCCTATGATCACATGATCAAAATTCAGACGCTTGGCTACTGACTCAGATTTATGATGGTTGCAGTGTCCAGGGGTCATGTGATCCCCTTTTGCGACCTTCTGACAAGTAAATTCAGTGGGGAAGCCAGATTCACTTAACAACCGTGTTACTAACTTAACACTGCAGTGATTCACTTAATAAGTGTGGCAAGCAAAGCCATAAAGTGGGTCAAAACTCACTTAACGAATGTTTCACTTAGCAACAGAAATTTTGGGCTCAATTGCGGTTGTAAGTTGAGGACTACCTGTATATCACATTAGGCCATGGTTTGTCTTAGTCATAGCTTGCTGAATAAACTACAATCTGTGAGTTTATCCAGTGCAAAGTCATCAGTCATTATGCATATAGCCCACATTCCGTTAAGCAAAATCAGAGAAGCCACCTGTGACTTGAAGTTGACAGAATATTTGCAGCGAGACTGGCTTCTTGATACAGTAAATGGCAGCCAAAGGTAGAGGATGAGTGTGGAAATCATTTCCATTTCTTTCCTGCATGCAAATACAAGAGGCTGTTACGTGGCCCAGTTATAATACAAAATGGATTGTTGAAGGACATAGGAAGAGTGTCATTGGTCAGTCTTGTGTTTCTGACTCATCATGAACTGCATGCTCCCCCTCTTCCCCTGCTGGTAGGGATATCATCCACTGTATAAACACATTTATGAGGGGTTCCCGAGTAACCCCTGGCACTGAGCTCCTCTTTGAAAATCCTTTGGTGGCATTTAGCAAACTAAACGGCTGAGCCGAGGTGGTGCAGTGGTTAGAGGCAGTACTGCAGGCCACTTCAGCTGACTGTGATCCGCAGGTCAGCGGTTCAAATCTCACCGGCTCAAGGTTGACTCATCCTTCCATCCTTCCAAGGTAGGTAAAATGAGGACCCAGATTGTTGGGGGCAATATAAATATACATTGCTTACTGGTGTAAACCGCTTAGAGAGTGCTTGCACTGTGAGGCGGTATATAAATCTCACAAATAAATAAATAAATAAATAAATAAAAGTCACACAAGCAATGAAAGTTCCGTTTTCTGTGACATGTCTGTGTTGTATGGATGTGCACGGAACGTAAGATGATGTGGCCTGCTAATCAAGAAATTCAAGATCTGTCCTGATAGGGATTCAAATTGTTCTAATAAGCTTTACTTCTTCTTTTTTGTCCTTAAGCAACACAGAAGCACAGCTTGGAGCAAGTGCGGCAATGTTGCTGCTGTTCTCTTAAGCGCTTTGTCCTTTGCAACATAAAGGACTCAGCAAGGAGGCAGTCAAGAGAGAAAGAGTCATAGGGACTATTCATTGCAGCTGAGTTAAAATGCTATTTCTCAGTCCCTGAGCTGGCAGAAAAATTATACCAACGTGACGTTTGCCCCTATTGCTATGCCTCTTCTGCCACAGGCACCGTGCCAGCAATTAGTGCTGTCTTTATTTACATATTAATGGCATGGATTAATGGATTCCACCAGCTTTGTTTCTCTCCACTTGTTCTGCCCCAGCTAAGAACGTAGCACAACGCACAGTTTGTACGAATAGGTCTTGATATCTTACGAAGCTTCAGAGAGTTGGCAAAATGCCTAGGAGTAGTCCTTGATAACCAAACCGAAGCAGAGAAACAAAGCAGAAGTTTTTCAGACACGGAGCACACTATGACCAGATGGATTTCCAAACGTTGTTTCCTGTAGCCGTTCAGCTGCCTCTGATGTCCTTAAGTAGACTAGGGGAGTGGCCAATTAGCCCCAAGTCTTACTCCTGAGGAGACCTCCTCTGGAGTAACCATTCTGCCGTTTGGCAGCTCTGCATGCCCTTGCATTCAGAAGAGGAGAAGCCTCTTCTCCCTCATCACTGCTATGAGGTGCTGGAGGTTCCAAAGGCCCTGGATGAACCTCTGCCTCTGGCACCGAGTCCTCACCAGCCTCCTCACTGTCCGACTTGGGTGCCAACTGCACGGGCCGCTGGCGCAACACCAAGTTGGTCTCCTCTCAAACAGGATCTGCTGTCAGCTGCACAGGCTGCTGGCAGGCCACAACACCACTTCTACCAAACATTACTAGCCAGTGGGAAAATATAAAAGTCCCCCTCTGAAATGTGTGCTAGGATCAGGGTTGGGGGAAGAATTGAGCTTTGACAGATGGTTGCACTAGCAGCCAGACGGCATTTGGGCTTCTTTTGAACATGACTGTAGTGCTCCAGTAATGAAATGATAAACTCTATTCAAAAAGAGTCTGACTAGCTGATAATGTAGGGAGAGTTCCACCAAGAAGCAGCAGAGAAAGTGGTCACCCTCCATTCAGGTGTCTGACTCGGAGATGGTCTTAAAGAGTACAGGTAGTCCTCGACGTACAACTGTTTGTTTAGTAACCAAAGTTACAACGGCGCTGAAAAAAGGTGACTTACGATGATTTTTTTACACTTACGGCCATTGCAGCATCCCTGTAGTCACATGATCAAAATTTTTACGCTTGGCAACCAGCAGGTATTTTGTTGCAGTGTCCCATGATGATCTTTTGTGACCTTTCGAACAAGCAAAATCGATGGGGAAGCCAGATTCACTTAACGACCGTGTTACTAGCTTAACAAATGTGGTGATTCACTTAAAAATGGTGGCAAGAAAAGTCGTAAAAGTCACTTAACTGTCTTGCTAAGCAACAGAAACTTTGGGCTCAACTGTGTTTGTAAGTCGAGGAATACCTGCAGAAAGTATGGGGGTGACTCAATTTGATAGAACCAGGTTCTTTTACTGCCTGAAGCAAAATAGATCTAGATCAGGGGTCTCCAACCTTGGCAACTTTAAGAGTTGTGGACTTTAACTCCCAGAACTCTGGGAGTTGAAGTCCACAACTCTTAAAGTTGCCAAGGTTAGAGACCCCTGATCTAGAGGATAGTGCCCAGGCAGGGAATGAAGAGGAGGCGGTATACCCCCTCCAGCTTAAAGTGGGCAATAGGTCTGGGCTTGCTAAAATCAAGCCCTGGGAATCACCTGAACTGTATCACCAGCACAAGTTTGGAGAAGCACATCAGATTGTTTCCAAGGCAAAATATATTTGGGATAAGGAGGAAGCCATGCTTTAAAGTTAAGTAAGGGCATCTTAAATCTATCTCTGGTATGGGCTGGGGATCAGATGAAGGTAACAACATGAGGGCACGTTAGGCATGTTTGTGCTGCAGGTAAAATATAAGTGAGGAAAGGCTCAGATTCAAGATTCATTAGAATACAGGCCTGAAATAGATTGCTCTTTTATTAGCCTAGTGGAGGAGGAAATGCTGTGTGTGTATTCTTTACACATCTTTTGGGAATTACTGTCTTGGCAGATTTCAGTGTTGGGACGAAAAAGTGGAAAGTTCAGTTCTCAGAGAGATAAATCATGACACTTATTGTGCAGTGGGAATAATTTTCTTCGGAGATATAGGACAGGACCTGAACTTAGGAGAGCTTATACTTATTTATCATTAATGTGCCAAGTGCTTGACATATTTATCTAATTTAGCATTAAAGCAACCCTGTAAGTTGGATGCTGTATTTCCATTTTACAGGTGGGAAATCAAGGCTGAAAAATAATTGCTTCCCTCAGCACTAAGTTAGAATTCTAACTTAATTCTTCAAAGGTCACCAGTCTAGTTATTCTGTACTCTTTTCTGCCATCAGTATTCTTGTATGGTAATGCACAAGGATTTTCTGAAGATGCAGTGCTAGCACTGATAAAGCCTCCGACGGTGATTGACTCATTTGCCAGCTTATCAAAAGCCAAAACAAAGGCATCTCTTCCCAAACAGATCCATCCAAATGACCTGTGGTTACGTTTGTCTTCCCTATCTGCTTATCGAAGAGAGACTGGTGGTTAGAATGACATCCAGCAATGATCAGCTGATGCTCATATATTAATTTGAATTAAGAAGTGAATCTTTGGCAATTGCTTATGCCTTGGATTCTTCAGTTGCAAAAAAAAAAGGAAAAACACAATATTGGCATCGAATTTGCTGTCTCTGCTGGTGATCTCTATCCTACTACAGACATGATGCTGTCCTTATTTATAATTTACAGGGCACATCAAAGAAATAAATTTCCATGCCATTGTTTCTCTCTTCTCTCACAAAATATTACCAGCCAGTAAAAAAAAAATCCATTAATCTTGATGACCATGGACTGGGATGGGAAAGGAGATGAGTTTTCATTTGGCTGGTAGATTTTTTTTACTGGTTTAATATTACTGTATTGCAGAAGAGCCCTATTCTAGAATCAATTGAGAGCCAAAGTCTTTTGTAACATTGGTTTAGTGCTGTCCAGATCAGCAATGTACTCACAAGGAACAGGGATAGTTGTGCTGTGAAGCATAGATAAAGTTGTCTCCTTCTGTTTTTACCATTTTAATGTGAACCCTTCTACACCCACTTGCTCAGAGATTCAGTTTTTATCTTAAGCTCACATACTCAATTAGTCTCCTGCTGCTGGTAGTTGTCTGCTGTTTGCCTGGGGCTGCTCACGGTAGATGTCTTAGACTGGGTGTCGGCAACCTGTGGCCCCAGAGCCTCATGTGGCTCTTTGACCCCTCTCCTGAGGCTCCCTGCTGACCTGGTCACGCGACCTGTTCTCCACCCTGAGAAGGCATAAGCCTCTCTGCAGAGCCATGCGGCTGAAGCGCCCCTAGCATTTTCTCTGCACTGCCTGCGACCGGCTGCTTTTTGTGATTCCGCATCCTTCATGGGCAGCTTAGCGCCAGCCACAGTCCCCTTCGTGTCGGCTCAGGAAGGAGGGGAACGGGAAAGAGCAGCCACCGCCGGATGCAGGGAGGGAAGAGCTCCTGCTGTCCTGTGCAGCGCGGCTTTCTTGTGCAGCGCAGCCAGCTATTCACCTCACTGCCCAGTGGCTGCAGTGAGAGGAGGAGTCACTGTCCCCACCGCCGTGATCCTGGCCCAGAAGGGTATCCTGCTTGTGTGCACACGCACGTGTGAGAAAAAGATGAGGGAGAGGAAAGGAGAGAAAGAAATGAGAAAATGATGGAGGGAGAGAAGGAGAGAGAGAAATGAGAGAGAGAGAGAGGGGGAAAGAGGGAAAGGAGAAAGAGAGATGAGAGAGATGAGAGGGAGGAAGATGAGAGAAAGAGATGAGAGATAGAGAGAGGGGGGAGAAAGAGAGATGAGGGAGATGAGGGAGGGAGAAAGATGAGAGGGAGGGAGGGGAGGGGAGATGAGAGAGAGAATGAGATGAGAGGGAGGGAGAGAGAGAGAAGAAGGGAGAAAGAGAGACAAAGAGAGATGTGAGAGAGAGAGAGGGAGGGGGAGGGAGAGAAAGAAAGGAGAAAGAAAGCTGAGAGGGGGAGAAAGATGAGAGGAGGAGGGAGAGGGAGAGAGGGAGGGAGAGAAGAAGAAAGAGATGAGAGGGGGAGAGAGATGTGTGAGAGAGAGAGACAGAGAGAGACAAATACTTGTTTCCCCGTAGAAAACACTGGGAGCCACAAAACCTGGGTAGGCGTGGCTGGGGGTATCATGTGACTGGGTGGGAGTGAGTGACCTCGAGTTGGCCATGCCCACCCAGGTTTTGTGGCTCCCGGTGTTTTGTTTTCTGTGGGAAATGGGTCCAAATGGCTCTTTGAGTGTTTAAGGTTGCAGACCCCTGTGCTATCCTAACAAAACCAGTTTATGAAAGGGTACTTAGTATATTCCCTTTCTCAATTTGGAATGTGTGTCCCGGTCAGCCACTACATAGTGACTGCTGGCCCTCAAAATCCAGTTTATAAGAATACATTTGTAAATTAAACTTCTGGAAATCCTTTGGGAGAATACATTTTAGAAGAGTTATGTATATCTGACCAAAACCTTTGCTCTCTGTATATACCACTTTTAAATAACAGAATGGTACCTGTCTAAAAAAGAAAACTAATATGCTATAAGGTATGTGCATCTGTACATACAGCTATACCATTCAGTGATAAATACTTATTGTTACATTATATGTATATAGACAATCCCCACCTGGCTCTAAGCTCACCAGTGATCTGCAGGAGCTAAAAACCCTGTGCTCTAATTAGTGTGTTTATTTTGGGTGTCTTTGTAAAGTCAACACTAAGCAACAAAGCGTCTAATGACATGTAGATCCCAAAAGAAATAGCAGCTTTCTCTGCCTGGGATTAAAGCAAAAATCTGTTTGCAAAAGCTGTTTTAAATTCACATGTGTTTCTAATATGTATAGACTTTAAGCAATGCAGAGTTGGGTGGAAGAAATCTGATTACCAGGCTAGTCTCTGGGCTCCCCTTTTTTCATGCTTTTATTCCCTTTTCCTTGCTGTGCATATTACTGCAAATGCTGATGAATGTAACACAGAACTCTAAGGGCCCTAAACAAATGTTGGAGAGTTCCTAACAAGCTTTCATTAACCATTGTGATTAGCCTTTACATTGAAGGAAAAGCTAGAAAAGAGCATTGATTATATCTAGGGTTAGGAGAGGAGAAAGTCTAGACCAGTGATGGCGAACCTTTTTTTCCTCGGGTGCCAAAAACACGAGCGTGCATGCTATTGCGCACATGCGAGTGCCCACACCCATAATTCAATGCCCCCTGCGCATGCGCATGTGATCCCCCTGCGCTGCCCCGCCCCCATGTATGTGCGCACAATCCCCCGCTCCCCCGTTTCCCGACTTCGGGTGGGCCCATTTTTCGCCCTCCCCAGGCTCCAGAGGTTTTCTTGGAGCCTGGGGAGGACGAAAACAGTGGGTTCACCATCACGGTCATAGCAAATGAATATCTTCTCCAAGGCCTTCATGGTTACTCTACCAAGTAGTGTATTTCTATACTGCTTGTTCCTTTACTGTTGATGATTGATCCTCAAACACAGAAGTCTACCACTTACAGTAAATATATTCATTGTCAACTCTTAGTTCTTAGAGGGATGCCAAAATTAAATACACATTAATTAAACATCAGTTTTTAATGCCCAAAAATTATGACAGTTTTTTTTGGGTGGAATTTATTGATTTTGATCATTAAAAATGGCACGTGGTGCAGGGATCCCCAACCCACAGTCCATGGACCGGCACTGGGCCGCAGCATATCAGAAACCAGGCCGCACAAACAAGCAAAACCCCATCTGTGGGATACAGGTAGCACGTGAAACCACGCCCCCTCCATTCTCCATGCTCTGATTGTCCAGGATGGGTCACTCTAGTCCTCTAGCTCTATGACTGGGTTGAATTACTGAAGACACGCCTCTCTGGTAACGGTCTCCAGTTAACCAACTCAGTCTCAGCTCTTGGACGTGAGATCTTTAGCTCCTGAGTTTGAGCTACTGTAGTTGGTTTGTTTCTTTTTCCCTGGAAAGAGAACTCTAGGACCCTTTCTTTTCTCTCCCTCAATCATAGCTGTTGCTTTAGCAGAGGAAGCAGGAAGAAGAGTGCAGTTTGCACAGAGGGCTCTGCGAATCTTGCAGCACCCTCTGCTGGTTGCTTCACCGGCTGGTGAGTGGCCAGGCCCCTTTAATTGCTGAAACTGCAGTCGGAAGCCCTGCTGGTTAACCGCGGCTGCGGTGCCAGCTCAGGAGATCGTTCGGAGGGGGTAGCCTTTCCTTCCCCTCTGATTTACAGACTCCAACAGGCAGCGAGGAAGCCGGGGCGAGGGTGACGAGCTCACCGGCTTCAGATGAGGCCAGACAGCCAGGAGCGGGCACGGTGAGCCCACTCAGCTTCCCTCGGCTGCAGGAACAGCTGCAAACATCGAGAAGGGGGCTATTTTCCCTGAAGAGCTCTCAGCGGAGGCGGATGGGAGCCAGAAGGGATCCTTTCAGCTTGAGCAGGCTCTCCGCCTTGGCGGATCATAGCCCACTTGCTGTGCAGATTTGCCATGTGTGGTGGCCATTTTGGACAGAGGATGCCATTTTGAAATAGGCCAGTATTCAAGTGGGCCCTGAGCAGAAGGGTGTTCGAATAATCTTGCCCCCTGAATCTGGGTTTAGAGGGAACTGCGGGCAGCAGCAGCCTCCCTTCAGTCTGCTCTTGTTAAAGTGCAATTTACTTTGCCCTCTCCCTACAGCTCCTGACCAGGCCTAGTCAGAGAGAGAATTTCTGGTTGCCTTTCACCACTCTCGCTTCTCCGGTCGCCGTGGCAATTGCGAGCCGCATCGGTCTGCCTCTCTTTGCGGCGAGGTCAGAGAGTATCCTCAATCCAGCTTCACACCTGGTTGAGTTGATTGCTGACAAGGTTTTTACCAATTAGAGCCTAGGCCTGCCAGCCTTTCTACCTGGCTTGTTCCTTTACTCTCAGGCTCTGTGCTTCCTGGCTACCTCTCAGTGGAGCAGGACAGATCTGGCTCTGGAAGGTCACAAAGGGATTCGTGGTCCCCCTGCATCTGAAGCTTCTAGCAGAGCCTCAGCCAGGCGCAGGGGGGCTGGACTGTCCGCTGCCAAAATCAGGGCCAAATCGTCAACGCACCGGCCCTCATTAAGGAAGGAGGAAAAGGCAGACCAGCAGAGACAAAAAGCCTTGGAGAAGGAATTTGCCAGAGTAGAAGACTCCTCTGCCAGCTGTTTGGCCAGCAGGGCCATGGACGCTCCCTTGGCATGCTGCTCTCCTGAGCAGGGGTCACAGGCTTGTCAGGCTGCTGACCCTGGCTGGTCCCCTGAAGCCCTGGGCTTGCAGCTTCAGGCCTTCCCTCTGAGGCTCAGTGGGCTTTAGAGCATCAGTTCCTCCCCCCCGACTGATCTCAACACAGTTTCTGATCAGGGCCCAGCACCCCAGGCCCGCAGACCCCCTGAGGCCTCTTTTACCCCGACTGCAGCTGGGCTCTGCCCTGAGTCTTGGCAGGAACAGGATATGCCTCCCTTCTGGAGGCACTGGATATCCTCAGCCATCAAAGGGCATTGCAGAAGGGCTGCAGCAGCAACCTAGACAGGGGGTCTACCTGCCCTCCCAGGTGGACCTCTGGGAATATGAGGCCGCCTATCAGGACTATCAGGATCTGGGGTCCCCAGCCCCTTCAAGAGTTAGCCAACAATCTCTCTCTGAAGGCCAGCTGCTGGAGGAGGGGGGAGTTTTCTGATTGGGAGCATGATGCACCAGGCAGACCTGCATTTAAGGGGCTTTGTAACCCAGCACTATTCCATCAGTTGCTAGCCAAGGCCAAGTTGGGCAAGGACTCCGAGTTCCAGGAGCGTGCCTCTGATGCTGGGATCCAGGAGGACCATCTGTTTACAGAATGTACCATGGCTCCGGATTGCATCCCTATTCTGGGAATGTTTCTGGACCTTATTAAGAAACAATGGTCCACATTAAAATGAATATACTCCCCAAAATTTTATTTTTATTCCAAATTGCTCCGGTAAAACTTAAAAAAGAGTTTTTTGTAACATTAAATAGAATTATACATAAATTCATCTGGTCAAAGAAAAAAGCAAGAATTAAAACAAAACTCCTACAGGATAGTAGAAGAAGAGGCGGATTTGGATTACCTGATTGGGAGGTGTATCAACAAGCTGCCAACCTAATCTGGATTAAAGATTGGATATTATTAAGAAATAAACGAATTTTAACAATAGAGGGCTACGACCTACAGATAGGTTGGCATGCATTTTTGGCAGATGGGAAACATACTACACATTCGTATTTTCACCGCCATCAAATAAGAGGACCTCTCTTAGAAAGCTGGACTAAGATTCAAAAACAACATTATATAAAGCTCCCAAAATGGATCTCCCCAGTGGAAGCGGTTATTTACCCAAATTTATTAAGTGATAAGACAGTAATAACCTACCAACAAGTATTGGATGATTATGATAATCTTAAAATGAAACAAGATCTTAATGAGTCCGGTATACAACTAGATTGGTGGCACTATCTGCAGGTCCAATCTAGATATAGTAAAGATAAACAACTTGGTTTCCAAAATATGAATGGCCTAGATAAAATATTATTAGGTACTGATGGAAAAATATTATCGAAATTATATAGCTATCTGTTAGAATATAAATTGTTTGAAGAAACTGTTAAAGGATCAATGATAGCTTGGGCCCAAAACTTTGGGTATAA
Organism: Diadophis punctatus similis; assembly: GCA_023053685.1. Classification (NCBI taxonomy): domain Eukaryota; kingdom Metazoa; phylum Chordata; class Lepidosauria; order Squamata; family Dipsadidae; genus Diadophis; species Diadophis punctatus. The sequence continues at coordinate 7,371,417 of JALIGW010000029.1, read as the reverse complement.
TATACATCTTTCTGAATGGGACAAAATTTGGGAACAGAACTACAAATTAACCTTGGCAATACCTTATAAAGAGAACATCTATAAAATGTTTTATAGATGGCATCTCCCTCCGGCCCGACTGGCAAAAATGTTTACTAAATTATCTCCTAAATGCTGGAAGTGTAAAATAGAAAATGGAACATACTACCACCTTTGGTGGACTTGCCCCCAGGTGAGAATATTTTGGAATAAGGTTAAAACTATAATAGAACAAATTATAGCACGAAGTCTTGAATTAAAACCAGAATTATTCTTACTAGGCATATTTAGGGGAAAATTTGATGAACAAGATAGATACTTAATATTACACATTACTACAGCCGCTAGAATTACTTACGCACAAACTTGGAAATTGGACTCAATACCAACAATGATAACTGTGGTCAATAAAATTTTGGAAGTAGCAGAGATGTGCAAGTTAACGATGGAAATTCAGGACAAAGAAGAGACAGATTTTTATAAAACCTGGGATAGATGGTATAATTGGCTTGGACAAAAAAAATACAGAAATCTATTATAGTATAACTTCTTGCAATGATATAACAAACTGTAGTTTATTTCATATATTATGATACTTTATCTCACTTTCTGACTGAAATAATGTTTGCAAACAGCAGGATGAATTGGGTAAATTAGCTGTAGAAAGATTTATAATGTATAAATACAGATATAATATATAATCGAGTGTATAAAGACTAGTAGTAGTAGCTAATAGGCTGTCAAAGAAGCAGGATATCACTTTTATGGTTTGTATTAGTCGGTGTTATGTTTGTAGTCGATTGCGTATGTTATTTGCTTACTGTAGTGTTTCTACAGTTTTTGTATTTGTTTTTTTTGTGTTTATTTTTGTTGTTGTGTGTATTTAACTGTTATGTTTTTAAAGGAAAACTCAATAAATATTATTCTTAAATAAGAAACAATGGTCCAACCCAGCCCTGGCTTCCCGCCCCAGCAGTCAGGAGAGCTCCCTGTTCTGTATAGACTTGGACCTTGAGCATCTGGTGCAGGTGCCTAGGGTGGATTCACCAGTAGCAGCACTGACCTCCTCTTCCATCCTCCCACCTGATGCGGAGAATGCCCTTAAGGTGGACGAGAAGGAGATGGCCCTTCGCAGAGCCCACCTGGCTGACTCTTGGGCCATCAGGGCGGCTACTGCTTCCTCCTTCACAAGGGCTTCAGTCCGCTGGCTTTGTCAGCTGCAAGGCAGGATTTCCCCTGAGGACCTTAGAGCCCATCAGGATTTAAGTAAAATCATTGCAGCAGCAGAGTATACAGCGGATGCTTCTCTGGCAGCTGCAAAATTTTTGGCTAGGGCCATGGTGGTTTCAGTGACTGCTTGCTGCTTACTGTGGCTTTGCCACTGGCGCATGGACTCCAAAAACAAATGGAAACTTGCCTCCACCCTCTTCGAGAGTGACAGCCTGTTTGGCCCATCCTTGGATCATCTTCTAATTGAAACCAGGGACAAGAGGAAGGTGCTCCCCTTGCAGGGTCACCGGACAGATTTCCGCACTTCAGCCCTCCTTCAGGCAGGGGGGAGCCAGGGCAGGCTTTCCCCATCAGCAGAGGCCCTTCTTCCCGCGATTGGATTACCAATCTGACAGGCCAGCCTTTGGAGGCAGAGGCAGGCAGCAGTCCCAGGGCAAGCGCTCCTCCCGTGGCTTGTCCTTCCGACCTTTCAAGCGTCAAAAGTGACAGTGAGCCCCACCCTCCCATAGGCAGTCATCTAGGCCTCTTCTATCTGCAATGGGAGGAGACCACGTCGGACGCCTGGGTCAGGGAGACCATAAGGTACGGTTTCTCTCTGGAGTTCCTTTCTCTTCCCCCCAAGGTTCTTCCTCTGCTGCCCCATCTCCAGAGACCTGTCCAGACGTTGGCTCATGGAGGAGGCCATCGAACATCCAGGCGGTTCAACCGGTGCCTCTGGACCAGCGGGGGCTGGGATTTTACTCTCATCTCTTCGTCGTCCCAAAATCCTCAGGAGGACAGAAGGCAAACTTGAATCTCAGAGGGCTCAACCGGTACCTGGTTTACTACAGGTTCAAGATGCATTCCCTTTCTTCCATCCTCCAGGGAATCAGGGAGGGGGATTTTTTAGCCTCCATGGACCTAACAGAAGTTTACCTTCATGTGCCCATTCAGCCAGGTCACAGGCAGTTCCTGAGGTTTTGTTATGCCAGGCGCCATTTTCAATATACCACCCTTTCATTTGGACTGGCTTCACACACACACACACCCCCGTACCTTCACCAAGGTCATGGCAGACAGGCTCAGACTAAACCCTGACAAGACCAAGTGGCTGGGGTTGTTGCCTCCCAAAGACTATACCAACGGTCCATCCTTGACTTTTGGGGGGGGAGAAATTGTCCCATTCAGAACGGGTTCGTAATTTGGGTGTCCTCCTAGATCCACGGCTGAAATTAGAGCAACATTTGACAGCTGTGGCTAGGGGGACCTTTGCACAAGTCCGTCTAGTGCACCAATTACGGCCCTACCTGGATTGGGAGGCTCTTCTCACAGTCAATCACGCCCTTGTCAACTCACTGTTGGACTACTGCAACGTGCTCTACATGGGGTTACCCATGAAGAGTGTTCGGAGACTACAGATAGTCCAGAATGCAGCCGCGCGAGCTATCGTGGGTGCACTGAGGTACACCCACACTACACCTATTCTCCACGAGCTGCACTGGCTTCCTATTGGTCTCCGAGCGCAATTCAAAATGTTTGTTATCACCTTTAAAGCCCTACGTGGCTTAGGACCAGGTTATCTCCCAGACCGCCTTCTGCCACACAACTCCCATCGGCCAGTGAGATCCCATAGAGTCGGTCTCCTTCAGGTCCTGTCAGCCAAACAGTGTCGGCTGGTGGGCCCACGGGGGAGGCCCTTCTCTGTGGCTGCCCCGGCTCTCTGGAACCAACTATGGGTTCGGGTGCTGCCCAAGGTTCTTTGCTCCCTGCTCTGGTGGGAATCGAGCACCCTCTCCAGGGGTTGCTTCTTCAGGGACCAGGACAGATTGACAATAACGTCAGATGCCAGCCTGCTAGGATGGGTGGCCCACCTCGGGTCGAGGGTCACCCAGGGTTGGTGGACTCAAAGGGAGCTCCAACACAATATCAATTGGCTGGAGCTCAGGGTGGCCCAACTAGCCATCAAGGCCTTTTAGCAAGACATCTGGGGTTGCCATGTCCTCCTCCTGACAATGTGTCCATGAAGGCCCACATAAATCGGCAAGGGGGAACTTGGTCCTTCCTACCCATGGAGGAATTGGAGGCCCTATGCAGTTGGGCAGAGGCCCACCTGATGTCCCTGAAAGCGGACCACATTGCAGGGGTGTCGAACGTCCAGGCAGACTGGCTGAGCAGGGCCACTATAGACCAGTCAGAGTGGCGTCTGTTGCCCAGTCTAATTCTCGGAACTGTCAATTCAGTTCTCTCGCCCAGCCCTGGACCTGTTCGCCTCCCTGACGAACTCACAGCTCCCGTGGTTCTTCTCCCGGTTTCCGGCTCAGGGGGCGGAGGGGGTGGATGCCCTTCGATGTCCCTGGCCCAAGGAGCTGTTGTACGCATTCCCTCCCCTGCCCCTCATCCCAGCTGTAGTCAGGAAGGTTCTGTCAGAGAGGGCAGAGATCATCTTGGTGGTTCCCTATTGACCCCAGAGGCCATGGTTTGCCGACCTCGTGGGTCTGTCGGTTGAACAACCATGGTTGAGCGGCAATTGCTAAGGGGGGAGAACCTTTCTTGGGGGGGTCATCCAGACTATTCAGGCGGCCAGACAACCTTCCACAATTCGTATTTATGAAGCGACCTGGCGATCCTTCTCGGACTGGTGTGCCAGGCGGCATAGGGATCTGGTATCAGTGTCAGTGGCTGATGTATTGGATTTCCTTCAACAAGGTCTGGTTCAGGGTCTCTCCCCCAACACATTGAAGCCCCTTTGGGCTTGGTTCTGCAGATCCTACCACTGGGTTCCTTAGCTAGTCACCCCAGAGTGTGTGCCTTCCTCAGAGGGGCTTCCAACCATAGACCGCCGGTGGTCCACCGGGACCCCTCCTGGGATCTATACAAAGTCTTACAGGTACTCACCAATCCCCCTTTTGAGCCGCTTAAGGAGGCCAATCTTCGATTCCTCTCGTGCAAGATGGTCTTCCTCGTGGCTATCACATTGGCCCGACGGATTTCAGAGTTGGCGGCTCTGTCAGTCCATAGGGATCTCTGTGTCTTTCATCCTAACAGGGTGGTCCAGCGGCTGGATCCCACCTTTCTTCCCAAGATCAACTTCTGGTTTCACCGAGCTCAGGAGTTGATCTTGCCAGACTTCTGCCCAAGGCCTAGTCATCCCTTGGAGCACAAGTGGCACACCCTGGACATGAGGCGAGCCCTCCACATCTACATCTCTCGGACCTCTTCTTTTTGGAAGTCGGAATCCCTGTTTGTCTCATTCATGCCGTCAAATCTGGGCCAAAAGGTGACACCTTCCACGTTGGGTCGGTGGCTGAGAGCCTGTATTGCCAGGGCCTACGAGCTTCAGTCGCTCCCAGTGCCCAGGGGTATCACGGCCCATTCCACTAGGAGCGCGGCCACTACTGCTGCTTGGGCTTCTCAGGCATCTGTGGAGGAGATCTGCCAGGTGGCTACCTGGTCGTCACCTTCTCCATTTATCAGACATTATCGTCTAGATGTTTATGCCTCAGGTGAGGCAGCCTTTGGTAGGAGGGTCCTCCAACGGGTTCTGGTTGAGGCAGAAGTTCTGGACCAGACCGCTTCCTGCCCTTAGGACTGCCAAACTGCTTTGGTATGACCCATCCTGGACTCTCCCATCGATCAGAGCATGGAGAAGGGACGTTAGTCTTACCTGACATGTCCTTTCTCATGTGGATCAACGGGAGAGTCCAGCCCCGCCCAGTGTTCGGTCTGGTGTCTTCGCAGGGTGGCGGTGGCAATTGTTTTTTTCTGGTCCACGAGTTCTCTTTAGTCCAAGTACAGATCTACTGGATTCGCTTCGACTTCATTGTCAACTGGAGACAGTTACCAGGGAGGTATGTCTTCAGTAATTCAGTAATTCAGTCATAGAGCTAGAGGACTAGAGTGACCCATCCTGGACTCTCCCGTCGATCCGCATGAGGAAGGACGTGTCAGGTAAGACCACAGAAAAACTTCTCTCCACAGAACTGATCCCTGGTGCCCAAAAGGTTGGGGGCCGCTGACCTAGTTGGATCCAGAAAGTGTCCCTTTTGTGTTGAGGCATTTACCCCACAGAACAGCATTCTGCCAAAATCTGGATAGTCCCAACCATACATGCCTTCCAGAAAATATTGAAGCTTGCTTCAATTTCTGAAGAACTTTGTTAATAGAGCTTGATACATATGGGTTTAATTGGGATATAATTTTTAGGAGGACAGCCACTTTAGTTTTATGATATGTGCTTTATGCTTTGTATTGTAAGCTGTCTAGAGACACAAGATTGAAATTATAGACAAATATTTTAAAAATAGATGAATGAAAACATTATTTTGGTACCTACACTAGGGATCATCCTGTACCTTTATGAATCACCAATCTCATTACCAGAGCACACATTGTGAAACATTGTCCTAGAACAGTGATGGCGAACCTATGGCACGGGTGCCAAAGGTGGCACACGGAGCCATATCTGCCGGCACGCGAGCTGTTGCCCTAGCTCAGCTCCAATGCACATGTGCGTGCCCGCCAGCTGATTTTTGGCTCACGCAGGGCGATTTCGGCCTCCGGACGGCCTCCAGAGTGGCGGGGGGAGCGTTTTCACCCTCCCCAAGCTCCAAGAAAGCCTCTGGAGCCTGAGGAGGGTGAAAAACGGGCCTACCGGGCCCACTGGAAGTCGGGAAATGGGGAGTGGGGGGGTCGTGCATGCATGTGCAGGGGGGTGGGGCAAGTGAGGGGCTTTGAATTATGGGTGTGGTTCGCCATCACTGTCCTAGAAGTAAAAGGATTTTCCTTATGATTTCATTGTGTCTGTTTTTTTAACGATTCAAGGTCCATTGTTACGTTATGTCAGTGCTTCTCAATTATTTTCTGTTATGCCCCCCCCAGGAAGAAGTAAACATTTCGTGCCCCTCCAACTCTCCGCAAGGGGATCTCCTCAGCCCTGGCTTAACAGACATAGGGAGAGCAAGAAGAGGAGCAGGAGGGAAGCTGGATTCCCAGTCCCCTTTCCTGCCTCCTCTCTAGACGCAAAAGCGTTGCGAGGTTCTAGGTTGCGAGAGAAGGAGGGAGGGAGGAGAACGGTCAGCTGAATGGAAGCTGTTGCTGGCGATCGTTCCTCTGCCAGCCCGGATTTCCAAAAAGAAGAAATAAAAGATGTAGCGAAGTGCTCCAAAAAGAGCTTGCTGGCTTGGCTCAGCCGCGGCAGAGAGAGGGGGGGGGGGAAGAGAGAGACATAGAGAAACACATACAGAGTGATACACAGAGGGGGTGAGAGAGACAGAAGAGAGACACACAGCGATATACACAGAGAGAGGAGGAGATGGAGAGAGAGAGAGAGAGAGAGAGAGAGAGAGAGAGAGAGAGAGAGAGCATGCCTCTCTCTCTCTCTCTCTCTCTCTCTCTCTCTCTCTCTCTCTCGCTTCCTGCCTCTTCTCACTGTTGGAAAGCCCTGACTGCTCTCTTTCGGGCTTTTAGCCAGCTGATTTTTTTTCCTTTTGGAATGCCAGGCTGGCGGAACAATGAGCACAACCTCCTCCTCCTCCTCCTCCTCCTCCTCCTCCTCCTCCTCCTCCTCCTCCTCCTCCTCCTCCTCCTCTCGTGCGCACCCTTCCGGCCCCATCACAGCTGGCGAAAAGCCAGAAAGAGAGCAAAAGAAAGTGGCAAAAAAGCATGTTCCCCGGGGTCACACGTGCCCCCTGGCATCGCTCCGTGCCCCCCCCAGGGGGGGCGCCCCACTATTTGAGAAACACTGTGTTATGTAATGCATGCTGTTCTTTTTCTTTCTCTTTCTATTGCTCTCTCCCCACCTTACTCTCTCCCTGTCATGGATTCAGTAATTGCTCCAGCTTATCTAACATGTATTCCAAATCAGATCTATTCCTGACCTGACTTTTAAAACACAAGAATAGAATTATGCAGTGATAAAGTATGACTTAATAAAGTTTTTTGTCACGATTCAATATATGCTTCAACTATGAACTCCTCCCACTATGCATCAGAAATGTTGTTACTTGAAGTGGGTGAAAAGTCATATTTTGATTTTTACAAGAGGACTAATTGCAGTATTATCCATATAAACATATGCTTGTTAGTAACAGATTAACTCAATAATTTTTTGTATCTTGTTTTCGCAATTCTGTTCATCTTTTTTCATGGTGAAGTCTAGTAAATGAAATTATTAAATTTCAAACTACAGACTTGTGAATTAATAATTTATTTACAGTTTTGCTTCTGAGTTCTCTGGTTGTGATTTTTTCATTGTTCTCTTAAATATATAATTAAATATATAATGATACATATACTGTGTACATAATATATGCAATATACATATACTAAATATGGTAATATTAAATTACATATTACATATACATATACTAAATTACATATATATAAATATGGTAATAACTGCCATAGCTTTAGATCAAGTGTGGATAGACAGAAATAAACAAAATATTTTTCCATTTTGATTTATCAGTTAAGAAAATAGAGACAAGATTAGCTAGATACTTTATCAAAATCCTTCACTGACATAATTTATTTCAAACAGGTCTTTGTTTTGTTCTATTTGGTTCCTGAATACTAACTATCCAAACCCCCCCCCACCTCTTTCTCTATTGTCATAAATAGAGAAATCCTTATCTAATAGGGTTAATTTTACAGCTGAGATATTACTAGTCAGATGTGATTAGAAGCCACCAAAATGAATTGGTAATAATCTTTGGCAGTTGCTTGGTGTTTGTGTTCCTGAATACCTCTCTATGGCTCGAAATGAAGGAATTAGACCAGGGGTATCAAACTCTATTTCATTGAGGGCCACATCAGGGTCGTGTTTGACCTCGGGGTGGGCGTGGCCAGCTTGACGTCACTCATGTCGGGGGTGCATGTGGTGGCCCGAGCGCTCTGCCAGTGAAAACGGGCTCCCGAGCTCCATTTTCGACTGCCACGACCTCCTGCAACCCTCTGCGAGTGAAAATAGAGCGGGTTGCAGGAGGCCGTGGCAGCTGAAAACCGAGCTCGGGAGCCTGTTTTCACTGGCAGAAGCACCACAGGCTGGTCTTTCGCTGTTCTCACAGTGGCCCTGCGGGCCAGATCTAAGTACCCCATGGGTCAAATCTGGTCCCCGGGCCTTGAGTTTGACACATCTGAGTTAGACTAAAGCTTATTAAAAGAAGAAACTTTGGGATTGTGTGATTGTTTCGATGCTGAGTATTAGAATAATACATATTTCTAATATAGGAAATAAACGGCTTATTTGTTTATTTTGGATATTTTAAAATAATGACAATAACTGACATTCATAATATTATGTTATTGTACTACAGGCAGTTTAGTAAAAGTTAAAAGGGAAACTGGGCAAGAGTTGTCTAAAACTCTCAACTATAATAAGATTATGTGAAGGTCACTCAACTTAGATAAAACAAGAACTGTTTTTAATTTAGCAGTAAGCATATGAAATCCATACATTTGATTATATGATTATGGGATACAGTAATTGGCTGAAGTATGTTGGGGAAAATTCACATTTTTCCTGGTTTAATTGTTCCACTTTGGACTTCTTCCTTAATTTGTTGACAAATTATATAGGAAGGTGAGTCAATTATTAAATAAACTTTTCTATAAATTACTTGACATTAAAGAAACTTAACTGGATTTGAAAATATTTGTAGGTGAGTCAATTATTAAATAAACTTTTCTATAAATTACTTGACATTAAAGAAACTTAACTGGATTTGAAAATATTTGTACAATGGAGCTAGGAATCACTTTCTATCCTTGCCCTTGCTATCGTTATCTTTTGAAGCTGCTTATCATGTAACTTCACATCCCATTTTACTTTCCTTTGTTATTTCAACTCAAAAGCAAAATGGAGATTTGACCTCCAGTTCAAGGAAATTGAATTCATTTGTATGCTGTTATACACAGTTACGACTTCACCGAACTCAGGAAACAACTGAATTTGTAGATTACACCCATCCACAAACTATCAACAACCAACAGATGAAGACACGGAAGGAAATCTGTTGAATTGCCTTAAGAAGACAGTCAGCTGACATAGTTTCTAAGAAGCATTCATTTTTTCCTTAATTTTTAAATGATTTTTTTAAAAATTAAAACTGGCCATAAAGAAATCTTAAAATGATAAAAAGAAGCAGCATGTTGACAAATAACAGGGCTGCCCAGATAAAAGGCAGTTAATACAGACATTCGATTTCCAGATGCTATATTTTCTATGACATATTTTATTCTAAACTTTTATAAGAAAAGGAGGAAGTGTAATTAAAATTCACTGTAATTAAAATAAAAGTTCTATGAGGACCATGGAGCAGGAAACAGGTTTTTTTTTAAATGTATTACATTTCATTATGAATCGCAAGTTGCAATTAAGATTGCCGGGATAAATATCAACAACCTCAGATATGCAGATGATACCACTCAAATGGCAGAAAGTGAAGAGGAACTAAAGAGCCTCTTGATGCGGGTGAAGAAGGAGAGTGCAAAAGTTGGCTTGAAACTCAACATTAAGAAAACTAAGATCATGGCGTCCAGCCCTCTCAATTCCTGGCAAATAGATGGGGAAGAAATGGAGGTAGTGACAGATTTTATTTTCCTGGGCTCCAAGATCACTGCAAATGGGGACTACAGCCAAGAAATTAAAAGATGCTTGCTCCTGGGGAGGAAAGCTATGGCAAATCTAGACAGCATACTAAAAAGCAGAGACATCACCCTGCCAACAAAAGTGCGTATAGTCAAGGCTATGGTTTTACCAGTTGCAATGTATGGCTGTGAAAGTTGGACCATAAGAAAGGCTGAGCGAACAATTGAGGCCTTTGAAATATGGTGCTGGAGAAGACTCCTGCGAGTCCCTTGGACTGCAAGGCGATCAAACCGGTCAGACCTAGAGGAGATCAACCCTGACTGCTCTTTAGAAGGCCAGATCCTGAAGATGAAACTCAAATACTTTGGCCACCTTAATGAGAAGGAAGGACTCACTGGAGAAGAGCCTAATGCTGGAAAAGATTGAAGGCAAAAGAAGAAGGGGACGACAAGAGAATGGGGTGGCTGGATGCAGTCACTGAAGCAGTTGGTGTGAGCTTAAATGGTCTCCGGGGGATGGTAGAGGACAGGAAGGCCTGGAGGAATGTTGTCCATGGGGTCGCGATGAGTCAGACACGACTTCACAACTAACAACAAATTACATTTCATTACAACAATAATGAAAAAAAACCCTACTGGTTCCTCCTTCATGTCAACATTAGAGCAAATAAAATACCTGCTTCATAGCGTCACAGAATAGAATAGAATAGAATAGAATAGAATAGAATAGAATAGAATAGAATAGAATAGAATAGAATTTTATTGGCCAAGTGTGATTGGACACACAAGGAATTTGTCTTGGTGCATATATTCTCAGTGTACATAAAAGAAAAGATACGTTCATTAATCATAAGGAACAACACTTAATGATAGTCAGGGTACAAATAAGCAATCAAATATTATTAGGAACCAGACAATATAAATCATAAGGATACAAGCAACAAAGTTACAGTCATACAGTCATTAGCGGGAGGAGATGGGTGATGGTATGACTTCAGTGCAAAGTGGCATCCATCAGTACAGTAACTTGTAGGATCCAATCTGTGTCGGTCACTGGGATCAGAGGTTTAGTCTTTTGAGATTTTGGACTCATGCTAGAGCCCATCCTCAGAGAACTACCAGAATGTGTGCTTTGGGCTATTTTATGCATAGTATTTATGTGGTGGCTGCTTATGTATGGCTTTTTATTTGTTGATTGGGGTGTTGATGGCTGACTATTAAGTTGTTGGCTGTTATTTCTTTGTGCTGCCAAGTCCTCAGCTCCTGAGTACCTGATAAGCTGGTGGTAAATCAGCACTCCTGTTAACTGAGGCGAGTTTCCCAGGCTTCAATAATTTCCCTGGCTATCTTTGCAACTGTTCTGGTCAACAATCTTAGTGATTGCGAAATTAAATGTATGTCCTTATAACCTGCACCTAAGCATGGCTGTTACAAATTGTAGTGGGTGTTAGCTGAATTATGTTTGTCTTTGACACTTATTATTCATCTTTTTTTTAAAAAAGCAATAATCCTTTGTTTGAAGAACTAGCAAGTTACATAGATTTGACAGTATTGATAGACCATGATGATTTAAGAGTGCTGTATTTGCGTCGTGGAATATTTAAAGAGAGATTAGGAATCTCAAGGGTTATTTCAGTTTTCCTATAATCTCATCTTTCATGCTATTAATAATATAGTAAACCAGTGACTTCATATAAAAGTTAAGCAGAATATTTTTAAAAGTCAAGGATCTTGAGTTTTCCTCCTCCCCACCAGGGATTGCTTCCAACCACTCACTGAAGTGCAGTTCCTCAACCCCCAACCTTATCCTATCCTCCAATATTATATTCTGGGCTGAGAAGAATTCTCTGTATAGGAGGGCAGAGCTCTATATACTCATCTGTAATTTAACAACGATTAAGGAGAATAGACACACTGGTACAAAGGTAGTCCATTGCCTACCCATTACAAATGAATGACTTGCTAAATTGTGGCATAGACAAGACCTTTATTTCCTGTGCAGAGAAACGTAGTGATGTTTCCCCCTCCCAATTCTGCTCAGCCATGTTGCCAGCTATAGATGAATGAAGAATTGAACCAGTCAGCATCTCAAAGGAGCTCAATCAATCCAACAACATAATGTTGCCAACTCCATGTGGAGCCGAGTTGAAAATAGCAACACAAATAGCTTTTTTTTAAAAGTAACCGAACCTATGTCTTTCAGGAACTTTCATAGACTGTTAAATGAGTCAGAGTTGATGTCAGTGATGTAAGAAGGTTACTGTATCTCATTATGCCTGATTTTCTTCTTAAGAGTATAAACTTAACATCTCTTGACAAATAGTCCTGGTGAATGCCGTGAAATGAATTCAATCACCTGAAGCACCAATATTACTTTTTTTTTTAACCACTCAAGTTTTCCCTGGGGACCACTCGACATCCGAACTCGACCAGGCTTCCCTGTCCAGTTTATGAGAGATGACAGGATCACAGCCCAAGGTGATAAAGCTGCAAGCATATGATACTGGGTTATCCAAGAAATTGAAATGGAAGTTACAACTGAAAACTCTTAGCTTCTACATAAAGGCAGATATTACTTGCTTCTGTTCAATAAATGATAAACAACAAACAAAATCTCAGAAAGTGGCTTCTGGAGAAAGTGTTCGTGTAGCCTTCACATTTTTAGCAACAGTACAGAAGTTTTATCCTAGACTTAGGAACAGTGGCATAAATATAGTAATAGCTTGTTTATAAATAAACTAGAAGCCATAGCAACAAAAGGAAAATTAAACAAAGTATACTACCATATGTATTGTAAGCCATACAAGGTAGCTTAGAAATACTACAAAGCAGAACAAAAAATATTTTATAGCAGTCCTTAACATAACATAAATATTTTCTGAACACACACACAGACACAGACACAGACACAGACACACACACACACACACACACACACACACACACACACACACACACACACACACACACACACATATTCTCTATCTGTTCAGGTTCACTGGCAAAGGGAGATATTTTGGGGAAAGACATTCCTCCAAAACCCTGGACAGCTCCTGCAGTCATTGATATGACGATATTCATGACCTCCATGGGCTTGTCCCAAGAAACAACTGGCTCAACACATATGGGTGGGACAAATCAGACCTTAATTTTTCTTCAGAGAAGTCTCCATATCATCTGGAAATAGAGAATGTTACATTGTATTCTTTATTGTGGTCAGATGTGAAGATATTGTGGTCAGATGTGAACACTGCATAAACAGAGGGATAGAATCAAGATCACATGAAGTGTTAATACCACTTTATAATGCTTTGGTAAGTCCACACTTGGAATACTGCATCCAGTTTTGGTCGCCACGATGTAAAAAAGATGTGGAGACTCTAGAAAGAGTGCAGAGAAGAGCAACAATGAATGATTAGGGGACTGAAGGCTAAAACATATGAAGAACGGTTGCAGGAATTGGGTATGTCTAGTTTAATGAAAGGAAGGACCAGGGGTGACATGATAGCAATGTTCCAATATCTCAGGGGCTGCCACAAACAAGAGGGAGTCAAGCTATTCTTCAAAGCACCTGAGGGCAGGACAAGAAGCAATGGGTAGAAACAAATCAAGGAGAGAAACAACCTAGAACAAAGGAGAAATTTCCTGACAGAACAATTAATCAGTGGAACAGCTTGCCTCCAGAAGTTGTGAATGCTCCAACACTGGAAGTTTTAAAGAAGATATTGGATAACCATTTGTCTGAAGTAGTGTAGGGTTTCCTGCCTAAGCAGGGGGTTGGACTAGAAGACCTCCAAGGTCCCTTCCAACTCTGTTATTCTGTTCTGTTAAGATAAAAATTAATTGAATAAATGCTTACAAGATGCTACATGTTTGAACACAAATTATCCTTCATTGATAAAATTTAGAACAAGGACCAAACAGTTTCTGTGTTGGTATTCTCAAAACAAGGAAAATATAAATGGAACATGGCATTCATTTACTACATTCAGTTTTTCAGAGTTTGGTTATCAGATATAGTCTTGTGATGACAATTTACCAGAGGCTGTACCTAGAACCTTGTGTTTAGATTGCTGTAAGAAATACTGTAAATTGAAATCTTCCTTGCTTATCTATCTTACAACCTAATACACAGACTGTTAGGATTCTTATGTTATAGTTCAAGAACACCAACCTACACAAAAATAAACATATGGCAATAGTGAGACTTAACCGTGAGCCTATCCAAGTGCAGGCCAAAACTTTAGGAACAGGAACACCTCAGTCTTGTGGCCAGGCCTTCAAGATTAACTGCCAATGTGGATAAATCATGGGCTATTTATTTCTCTTCTGTATATATTAGGTCAATGATGACGAACCTTTTTCGGTTCGCGTGCCAAGGGGGGGCGCAAGGGGGTGCGTGCGCATGCCCACACCCATAATTCCATGTGCCCCCCCTGCGCATGCGCACGTGACCCCCCCACTCCCGGCACACGATGGCATGCCCGTTTTGTGCTCTCCCCAGGCTTCAGAGCCTTTCTAGGAGCCTGGAGAGGGCGAAAACGGCCTTCCCTGCCCCCTGGAGGTCCTCCGGAGACAGAAAATGGGTCATTTGCCAAATTCCGGTTGAACCGGAAGGCCCATTTTTTTGCTCTCCTCAAGCTCCAGAGCCCTTTTCCCAACTTCTTCAACTTCTTGAGCTCGCGTCCCCACCGATATGGCTCCGCGTGCCACTTGTGGCATGCGTGCCACAGGTTCGCCATCACAGCATTAGGTAGATCACCCTAGCAATGAAGAGAAGATTTCATGATTGGTTGCAACTGAAGATGTAAACAAATGTATGAAATTTCTCATGATCTGAGGAGTGAGAAAGGTACTGAGAAGCATCTTGGTCTCTGACAAACACACACACACACATATACGAGGGTGAGTAAAAAAGTAATGCAATTTTCTTTAGGACAGGTATAATTACCAACACAGGAACATGTAGCATACATCAAAATGAAGCTGGTCCTCTGTGGATCACATCCCTACTTCTCAACATAGTCACCATTTCTCTCAATAGCAATGTTCCTCCTTCGAATGAGAGCATGTATCCCTGCCTCGTAAAATTCTCTTGACTGTTCTTTGAGCCGCTTCTTCACTGCAGTTTTCACTTCCTCGTCACTGGAATAATGTTTGCCTCTCAAACCCTCTTTTACATTGCTATAATCTAAAGCAGTGATGGCGAACCTTTTTTTCCTCGGGTGCCGAAAGTGCATGCGCGTGTGCTATAGCACATGTGCGAGTGCCAACACCCATAATTCACTGCCTGGGAAGGGAAAAAATGGCCTCCCCCGCCCCCCCGGAGGCCCTCTGGAGGCCGGAAATGGCCCATTTCCCAACTTCTGGTGGGCCGGTAGGCCCATTTTTCGCCCTCCCTAGGCTCCAGAGGCTTCACTGGAGCATGGG
This sequence comes from Diadophis punctatus similis, assembly GCA_023053685.1. Taxonomy (NCBI): domain Eukaryota; kingdom Metazoa; phylum Chordata; class Lepidosauria; order Squamata; family Dipsadidae; genus Diadophis; species Diadophis punctatus. The sequence goes on along the minus strand of JALIGW010000029.1, from coordinate 7,356,174 downwards.
GAGGGCAAAAAGGCCCTCCCCCGTCCCCCCAGAGGCCCTCCAGAAGCCGAAAACACCCTCCCAGAGCCTCCGTGCAAGCCAAAAATCAGCTGGCCGGCACGCACATGCGCACTGGAGCTGAGCTAGGCAATGGCTCGCGTGCCGGCAGATATGGCTCCGCGTGCCACCTGTGGCACGCGTGCCATAGGTTCGCCATCACTGATCTAAAGTATTGTCCTCAAACACATTTTGTAATCGTCTGTGAATGTTCACAGGGATTTCCCCCTCAGCAACAAGGAATTCAATCACTGCTCTTTGTTTTTGACGCAACTCTAAGGGGGCAGCCATTTTGAATTTTCCTTGCGAGTCTAGAAACCTGAAAAGTAAGAAACAAAATATTTCAGAACGTAAATGATATAATCATTTATAACTGGGAAAAATTTCAGGTATTTTTATCAAAAACTTCACCTGAAATAAAGAAAATGGCATTGCTTTTTGACTCACCCTCGTATAAAGAGAGATGGGCTCTTGAGGTAAAATGAATGGCTAAAGATATAAGGAACAAGGTATACTGGTGCCAGGCTGCAGCACAACCAGTGGTGCTGATGAAAGAAGCTCTGCAAGCGCTAGATGAGGTAAATCAATTCCCTGGTGGTGGTGAAAGCGGGCAGAAGTTAAAGACTAGTGTGTCCAATTAAAGAGTTAACTATGCTGCAGTCACCACCTGCCCTCAGTGTCCCCACGGTGAGAAGAGTACACAAATAAGCTTGTTCTAATTATCCCTCTGGCAACCACACACACCAGCCAAGAGAAAAAAAGTGCCTGTCTTCTGTGGCCTTGTCCAGACTTGATTCCACATGGGAAAGAGGGAGGGAGCAGCACCAAAGTGTGAGCCTGCACCATTTGTTGGACTGTTGTAAAACATCTATTTTTTGTGTCTTGCATCTATTTACAAGCCCTACTCTGTTCTAGGAGGTGGAGAAATAGATGAATTAAAAAGTTAGCTACAGTGATAGCTACAATCTTAAGCTACCCCTTAGGTTGCATGCCTGTTTATTCCCTTTGCATCAGCGGTGGGTTTCAGCAAGTTCTGACCGGTAGCGGAAATTTGGAGGAGTTCGGAGAACCGGTAAATACCACCTCTGACTGGCCCCACCCCCGCCCCCATCTATTCTCTGCCTCCCGAGGCCCAGCTGATCGGGAGGAAATGGGGATTTTGCAGTAACCTTCCCCTGGAGTGGGGTGGGAATGGAGATTTTACAGTATCCTTCCCCTGCCACGCCCACCAAGCCACGCCCACAGAACCGATAGTAAAAAAAAATTGAAACCCACCACTGCTTGGCATGGCCTGTTGCTGGATTGCATTGTGTAGACTTTGATTGTTATGATATTCAGCCTCTCTACTTGTCCTAAGGTTTTATGCAGAAATTCAAGAGACCTACTAACCTAGCTTCAGACTGAGTGTGGAAATAGCATCTAAACCTCCTCTCTGCTTTATCTCATGTTTTGTCTGCTGTTTCTCTCATTTTTTCAGATGAATAGAATTATCCTAAATGCTAGAATTAGCTCTAGAAACTGCAAGGATAGCGTATACTGTTCATAGTATTGCTCTATATGTTAAATGATATGCGTAAATTCTTTTACTCATGGTAATAAGATTTTGCGTATGTTCCAGATTTTTTTACTATAAGGTTGATCATCTTGCTAGCGCGGGAAAAGATGATAGCCTTTCATCTGAAACAGAAATTAGAACAGGAAACCACACAAGTCAACTCATTCCTATCCAGAATGAGGGAATTGTGGGAAGGGGGGAGAAAGGAAGCAAGTCTACTTCACTAGGACTGATTTATCACATTTTGAAATAAATTGATGCTGGTTACAGGTAGTCCTTGTTTAGTGACTGTTGGAAGTTATGACATTTAAACAAAAAAGTCCTTTCATTGATTCTTACATTTATAAACATTGCAGCATCCTGCCGTCACACAATCACTATTTGTGTGCTTCACCTCTGGCTTGTGACGTACAGAGTTAATCGAGAAGGGGGAAGTAAAATTGTAAGTCGCAGACATGTAATGTTTTGCTGATGGGGAAGTGAGGTCATAAGTCCATTGTGGTCATGTGATTTTCCGCTTAGCAATCATGGTGCTTAGCCATGGAATTGTTCGTCCCAATTGCAGTTGCTAAATATATCTTGTATACTGCTCTCCCACCGCAATAAGATCATTAAGTACTCTCTAAAGTTACTTAACTATTTGCGGCAATTCCCATTAATAGAAATAGTATTTCTATACTATGTTTGTTTTATCATTTCCTTCTCAAAGCTTGGTGGATAATGTCTGCTACAATCCCTGCTACATCTTGTATCTAGTTTGTGCAAAACAAATGGTACTTTCTGCCCATTATTATAAATCAAATAAAAACAATACATTTGCTTGAAAATGTCACTGCCTGCATATTAACTTTTTGCATATGTAATGGAGCTACAGTTGCACAACCGTACTATTTCAGAATATAGAAAGTTTAGAAGAGGTTTTTATATATAACAATGGGCATGGTAATGAATGCTTCGCCATTGCCTCCTCCTTAGGGCTAAGAGAAAACGACTGGCCCAAGATCAACCAGATGCTTTGTGCACAAATTGGGACTAGAACCCACAATCTTCCAATTTCTAGCCTTAACCACTACACCAAACTAGCTCTCAATGAGACTTCTATTGAATTTCTTTAAATACCGTATTTTTCGGAGTATAAGACGCACCTTTTTACCCCCAAAAAGAGGGTGAAAACTTGGGTGCGTCTTATACACTGAATGCAGACCACCACCACCCCTTTGGCCTCTCTCTTCCAGCAATTTACCTGCTTGCAGGAAAGAGGGAAGAGGCTGTAAAGCCAAGCAAGTCAGTAGGAGTTTCCCAATCGACAGCTGATTAGGTTTGCGGGGGGCGGGGGGGAATGAAAGTGGAACTAACTACAAAGGCAAATAGCTGGGAGAGACAGGCAGATTTTTATTTTTTGCTGAACTGGATGGAAGGGGGTAAGTGAATAACTATAAATGTCTGTAGAATGTGCAAATTATTAGACTTATTTTTTAAAGACTGCTTTATTATTGTTCTAGAGCCAGGGGCAATTTTAAGACTTGTGGACTTCAACTCCCAGAATTCCACAGCCAGCTTTGTTAGCTTTGCTGGCTGTGGAATTCTGGGAGTTGAAGTCCACAAGTCTTAAAGTTTCCAAGGTTGGAGATCCCTGTAAATCTAGACAACTTAACAAAATAAAGAAGCTTTTTAAAATAAATGCTTGCTCTGAAGAGGCCCAATGCTATTGTATCTTCTTTTAAATAATAGAGAATAATGTATACTTCCAGAAATTTTAATTAATTTTAACAGCTCTGTACAAGTATAGTATGAAATGTAACAGTGTCCTATTTAGTAATAGAGTTTAGTTACCTTGGAGTAGATCTATTTAAATAATTGGGAAAAGTTAGCGTGACTACATTTAAGAAAACTTTCTGGCATAATGTACATTTGCTATTTCTTTGCTATTTCTATGGGTCAGGCACACATGCACAGAAATACACAGCAAACAGTGTATATCATCTGTGCTGTTTGCTGTTTGCTGTTTGCCAAATTGCTTGGAGGCGGAGGCCTTTTTCCCTTGTTTTCCTTCCCCAAAATTAAGGTGCGTCTTATACTTCGGTGCGTCTTATATTCCGAAAAATACGGTAGTTGTAACAAAAAATTCTTATTAAAATATTTAAAAATAGCATCCTTCCCCCCCCCGCCAATATTGGAGATCCATGAATGTGCCACTATTACTGCATTGACAGATCAGAAATTTTATCTGAGACTTCAGAAACAGATGGATAATGACACTGCAAAGACAAGATGGTATTATTAATCTGTTATTCTAATTCACATTAAAATAATTAACTGTTAAAAATATGGTGCTTCATATTTCTGCACAAACCTTTTTAATGTTTATTATGTTCCCATTTGTGTGCTGAAAAGAAAATATGTAAGGTTAGCCTAGGAACAGTAATAAGAAAAAAAACAGACTTGTAACTCCTACAACCAAATCTTTTTATAGCTCAAGGCTTTCATAGGTGGCAGCACCATCTAACCTTAGAGGACCCTGAAAAAATTAAATGGGATACCAGACTGGTTTGTTCTTGGATGGATGACCTACAGGACATATGAGGCTATAAACTACACTGAAAAGTCAAAGACACTATTAAAATCCCAAAGCTATTAGATAGATGCAGAATTAGGGGGGGGAATCTTTGCAGAGGTCAATAATGAACCAAAGTACATTGATGTGTTTATTAGACAAGCCACAGTGAAGTGCAGTTGAATAGAGATTTTGGGCAATTGGACCTATCTATGGATGAAAATGGTCTTTCTGCCAGTCCATGTCCTCATGATGATAGCTCATCCCCACCTAATACCTAAAATTATTCACAGTTGTCTGAGGTTAAAATACAGGTTTGCTATGTAAAGATGGAACAAGTCATGATAATTTTGCTGGGGGTACAATTTCACTGACATTTGGGTAGCATTGAAGCCAAGTGATCTCCAGGAGGTAGGATTAGTTCAGCACCTATAAGTCACTGTATAGGCTGTGACAAATACACAGTTTCCTCTGGTCACAGGGCACCATCACCCAGGGACATTCGGACATTCTTTTTTAGGTAGCAGGAGAGTCCAAATTTTTCAAATTAGGTTCTCGTCCATATGCATCTGGGCTCCAAGCTGACCTAGACTAGTTGTATAGCAATTGATTAGTGTTGGTGATGATGGAGGATATAAAGTAAAGCAAAACGGAAAGAGAGATCATGTTAACTTTGCCACTTCATGGCACAACCAGGTCACCACATATGTTCATTGCATTTCAACATAGGCTTGCTGCTCATGTGTGAAAATAATTTAATTTAATGGATCATAAATTTAGGAGAGGGGATTGTGTGATGAATTGGGAAATTGTGTTCTCACTAAATCAAACAATTTTTCTTGTTATCTGTTGGTAGGTTAGTTTTAGACTAGGGTTCACCATTCTTCTAAACAGTGATACATTACATGTTTGAAGGTAACAGCTGGCAAATGGTGGAGGGCTATGTGGTGAAGCAGGAACTTCCCTGCACAGCACTTTCCTCAGTGCCCCCCCCCCACATCCCTTGTTCAGGCTACTTTCCAATCAAGATTTACCACTCTCTCTTGTCCTTCCACCTGACCCAACATTGACAGGTGATCTCAGGCTGGGAGAGGTGGCAGGAGAAGTGGTGAATTTGCTTCTGGCTTCTCTTGCTCCCACTCCTAGTCCTGATCACCTGGAGTGACTTTTGAAAGATGGTTAAACTTGTGACCTACCCACTAATCAACTCACCTGCGCCTCAGTCCAGTAAAGCACCCAGATTGGTGGATGTATTTCTACTGGCTGGTGATATTTTATAGGTAGGAGGCTGGTGCAACTACATTCCTTAATTTGCCCTCAGTTAATAAAGACAGTGATATATGCGGGCAGTGTACCTGTGGTGGGATATAGAGCTGCAACAAATTTTCTACCAGTTTAATTTTTCTGCTGGCTCAAGGACCGATAGATAGCATCAAGTGAACTATGGGAAAGAGTCCATATTATTACTCCATCTTAGGAAAGGGGAGAAGGATAATATTTTGCGATTTCAACAGTACTGATATATCCAATGATGCTACTGCTCCATACAGCAGTAAATGATTCTTCCACCAATAGTTTTTAAAATGAATTGTGCAGGACTTTTTGCTTACGTACAGTATCCCTGCTAATAATGTGCAGCACTGTGACATCCCATTGGCATATCATCCATTTTGCAAAGGTCACTAATAGGCAGCTCTGTGCTAACCCCAGGATGCCTTCTGGAAGTGTATGCAGAATAACAAGATTAGTCATTTCTTCATATGTTGTTGCCTGTGGTGATGACGGTATGAATTCATATACTTAAAGTTAATTTCTATTTTAAATTATTTGCAAAGCATGTGTGACAATATAAACATTGGTGCAGGAATTTATATGCACAACTATATGAGAGTCACCAGAGGTCCAGGCACTGACTCATTCTTAAACTGTAATGGAAGAAGGAGGGTGTCTCCATCCATCTGCAGACCATTTTGTGAGGTATGCTGCATATAGGTATATTCTAGGAATTAAACACTAGAGTAGACTACCAATCTATTTTGGAGCTAGGAAATCTCCAAAATTTTGAGTTTCTTAGTAGGCTAGTAATGCAAAGGAACTCTGCCAGCTTCACTTATTTTCCCATAGGTAGGATTAGTTAAACAAAGAGTACACATTTCCAAACAGTCTACACACAAAGTAGGACAAATTCACACACGGTTGCAAAGTAATCCATATCAACATAACAATTAAATAATGATGATAAGGGGGGGGGGAATACTAACAGGATAGAGGAGAAAAATGGTTAAGCACACAGTTCCAATAATAAACAAAACTGTATACCCCAAAATATAGCTTTGAGGTATATAATTTCTGTTATTTTAAAAGAATTATACTGTATTTCCAAAAAATAGGTGGGGTCAAAATCCAGTTTAGGGTTGATTTGCAGGGAGTTTGTTTATTTATCTAATTTATATAGAGTTGGGGTTAAAAATCTATTATGCCAATATATGTGAGAGTATTGTGTTAATTATCCTGTCAGTTTTATAAATTTGCAAAAGGATGCTTAGAGTAAGCAAGAGAAAATAAGAAAAAACCTGAAGAAAATGAGCGTTGCGGTGAAAAGTACTGTAGCAAGCATTCGGTATGTTCTGAAGGTCCATGGCAGGGTGTAATGGGGAGATTGTGTGGATTTAATGGGTCATGTGAATTTATGCATGTGCATGGATGCAAGTTTGTAGTTGTTTGAAAAAGTAATCCTAAAGATAGGGAAGAAGAGGCAGACTTTGACTGTGGAACACTTCATTCAGTTTTTTCAAGATCAGACAAGGTCAGTTAGATGCCAAGGACAGTTAAAATAACCCTAATCATCCCTCTAAGTACTGTTTAAGTGGGATTATGATGAATCAGACATGCCTTTTGTGTGATACAGAGTCATGCATCTTCCTAGAGATATCATAGGTGCAATTATTAATACCCCCCCCCGGACTAGATTCCAACATGGAATGTTTTGTGGCAGAACAGAATTCCGTTATTTCCTACACCAACTTGATGAGAAATATTATTTATTTATTTATTTATTTTATTTGTCAAACATGTACAGGATAGTAGTTGTTTGTATAAACATAACATAAGTAAAAAGTTCCGATAAAAGAGGACAATAGGACAGTAGGACAGGGACGGTAGGCACAGTGGTGCGCTTATGCACGCCCCTTATAGACCTCTTAGAAATGGGGAGAGGTCTACTGTAGACAGTCTAAGGTTAATGTTTTGGGGGTTTGGGGAAGAAACCACAAAGTCAAGTAGTGCATTCCAGGCATTGATCACTCTGTTGCTGAAGTCGTATTTTCTGCAGTCGAGTTTGGAGCGGTTTACATTAAGTTTGAATCTATTATGTGCTCGTGTATTGTTGTGGTTGAAGCTGAAGTAATCATTGACAGGAAGGACTTTTTGATATATGATTTTATGAACTACATTTAGATCAGATCGGAGGCGGCGTAGTTGTAAATTTTCTCATCCCAATATTTCATGTCTGGTGGAATAAGGTATTTTATTGCGAGCAGAGGAGTGGAGGACTCTTCTAGTGAAATATTTCTGGACTCTCTCGATTGTATTAATGTCTGATATGCAGTGCGGGTTCCAGACAGGTGAACTGTATTCCAGAATTGGTCTAACAAATGTTTTGTATGCTCTGGTTAGCAGTGTAATATTGCCAGAGAAGAAAATACGCAAGATTAGATTAACAACTCTCAGAGCCTTTTTGGCAATGTTGTTACAGTGGGCTCTAGCATTTAGGTCATTGGATATGAGTACTCCAAGGTCTTTGACAGAGTGAGGGTCATCTACAAGTTCATTTCCTCCAAGTTTGTATTTTTTATTCTGATTCTTTTTGCCAATGTGTAGGACAGAGCATTTATTGGTTGAGATTTGAAGTTGCCAGTTGTTTGACCATTCTGCTACATGGTCAAGGTCTTTTTGAAGGGTAGTAACATTGTCGGTGGTGTTAAATAATTTAACATCGTCGGCAAAGAGAACGCAGTTGCTTATAATATGATCACAAAGATTGTTTATGTAGAGTATGAAGAGTGTTGGTTCTAGAACACTGCCTTGAGGGACACCACTGTGGACAGGAGCAGGATTTGATAGGGCACTCCCTATTTTAACCACTTGTTATCTGTTAGACAGGAACGCAGTTATCCAATCATGTAGGGGTCCAGAGATGCCATAGGATTTTAGTTTCAGAAGTAGTTTGTCGTGTACAACTGAATCAAAGGCTTTACAAAAGTCTATGTAAATTGCGTCTATTTTTTTACCTTGATCAAGTTGAGTGGTCCATATGTTTTTGTAGTGTAAGAGTTGTAGATTACAGGATATTTTTTTTCTGAAACCATATATGAAATATCCCCCCATATAACAGAATAATAGAATAACAGAGCTGTAAGGGACATTGGAGGTCTTCTTGCCCAATCCCCTGCTCAGGCAGAAAACTCTATACCATTTCAGACAAGTGGTGGTCCATTCTCCATTGGGTGTTGAAGCTAGCCTTCAGATAGGGTTGTCCACAGCCAATCACATGAAGGACTGAGTCTACCAATCAGAAACTGAGCCTCTGTCCGCCATCTTGGTCCTAGGCCCAGTTTTAGACTCAGTCGTTCACTAGGATAGACGTGGATCTTCATTCTCCTATCTGAAGGCTAAATCTTCTCATCCTTTGTGAGTTATTTTTCTTTTAAAACGATCGGATTGAATTTGGCTCCTTTTTTGTTCCCCACCTCCTCTTCAAAAAAACAAAAACAAAAAAAACAAAACAAAACAAAAACGCACCACCGCCCTCTGCAGCGCCGCGCCGCTCGGGCAACGCTAGCTTCGGACCGGTGCTTGCACCCCCGAATGACTCTGGAGAGCGGGGCACAGGAATTTGGCCCTCTCCTAATCTGGTGCGTGCGGGCGAGGCACAAAGAGCTTGCTCGCCTCCCTTTAATAGCCCGCTGCAGAGACAACTCGGCTGTTTGGCGCTCCGCCTTTTTTCGCGCCTTTTTCTTTGCTGGGCTTCTCGGCATTTTCAAATCTCCCGCCCACAGCCGGCTGGGTCGCGGCGGCCATTTTTTCATTGTGGGCGGCAGCTTGCATCTTTTCGCGCCCCCTTTCTCGATGGCTGACTCAATGCCTGCTACCTCCGAGCCCAAACCGTCAGGCAAGCGACACCAAAAGTCAATGAAAACTTACAAGCAGGCCGATCCTGCGGTTCCCGCTCCCGCCGAGGCTAGCCAAGCCAGTTCGGCGCCTGCCTCACGGGCGGTAGAGCGGGACGAGCGGAGGCGCGATCGCGCTCTCCGCAGGAGGTCAGACAGAGCTGTCCGATGCTCGGCCCCCCTGCCTCCCCCGCAACCTTTTTTGTCAACAGCTGGGGAGGAGATTAATAGCCTTGATGCCCCGAGCTCTGCTCTGCTCTACACCGATGTCTGGGAGGATGGGAGCCTAGTAGCTACTCCCCAAGTAGCAACAGAGGAGGTGGCTTCGGTTTTTTAGGCCTAGCTCTGCAGACGCAATTTGGCCAATGTGGAATTTGGCTCATCCCCAAGGCATGGCCCCAGCACAAGCTGATCCTGGCCTGCCTTCATCCCAGCCAGGCACTTCTTCTCAGGTTGATCAGCCAAGCTGGCAAATGCTTGCAGCTACAACCGTCCAGCAGTGCCTAGCGGCTTTCCAACAAATGCACTGGCCCTTCCAGGCCTCTTCGGGCAGGGCCTCCAGCCGAGTTCCTTCTCAGCCCCTCGGAGGTGAGGACTTCGCGGGGGAATATTCTGATACCTCCAGTGAAGACAGTCAACCGGCAGTTTTGGAAGAGGGTGAGTATGATTCCACTGTCCTCTCAGAGGACGAAGGCCTCCAGCCGGAACAGCCACCTTAGGTGGGCCTCTTTTCTCCTGCCCTCTTTAAATCCCTGCTACATAGGGCTAGAAACATGGCGGGCCTTCCCACAACTCCTGCGACGGTTGACTCCTCCACTCCTTCCACCAAGGCTCCAGTGTTTTCTGAGTAAGTTCCAGAATCAGAAGTCACCCCTGCGCCAAAGTTTTTTCTGGACAACGTCCAGCGACAATTTTCAGACCCGGCTTCGGGTCCCATGCCCTCAGCGCAAAAAAAAAAAAAAAAAAAAAGTTCCTTGACACCACAGCTGAACTTGCGTCCCTCTTAGCTCCGCCTTCTGTGGACATTCCTGTGGCATCCCGGCATGCTCCAAATCCCATTCCGGGTGATTCCGAGGAGCTGTTGAAACCAGACGAATGTCGCCTGGAACAGACCCTGCTGAAATCCCATCATGCTTCGGCCCAGGCGGTGCGAGCCTCCTCATTGGCTTCCTTCTTTGCCCGTTCTTCCTCACTGTAGTTGCGCCAACTTCAGGAGCGGATCCCGACTTCGGAACTCCGGATCCATCAAGACCTCAACAAGGTCAGTGCGGCTACCCTGTTTACGGCGGACGTCACCCTGAGAGCAGCCAGGTTTTCCTCCAAATCCATTGTGGCCTCGATGGTCGGACGACGAATTAACGGGCTTCGTAGCTGGTCAGCTGATGCTCGCCAGAAGTGGCGCCTAGCTACTAAGCCCATTGCAGGTCAATCACTTTTTGGAGAGGTCCTGGCCCCAATTCTGGTTGAGTCCAAAGACCGTAAGAAGGTCTTGCCCTCTTATATCAAGAAGAGGTCCTTCCGACAAACTCCTTACTCCCAGCGGCCATTTCGTCCGGCTGACCTGGGTTCCAACCAGCCCCGAGCCCCAGGTCAGTAGGGGGCGAGACCATACTAGTCTGATAGATATGCCAGTGGCATACCCTACAAACGCCCCTTTAGAGGCGGGGGATCTAAGTTTCCCCGACGTTCCAAGTGAGTCTGGGGGGAAACTGTCTATTGGGGGGAGACTTGCCATGTTTCCTGATACATGGGTCTTATCCACTCGAGACCAGTGGGTTAGGAACACCATCCGTTCTGGGATTAACGTTAGAGTTCATTACTCCTCCTACTCCTTGTTTGGTCCCCTTAAGAGGCTCCCAATGGAACGGGCCATCCAACGTTTGTTCACAAATTAGGGCTGTCGAGCCGGTTCCCAGGGCTCAAAGGAGTCTTAGGGTTTACTCAATTTTGTTCCGGGTTCCAAAGTCCTCCGGTGATTGGCACCCGATTCTAGATCTAAGCGCCTCAACATGTTTGTCAAATACCGCAGGTTTAAAATGCAATCCCTTCGCTTGATCCTGAGAGCGGTTCATCACGGGGACTCTTTAGTTTCCCTAGACTTATCTGAAGCATATCTCCATATTCCCATCAGGTTGGCCAATAGACAGTATCTCCGTTTTTGTGTTGCCGGACGGCACTATCAGTACAGGGCCCTTCCCTTGGTCTTTCTTCCGCACCTAGAGTTTTACAAGTCCTAGCGGCCTTGGAGGCACGCCTCTGATTCCAAGGGATTAGGGTCCAATGCTACTTGGACGGTAATTTGTTACAAGCTTCCTCCCGTTTCCTCGCTGAACGGCATCTTCGAGTAGCACTGGCCGAACTCCACGTTCATGGTTTCTCTGTTAACCACAATAAAAGTTGTCTGGTTCCTAACACCTCCATTCTCCATTTAGGTGCAGTGATTGATTCCCTGAAGTACAAAGTCTACCTTTCCCAGGAGCGTCAGGACAGCATTCGGAACATCTTCCAGCATTTCCCAGAACCCCAGGGTTCCTGTGGCCCTTTTGGCTACGCTCCTGGGAAAGGTGATCTCGGGCATTGACATCGTTCCCTGGGCACGTTTGCACTCCAGGGGACTACAGTGGTTCCTCCTTCCCTTCCAAACCCCGGGCAAGGCCCTCCGTCCTTCTAGGTTACCTTTACCCCCTGTGGTTCGTAAATCCCTCCTCTGGTGGTTATCCCCGGCCCTTCTTAGGGGTCTCTGTTTCTTCCTCCTGACGGAGTTACGGTCTCTACTAAGGCTAGCCTTACCGGTTGGGGGGGGCCATGTCCAGGGTCAGCTGGTCCAGGGAAAGTGGTTCACGGTAGAGGCCAACAGCACCGTTAATGTCCTGGAGCTCCGGACTATTTTTCCAGCGCTCAAGAGGTTCAAACATCTCATGTCAGGAGCTCGCATTTTAGTCTTGACCAATGCTTGACCACAATGTCACGGCCAACGCTCACGTGAATAAGCAAGGGGGGACACGTTCTAAAGCCTTAATGCGGAAGGCTCTTCGCTTAGGTCTCTGGGCGGTGAGGCGTCCCTTGTCCAACTCCACCGAGTACATCTCGGGGGAAGCCGACAAAAAGGAGAATTGGCTTAGCCGGACGGAGCTGGACCAATCGGAGTGACAGTTTAACCCGGGGGTTTTTCTGGATATAGTATACAGGTTTGGTAAACCCCTAATAGACTTATTTGCTACTCCACAGAATGCCCGGCTCCCTCCTTTCCTCTCCCGTTTACCGTCCGCGAGAGCAGAAGCTGTTGGCACTCTCCGTGCACTGTGGCCCAGGGTCTTCTGTATGCCTTCCCTCCTCTTCCACTGTTACCCAGGGTCATTCAGAAGGTTTTTGAGGCACAGGGCAGAAGTCATTTAAATAGCTCCGCACTGGCAGCGGAGGGTTTGGTTCGGAGACATCCTCCTCCCCTCCCAGGCTCCTCCTTGGAAACTTCCTCCGCTCCAGGAACTGCTTCGTCAAGGGGAGGTGGTTCACCCAGGGGTGCAGGGGTTACAAGTGACCGCCTGGCGGTTGAACGGGAACTCTTGAGGCGACAGTAGTTTGCCAGAGACATTATAGATGTTTTCTGGCCTCCAGGCGACCTTCCACCAACCGGGTCTATCAGACTACCTGGAGGTTGGTTTGTGAGTGGTGTTCGGGGGAGGGTCTTCTCCCCTGCATGTTCCTATTCCGATGGTCCTTCGTTTCCTTAGGAACGGGTTAGCCAGGGGCCTATCGACTAGTACACTCAGACGACACTAGCGGCGTTCTTCAATTCTGTCCTGTCCTAATTCCAATTCCTAACTCATCTCCCTAAGATACGCGGGTTCCTTAAAGGGGGCATCTAACATCTGCCCACCGGTGGTTCACCATTTCCCCACGTGGGACCCTTTCCCGGTTTTTGGAGTCACTTACTGGTCCTCCTTATGAGCCCCTCCGGGAAGCATCCCTCAGTTCCTTGTCCTATAAGGTTCCCTTTCTCCTTGCCATTACGTCCGCTCGACGTATTTCGGAGTTATCTGCCTTTCTATCCGCAAGGACTTGTGGTTTTTTCACCCAGATAGGGTGGTGCTCAGGTTAGATCCCTACCTTTTTCCCGAAAGTTAATTCAGTCTTTCTCCGCTCCCAGGAGCTTATTTCACCCTCCTTCTGTGCTCACCCCCGCCACCCTAGGGAGCGCGTCTGGCACTCCCTGGAGGTCAGAGGGGCCCTAAAGATTTATCTCGACCGCACAGCGGCCTTCCACACATCGGAGGCTCGATTAGTAGCCTTCCTGTCTCGTTCTATGGGGCTCAGGGTGTCCTCTTCCTCAATTGGCTGATGGATCCGGGCCATGATTGCTAAGACCTATTCCTTAGCGGGAAGCCGGTTCTGGATAAAATTACAGCACATCCCACCCGTAGCGCGTCCACTTCTGCGGCCTGGAAGTCCCAGGCCTCCTTGGAGAAGGTGTGCCAAGCGGCGACTTAGGTGTCACCATCTCAATTTATCAGACACTATAACATTGATTCCTTTGCCTCAGCGGAGGCGGCCCTTGGTAGAAGGGTACTCCAGCAAGTGGTGGCGCCTCTGTCCTATGGGTTTATTGTTCTTGGTTTTATGAGGTAGTGGTTTCTCTGCCCTCCCTAGGGACTTAAGCTCTGGTATGTCCCTATCTGAAGGCTAGCTTCAACACCCAATGGAGAATGGGCGTTTACTTACCTTGATACGCCCGTTCTCGTTGGTTGAAGCTAGCCTTCAGCCCCACCCATTGGTTTGAACAGTTTACTTGTGTATTTGTGTTATATTAATGAACATTTTTGATTATTCTCATGATGGCCTGGTAGGTTCTTTCCTGTTGGTTTGGGGGGGGTTCCCCTTACTTGGTTTCCTCTAACAGGTCGGATCCACGTCGAGTCTGCATTCCAACTTCGTCTAAAACTGGGCCTAGGACCAAGATGGCGGACAGAGGCTCAGTTTCTGATTGGTAGACTCAGTCCTTCATGTGATTGGCTGTGGACAACCCTATCTGAAGGCTAGCTTCAACCAACGAGAACGGGCGTATCAAGATAAGTAAACGCCCAATCTCTTCTTTAAAACTTTCAGTGTTGGAGCACCCACAACCTCTAGAGGCGACTTCTGATTAATTGTTCTAACTGTCGGGGAATTCCTCCTTTGTTCTAGGTTGCTTCCCTCCTTGATTAGTTTCCATCCATTGCTTCTTATCTTGCCTTCAGGTGCTTTGGAGAATAGGTTGACTCCCTCTTCTTTGTGGCAACTCCTGAGATATTGGAACACTGCTATCATGTCACCCCTAGTCCTTCTTTTCATTAAACTAGACATACCCAATTCCAGCAACTGTTCTTTGTATGTTTTAGCCTCCAGTCCCCTATTCCCCAGCCAAAATGGGAGGAAATGGGAGAATTCCCCAAAATACTAATTTGAACTTGGGAGAGGGGGAACCTAACAATAAAAAAAAAATCTCCTTCTGCACCAGAGCACATCTGCCTGGGAGATAACCAGCTAGTTTCCGAAAGAGGGAGGAGAGGGAGAGAGGGAGGGAAGGAGGGAGGGAGAGAGAGAGATGCATTTTATGAGTATGCAAAATTAAATAAAGTTGACAAAGAATAGATGGTCTGAAAATATAAATATGTGGGGAGTGAGACGGTTTATGGTGTGAGAGGAGAGGATTGATTGACAATTTTCCCATATTATTTTCCTGATAAATATGCAATTCATCTCCAGCTGGTATTTGCTCTTCCAAGCCAAGCATACAGGTCTTCAAATGAGAATTGTGTGTTTTCATTTTATCTTTGGGGATGGATTTATGTCATGCAGTTATTAATAGCATTATAATCATTTTATAAAAATGATGGCTGTGGTTCCCATTTAACAAAAATAAGCATAAACCTTGAAAAACGACCTTTGCAAAATCAGCCTTGATATTGAATCTGAATGTAGTATGAGTGCCCCATAGTCAAGGCTTCCAAACTTCTTTGCTAATCTATATAATTTCCCAATTATAGTGATCTGGAACAAAAACAAGGAGGAACTATGCACTTTTAAATTCTGCACCTGTTTATTTGTGTGATTTTAAGAACGGAATGACTGTGTATTTTAATTATATCATTTGATCATGGCATGAAGCAAATTAGAGCCAGGCCTCTTGAACACTCAAGAGCAATCTCTTGGCCCACCAGTCACCCTGAGCAGCCACAAACTACATCAATCCATCTGTTCTGCAGTCATAATTATGTGGTGTTGAATCCAAGAGCTACCTTCTTTACCTTAAAATCTCAGATGGCAACAAAATGTGATTAGCATCCTGTTCCACTGGGCTAGGATAAAGCATTCCTCTGGTTGGTATATTTTCAAAATATTTGTTTGATTGTTCTCTTATCATCTTCGCTCATGGGTTGCTTGAACAACAACAAATATTGAAACTGGAAACTTCTTAGGACAATAAAAGAATTTGGTTTTTTTTAAGGTATTCACTAAGAAGTGAGATTTATTACACAAATAAAGTTGACTATATTACAGATGTTTGAAATTGTATGTTGGATTATGTTTTAATTTATTTTCCATAATGACTACTAGCTTAGCAATCAGTGATGCTGAGTAAGTTTGAATGCTCACTTGAAGCATTCTTAAACATAGAGAGATGGAAATTTAGGTCTAATGTTCACAGGAGACAACCTTCCCAATTTTTGTTTTTCAATTGAATTGGTAACAGGACCAATGCTCATGCTGAATTATGGATGATAGGATTGTAGTCTACCCTGGAAGGCAGCAAGTTGAGGGAATTTGGACAACATTTTCTTTTCTTATCTTCCAACTATAATTCTTATAGTTCAACTTAATTTTGTCTGGAATCACATAATGTGTTTGCTTTATGGGAGCACATTTGTCTGTGATAACTAACAGAAAGCATGCCTTTTTTATTTGCCTTGTTCTTTACTGGTAGTTCTTGATTATGATGACAATTCTAACTGGAATTTCAGCTATAAATTGTTGTAGTCATAACTCGAGTTGTACACAATTTTATGATCATTTTAATACAGTCATTAAGCAAATCACTGTGGTTATTGACTATAGTCATTAAGCAAATTCATAGTTGTTAAGCAAATTTGCAGTCATAAATGCAAACCCATTTTTTCCAAATGGGCATTTCTTTTACTGGAATTGGCAAAAAAAATTGCTTTCATCATGTGACTATAGGACACTGCAACCAGTCATAAATGTGGGAGGACCAAACTTTTTTTCAGCCCCATTGTAACTTTGAATAGTCACTGAATGAATGCTCATAAACAGGTCATAAGTTGAGAATTACCTTGTATTTTAAAATTTTATGTTAAAGGTAGCTTTGCTGGATAAAAGAGAATTGATGAGTACTTCTGGATGGAAGTTACCAGCAACTGCCCATCATTTGTTTACAACACTACAGCAGACTTGCCTTGGTTGGTTGGTTGGTTGGTTGGTTGGTTGGTTGGTTGGTTGGTTGGTTGGTTGGTTGGTTGATTATGTGTCAGTATCAACTCTTACTGACCAGATGGCTAGACCTTATCCAGGATGATCTGTCCTCAGCTTAGCTTTTCAGATCTTTTAATGATGTCCCCATCACTGCTGTGATTGAATCCATCCACTTTACTACTGGTGTCTTCTTTTTCTCTTTCCCTCTACCTTTCCCATTATTATAGACTTCTCAAGAGAGATTAATCTTCACTTAATATATCCAAAGTATATACTATATACTATATCTATATCTATATCTATATCTATATCTATATCTATATCTATATCTATCTATCTATCTATCTATCTATCTATCTATCTATCTATCTATCTATCTATCTATCTATCTATCTATCTATCTATCTATCTATCTATCTATCTATCTATCTATAATTTGAGCCTAATCATTTGTGCCTTGAATGAGAACTCTGAACTGATTTATTCTGTGGCCCATTTGTTTGTTTTCTTGGCTGTGCATTCTCTTCTCAGGGAGTCTTCTCCAATACTGAAGTTCAAAAGCTCCAATGTTCTTTCTTGCCTACTTCTTCAAAGTCCAACGTTCGCATCCATAGAGTGTCACTGGGAATACCACTGCCTGCAGGGTGCTGATCTTTGAAAGTAAAGATATAGTATAGCATCTGAATATCTTTTCTAAGCCTTCTATTGCTACCTACAAAGTAATAATCGGCAGTGTATTTCTTGAACATGTTTATCTTACTGACTCTTAAAGGTAAAACTTGACTCTTTATGAGTACATAATGATAATTATCTATGCCAAGTCCTAGCGCATTACATACATTTATCAGTTAGCATATTACCTGTATTGTGTTGGGAAAAGCAACAATGGAAAGGATTTCAGCAAAATTGGAGCGATCTAAGTACCTTCTTTGTGGGAGCATAATAAAGAACAATTGTAGTTTATTTTTTCATTTATTATTTTTTCATTTATTGTTGAATGTTAATGATTTGGCAATAGATCCTATTTGGCACAGATCCTATAACACATGTTTTTCTGTTTGTACAGGCTTAAATTTTGGACTAAAGCTGCTATTACCTACAAAAAGTCTGTTAATGAGTATTGTCTGGTTATTGGTGATGTCTCCATTACTTTTTCCAAAATGCACATTGCTTCTCATTGCTTCTTCTCATTGCTTCTTCCCTTTTCTCTGCCCAGGGGAAGGCTGGTCTCATTGCCCAATAATGCTTCTGATATCTCTTGACATTTTGAAAAGCAGAGAAGGAAGTGTCCTTGAATTTTAATCTCTTCCTTGTTACAACAATTATACAATTGTTCTTCATCTAGGTTCCAGTCGAGTCATGTGTGTTGCACCTGCATTCTCTTCATTTCTGTATCCCCCATCAGTCATCCCTAAGGGTTTCATTGATAGGACCATTATTCAGTGCATCCAGTGGTCAAAATGTAATGAAGATGGAGTGAAGTTTCTGTCTTTCAATCATTCTTACTTCAAGAGTCCTTTTTTTTAACCAGTTCCCAATAAACATGCTGCTGTTCCTAGGCATTTAGATTCAAATATTAAGGGCATATTTGCACTGTACTCTTAAGCACTTCCTATCCTGAGCTTATGCTGATTTCATTAAAATGGCTTTAAGAAAATCTTACTTGGACTGCAACAGGTTGGAAGATTTGAACAGCATCTTCTCATTGCCAATTTCACTGCAGCTGTGCCCTCCCATTTTTGTTCCAGAAATTGCCGAATTCCTGATTGTAGGTCTCACTGGACATACATACCTTTATATGTTTATGTGCATGCATATGTATATGTATACAAAACATTAAATCAAATTTATATATACAAAATGAAAACATAAAAATGCATGTACATTTACAGCTAACTTTAAATAAAATTCGTTTCATGCTGTCCTGTTGATCTTTCAGATTTTGTATAGATATCTCCCCCCCCCCCCAAAAATTGCTATAATAGCACAAGTCCAGTAAGGTAGTTTCATTATTTCCCCATTAATTTGAGTCAAGAGGGTTTGAGAGCTGAGGGAGAAACTCTTTTTTCCTTGTGACTCAAAGATAATGAAACAGTGCACTGCTGGATTTATTTTTAAAAATCTAGGAAAAAATAGCTAATTCAGGGAAAGAAAAATAGGAATTTAAAAAAATATTCTGTTGGATTTCAAAGCCAACAGCTTGGCCTTTACAAGGCAAGTGTTGTACAGTAACTATTACTCTATTATAGTATTCCTGATAAAGAATAGTAGACATAGCAGACCATGATAACCATACAATCCTGCCTCTATCTAGCAGCCAGTGATCTGATGGATTAGCCTGCAATGAAATAAGGTACCAAACTGAATAGCAATATTCAAGCAATATTAGGGAGAAATGAGTAGAAGTGTGAAAGGAATAGACGTAGTCCTCACTTAAGGACCACAATTGGGACCAGCAACTGTCCCTAAGTCATTAAGGGAAATGTCACATGACTGAGCCAGACTTATGACATCAGTTCCACTGTGGTCGTTAAGCGAGACACCATGTAACCACAACTTATGATATACTGACAGCTTTCCCATTGGCTATGCTTGTCAGAAGCCAGCTGTGAAGCTCACCAATGGGAATCACATGACTGTGGGATTCTGCAATGGTTACAAGTTTGAGAAACAGTCGTAAACCTAGTTTTTCAGTGACATTGTAACTTTGAACAGTTGCTGAACGAGGCAGTCGGTAAGAAAAGGCCATCTGTATATTAAAACCACAGCAGAAAAGTGCTCTCAGAAGAGAGTGGTCAGGTGGAGTGAATATGGAGCAGTGTTCAAAAATGGTTGCTAGACTGTTCTGACAGCAGGACAATGGGCAGTGCAAATAAGCTGTATTGATGAATTCATCATGTGTCGTTCAGCAAAGTAGGCAAAGGAGATTCAATTCAGTGTTCAGGCACAAATATTGCCACCTAAGATATGTGTGTTGTTCTATATATGTCACAAACATTATGAGTAATGGGGCAGATTTTGTAATACGGTACATGAGAAATAGAGGATTAAATTTCTCTTCTCCACCTGACATCTTCTCTTCCACCATGTACTGTAGCAGTTAGGGAGAAAAATGTAACGTTCTGTTCATTGGGATAAGAATGATGTTTTGTTTTGCTTTTGAACAGACTTAATTTCTTTACCAGAGAAGCAAAAAGATGAACTGGATCTATACATAGCCTTGGGTGCCGATGATGGTGATAAAAAATTAAGATGGTGGTCACCATTTTTAAAATATGTGTCACACATACAAATTACTAACAGACAAGGCTTCAGTTGCACAGCCATATCAACCATTTTATCTTTCCTTTTTTGATGCCTGCCTGCCTGCCTGCCTCCCACCCCACCCCACCCACAGTGATCTCTGGCCTTAGGCCAGCGGTCCCCCAACCTTTCTGGCATCAGGGACTGGTTTCATGGAAGACAGTTTTTCCACGGACTGGGGGGGCGGGGAACAGTTTTGTATGCAAACCTAAATCCTGCGTATGCGCAGTTGAAGCTTTGCTCATTCGCCCGCCGCTTGTGCAGCTAAGTTCCTAATAGGCCACAGACTGATAATGATCCATGGCCAGGGAGTTGGGGACCCCTGCCTTAGGCTACTGTTAATGATACTCAGTTTTCTTTGAAGGAGAGTATTTATTTATTTATTTATTTATTTATTTATTTATTTATTTATTTATTTATTTATTTATTTATTTATTTAATTTTATTTATTTTAGTGTTCTTATATGCCACCCTACTCCTGGGGACTCAGGGCGGCGTACAACATTTTAAGAACAACTAAACAATACAAAAATTTACTAACAATTTAAACAAATTTTTAAAAAAAACATGCAAAACCATACATACGTGGGGGAGACCTAAGATGAAAAATTGTCTCAAATTTTTATTTTGGGTTATATAGCAATAGCAAAAGCACTTAGACTTCTATACTGCTTGACAGTGCTTTATAGCCCTCTCTAAGCAGTTTACAGAGTCAGCATATTGCCCCCAACTATCTGGGCCCTCATTTTACCAACTTCGGAAGAATGGAAGGCTGCGTCAACCTTGAGCCTGGTGAGATTTGAACTGCCAAATTGCAGTCAGCTGGCAGTCAGCAGCACTGCATTCTAACCACTGAGCCACCGTGGCTCATATATGCTATTCTGTACATATATTCTGTTATAAGAGGTATGGAAGCAAGTACAAAGGATGTTTAAGATTTCTGCCATATTAATCCTGCATGCCCGTCTCAACATTTTTCAGAATGACTTCTTTCCAGCTTCCTTGTGCTTATGCAGCAGTTTTTACTCTCACCTGGTTAGATGTAGCATGTAATTGGACTAGCATAACAAATATTAGGACAGCTGGTTGACCACTGATCTCATCAACAGCCAAGCTTTGTGAAACCCTGAACGACTTCTTAAATATTATTTTCAACAAAACTAAGAAAGGAAGACCATTACTGTGGAGCTTTCCAGCCTGGTAAATGTACCCATTCTGTTCTCTGTTATGGACTCCTTTAAAATTCCCTGCTGATCTGAAAACACCAGCTTCATCACACCATGGGAGGTATTATCAATGAAGTCTTCCAGGGGGGAACATTTTTAAAAATTATAAAGCTAGCTCAGCGTGATAAGAAGAGTAGGAGCCTTTTGGATTGTAATGAGAAAAGAAATGAATCAGAGTTGTGTCTCAGAATGGCAGGGGTCATTGGGAAAAAGTCATTTTAAATGTTTGTTGTAAGTGCCCTCTTTCCTGGAATGCTCTTATGCAGGACCAGCCTTTCACAATCCAGTAAGTGCGCTGGGATGGCTATTTTTAACCCAGGGATTTCCTTTATAGAGGTAGTCCTTAACCTAGGACCATAATTGAGCCCAAAATTTCTGCTGCTAAGTGAGACAGTTGTTTTGTAAGTGAGTTTTGCCCCATTTTACAACTTTTCTTGATACGGTTGTGAAGTGAAACACTGCAGTTGTTAAATTAGTAACAGGGCTGTTAAGTGATTCTGGCTTTCCCGTAGACTTTGCTTGTCAACAGACTACAAGCATGACCACAGGGACACTGCAACCATCATAAATATGAACCAATTGCCCAGCATCCAAATTTTGATCACATGACTATGGGGATGCTGCAACGGTAGTAAGTGGGACAGTTCGGTTATAAGTAACTTTTTTTCAGTGACGTAACTTCGAATGGTCACTAAGTGAACTGTTGTAAGTCAAGGACTACCTGTACCAGACCGGGCTGCTTGTCTACCTTATCCAGTATTGTCTGTTCTTTCAATTGGAAATGCCTGAAATTTCCCACAGTGAAAGAGATGCTCTACCACTCAGTTGTAATCCTTTCCCAGTATGATTAGTATCTGGGAAGAGGGGAGATGTTGAGTGCTGTCATTGCTGAGGACCTGCTTTTATTCACAGAGGGCTCTTGTTTAAAAATAATACCAATGAAATAGAACATCAAGAGATCTTTCCCACCACTTTCCCTCAAACACACTGTGCTCTGGGGTCGTTTAGATTCAGCTCAGGATTCTGAGCGTTAAAGGCTGAATTAATCATGTGCACTGCAAACTTGCACACAGTTATTTCAAGAACATTTCGCTGCATCTAATGGAACCTATTTCCAGGTTTAATTTTGAGAGGCTAGCATTCATGGCTGAAGCGATGAGATTAATTCTGTATATGCATGTTCGTATATATATGAACATGCACACAGATGCTTGATAATCTCCAATATGAAACTTCTCAGAATTTCATATCTACAAAGCAGGGTCGGTTTCAAATCTTGTTAGAAGCCATGATGGCTAACTATTCTGGGAACTGCAGAGACAGCCCCTCTGAGGTCTTCTGTATCATGTTGAGAAAGATTATTGTGGTATTTGGATTGAGGTCGTCTTGACTACTGGCTGTGTAATGTGTGATATAAAATGTCAGACTAGTTGGTCTGTGGGGCGAATCTAGCTGGGCTCTTCTCAATATTGAGAAATCAATTACCAATCTTTTCTTAGAAATCTGTGAAAGCAGCTTATTGTTCAGTGAAGTTTACTGTGTTAATTTATTTACATAGGCATTTGAAATAGCGTGGAATAATGCTTTAAAATGTTTCGCTTCATTTTGTATACTGTATATACAACTGTTCTTGTGTTATTTATATGACTGTTTTTCATTCAGCAATACACTTGAAGCAAAACTTGCTGTTCTGCTGTTGGCTCGCTTGAATTATAAAGTATAATCATGTGGCTTTCTACATAGTAGCATATATGTACAAAAACCATTGTTACTCTTATTGCTTTCATTAATACATGAGTGGTAGTCAAACAGAAATATTTGGAGTTTATAAAAAGATTTCTATACTGCTTTGTCTCTCTTATTCTGATTCCTCCAAGCACCTTTGAGGGTTCCCCCCCCAAAACTGGTGTGATATAAATATATATATATATATAACAAGAATAATGTGAGCTAGTGACTGAAATGACAACAGAATGCTGATTAGCTATGAGAATTGTCCTAGTTATGCTTTGCAGCTGATAGTGAGAGAATTCCTTCCCTATGTATACTTTGTGTTTGTGAATAGCGCCTCCCTTCTGATCTTGAATTCTACAACAATAAGCTGAAGACCAGCCTTTGCCTTCAGGGGGTTAACAGTGGCTGCCAAATAATTCATATAATAGCTCGAACACTTGAATGTATTACTGTAGTCTCCTGGTTTCTCTATGGCAAAGTGGCACACTGAGCCTTTCTTTTTTTATCAGCATTAATCAGCTTGCTACAGGTCCTTGACAGAAGAACTAACAGCCATAGTTGAATAATTTTGACTTGCAAATAAGACAGCAGGTTATTTATTTATTTTTCTTTCAGTGCTTTTATAGACTTAGATGATGCTATGCTTAAGCTTTTAAGTGCAATTAAAAGATAATACTCAATCCAGAATCTCCCCTCCCTTCCTTCTTCCAAACAAACAATCTGGACTTGCTGTAAAAGAGGCATCTGGATTTGGGATGGGAACAGTTATCTTCTATTCCCACAAATTTTGTACATTGGTATCATGCTTCAGAATATCTGCAAAGTACGGTATGTGTGAATCTGTAAAGCCTTGGAATTCATTGCAAACACTGGTCCAATAAAATATAATGTCTGCACTGTATTTCTTATTCTGTGGGCCAATAGAGCAACAACTGTATGTATAGAGAATGAGTTACAATCCAAATTATTAGATTTTGCAAATAGAGATGAGACTTAAAACAGATTCTGAACAAATAAAAATAAGCACTGAGTTGGATTGATTGGCCTTGAGGCTTATTCATGAATCATAGATGGGTTCTATATAGTTCTCCCAACTGTATCTTTATTCAGGTTGCTTTCATAAAGAAAAATGCATCATATGAATCCAGTTTCAGAACTATAGTTGCAATTCTCCAATGTCATATCTCACAATAATATGTGCCATTTTTTTTCCAAGTACCTCACTTTTGAAACAAACCTGGCTAAATGCAACCTACTTAATTTTTAGAACCATTGTGTTGTTGAATCTCTGAAAAAATTTAAATGCACTATATAATTTTTTGTAATATAGCATAAAATTTACCAAGTAGCATTCTAATAAATTGCTGGCCTCCTCTCCCATGCCAGTAATTGAACAACCAACCAACCAGTGGTGGGTTGCTCTTGGTTTGGATCGGTTCTTAGAACCGGTAGCGGCAGCGGCGGGAGGCTCCGCCCACCCACCCAGAATGCATGTGCAGAAGCGCGCGCGCACGAACCGATAGCAAACTAATTCAGAACCCGCTACTGCAACCAACCTGTGAGAGTTTCTATAACACAAACTCAAAATTGCAAATATTCCAGTCAGTTCCCCAAATTTCGGAATTCTTGTTCTGTTGTTAAAATGTCCTATGTGTTCTTGAATGGAAGATGAGATCAGATATTATTTCTAAAAATAAATATTCTGCCCACTGGGACAGGCAATTTTAAAAACACTTTTTTTTAAAAAAAAAGACTGACTATACTTACATCCCTTTCTCATTGAAAGCTTGTGTCTCTGTCCTCTGTGTATTGATCCACTGCCTTTTTGAAATCTTATACTACCAAATAGGATAGCACAAAATGGGAGGCATTCTGGATGTAAAAACAAAATGAAACACTCATTTGGAAAGCGTTATCTTTTGAACACTTGAGTGAGTTTTAAAAAACCAGAGCAAGCATTTCTCCATAATGCTACCTTGAAGCAATTCTGCATCATATACCAAGCTCTGACAAATTTTGTCCCACGAGTAACATATTAATAAGCAGTTGCATTGCAAACATGCTCAAGATACTTCATTTTTCAGAGAGGAGCCCAATTAGATTCTCATGTGCAGGGTCATTATTGGATAGGGACTCTATTATTTTTTCCCTGTAGGGAATTATCTACAGTTTTGGCTAGATGCAACAGTATACTGTGGTTGCATTTCATCAACAAACAATATTCCTTTTAGAGTAGCTGTTTTGAGATCAAAGCCACACCTACCGGAATATCACACATTAAATAGAAGAGTTCAAATGAGTTAGAAATTCAAAGAGTTGTTTATTCATATGTGTATTTGTGATTTACCTATTCAGAATTACCTTCAAAGAACTATCTTCTTAAGAACATTAGTTGGGTCCTGCATATGTAGAACATTTGTATAATTCATATGTAAAATAACAAACACTTTTCAGGGTTATTGCATTTCCTAGAGCCGTGATGGCGAACCTATGGCACGCGTGCCACAGGTGGCACGTGGAGCCATATCTGCCGGCATGCGAGCCATTGCCCTAGCTCAGCTCCAGCATGCATGTGCGTGCTGGCCAGCTGATTTTCGGCTCGCAGGGAGGCTCTGGGAGGATGTTTTCGGCCTCCGGAGGGCCTCTGGGGGGAGGGGGAGGCTGTTTTCGCCCTCCTCAGGCTCCAAGAAAACCTCTGGAGCCTGGGGAGGGCGAAAAAACGGGCCTACCAGGCCCACAGGAAGTGGGGAAATGGGGGAGGGGGTCATGCACGCATGTATGGGGGTGGGGCAGTGCGGGGTGCGCAGCCATGCATATGGGGGCAGGGCGCATGGGGGAATTAAATTATGGATGTGGGCACGCACGTGCGCAATAGCACACACACACTTTTGGCACCTGAGGGAAAAAAGGTTCACCATCACTGTCTAGAGAAAAGACTTTTGGTTACATTTGAAATAGCCTGAGATGAAAAATCAAATCAATACTATGTTGCATATTTTGCAGGAAATTACTGCAAGAGCAATCTGATTTATTAATTTATTAAGCGCAAAATACTCAAAATGTTTTTTATTCAGTGAAGATAAACTGGAAATTTATTACATATCATCAACTGCCAAGCACACAAATTATCAAATAATCAAGAAGCTTAACTTGTTGATGTTTTGACAACCCCTCCCCCCCAAGAATGGCCCAGATTTTCCAAAATCACCAAATCTTAGAAGATCTAAGACAAAATTGTCGATTTATTTTTGGGACTTTCAGCCTGTCTGTCTACCCATCCCAACCATCCAAACACTTTTTTTATGAAGACATAATATCTAATTAGTAACGGTGGTAGTTGGCTTCATTTCTTCAGTATTAATACTGGCATAGATGAGAAAAGGGCAGATTCAGATTCCTTGAAAGTCACTTCTCCCTCCCCTTATTAGAGATTATGGCGCTTCTAGTTGACATATGATTTCTAAATATATCACCTTTACATGATACCCTGATCTGTTCATTATAATAGGTTCATAGCTGAACAGTCTTGACTATCAAATTAGCAGTTCTGTTCACAATGTATATATTAGACCCCAAGAGAAATAGGGCAATCTGTGATCCAGGTGCCAGTGGGCTGGTCTTTCAAGTAGGGGTGTTAATACCAAAGGAAGATTCAGATCCTCAACAAATAAAAAATTACAGACCAATATCCTTATTAAATGTAGACTATAAAATATATGCATCTATAATTTCAGAGATTAAAAAGATTTTTAAGCGAATTTATACACGCTGATCAGAATGGTTTCCTACCTAAAAGACAACTGAAAAATAATATGAGGATTATTGTTAAAGCATTGGAATATTATGAAGCCCACTCTGAAAAACAGCTAGCGTTGATTTTCTTGGATGTGCAAAAAGCCTTTGATAATATGAACTGGCAATTCATGATACTACAACTAAAATATATGGATTTTGGCAAAAACTTCACAAATATGATCCAAGCAATATATTCCAATCAAATGGCGAAAGTGATAGTAAATGGGGATATAACAGAAAATGTTTACATAAGCAAGGGCACAAGACAAGGATGTCCACTATCTCCTTTATTATTCATGACTTTGGAAGTCTTGCTTAGAAAATCAGACAAGATCCGGAAATAAAAGGCTTGGAAATAAAAAAAGAAAAGTACAAAGTACAAGCATTTGCAGACGATTTAGTATTTATTCTAGAGGAACCCCTAGAAACGGGACCCAAACTAATTAAAAAAAATAGAAGGGTTTTGTGAGGTGGCAGGACTAAAAATAAACAAGGAAAAGACTAAGATGTTGACAAAGAATCTCACAAATAAGCAGAAAAATGAATTGACGGAAAAGATGGACATGCAGATAACTAAAAAAGGTAAATATTTGGGAATCTGCTTAACAGCAAGATATACAACTATTAAAGAAGACAACTACATTAAATTAATACAAGAAATAAAGACAGACTTGGAAAAATGGAGAAACCTACAGTTGTCGTTGGTTGGAAGTATAGCCACAACAAAAATGAATATTCTACCGAAATTGCTATTTTTATTTCAAGCAATTCTGATAAAACTAGGGAAAAAGTTTTTTTGAGGACCTAAACAAATTGATTTTAAAGTTTGTCTGGCAAGGCAAAAAACCAAGAATCAAACTGAAAATGTTACAAGACACCAAAAATAAGGAGGGGGTTGGACTACCAGAGTGGGAGCTGTATCACCAGGCTTCAGCGCTCACATGGGTGAAAGAGTGGATAAACTTAAAAAACAAAAGAATATTGAATAAAGAGATGTGATACAGACAGTACACTGCCGTTGCAGAAATGGAAACATTATGTATAACAAAGGAAAATGCATAATAAAAACATTTTTTTAAAAAAAGTAGGGGTGTTAAATATCTAAAATGGGCATTGAGTTAACAGTCGAACAAAACATGAGCAATATCTTCGTTGACTAGGGCATCCACATGTACATATCCTCTCACAGTATGACAAGTGATGAAAGCGCCTGTATTTGGCCATGGAACCTAACAACTCAAATCTTGTTCTAGAATAGGCCTTTCTTAAGAATTGCATCGAACTAATTGAGGGCTATTTTTTGAATTTGAACAAATTTTTATTTTGTTCTTAGCCAATTTAATCCCCCCCCCCCCCCCAAATAGCTCCATGTCTGCTCGGGTACTGATATCTAGGACTCTCTGTTTTAAAAAAAATTCTTTGCCTGGGAGGCTGTTGAGAGTAAACACTGGGTGGAAAACCCAAGCTGTGAAATAAGTTAGATAAGTTGGCTTACCCAGGAGGTGGGCTGAGCCATACTTATTTGTTCTATTAAGCATATTTTGGGTAACCTAGCCATTCAACCTACCATTGAATGGATCCTCTGCCAATATGTGAAAACTTTAATTATTGAGTGGCTATATATGCTGTGGATAACCGTTTCTGTTCTGACGGTGGGGGCTGATGTGTTCCTGTCAGTTCCCAGGATACTTCTTTAAAAAAAAAAGAGTCTGAATTTGTTCAAGTGAGGTAGGTTTTGTAAGGCCCTACAATTTCACACCATAAGTCAGCACTGGGAATATTTTTGCTCTAAAATATTTTCAGTATGCAGGTCAAGGTACCTGAGCAATTGCAATTGTATAGTTTATATAATCTTGTGATACTTGCCTTCGCCTCGCCTAACTTTAATACATGGTGTGTGTGTGTGTGTGTGTGTGTGTGTGTGTGTGTGTGTGTGTGTGTGTGTGTTTTCCAGGATCCATGGGATGCAAATTGATATCATTTATGACTGCCGAGTCACTGATAATTCACGTGCACCACTGGCATGATAGAATCACGTAGTGAGGCTACAGATCCTTCTTGGTTATACGCATAAAAACTGAGAGTAACTTAATAGTTGAAACTGCAAAATCTGGAATGGGCCAATTACCATGTTAGCTTGGGGTTCAGCATAATTCTTCTTCATTCTCATTCTAGTCTGGCAAATGTGAAATAAATTAGGCACAATCAGTAATCATATGGAAAGTATCTTAACTTTCTGGATTTTTATTGATAGTCGAATTCACATTTCTGCTTTGATGCAGAATTTTTAGGTTGAAAAAAACTAAAGGAAACATTAGGCACACAACATTTTCTTGGGGACAAAATAGAGCAAGTGTTGGTGCTTAAAGGATCATGTGCAAATTTGTGTATGAATCTCTGCTGGTAATTATATGTGTGGGGTGTCAAAATGGCTGCATCAGAAAGCCATCAGGCAGATTTATGCAAATAGTTATTCTTTTTCTGTCCATTTTTTTTCCAGTTACCTGCTTGCAAGCAGAAGAGGAGATGAATCTAAATATTTAAGATGTTGTTTAAGGCAGCATTGGAGAATGCAAAATGCTTGACATCTAATTGGTTGTGAATTGTATATAGTATAATAGCTAGAAAGCTCTCTAAGCTTTTGCAGAGCTAACAAAGCAGGAAATCCAGCCACCGATAAGAGCCAGTAAAAACAGATTTATATTCCTTCAAAACCAATCCTGATTTCTAAGTTTTCCTGCTGCTTTCTGCTGTTCTTGTCTCAGGCATTTCATTCCTTTCATCTTTTTCCTCTGGTCTCTGGAAGAAGGCAGTGGCCTATTTGAGACCACTTGGGCATACTGTCTGTATATCAGGCAGTGCCAGAGGGGCAGTGTATATGACAAAATAACAGGGAGGGAAGCTACACTAGCTATGGAACCATTTGCAGCCTACTATTACAATGAATTTTTCCTTGACTGAATGGACATAGCATTCTGTCTCAAGCAAGTGACCTAAATCATGTAACCAGCAACCACTAAATCTGGCACCCAGATATGCATTGACTTTTGCAGTCCCCAGAGCTTGTTGTTTCTCACACTTGTACTCTGATTCTGTCTGCTTGAGCAGATAAAAGAAATTTATTGAGAGAGCTGGAGAAAGAAGAAAGAAGGTTATAAGTGCCTTATTTGTTATATATTGACCCCTGTAACAGTAGAATGCCCTCTTCCTAGGCTTCAGAACACATTTTTTTCTTCTCTTTTGTATGAGTTCAGGAACATACAGAAATAATCAGTTTCTATTATATTCGCAAAATAATTACTTCATCTATAGCCCTTATATATCAAACATTGCTTTACAGGATTCCTAATATCCTGGCATTCCCTCAAAATTAGAGGCATTCCTCACTTCTTTTTCTGCCAGCGGAATGCAGACAATTTAGTAATTGCAGAGAAAGAGAGAGAGAGAGGTTATTAATATTGTTATAGTGAAAACATTTGTTGTGTATTTGCAGCATGTGGTAGCACATAAGATCGATGTATTGACCCACCTTTTTCCTCCCTACACCTTAGCAGCTTCCCCATTCTGTAAAATCAGGACATTACAGCTATGTGCAATCAATCTCCTCTTTCCTCTTCCCATAGAGCTTCCAATATTCTCATATTTCTACATGCTATCATATCTCCATGGCAGGTTTCTGCTTGCAGGTTTACTAGTATATCTTTATGGTCATTAAGCTTCTGTGTCCAGAGCTGTCCTTTTATATTTTTTATAATTGGTTTTCCCTAACCACCAACATTCATGTAGTATCTTTTCAAGCCTTTGATCTGTTTATTCATTTACTGGACAAAGGTAGACAAATATCTAGATTGGGGGAGAGTCGAGAATGCTAACAAATTGTCTTATTTTTTTATGAAGGAGAGATAAAATTCAGCTTTGTTTTTCCCCCTTTGGTTAATTCACAACTTGTTGTAGGTGAGGAATTTGCAGGCAGGTTCCACTGCATTCCATTATTGCTTGGGTAGGGAAAGCATTGACTGGTTGTATTGATCTCCGCAACCATTAGATTCACATAACTATATACATGTCCGTAATTATAGTCCTATAAATATCAGCATAGATCTAAAATAGATAAAGATAGCTTGGAAGTATTTTGAAATCATTTACTGGTTCATTCTAAAGATTTGGAAAAATGGGCGGATTGGCGAACTGAAAAGCCATATAATACTTTTTAATAGAATTGGTCTGCATATTTAGCTTCTGCTCATTATTCATTCATTTGTGAATCAACTCTTGCAGACAATCTGAACATTATTACGAACAACCTAAGCATGACTTCTTCGCTGCAGCCTGCACACTTTCTCAATTTGCTTCTGTTCCTTTCCTCCTTATGGTTCAATATTCCCTTCTTTGCTGTTTTCTCCTTTTGCTTTTTATCTTTCCCTAATGAGACAGAGAAAGATGCATAAGTGTAAAAGTGATGGAAGACTGAAATAGATATGCTTTGTCATAAAAGTTTGATGAATGGGAGGAAGGTACCTCCTCTGAATTGACAGCTACTCCTCAATACAAGCTCATTTTGGCCAAAAGCATGTCCATGTTTGGAGAGGGAAGATCTGTACTGTGCTTTGCCATCAGAGATCTAAATTCCAAACTTCATTTGCCTACTCAAGATCCCATCGTTTTACAGTGGCACTTTCAAGGCAGATAGTTCTGATATAAGAGGGGCTGAGGTTCTTGCGCTAAAACCAAGGTTCCTGCCTGATTCTGTCAATTTTTCAAGTGCTTAGGTAAGTTACTTTAAGTCCAACTTTAAAACCTTAAAACACCAAGTAAAAGATTTTAAAAATCACCCAGAAGCCTATCTTTCTGCACTCCTATACTCATTTGCAGGGCCCAACTCCCATCTTCTAAAAGGCATAGGGAACAAGATAAGATAAAGATTTTCTTGTGAAATCGCTGCTGTTTATAAAAATGTTCACATTTTGTGAATGACAAGCCACTTTGCAGTAACACAGTGACAATTTTCTATTATACGTTTTCTTTCTTAAAACTGATGTCAGGTATTTTATTCTGACATACAGTAGAGGTGTGGTAGTTCAAAAATTAGTAGTTTAAAGGCAAACCTGACCTTTCAGAATGCATACTTGCTCTCGGTCTTCAGAGATGTTTAAAACTGAACATTAGTATGGATGCCATTATTCATGCTTCCCCCCAGTTCTATAATGCTGAGGGTTCCACAGATATCTAGTATCTAATGACTGAAGGTTGTTGTGTAATTGGAAACATTCCTATGTAGCATAGAGCAATAATTCCCTAAATGTGGCAGAGAGATCCCTTAGGGAGATGCAAGCAAAGACGAGTACATTCAAATTGGGGAGCAGTCTATGGAAAATGGACATTTGAATGAGGGTTGTGCCATCAGCACGGTGATGGGAAGGGGCAGATATGGAATCGGGAGCAAGAGACCATATCATGTATTGGGGATGCGCACTCGCTGCTTAAAAGCGATTGCGCGTCCCGGTCTCTACAGCTCACCCCGGATACTGGGTGGCTTAGATACTCAGGACCCGAGTCTTTGGCTGATGCTATGCAACGCCAGGTCCATGGTAAATAAAGGCCCCCTCATTCACGATCTTATTGTTGAGGGGGGAATGGACCTGGCGGGTATCACGGAGACCTGGTTGGGGCCGGAGGGAGGTGTCCCTCTGGTGGAGATTTGCCCACCAGGTTTCAGAGCATTTATTTATTTATTTATTTATTTATTTTGTTATTCTTATATGCCGCCCAACTCCCGAGGGACTCGGGGCGGCTTACAACAAGGAGAAATACAAGAATACACAAAGAAATTGCATAAAATTTAAAAACAAGTACAAAAATTTAAAACAATTATTTACAACAGCAACATCCATTCAACACATACATACTTGGGGGGTAGGCTCAGGTGGAATTAAGTTGTCCCCCCCACCTGCAGGAAAAGCCATGTCTTAATGGCTTTACGGAAAGCCAGCAGAGTGGGGATAGTCCGGGTCTCTGGGGGTAGTTGGTTCCAGAGCACGGGGCCAGCCACAGAGAAGGCTCTCCCCCTGGGGCCCGCCAGCCGACATTGTTTGGCCGACGGGACCTGGAGGAGGCCAACTCTGTGGGCCCTAACCAGTCGGAGGGAAGTATGAGGCAGAATGCGGTCCCGAAGATATCCTGGTCCTAAGCCATGAAGGGCTTTAAAGATGGTGATCAATACCTTGAATTGGACCCGGAGACCGATGGGCAACCAATGCAGCTGGCGGAGTATCGGTGTCACGTGGGTGTACCTCGGCACACCCACCACAGCACGCGCAGCCGAATTTTGCACCAACTGAAGTCTCCGGATACTCTTCAAGGGTAGCCCCATGTAGAGCGCATTGCAGTAGTCCAACCGCGAGGTGACAAGGGCATGAGTGACGTGAGTAGCGCCTCCTTCTCCAAATATGGCCGCAACTGGTGCACCAGGCGAACCTGTGCAAAGGCCCCCCTAGCCACAGCAGAAAGATGGTGGTCCAATTTTAGCTGTGGATCTAGGAGGACCCCCAAGTTGCGGACCTGGTCTGAGGGGGTCAGTTTCGCACCCTCAAAGACCAAGGAGGGGTAATTGTCATGAACCTTAGGAGGCAATATCCACAGCCACTCAGTCTTATCGGGGTTTAGTCTGAGCCTGTTCCTCCCCATCCAGATCTTAACGTCGTCCAGGCATCGGCACATTACGTCCACTGCCTCCCTGAAGTCAGACGGGGTGGTGATGTACAGCTGGGTGTCGTCAGCGTACTGGTGGAAACACACCCCATGTCTGCGGATGATCTCACCCAACGGTTTCATGTAGATGTTAAACAGGATGGGCGAGAGAACCGACCCCTGGGGCACCCCACATAATAGGGGCCTAGGGGACGATCTCTGCCCACCTGCCAACACCGACTGCATCCGATCGGCGAGATAAGAGGAGAACCACCGTAAAACGGTGCCTCCCACTCCCAACTCGCCAAGCCGATGCAGAAGGATACCATGGTCGATGGTATCGAAAGCCGCTGAGAGGTCAAGTAGCACCAGGATGGAGGAGTTCCCCCCATCCCGGGCCCGCCAGAGATCATCCATCAGGGCGACCAAGGCAGTTTCGGTACTGTAGCCGCGCCTGAAACCCGACTGATAAGGATCTAGATGGTCTGTTTCATCCAGGAGCTGCAGAAGCTGAGTCACCACCACCTTCTCCACAACTTTCCCTAAAAAAGGTAAGTTGGAGACTGGACGATAGTTCTTCAAATCAGCTGGATCCAGGGAAGGCTTCTTCAGGAGGGGTCGCACCACCGCAGTTTTTAACGACTGCGGTACGGATCCCTCCCTCAAAGAAGCGGTGATCACCGCCCGGATCCAGCTGCATGCCACCGCCCTGCTGGCCGAGACCAGCCAGGAGGGGCACGGGTCCAATAAACAGGTGGAGGTCCCCATCGCTCCCATAGCCCTGTCCACATCCTCGGGAGAAACAGGCCCAAACTCCTCCCACAAAGATGGATTAAGACTGGCCCCTGTCAACTGTATGGACTCTGCCCTGCCAGAGTCCAAGTCCAACCGAATCTGAGCGACTTTATCCGACAGAAACTCAGCAAATTCCTCAGCTCTGCCTTGCAAGTGTTCCTCGCTCCCCCCTTTTCCAAGGAGGGAGCGAGTCACCCTAAACAAGGCGGCTGGACGAGAATCTGCGGACGCAATAAGAGCGGAAAGATAGGATCGTCTTGCCGCCCCTATCGCCACTAAATAAGATCTGATGTAAATTCTTAATAGTGTTCGGTCAGACTCGGCCTTCCTGGTCCTCCAGCGGTGCTCCAGACGTCTCTTCTGGCGTTTCATCTCCCGGAGCTCCTCGGTAAACCAGGGAGCTTTCCGGGATCCACTGCCACGGAGAGGTCGCTTAGGCGCAATTCGGTCTAGAGCCCCTGATGCTGCGGTGTTCCAAGCAGCCACCAGGGAGTCAGCCGAATTGTGTACCAGGGTTTCAGGTATTTCCCCAAGTTCCCTCTGGAATCCTTCCGGCTCCATTAGGCGCCTGGGGCGGAACCACCTAGTCGGTCCCGCCTCCCTGCGGGGGAGGAGTGGGGTCGTGAAATCCAGCCTCAGTAGGAAATGATCTGACCATGACAGAGGGGTGATGACTATGTCCCTTATCTTCAGATCATCTCTCCACTGCCCCGAGAGATATACTAGGTCAAGCGTGTGACCACCCTCATGAGTCAGACCCTGGATTACTTGGGTTAGGTCCATGGTTGTCATGGAATCCATGAACTCCTGAGCTATCCCAGAGGTTTCACCAGCAGATGGCAAGTTGAAGTCCCCCAGCACCATAAGCCTGGGGAACTCAACCGCCAAGCCGGCTACTGCCTCGAGCAGCTCAGGCAGGGCCTTACTTACGCAGCTGGGAGGCAGGTACGTTAAGAAAAGGCCCACCTGAACCCCTAAGTCCAACTTCAGAAGGAGCGTCTCACACCCAACAATCTCCGGGGCAGGGATCCTACGAGGATGCAGATTTCCACGCGTTATAATTGCCACTCCTCCCCCCCTTCCCTGGGGTCGAGAATGGTACTGCACCGAGAAACCGGCTGGGCATATCTCAGAGAGGGCTACTCCCCCCTCTTGCCCTAGCCAGGTCTCGGTAACACATACCAGGTCTGCCCCCTCCTCTGTGATTAAATCACGTATCAGGGGGGCTTTGTTGATAATTGACCTGGCGTTAAGCAGTAACATCCTGAGCCCAGGGCCCTGAGAACCCTGGTTGCCAGGTATCCGGGCTGAGCAAGATGGAACCAAGACAGAGGGGCCGGAACAAGGGATCGCTTGAAGACAGCGAGGTCTTATTCCCCGAGAGCGGCCCTCCCCTCTGCTCCCGCCATATCTGCCTCTTCCCATAATGACCGAGATGGTCCGGCTCTCTTCCCCACCAGAGACCCCCCACCCGCTGGCCCCCTTCCTTTCCTGCAGGCCATACATACCATTCTCATACATGCCATTCTCATAAATACCATCCATCCTCCTACGCACTCATACCCATACACATACACATGTCAGATCTCAGAGGAGGAGAAATACAATTTAAAATAAGTGTTATTAAAAAGAAGGCAAACTCCTCCGAATAAGGGCATACTAGGAGGACAGGTCCTTTGCTTTAACTCAGCCTTTCCAGATGGTCTAATGGTCCAGGGATATTCTATAATCCAGGGGTAATGAAAGCCCCCCTTCCTCCGATGTCTTTGGGGATCTGAGGTTCCCTTCCCCACGGTCTGCAACCGAGTTGGACTCGTGGGGGGGTTCCACATCTTCAGCGCAGTCTCTCTGTTCATTAGGATGACCCGGAACACCCACGGAGGGAAAAATATTTTCAAACTGGGCATCCAGTATAATTATCAATTGTCACAGATGTAAAAAGCTCCCTGGATATCACTGGTAGCTGGTAGCAGTGGGGGGGGGTGCAGCAGTCCGGGAAGCAGCTTTTAAGTAATTAATCCGAGCCAGGTTCCTCCCCCAAAGACGCCTGGCAGTTGAAAAAAACCAGGCAGGGGATGTATGTAGAATTCTCGCGATCTTTCCAAGGTCTTTCAACGACCTCTAGGCCCTCAAGAATAGTAATTATCTTCAGTACGTCCCACTGTCCTAAGAACAATGGCGGTGAGAGTCCCGAAAATCCACAATTAAAAATCAAATAGCCCCTGCTCTCAGTCCCGAACGTAGGGCCAAACAAAAATAATCCACAATGGCCCAGAAAACAGCCCCACCTCAATCCGTGCCAGGGTTCAGTTCGCTCCAACAATGCTTACCGCCTCAGTGCCGATCTTCTGAGCCAAGGTGGCAAGTGGAGCCTAGCACCCGCGCCTACGCTGATCTCTCCGGCCGGAAATCCCAGAAACAAAAAAAAAGAACGACCGAGCTCCCGGCCGCCGATAACAGGGCACGCCGTCCGAGCTCGCCGTCCTCTTCTTCAGCTGATGTTAGCTGATGTCAAAGGCTGATGTCAAAGGCTGATATTAAATCCTCCTATGTTCAGGGTTCGGTGTAAAATAGCCCCAAAGCCTTCCCGAGACAGTCCGAATTTCGTAAGAGGCCTCAGAAACAACCGGCCCTCACGGCGTTCGTCCGCACCTAAAATGGGCGGCCGTCTTCGATGGTCGGAAGAAGGGAGATCTAGGGGGTGCTCCGCGTGAGTGGCTGATGTTTTGCCACCGTCCCCTGGTGCCTGCCAAACTCCCAGTCACACCCCGAAGCAATAAAACTCCAAGGGGGACCTCCAACAGGCAAGCAACCGAAGATCAAATAATCTTCCTGCGGAGCAAGCTTTTAGTCCGCCATCTCCCGCCGTGGCTCCTCCTCCTCCCCCGAGGAGCCGAGGGCTCAGGGGAGGGGCGGGGGGGTGGCGGTTGTTATTAATGAGGGTCTTGGGCCAAGGGAGACCACTGTGCCACAGATAGCTGGTTGTGAGTCCCTCCTTGTGAAATGGGGCCATGGGGTTCAGAAGGGCTTGCTGCTTACGTACCTGGCTCCCTGCCGCGTAGCAGCTACCCTGCCTGAGCTACTCGACACGATAGCCACGGTGGCGGTTGACACACCCAGGCTTTTGGTCATGGGAGATTTCAACCTGGCATGCGTTGGTGAAACATCTGAGTTGGCTCGGGAGTTCTTGGCTTCCATGATGGCCATGGACCTAACCCAGTTAGTTCATGGCCCCACACATGAGGGAGGACACACTCTAGACTTGATTTTTGTCTCTGGCCAGTGGTTGAATGGTCTTGATATAGGGGATGTAGTCATTAAACCCTTGTCATGGTCAGATCACTCACTCCTTCACCTAGACCTCCATACCGCTTCCCCACGCCGCAGGGAGGCGGAACCAGTTAGATGGGTCCGCCCCAGGCGCCTGATGGACCCGGACAGATTCCAGACGGAGCTTGGGCCACTTCCTGATGATCTAGCCCTCAACTCGGCCGAGGACCTGCTTGCCGCCTGGGACAGGGCGGCCGGTGGGGCCTTGGACCGAGTTGTGCCTTTGCGGCCTCTGACTCGGCTCCGATCCCGCTCGGCTCCCTGGTTTACTGAGAAGCTGAGGGAGATGAAGCGCCGGAAAAGACGCCTAGAGAGCGGTTGGATCTCTCTGAATCTGATCGAACACTGGTAAGGTCGCATATTAAGACCTACCTAGTGGCGATAAAAGTGGAGAAATCGAAGTATTTTTCCGCTCTTATCGCGTCATCAGAGAATCGTCCAACAGCCCTGTTCAGGGTGACCCGTTCCTTACTCCATCAAGAAGCGCGGGAGGATCCCCTGGAAGGCAGGGCTGAGGACTTTGGACGATATCTACATGACAAAATCGCTCAGATTCAGGGGGAACTGGACTCCAACTGGGTGGATACGGACGCGGTGACAGGGAATAGTCTTGAGAACGTTATCTGGGAAGAGTTTGACTTGGTGACCCCTGAGGATGTGGACAAGATTCTGGGGAGGCTCAGTGCAGCCACATGTTTATTGGACCCGTGTCCCTCCTGGTTAGTGCTGGCTACCCGGGAGGTTACACGAGGCTGGCTCCAGGGAATTATTAATGCCTCTTTGGGGGAGGGTTACTTCCCCACGGCTTTGAAAGAAGCGGTGGTGAGGCCTCTCCTCAAGAAGCCCTCCCTGGACCCAGCAATTTTAGCTAACTATCGCCCTGTCTCCAA
Source organism: Diadophis punctatus similis (assembly GCA_023053685.1). Classification (NCBI taxonomy): domain Eukaryota; kingdom Metazoa; phylum Chordata; class Lepidosauria; order Squamata; family Dipsadidae; genus Diadophis; species Diadophis punctatus. The sequence continues at coordinate 7,317,634 of JALIGW010000029.1, read as the reverse complement.
CCTTCGCTTCGTGGCGAAGGTTGTTGAGAGTGTGGTCGCACGACAGTTTCCCCAGTACTTGGAGGAATCATCATACCTAGATCCGTTCCAGTCGGGTTTCAGGGCCGGGCACAGCACGGAAACGGCATTGGTCGCATTGGTTGATGATCTCTGGAGGGCTCGGGACAGGGGTTGTTCCTCTGTCCTGGTCCTATTAGACCTCTCAGCGGCTTTTGATACCATCGACCATGGTATCATGCTGCACCGGCTGGAAGAGTTAGGGATAGGGGGCACCGTTTTTCGTTGGTTCTCCTCCTTTCTCTCCAACCGGTCGCAGTTTGTATTGGCAGGGGGGCAGAGGTCGTCCTCGAGGCCTCTTACATATGGAGTGCCCCAGGGGTCGATTCTCTCGCCCCTTCTGTTCAACATCTATGTGAAGCCGCTGGGTGAGATCATCCGTGGCTTTGGGGTGAAGTACCATCAGTATGCCGATGATACACAGCTGTACATTTCCACCCCAGGCCACCCCAATGATGCCCTTGAAGTGATGTCCCGGTGCCTGGAAGCTGTGCAGATCTGGATGGGGAGAAACCGACTCAGGCTCAACCCTTCCAAGACGGAGTGGCTGTGGTTCCCAGCGTCTCGATATAGTCAGATGATTCCATCTCTGACTATCGGGGGCGAGTCTCTAGCCCCCGCCGAAAGGGCTCGCAATCTGGGTGTCCTCCTGGATCCACAGCTGTCCTTAGAGGACCATCTGACAGCTGTGACCAGGGCGGCCTTTTATCAGGTCCGCCTGATACGCCAGTTGCGGCCCTTTCTGGATCGGGATTCCCTGTGCACAGTCACCCATGCCCTGGTCACGTCGCGTCTGGACTACTGTAATGCTCTCTACATGGGGCTCCCCATGAAGAGCACCCGGAGGCTCCAACTGATCCAGAATGCGGCCGCGCGGGTGGTTTCGGGGGCTAATTGGCGCTCCCATATAACACCCCTCCTGCGCGAGCTGCACTGGCTTCCGGTGCTCTACCGGGTGCGCTTGAAGGTGCTTGTTACTACCTTTAAAGCGCTCCATGGCATTGGACCTAGGTATCTCCGAGACCGCCTGCTGCCACAAACTGCCTCCCTTCGACCAGTGCGCTCCCACAGAGAGGGCCTCCTCGGGGTGCCATCAGCCAAGCAGTGTAGGCTGGTGACGCCCAGGGGGAGGGCCTTCTCTGTGGGAGCACCTACCCTCTGGAATCAGCTCCCTCCAGACTTAAGAACAATTCACGACCTGTCCACCTTCCGCCGTGCCCTCAAGACACATTATTTTTATCAAGCCGGGCTGGCGTGAAAAAGTTTTTGGGGTTTTTAAAATTTTAAGATTTTACTAAATTTTAATTGTATTAAATTAGGGCCATATTGAATATTTTATTTTAAATATATTTTAATGTTTTTTACTTGGCTTAAATGTATTTTAATGTTTTTTACTTGGCTGTTCACCGCCTTGAGTCCCCTGGAGAAGGGCGGTATATAAATTTAATAAATAAATAAATAAATAAATACTGCCATTGTCTAATAGTGGTTAAGCTATGAGACTAAATAAGTGCAAGTTGGAGGTGCATTGGTGCCTCATCTAGTATATGGAGCTGTCTGAGTCCTTATAAAGCAACTGTCTTCTTTTTCTATGCCAAGGGGTATATAGATTGTCCCTGGAATAGGGTTTCTAAGTACAAGAGTCTGGAAAGGCAAAATCCTCTGGACTGCAAAGAGCCATAGGAGGCTACTATTTCCTTCCACCCAAACCCTTGAGTGACTTGATATAAAATGGGTTAAGTTTGAATAATGTAGTACAAATTTGCTGAGTGAACTTGTTCTGCCTTACCAAACCCACAAGGTTCTTATGATGATAAAATAGAAGAGTTGTGTTTGGAACATGCAGACTGCTCTGAGTTGTGGGATAAAAATGAAATTAAACATACAATTGGGGTGATTTCTGCAGAATCCTATACACAGAATTGTACAAGGTCTTCCATTTGGAACCCCCTGAAATATTTACTCCTTCCTACAACTACTTTTTACACAATAGAAAAAGAGGAGGAAAAGTTAGGAAAATTCCCTGGGGCTTTCAATGTAGTGCTAGGAATTATCTATTTGGACGCCCCCCTCCAATGGCTACATGGCACAGAGTAGAGCTAAGAAGCACTGTGCTCTTCTATCTCTTTCTGAAGGGACATATTGAAGGGGTCAATGGTTGAGCCATGTTTTACATTGAGATGCTTTCCTCCACCCTTGAAAATAGAAGTTAGACCGATCTTCCCTAAACCAATTGAGTAAGCATATGATAGGACGGGAAACCTAGAATTTTCAGCCAATGCCTTCAAGAGAAGATGGTTGGGTCTTCATTTTTCCAGACTGGTGACATGTTTTTGGTACTGTTACTGTTGCTTTAAAGCAGGGGTGTCAAACTAAATTTCATTGAGGGCCACATCAGGGTTGTGTTTGACCTCAAGGGGCCAGGGTAGGCATGGCCGGGGTGGGCATGGCCAGCTCCACGTCACTCATGTTGGGGGTGCCTGTGGTGGCCTGAGTGCTCTGCCAGCAAAAATGGCTCCCAAGCTCTGTTTTCGGCTGCGACAGCCTCCTGCAACGGAGCTCGGGGTGTGTGTGCACAGCCCTCATGAGTTCTGTTTTCTCTGGCAGAAACACCATGGGCCGGTCCTTTGCTGTTTCCAGGGTGGCCCCACAGGCCAGATCTAAGCACCCCACGGGCTGGATCTGGCCCCCGGGCCTTGAGTTTGACACCCCTGCTTTAAAGCCATCTTTCCCATTAGAACCCTGTGTGTGCATTAGAATAAGTACCTCATATTGACCTGAACTTGTTTTCAGAGAGACTGAAATGAACACAACAAATATTAAATCCTGTCTTTAGAATAAATGTCCACAGGCTCATTATTATGTCATACACAAGAAGGCTCCAGTCTATGAATGCAGAGATCTGTATCTAAAATCAAGGATGAGAAATGGTATAGAAGTAACTTTTTAAAAGATATCATTATAATCTTTCTACTGGACCAAGCAATTAGTAAATCTTCATGGGTCCATCCTAGATGTGCCATCTAATTAAAATCGTCCTAGAACACTTGTGAGTTCTTTTGTAGTAATATTTTATGTTGCTATTTGAATATTGTTATGTATTGAGTTACCATTGTTTATATATTGAGTTGGTTATGTATTGAGTTACCATTGGTTACCTTTATCAGTGTTTATGATTTTGCTAGCCCAGCGACATGGATTTATGTTTATCACTTCACAAGCACAGTCCTTCTCAATAATTATTAGTCCTTTGTTTTTGAAAAGTGAGGCTCATTAAAAGCCTATTGTTGCTTAAAAGTAAATCATCTATAATCAGCAGGTCTTCTTTTCTAATTAAGAATATTTTTTTCAGGTAAACATTTCACTTGCCTTTTATGTCTCTAATACATTATACAATTTTGCAATGCATCTGGTTTGTGGCTAAAGGGATTGAATTTTATTACTAGGGCAGGTAAAACTTTACTTAACAGCAAAGCAAAGCAAAGATTAACATTACAGTTAATATGCATGCTTATTCAGGAAATACACGAACTTCAAAATTAGAAACTTGGTTCAGATACTTGATTTATTATAGTCCATTACATTTCCAGACAGTTCAGATTATTGATTATGGAAATTCACAGCCAGAAACTGAATATTTCTGACATGTATTACAAAGGGCTTTTTTGAACAGCAAGATTGCTTACCACCTGAAATTATAAATCACTTTGTGCTGGTTATATGGAAATACAGGAAGCTGTCTTTTCCCATGCCATCTCCATTCATAGTACTCCAGTAACCGTGTAGTCTTTAAGTAGTATGATTTTTCTCTTTCTTCATTGCTATTTTTCACTTACATCACTCCATTCTTCCTGGCTATGCTGATATTTACATGCTTGCTTAATTATATAATGCCTGCCTATGTTTATTTCCTTATTTTATAATTTTTATTGAGGTTTTTAATTACAATAGTAAAAATTGTAATTAGGAAAAAATAGTAAAAATTAGTAAATTAGTAAAAAAAATGGTAAAAATTAGGAAAATAGAATAGTAAGAAAGAATAAAAAATGCAAAAAGAAAAGAAAGAACATGACAAAAAAAGAAAAGTGTGTGTGTGTATATATAACTTCCAACCTTCATTACAACTGTAGACAAATCAAATTCAGCCCCTACAAGGTTACAAACAAGCATTGCTTCCAAGCATATCCCATCTCTTATCTATAAGCAAATCCATAAAACATCAACTATTCAATCTTAATATCAGTAAAAAGTCTCTAAAGGGTTAGAGAACTTTGTAAATAAATGTCTTATTTTAAGCTTGAGCAAATAAACCAATTTTGTATTCCTTCCTTTTACTTCTAACAATTTTAATCTCTAGTTTACTCAAATATTGTCAAAGGATTTGATTTCTCTTCTGTTCTTCTTTATAGTATTACAAGGCTTTAACAAGCCTCTTTTGTAGATATTCCAGGTCATTCTCTTGATATGTCATTTGCATTTTCCATTTAATTTTTAAAACTGTCACTTTCCTTTGTATATACAATAAAGAGTCCTTTTCCAAATCATTCCCATGGCCTGTCATTTGTAGTTCCACTTTTGGTATTTTCTCTGACTTGTCAGATAAAATTTCTTCCACATCTGTCATTGCCTCATTGACATCTTTTGGACATAATCTTATCCATATATTCAGACATCATCAGGGGCATTGCTGATATTATAGCTAGTAATTTCTGGCTTCTTGTCAGGCCCTGGGAACCAAGAATGACATGAGGAGTTACTTCAGAATAGTTTATTTATTGCTCTCGCTTATAGACAAATCCTGCCTGACTAAAGCACTTATCTGCATAAGTAAAAGATATAGCCTGTAAATTGCTGGAGAGGGGGGTCTGCTTTCACCCTATTTTACATACCAAAGATTCCAAGCTATGTTGTCTCTTTACTCCCTTGGAATGAGCCCTTCCCTCCTGCAATTCTGCCCCCACCTTATTGGCCTTCCGTAAAGCCGTTAACACCTGGCTTTTCCGACAGGCCTGGGGCCATTGACCTCTGGTGATGAGAGATGAGGTTGGCCCATAAATGCTGGATGAATGTAATTTTAATGTATTTTTAATCTGTTTTTAAATTTAAAATTTTCTATTTATGTTTCTTCCTGTTGTGAGTCGGCCAGAGTCCTTCGGTAACTGGGCGGCATAGAAATGTAAAAAATGAATGAATGAATGAATGAGTGAGTGAGTGAGTGAGTGAATAAATAAATAAATAGACAGACAGACAGACAGACAGACAGACAGACAGACAAATTCTGGACTACATTCCAACACATTTCATTCTTCAAATATTTCCTTTAATATTTACAATCTTAGACATTTTATATCATTTTGTATCTCCCAATTAATTGACAGTAAAAACTGGGTTATATTTTTACGTTCCGCTTAGAATCTTTAGTCCCTTCTAGTGTCCAGTTTCTAAAATCATAAAACCACTTATTTTTGTTCAGCCAAGACAGCCAAAATAACTCTGGATCCCACAATAACCTGTTTATTTTTTATAGTTGATTTCAAAATGTTATAATAAAAGTCAATGTTCCAAATTTGACTGGACCCTTAATGCATTGGTAACTTTATTTGATCAACATCTTATTTTGCTTTCTCCATCCTGTGAGGAGCCAGCAGTCAGGATGGGTTGTCTCCGCCTACCAGCAGTTGAGGACCGAGTCACTTTTTTTCTTAAATCCCCTGGATCCGCCCCTTTGAGGCCCAGTTATGACTCGTCCTCAGCAGAGCAGGACGTGGCGAAAACAGCTCATCCCAACTGCTGGTTCCAACGATCACAGACAACTAAGAAGATCAGGTTGTACTGGATTTAACTTATCATCAAACTAATTGGATCTACCTTACTGAAGTAGTGGTGAGCGAGGGGAAGGTGGCAAGCATGCTGTGGCTTCTAGCCTAGGCTGCCACGTGGGGAATTTGGACCTCAAATCCAACCCCCCCTGACCCCCCCATCCCCTCGGCCGGGATCGATCGCTCCGCGGCTGCAACCAGGTTCCAAGCCGTTTGGGCTCGCTCCGGCTCTGGTTGCATAGGGCTTAACCCGTGGCCGTCCCCTCGATCAAGCCTCACCCAGGAGCGATTCGTCTGCTGTTCATCGGAGACGCGCGGCGGCAATTTAAACGAGCCGGCCGATACGCTGGGAAGCCGACTGCCGGAGCCTCGCTCGCGATCGGCTTCCACCTTTGAATTTGGCGCCAATTTTAGACCTCCGACGATCGGCAGCTCTACCGGGGCCTCTCTAGGCTTGCCCTCTCTACTTCTTGGTCGCGAGGGGAAATCGAAAGTAGAAGACGCCACGAGGTCTCTGTTCTCCGTAGCCGGCTGCCTGCGCTTAGCACCAGCTCCGTCCCAGCGGCTTTTATATCGGCTATCAGCACTCCCTGGAGGCCTCTCTCTCTAAATCTTCCCGGGACGAAGACAGGAGTAGCCAAGGGATCTTGGCTACAAAAAGGGGGGGGGGAGAGGCAGCCCTGCAATCCGGGCAGAAAGCTTAATCCCCAGGGTCCATTCTCAAGATTTAAATGGCAAAAGGGATGCCCCCAGCCTCCTCTAAACCTGGGGGGAAGAGGAAGCACAAAACTAACCGGCCAAACGACGATGAGACTGCAGCCTCTTCTTCTCAGTCTGGCAAGACTACATCTACTAGGGCAGAACAGCGCAGGGAACGGGTCCTGCAGAAGATTCATAACAGGGCAGCTAATGAAAGTGCTCCCCAAGCTTCTGCCTCCGGCCCTGAACAGGTCCTGGGCCTAGACACCACAGTCTCCCAGATCTCCACCAATCTCTGGGGTCCAGGGGGTTTGGGTGTGGCATCCCCCAACTCTCAGCCGGCCTTAGCTCAGGGGACCACTCAGAGCGTCCAACCTTCTCTGCCTCCTGGTCAGGAGGGGACCTTGCCCCCCCCACCTCCACCCGTGGTCCAGGGGATCGAGCCTTCCCTCCCTCCAGCTCAAAGCCTGCCGGCTCTCCCCTTTGACCCTACTATAATTCAGCAATGGATTGCCTCAGCGGTCCAGACCAGTATTACTGCTAACCTCCAAAACCTGGCAGCTTCTCTGCCTCAATTAGGCTCTGGCACTTCCTCACCTCAGCTGGATCCTCAACCAGGAACCAGCGCTGACTTCCTGGCAGCGGATCAGTTATCCAACATCTCTGAGGATGAGAACCTTGATGACTTTACGGTGGCCCAGATGGATACCATGGGTGATCTATCAGAGGATGAAGTAGCAGGCCCCTCTCAACCACCATCGGCGGCTCTTTTTCCACCGGGTCTGTACAAGTCTCTGTTAAGCAAGGCTAGGGCGGCTGCCGGCCTAGCGGCCCCGGCCGCTCCAGCGCCATCGCTAACTACACCATTGGGGCCTATCTTCTCTTCGGTTACTCCGGAACCGGATTCTGTGCCGGCACCTTCCCTATTCATAGATACAGTAAGAAACCAGTGGGCCGCTCCGGCTACTGGATCTAATCCTACCTCTCTGGAACGTCAGTTCTTCAACGTAGCCGCTGAACTGGGGGACATTCTTGAGGTTCCCGCAGTAGATCCCCCAGTCTTGGCGCTTCACGCCCAAACCACACTTCCCAGTGAATCGGAAGAGAACCTCAAGCCTGAAGATCGGAAAGTGGAACAGGCTCTGGTGCGCGCTCACCAGGCGGCAGCCTGGGCCATCAAGGCAGCGTCCACTTCCTCTTTCTTCGCCAGGGTAGCTCTCCTTTGGGTGAAACAGCTACAAGACCTTATTCCTGAATCCAACATAAGGGCACATCAAGACCTTAGCAAAGTCTTCGCTACCTGCCAGTTTCTTGCAGACTCCACGCTGTATACATCCAAATTCACATCAAAGGCGATGGCTTCCACCCTCGTGGCCAGACGCATGCTTTGGTTAAAACAGTGGCCAGTGGAGACTCGCCACAAGTGGCGTCTAGCGTCTAAGCCTCTTAAAGGCAAACAGCTCTTCGGGGATTCCCTGGATCCTTTTCTCATTGAATCTAAGGACAAGAGGAAGATTCTTCCGTCGCTCTCTCGCAGAGGCCTTCCTCGACAGACCCCCTACTTCCGGCGGCCCTTTCACCACACTGACCAGGGATCCAGCTTTCCCCGGTCCCCAGGTCAGTACTCGGGTAGGTCCCGTTTCCGTCAGGACAGGGCCGGGAGGGGAAGGCAATTCAGGAAGAACTTCCGTGGCGGAGCCGGAGGGCGTCCCACCAAGAGAGGGAAATAGTAGTTTTTCCCCCATGACCTCTCCCATTGGGGGGCGGCTGAAATATTTTGCTGATTGTTGGGATTCAACAACAGAGGATGCGTGGGTCCTCAACACGATTCGACACGGTCTATCTTTGGAATTCCTCTCCCTTCCCCCTGGATCCTTCATTCGGTGTCCCACGGCCAGGAACCCCGCTAAACGGGCTCTCATGGCCGAGGCGGTTCAACACCTGCTAGATATTAGGGCTATTCAGCAAGTGCCCCCTGACGAACGCTTTCAGGGATTCTATTCCATCCTCTTTGTGGTACCCAAGGCTTCTGGGGGCTGGAGGGCAATTTTGGACCTCAAACGGCTAAACCGTCACATAGTCTACAAAAAATTCTGGATGCATTCTTTAAAATCCATCTTGGCTTGCATCCGGCCGGGGGACTTCATGGCCTTCTTGGACTTGACGGAGGCCTATTTACAAATCCCCATTGCTCATCATCACCGTCGTATCTTAGATTCTGCTATGCCGATCAACACTTCCAGTATAGGGCCCTTCCCTTTGGTCTCTCCTCTGCTCCCAGAGTTTTCACGAAGGTCCTCTCCGTCTTGGCGGGCCACCTCCGGGCCCTACCTATTAGAGTCCAATGCTATCTGGACGACATTCTAGTGCATGCTTCTTCCGAAGCAGTGGCACGACAGCATCTTCACACCGTCACACAGGTTCTAGCTGCCCATGGGTTTTCCATCAACCTCGCTAAAAGTCAGCTGTCCCCATCAATGTCCATCCTCCATTTGGGCTCTATTATTGATTCCTCACAGGGTAGGGTATTCTTATCACCGGAGCGACAAGTTAGTCTTCAGGTTCTTTCCTCTCAGGTCCAAAGAGCGGGTTCTTCCCCCCTTCTTACCTTATCTTCTCTACTAGGCAAAATGGTATCTTGCATCTCCATTGTTCCCTGGGCTAGGTTGCATGCCCGGGAATTGCAGTGGTTTCTTCTTCCCTTTCAGAAGGCGCACCTCGGATCATCTCTTCGCAAGGTCTGTATACCTCCTCCGGTTCGTCGCTCCCTCGCCTGGTGGCGTTCTCCCGCTCTCGCAAAGGGTACCCTGTTCTTTCCTCAAGCCCAAATCACAGTTACGACAGACGCAAGTCTGTCAGGATGGGGCGCCCATTGCGAGGGCGCCACAGCTCAAGGTCTGTGGTCAGAAGCTCAAGCCAGGTGCTCCATCAACTGGCTCGAGCTGCACGCCGCCTTCCTCGCGTTGAAGCATTTCCATCGAGTGTTAGCAGGGTCTCATGTGCTTCTGCTAACGGACAACGTCACCACCAAGGCACATGTCAACCGCCAGGGGGGCACCCGGTCCCGGACCCTGATGGACGAGGCGAGGAAGGTAGGTCTTTGGGCGGAACGGCACCTCTCCTCCTTGACAGCGGAACACATCTCGGGGGTAGCCAATGTCCAAGCGGACTGGCTGAGCCGGTCAACGGTGGACCAAGCCGAGTGGCGCCTGGATCCGTCAGTATTCCAGTCCATCGTGAACAGGTTCGGCAGACCACTAGTGGATCTCTTCGCGACACCAGAGAATTCCCAATTACACCGCTTCTTCTCCAGATATCAAACGCGGGGATCGGAAGGGACCAATGCCCTCCTCTGTCGCTGGCCCGAGGGGCTCCTCTACGCATTTCCTCCTCTCCCCATCCTACCGTTGGTCCTCAGGAAACTGATGCAGGAGGAAGCGGAGATAATCTTAATTGCTCCGTTCTGGCCGCGGCAACCGTGGTTTGCCGACTTCGTAGCCCTCTCGGTGAGGGCCCACTGGACCTTGCCCCCCCTCCCGACCCTTCTCAGTCAGGGGCCCATCTTCCACCTGGACCCCAGGTGGTGCCAACTGACCGCCTGGCGCTTGAGCGGAGCGGCCTGAGGCGGCAATCCTACGATCCAGATGTCATCTTTTACATCCAGGCATCTCGCCGCCCATCTACTAACCGTATTTATTCAGCGACCTGGCAGGCCTTCTGCTCTTGGTGTGCATCTCAGCATCTATCCCCCATCGACGTGCCCCTTCCAATGGTCCTACGCTTCCTTAAACAGGGCTTGGATAAGGGCCTTTCCCCCAACACACTACGCCGTCAGCTCGCGGCCTTGTCCTCAGTCTTGTCGTGTGGTCATTGGGACTCCCTGTCCCACATCCCGACCGTTCGACGATTCTTGAAGGGGGTCACCAACTGTCACCCTCCCGCGATCCACCGGTACCCATCATGGGATCTTCCGCAGGTCCTACAATCTTTGACGGGGGCTCCATACGAACCGTTACGAGAAGCTTCTCTCCGGCAGCTATCCCTCAAGGTCCCGTTCCTCCTCGCCATCACCTCGGCTCGCAGGATTTCTGAGCTCGCAGCTCTTTCTGTCCGGGATGATCTCTGCATCTTCCACTCTGACAGAGTCGTCCTCCGTTTGGATCCTACCTTCCTTCCGAAGGTCAACTCCCCCTTTCACCGCGCACAGGAACTTATTCTACCATCTTTCTGCCCTGCACCGTCCCACCCTTCCGAGCGGGTTTTGCACACCTTGGACGTCCGCCGGGCCCTGCGCATATACATCAGTCGCACACGCCCATTCCGCCGGACGGAAGCACTGCTCGTTACGTTCTTGCCCCAGTCAATGGGCCTCAAGGCTTCGTCGGCGACGATCGAGCGCTGGATCAGAGGGGCAATTGCTAAGGCCTACGACATGGCCGCACTCCAGCGACCCGCCGGCATCACAGCGCATTCCACGAGAAGTGCAGCGACCTCGGCTGCCTGGGCAACTCAATGCCCATTGGAGGACTTATGCAGGGCAGCAACCTGGGCGTCACCTACTCCATTCATAAGACACTACAGAATTGACAAATACGCATCAGCTGATGCAGCCTTCGGGCGACGGGTGCTGCAAAGAGTTCTCCTCAACAACGCTCAACCTTTCTGTCCCTCCCATGGGTAATACTACTTTGGTATGTCCCATCCTGACTGCTGGCTCCTCACAGGATGGAGAATGAGCGTTGACTTACCTGATACGCTCTTTCTCATCAGGAGGAGCCAGCAGTCAGCTCCCTCCCTGTTAATTGGCACGTTGTTAAAGTTGCATCACTACGGAGAGGTCTCTGCTTCGACCAGGGAGGACGTTGGTTCCGGAACGTCAGTTTCTTCCAGTTTCTCCAGTTTCTTCTTGCACTGTTTCTACAAAAAAAAAAAAAAAACCAGACAATTTCGGGAATCACCTTGGCCTTACCTTTGACTCCAACACTTCTCGAACCAGTCTACAACCAGTTGGGATGAGGCATCCATCAGATCTGCAATTTTCGCCACATCGAGTCTTCCCTTCGGATTCGTCATAACTGGGCCTCAAAGGGGCGGATCCAGGGGATTTAAGAAAAAAAGTGACTCGGTCCTCAACTGCTGGTAGGCGGAGACAACCCATCCTGACTGCTGGCTCCTCCTGATGAGAAAGAGCGTATCAGGTAAGTCAACGCTCATTTTGCTGTTTATTTTAAGTTCTTTAATTTCTTAAGCTTGTAATTCATTTTTCTTTTGTTCAGAGTTGAAACTAAACTCACATTGCAATTTTTTAAAGTTATCAATCTGAAGGTCTCCAATAGCTTTAAGATTTTTAATAAGCAATTTCCAAAACTGACTAGAAGATAAGGTTTGAGAACTTAGTGTCCTTTAAGAGGCTCAACCATGATTGTGAGCAAGAAGGCTAATTTCTTCATCTCCTGGTGATGCAGACCAAAGTTCTGCGGTCTTCTCACAAGGAATAGTCATCCAGAGTACATGTGGGTATTCTCCTGTCCTTTCCTTATCTGGAGAGGTTCCGAAGAACTGGTCTATTCACCAGTTTTTTGGTCTTTGTCACAAACATCAGTTCCGCTTTTGCAGAGATGTCTCCACTTTACCATTTACCATTTCTTTACTTAGAAATCTTCCTATATTGATGTCCTATATTGCTGTCAGATATTTCTTAACTGTGGCTCTTTTTTAGTTCCTCTTGATAACATGTCCCATAGGGAACAGTGGATTGTGTCTTTATCTTTATGTGCTAAAGCCATGTGGAACAAAATACCACATATCCATATCATTTAACAGATGTACCAAATAGGTTGCTGTACTTAATTATATTTCTATCCAGTTTTTGCAGGAAAACCTAGTCCAACTTTTCACAGAATTGAAATATAGATAAGTGGTAGGTTTTGGTGATAACACGTTTACAAACAAATTAGTTAGGGCTAATTAATGGGGTAATAATGTAGGATGATAGTAAAGGATAGAATTGAACCCATCTTTCCCCCTCACTATATGTTTTTAATGTTATTAAGGTGAGAAACCAGAACAGTGCTTAATAGGAATTGACTCGATGAGGAGCTCTGGGAATTTGTATCAGTCATACTGTGAGCTGACTATAGTGCCATAAAGATAATTCTGCAATACATCAAATTCAACTGAAACAAACTTGTGGAAAAGTTAAAATGATTAACTGTAATTTTTTTCAGGAAATAATCAATGAACAGCTTTCAACAGGAGCTGAACATCCTGCTTCTGTGATCAATTGAAGAAGGGCTACATGGCTGGCACACTGAATTGTTTCCCAAAAGCTTACAATCACAGAATTATTTCAAAAGAGGCATTTCAATGAATTATTTAAGAGTGAAATGGTTGAGTGCTACTATTCTACCTGCGTCAGAGAATCGTGTCAGGAAAATTCTATATTGTAATTTTAAGTAATTATTTAGATTACATGTCCCACTAAGCTTTACTGAATAAACTGTAATTGGGTACAATTCAATCAGACACATTGTATGGATCCATTATGTGATTTATTTCACTTAGGCTTAGCATGTTCTGTGACCCAGCCAAAAACGATAAGGGAGAATAGTAATGCATGGTCACCCAGTGTCCAGCTTGGGAAGAACCTGCTTCATTGTATCTGGAAGTTACACTACAGTTCTATTGGATCATTGCCCTTTAATGATATTTAGTTAGCTATATTGTGATTCTACAGTAGAGTGAGAGACAAGGCTACAGGAGACTCAAAGGTCAACAAAGGAAAATGGAATTGTGGTTTGTCACACAGATGTTTAGGATGGATTTGGCATTTTATCTAGCTATCAAGTCCTTCTCAAAGACCTGGAAGAGGCAGGTGTTGTTGTTTTTTGATGCTATTAAAAGTATTGTTGCAGGATATAAGCTGTTCCAAGTAAAGCTGCCTTTGCAATTGACTGGTGGTATTTTTGTCAATGCCTCTTGTTGGACTTGATCTATAATAACTATTATTATTAATCGGTTCATAACAACATGAAGTCACAGCTGCAAGTTCTTTAGCTGGTATTGACCTCCATACATATTGAGTTCTTTCCCAGAACCTAGGATGTCATAATGTTTTGGTTAGTACATGTACGGATATAAGCAGTGTAGCCTTTTGCAACTGACAGATGGAAATTTTGTCATTGTGCAGATTTTCTAAGTACCATCCATTATTATTACTGCTTTTGCTTCAGTGTATGCTTAATAGTTTTGCCCATGGGGCACAAAAGACAAAAATATGACTTTGAAATGTATGACGTGATTGATGAGTGGCTGATATATGTCCTAGAATGTTAGAGAATAATAGTGTTCACAAAAGAAGATGCTAGAGAAGTACAATCTATTCAAGAATGATGGAAGAGGATTAGACTACAATTCCTTACATGCTTTACTTGACCAGAAATGATGCTGCTTAGGTATTCAAGTCAGCTCCTGGTGATGTCATGGATGTATTCATGTAATTTCCTTGGTTACAACATGGGACTGGTTTGCCATTAACCTTTTCTGGGTTTTTTTAAAAATCCTTATCTAGTTTACAAACCTGGAATTCCTTGGTAAATTGGTGAGTTTTCATATAAGTTACTGACTTGGTCTAAAAAATAATAATCAGACAGATACTAAAAATGATGTTTTAGACCTTAATCAATGTTATGGGCTCACCAACTCTTGTCTTCTTGTCTTCCATCTTATTATCACATCATGGGTTGCTATTCCTCATTACTAGCCTCTTCCTCTCACATGCCTCAGTCTCTATAATTACTTCTATTTCTCAGGCTTTCTTTTTTTGATTTACATAAGGGAAGGGAAGAGAAGACAAATAAAACATCAGCAGACCCCAGAAATACTTTCTCAGAAGGTAATTCAAGAGGCAATTTGCCTTTTGAAATGTCCTTTTCTATTTATGTTGTTTTCTGTTTTTTGTGAAAGGGTGTGGCAGAATGCTGTTCAGCCTAGATAATAAGTACGCAAAATATTGTATGAATACAGCACCACACGCACAGACAAATCCTTTTAGATTTAGCCATGACATTTTTGTTATTTTGTTGGCATTCATCCATGGAAATTTATTCACACACATACACACATACAGAGAGAGAGAGTGATTTACTCTACCATAAAACATTTTCTGCTTGAAGAGATTTATGTATGTGGTAGAGCTTCTCATTTGTTGCAGAAATGCCCTACAAAATATTTGAGAACTCCCCAAAAGCAAACAGAAGCAAACCTCTTTGGTAAACCCAAAGCACCAGACTTCATACTTCAACAGCATTGTTTCTGCATGGACGTGTTTTTTTAAAATTTGTAATCCAATAAGGACAGTGGTAAGCTTTGTAAATACAATAACTTCAGTGTTATATGGATGGATACTCACAATTACAGGCTATCATTCCTAATACATCCCACTGTTCCCTTTGATGAATTTGGTCAGTAAGGCTATTGTCCTTACTTCAATTGCTCATCAATTGGATATCTAAAATGATAGATCCTATTACATCAAGGGAAAACTTCTCCTTTAGATAGCCATCTCACTTGCAATCCTCTGATTGAGGTATGGAATGGGGGGGGGGTCCTTTCTGAGTTTATTTCTCTGGCCATTAGGCAGCCGTGGGCTCCCCCTTCCTCATCTGCTCATTCTCTAGGTAGAATGTAAAACATGATGTGAGCCCACAGAAGAGGGAATGGTGAAGGAAATGTTTTGGAAGGGACCATCCTTAGTTTTCTGGAAAGTGAAAGGAAAGGAGAGGAGAAATACTTTCAGTCTTGCAAAATTCTTATATTTTAGCCTTACAATAGAGCTAGTTTTCCTGGTTACGCTGCTTATCTGGACTACCTCGCAGGGCTTACAGTCTCCCTCAAGAGACACAGACTTTGGGAACACTTTGGAGGTGAGATAACTGTCAGCATGCACCATCACTCAGTTTGCTATTTTGCACTCAGTTTGCTCTCATATTAGAATGAGCTTCAGTTGATAAAGAAATGAAAGGTATTATTATACCTGATATCCAGAGATTCTCAACTTAGAATTTTTCCAGTTCATACTAGCAAGGGATTTATAAGCCCTCTGGCCATCATACATGGTCAGTACTAAGGCAACAAGAAGGTAAGTACATAAACTCCTCTTGTCAGGTCCCAAGAACCAAAAATGACACATGAAATTATTTCTGAATAGTTTCCTTTATTGTTCTTCACCTATAAACAGAATCTTGCCAGACTAAAGCAACCATTTGCATAACTATACAGTAGATATACTCTGGGAATGGCCAGGGAGGAACCATTTTAACCACCTTCCTCCCTACCAAAATTTCCAAGCTTTTCTTCCTCCTTGGCCACTGGAATGCAGCCTCTTCCTCCTGGGAATCCAGACTATATTACATTATACCTCTAGAGGTTAGAAAAGATCCTCCTATCTTATTTCTGCTTCAGCTTCCCTTCTATTCCTGGGTTGCATTAGAACTAGACAACTCTCTATTGTTTATTTTTCTTCTAATGAATACTCATCTGGAACCCATGGAACAGTTTCGATGAGGAAACAAGAGTAGAAGAAGCAAGCCAAGGCCAATTAACCCAAATAACTCTGCAGCTCCATTAAGATATGATGCAGAAATTGGTTTCACATTGGTGCTACATTGTTGGCATCTGAGCACTTAGTTAACCCTGAGCATCAGTTTCTTTATGCATGCCTGCATTCCTGCACAAATACAACTCTGCTGTAGTTAGAGAGTAAAGCTAAGAGGAGGAGATTGACTGTGAGAAATTTGGGGGCAAGGAAGGCAAAAGTCGGATACGTGGCAATTCAGATTTGTAAAGTCTCATTTCTCTCAAATCTCTTGGATTTGAGAAATGAGAGCTTTTAATGCTGAGTACCTTTAATTTTCAAGTAGAAAGAAATCATGTGGAGCAGGACAATAAAGGAATGACAAATCACTGTTGTTCTGAGATTAGAGTTAAGACTGAAAAGCCGTGGGGACTGAGATAGAGCAAAAGCACCACTGAAGAAAATGATAGAGGGAGGGAGGAAACATGTAAGTGAAACAATGCCCCAGAGAGCAGCATTATTCAACTCTGCTACACAACTTCACAGGGTGCGGCCCAAGACTCTTATACATTCCTTTCAGCCTCATGCGAGGCACTTTTGACACAACCCCAGTGCAGTGTCCAAGCTTCATGCCGCACAATATCCTCCTCCACATCTAGAGTAGCATAAGACAAGCATATTTGTTGCCAGCAGAAAATTGGAGCCAAGCACATGGGCGTCAAATACAGGTTTTGAAAGTGCAGTGTAGGAGGGCATGTTTATGTTTCTTACTCTATGAGTGATTGTGTGTGGGTGTGATATATGTGAGTGTGAGGGGATGTTCATGTGTGCATGAGAGAAAAGAGGACATTAATGTGCTGCTGAGAGGGGGGGGAGATGGGGGGGAAAGAAAGAGTGTAAGCAGATAGTATCACTTCAGATTCTATAGTTATCCTGGCATTAAAGCCCTGGGATTAGCCAGCTGCCTCTACTCCACAAGCAGAGTGGGTTTGTACTGGCAAATTTCTCCCTCAATCGTTTAAATATTAAAAGTTGTTATGATAGATGAATTACCTGTTCTTATAATTTCTAATTTAGTTATCTTCCCCAGCAGAGCATCCCATGATAGTTTGACGTCGGCTGTAGCTAAAAGAGGTAACAAATTCTCTTCATTCTCCTCCAGATTTTCAGTAAGGGACGGAGCAAACCACACTTTCTGAGAGCAAATATATGCAAGCACTCTCTTCCATAAGTGATGAGAGACAGATACTGTACCCAAAAAAAAAAAGCTGCTTTGCCATTTGCCTATTAACGCAAGACTCAAATAAGACAGCTTAGGATCTCAGCACTCCATTCTCGGTTCTCAATCAGGGCTGGGTCTGCTAATTATAAAGCACAATTGCAGGTATCTGTCCCGTTTTTTCTTTCACCTCTTTTTAAATTTACATCTTCTGCACTCCATACTTCTTCATCATCTCAGCTGTAGGTAGGAGGTTTTTTTCCCCAGTTCCCATTACCAGTGAAGTGGTAAGTCATCTCCTTATCATGCAGATTGCTGGAAGATAGAAATGAGATGTAACCACCCTTGGGATTATTAGAGATCCCTCTGAATGCATTAGTTTGCATGAATGAGCTTAATAGGATTAATGAGCACAAAGGGGGTTGTTAAGCTCTGATCTGAATCCTACTTGAAATATCTAAGTTTTCAATAGAAGAGAACATAGGCAACTCAGGATTGAACTGTGGAGTCCTTGGTACTCTCTGAGCTTGATTGTTTGTTTGCAGACATTTCATTACCTGAATAGGTAACAGACAATAATACTGTAATCAAGGAACTACCAAGGAGAAAACCACACCCCTATCAAATTGGCAAGGCAAGCTAACTGTACATAAACAAGGAGCAAACCTCACTCCATACTAGAAGTGGCGATGTTATCTAGTCAGATAGTGAAACCTCTGCAAGCAAACAGCCAAGCTCAGAGAGCACCATCTAAATTTCTCATAGAGTGCCAAATGGCCTGTCAGGCAGTGATTTTATATTGCCTGTTACATGTATATGCAGGGGAGATGCATCCCTATCAAATATAGTGGTTTATTCCTGAGCACGTGATTAATATGTTCCTAGTACGCATGTGTACATTCCTTCTCTTTTGATCCTTCCTTCTTCTTCAGCTTCTGTAAGGAGCAAGACCTGTTTTTTATAGCCAAGATGTGATTATTGAGAATTTATTGTTTTTGTACCGAAATAAATATTTTCTACTTTAGTATTTTAAACTGCGGTTTCTATTTATAATGTCAGAGTTCCAGGGAAAGATCTATTTCATCTCTGATGAGAGTAATTCTTATCTGACATGGCCTGAGAATAAACAGCATAAAAAAGAGGGCATCCGAACTAGGGATGGGAATCTGAGTTTTGCTGATCTACAGCTCCTAGCACCCTCTGCCACATGCCAAAGTGAAGGAATCTATTGGAGAGTTGAAGCTCATGTATTTGGACATCAGAAGAAGAGGTCTGTCACTGTATGGGGTGATAGCTGAAGACCGAGATCTTTTCTGGAGCTTCCTGGGGATGTCCAGGTGTAGAATACAAAGATGATGCTGTGCCCTGAGCAATGGGCTTTCCTTCTTTTACATGCTGTTCTCTTTTAGGTGGGATATGTATGTTTTTTTCAGCTTCGGTATCTTATATAGCTTTCTTTGGATTGTTATGTTTTTATTTATTTTCTAGGTTACAGAAACACACACACACACACACACACACACACACACACACACACACACACACACACATTATGTCCATATTATGTTGCCATCAGATATCTATCTGTGATCTCTATATTTAGGTAGTTGGAAAAGGGGAAAGTACTACATCATGCTTTTATATTATGGATATAAATATCATCCTATATGTTATAGGAGACGAGTGCAGCAAGACACCTAAAATGTATTCCTCCATGCTTAAAAGTTATGTAGAAATAGACTTGGTTCTTTGTGTAGAAAGGAGGAATAATTTAATGTTTACACTGAGATGGATGAGAAACAGATTCTCAGCATGTGGTTCCAAATACCTGGTGCTTTCTTTATATGTAATTTAATTCCAATGTATCCCACTATTTGCATTATAAGAGCTCTGATAAATATTTATGCAGGCATTTCAGTTAATTGATCAAATGGTAATCTATGCAAGAATTACTCATGTCAATTAGGATAGCATCATAGAAAGTATTTTTCTTCCTCCAATAGTAGCTGAGAGCAACAGTTTGCGCTGTACTCTAGAGAGGAATAATGCTAGCAAATAGTAAGAAAAGCTG
This sequence comes from Diadophis punctatus similis, assembly GCA_023053685.1. Lineage (NCBI taxonomy): Eukaryota > Metazoa > Chordata > Lepidosauria > Squamata > Dipsadidae > Diadophis > Diadophis punctatus. The sequence goes on along the minus strand of JALIGW010000029.1, from coordinate 7,298,195 downwards.
TGCAGACAAGTCTGGATGGCTAAATGAGCTCTTTTAATTCACTGTGAAATTTGAAAGAGAGATCCAGAAAAAGCTCTGAATCACATTTTGTGTCCAGCCCTGCAAAGAACTGGTCCATATGTGAAGCACCAAGTGTGGCATAGCTGTTATTCCTGATGCATTTTATATTTTATTTATATTTTATTTTATTTATTTATTTTATTTGTCAAACATGTACAGGATAGTAGTTGTTTGTATAAACATCATAAGTAAAAAGTACCGATAAAAGAGGACAGTAGGACAGGGACGGTAGGCACAGTGGTGCGCTTATGCACGCCCCTTACAGACCTCTTAGAAATGGGGTGAGGTCTACTGTAGACAGTCTAAGGTTAAAGTTTCACATGAAGCTTCCCCCCCGCCTTTTAAATCAAACCTTAAATGGCTTACTAATGTGTCACAGGAATGCATATTTCTTACTGCCTTTCTGGCTTGTGTTAAGTATGATCTGAAGTGCAGCAGCCACAAGCAATAGAGTTGCTTTTGCTTTGGTAATGATTATTTCAGTACAGCCTAGCAAAAATTGTCATGAAAAAGCAGTAATGTATGGAATGAGCATATTATCTAGCTCTCCCTAGCATAATAGTGCTTTACTTGAAAGTTGACACGGAGAGCATATCAACTAAATATAGGCTTATAATTCTGTTTCTGAAACAAAAGGCAACTTCCAACAGACAGCATTTTGCAGATAATTGAGCCCATGCGGAGGATTGCTTTCTCCACAAATAGGTTCATATGGCAGATTGAACCAAATACGCCATTGCTAGCTTGTGCGTGTGCTTGTGCGTGCACCCATGTGCATCTTCATGTGTCATGCAAGCCTGGCTGATCTGATTTGATTAATTTATGATCCAGTAGATTTTGTGAATCCAGTAATTGGATTAATTCAATAACTAAGTTAAAAGGTGAGCATATGAACATATGCATTGGAGAGCACAGTCAAGGTGACGAATGGCTTGGTTGGGTTTGCAGAGAAGAATCCCACCCACCGGAGATGACTTTCAACAGTGTCTGAATTCATTGCTTATAACTTACTAAATTTAGTAGGAGATCTTCATGCACAATGTTTAGAATAAGCATCGGTGGTTATTTCAATGCATGATTGTTTCTGCTCTCACTCATAATGGGCTGGGGATATAATAAAGTATAGAAGATAGTGTTACTATGGAACTGGCTTAAGTTTCTACTCTTCTGCAAAAAGGAAAATTTAACAAAAAGATGGGAAGTAAAACAAATTACCAATGAACCAATGTCCCCCCACCCCCGGTTGACATATTTCAGTTTTCAAATCTGAGTGAATATTCTGTATAACAGGCAATCTAGCCACCAATTTCTATATACCCAAGAGCATTAATGATGATCATGGAGCTGTTAATGATTATGTGTCAGTTCAGCTACTGTACAATAGTAATGAGATTGATTGATTGTATATTATCAAGTCAATATTGATTCCTAGTAACCATTTAGGTAGACCTTATCCAGAGTCCCCTTAGATCTTCCATTGTTACATCTATCATGCCATAATTGAATCCATCCACCTTGATTGTCCTCTTCTCTTTCCTTCCACCTTTCCCAGCATGATTGACTCCACAGAGAGATATTGCATAATGTGTCCCAAATATGATAGTTTTGAGACTGGTTATTTTTTGCCTCAAGTGAGAAGTCCAGATTGCTTTGTTCTAAAATTCATTTATTTATTAATAGGTTCAAGACATTATCTGGAGTTCTTTCCTACATCAAAGTTCAAAAGCATCAACACTTGTCTATAGTGCTGTTTCAAAGTCCAACTTTTGGTTTCATAATAATAATGAGAACCTCTATATAATCATCAGAAATTCAGAAGAAAAAATTAATGGCAAAAATCTGATAATAAAATGGCATGTGCTACATTATTATATGCTGTAAATTTAGGATATGTCTAGAATAGCTGACAATCCTTTCAGTGCCTTGGTCTTCATCAGTTTGTTATTATTTATTGCAATTTACAGATGGATGGATAGATAGAGATAGACAGATAGATAGCAATAGCATTAGCAATAGTATTTAGACTTATATACCACTTCACAGTGCTTTTACAGCTCTCTCTAAGCCAGTGGTGGCGAACCTTTTTAGGCTTGCGTGCCAAAAAGGGGGGGGCGCGCTCACGCGCGCTCGCATGCCCACACCCATTCCCTCCCCCCCACACATGCGCACAACACCCCCCCATGCTGCCCCCTGCGCATGCGCACACACCCCCACCCCTGCGCAAAGGCTTACCGGAGCCTGGGACGACGAAACCGGCAAACCGGAAGTGTGAAAAAACGCACTTCCGGTTTGCCGGTGAGCTGTTTTTTGCACTCCGGAGGGTTCAGGGAAGCTCCCTGAAGCTCCGGAATGCAAAAAACTACAAAACGGACAAACTGGAAGTGCGGAAAAGTGCACTTCCGGTTTGTCCGTTTTGTAGTTTTTTGCATTCCGGAGCTTCAGGGAGCTTCCCTGAACTCTCCGGAGTGCAAAAAACAGCACACCGGCAAACCGGAAGTGCATTTTTCCGCACTTCTGGTTTGCCGGTGGGAACCCTCGCGTGCCGGCCGCTATGGCTCCGCGTGCCACCTGTGGCACGCGTGCCATAGGTTCACCACCACGGCTCTAAGCAGTTTACAGAGTCAGCCTATTGCCCCCAACAATCTGGGTCCTCATTTTACCCACCTCGGAAGGATAGAAGGCTGAGTCAACCTTGAGCCTAGTGAGATTTGATCTGCCAAATTGCAGGCAGCCGGCAGAAAGCAGAAGTAGCCTGCAGTCTAACCACTGCACCACCACGGTTCTTATACTATCTAGTGATCTTAGATAGATCACTTTGGCAAGACCGTACAATATTATATGATCATGTGCTTTTTTCCAACAAAGAATTTTTAGGTTCTCATCTTTAGTCTACAGTATTCTCATGTCTTCTGCCTTTATAGACAAAGAAACATTGTTCTTTGCAGGCAGGCAGTTTATTTGTGTTACATTTATATATAGTTTTCTTCTTTGGTACAATTTTGCTCCTTTTTCCCAAACCAGAAGGTTGAATCTTGTAGGAAAAAAAGAGCCTTGGGAGCCAAAGTCCAGAGTTTTGTTACTTTTTATTTTATTTTCCCGAGTATTTTTTCCTCCTCCTGTTCGAACTACACTTATTTCCATATATGTTAAACATAAGATACATGACAAACTCAATTTCATTTTATTTTAGTTTTACTGTAGACTTGGTCTTCCATGCAAAGGACAGGCATCACCTGAAAATAACTTGGTAGTTTAATTTCCTAATTCAGCAGGGAACAGATGGTTTGCAGTTGTTTCATAACTTTTTTTCATTCTTTCATTTTTTGGATTTATTTTGATGTTGGCTCTCAAAGAGTGAAATAGTTTCTATTTTATTAATTCATCAATTAATTATTAACTAGATTTACAAGGCCACTAAACTGAAACAATGCAGCTTTGGGGTGGCCTACATCAATAAGAACAAAAGCCAAACAATAAACGAAAAAGTTCACAAACATTATTAAAATATATACAATACATTAAAAAATATGGTGAAAAGAACAAAAAAGGGGGGGACTCCACTTAACTGGCCTCTAATGACTGGACCAAAAACCAGATTTTTACAGCTTTCCTAAAGATCAGCAGAGCTGGAGCCTGTTATATATCAGAAGGAGGTGTAAGGGTTGGAAAATGTTTAATAAAAATTTATTTAAAAAAAAAAAGAAACTGAAAAAAGAAACTAAAAAAAAAGGAGGAGGAGATCATTCCAGAGATCAGGAGTAACAAGAGTAACCAAAGAAACTATGTCCTGTGTCCCATGAGATGACAAGTTTTAAAAGTAGGAATCTAGAGTATGCCTTCTGTGTGAGAGCATGTGGGATGGGCAGATATTATTAGGAGAAGCGCTACCTCAAGTCCTTTTCCATGTAGGGCTTTAAAGGTGAGAATCAGCACCTTGAATTAAACCTGGAAGTCTGTTGGAAACCAGTGCAGATTATGAAATAGCAATGTTATGTGGGCATATTGAGATGTACCCATACCTACCCATACCACTGCATTCTGGGCCAACTGAAACTTTATAGACAGAATAACAGAATGGTTGGTTTGTTTATTATAGGATTAATCGGTAATCTTAGAGAATTTTTTTTGTTAGAACACAGGCATTGATGGGTAGAATTCTTTTAAATGTTACGGTAAGCCAAAACACTCTGCATGGGTCTTTTCCATCAGTGGTGGGTTTCTACCGGTTTGGCCCGGTTTGGGCGAACAGGTAGCAGCGGCGGCGGGAGGCTCCGCCCACCCACCCAGACATCATCACGGACATTCTGCGCATGCGCAGAAGTGTTGTGTGTGCGCAAAGCACGCATGCATGCTCCCGTTCCCAAACTGGTAGCAAAGGTAAGTGCAACCCACCACTGTTTTCCATGTACTTTGCACCTTTCTGAATTTTGGCTTTGTAAATATGAAAGCGTGAGTATATGATTGTTTAAGCATTATTCTAGTTATGTGGGAAATCACGCATGAAAAATTAGCTTCTACATGGTACAGAGAATGTCTAAAGAACCCTGAAGCCATAAGGATATGGAAGGCAAAGTCTTTTGGCTTGTTGTCTTTCTGGGTCATGCTCTTCTTAACCAAACATAATCCTTCATTTGAGATTGCTGCTCAGCTATCTTTCTGCAATCAAAAGATCTTATGAGACTCAATTCACACACACCATACATATGCCAGAATATATTTAAGAAATTGAACCTTATGAGTTAGTCCCATTTGATCTGTTACCTAGAATTCTTACTTGTGTAGCTATTGCTTGTGTGACAGTTCTTTTTGAGGTTTTCTACTTTTAGCATTTGATGAATTTCCAAAAAATCAATTTTTAGATGACTTTTCCCTAGCTTGTTCTTTTGGCAGAGGAGGTGTCCCACCCTGCTACTAAAAATACATTGGGGGTGGGATGGCTGGGTGGAATCTTTTCTAATGCATCTCAGTAGCACTATAATACATAATATAATATAAAATAGCTGCTGCATTTGAGCAAAATGTTTGTCTCACTTTCACTGCAAAGGCAGCATAGCTTGAGTGTCATCAAAATGAAGGTTCTGAATACTTATTGTTAGGTTAAGGTTAATGTGAATTTACAGGGTGCTTGGGAGCTGGTGGCCTTCCAGATGTTGAATTAATGGTGAAAGACCTAGAATTTGTCCTTCAGTAATGTACACCATTTACTCATCAGCCAACTTTGTAGATCCCTGTAGACTATAATATGGTACATGCACCGAGCCAGATGCCCAAATGCCTATGCATGTATGAGAAATCTAACACAGAGGACAAACAAGCAAACAAAGAAATTCTAAGTCAATCTGAATTAGGGCCACTTTTGAGTTGAAAATGTGCCAATCCACCTGTTCCTCACACCAAAAAAAAAAACAAAAAACCCATAGGTCTTTCTGAGGAAAATATTATTGGGTTCAACTCCATGGATATAAATCAGGACTGCAATGTTGAAATATATGTTCATGGTACCAAGTTACCAACCCTTTTTTTTTACAGAAAGTATAGATTGTATGCAGGTGATTCAAACCTCTGGGAAAATATGTGTTTGATGCTGTGGTTATATTATTTGCACAGTTATGCAAAACATGTATTGTATGATATAACCTTGACTAAGACCAAGCTGTATTTGGCAAATGTATTCTACGCAGGGTTTTGTTTTTTAAATCCATTTGTAAATATTACATTCAAAGTAAACATTTAAATCAATAATTGAATCTTAATTATCAAATTAGAAATCAATAAATTTGGGTCAACATAATTTTTGTCTGATTCTGTAGCTGTTTTTATATAAAGTACCTTTTTTCCTCAAAAGAAATGTAGGGAAATTCTATTAAACATTCAGAACTGTGCAAAAAGTGGTTTTGAGATTACAGCTACTTTATAAGCAATATGTGTTTCATCCATGTTCTATATTTGGATGTTCCTAGTTCATTTATCTCGTATCATTCATGCTGCTGTATGCAATATGTGGACAATAAGAAAGAGACACATACTTTGTGTTAAAAGAGACTGGATTAGAAAGAAAGAAAGAACAATGTTATTGTAAGGTAGGAGAAGAAAAATATCTAAACCATCAGTCCAACTGACTCAGAAAAAAGCTTATGTACTGTATCTGGGGCGGGGGCAGAGGTGGGTTCCTGTCGGAGCTGCCCGGTACGCAGCTCTGGTAGGGAGCGGCAGATTTCGCAACCGCTCCGGAGCCCTCTCTGCCGGTCCACCCGGTACGTCACCATTTTTTCCTGTGATTTTCGGGCGATTTTGCTTCTGTGCATGCGCGGAAGCAAAATTGCGCCAAAGTCTCGCGAGCGGACGCGTGCGCGAGAGAGATTTTGGTGAGATTTTGCCTCCGCGCATGCGCAAAAGCAAAATTGTGCCAAAATCTCGCACGCATGCACGCCCCCTGGCAAGATTTTGGCGCAATTTTGCTTCTGCGCATGCGCAGAAGCAAAATCGCGCGAGGGGGGGCGCGCACGTAGCGAGCACCTCCCGAAGCATGGAGATGCGTGCGCATAGCTCCGGCAGCAAGGTAAGTGAGCAACCCGCCCCTGGGCGGGGGGAATCAGATATATTAGTTTTAGTTAAACCACTCATGGAAAATTTGTATGGAGAACATACAAATCCTATGAATAAGTATTGTAATGAAAAAAATGAAAGGCCTATGGCACTTGATGTGAATGGGCTTTACTGAACTTTAATAGTATAATTCTATAATATGTCTGAAGATCTGATTTATAGAGAATGGCAGTACAAGATATTTTATTCTTATTCACCTTTAAGAATTCAAATAAATAGCAATGATGCAAATAAAATAACTTTTATTTAAACAATGGATAAGTGAGCTAATAGGTTTTATAGGAGACATTCCTGTCAATGGGATTGAATAAAATTAGAATCTTACAGTAACACAGTTTAATTTTACAGAAAAGAATCATATATGATGACCTTTGTAATATAGTTGTTTGCTAGTAAAAATAATTATACAAATATTCCCCAATTAGATAACGAGGATGGAAGGAACCATAAAGATTTGTGATATAGTGTGTAGAAAAAAATCAATTTAAATTTCTTTGTAAGTGGCTGTCCACTCTCTTGTTAAAAACCTCCAGACACCGAGAACCAATGGTGGGTTGCTCACAGTTCGGCCCAGTTCTGCGAACTGGTAGCGCTGGCGGCAGGAGGCTACCAGCTCCGCCCACCCATCCGGGATGCTTCTGCACATGCGCAGAAGCATCGCGCAAGCGCGCAAACTAGTAGCAAAGGGTTTTAGAACCCACTACTGCTGAGAACCCACAACTTCCATAGATGGGCTGTTCCACTGTGATACAGGTCTTATGGTCAGAAACTTTACCTTATATTTAAATGAAATCTAGGTAGCTGCAATTTATACCCATTATATCTGGTTCTAATTTCTGTGGTAATGAAAAATAGTTACTTATCATCTTCCGTATGGGATCCTTTTACGTACCTGTGTGCTTATACTGTATCTTTCCTCCGTCTTCCTCTCTCCAGACTGATTATCCCAGATTCATTCAGCTTATTTTCTTACTGCACATCTTCAAGTTGCCATTCTGTATTATCTTTGTCATTCTCCTGGAACCTGTTGTAACCTGTCAATAGCCTTCTGGATATGCAGTGCCCAGGGTTGCACATAATACACAGGGGAATAAGAACTTTATATATCTTTGATATGGTGCCTTGTATAATGCCTTGTATAATGCAGTCTATTGGCATCTGTCTCACACTGTTGCCTTATCATCAGTTCTGTTGTCCATTTCGTGAATAAAAATGTTCCCAAGAGAGATGCCTATAGGGATCCCACTGATTACTGCTCTCCTGCTCAATGTAGCACCATTGATGCTTATTCTGTGAATCTACCATTCAAATTGTATTTAATTGTTTGTCAATGAAACCATGTAATGTTATCTGGAAATGACATTGGAAGACAGGGGGAAGACGCTGCCCAGGGAATGGTCATATAAAAGAGGCCATAGCCTTCAGCTGCATAATGGAGCTGTCCCCAATCTTTGCGGCTTGGCATCCCGGCTGGGGAGGAGAGAGGAACCAAGCCACGCGAGCTCAAATCACACAAGCAGAGGATCGGGACACACGCGCATGCACATGCAGCTCAACTGCAAGTTTGAGCTATGCACGTGTGCACTGCCCCATCACTCATGCAAGTTCCACTGGGCCCAAGCATGCGCCAACCCACCGCTTGTGTGAGTCGTGGTTGTAAATAGGCCACGGCCTGGTAGTGGGCCGCAGCCTGGAGATTGGGGCCTCCTGTCATAATGGATGAAGAAAGAGGCTCAGAAGGGAACATACCCCCATAAATTCTCAGACTATAAAGCAGATAGTGGGAGATTGTACTTTCAGACTTGCAAGATTCTGTCAATATAGCCTTCGATAAAGTTGAACTCATCTGGTCATGTTTCCTGTCTGGTCTTCCTGGGAAGGCTGAAAAAATGTCATGTAGAAATTTGTCAAAACGCTTTGCTGAGATTATGTTCCCTCTGCCCACTAAAATATTTACTTTGTCAAAGAAGATGCAATTTAGCAATCATAGCATTGCCTATGAGAAACTTACATAGGCCTGATTTATTCTCTGTTCCAATATCTTTACAGATATTGATAATACTTATTGATTGGTAATTCTGGGATTGTCTTTATCAATTCTTGAAGAATGGGACCACATTGTGTTATCCCACTTATCCAGAATTCCTCACAGATAATATTGTCATTTCTGAATGAATTGGATTTCAGTCCCACACAATTCCTACCCAAAATGGCTATTCTGACTAGCTGAAAATTATGGGACCTGATGTTTAACCTATCTATGAGGGTAAAAGATGTATTACTTATGCCACACATTCTTTAGGTGGAACTTAACAGAGATTCTGTGGGTAATAAATTGAAGGGACCGAGCATGGTTTCTGGCAGTTTTCATTTTTCTGATCTCTATTTTCTAGCTTTATTCTAGATTAAGTTTCCACGATGACTGCAGAGAATCCAGCATATATGTATACTAGTGGCCCTGATGTTTAGTGAAACTGCTGAATCACTATTACATACAGTAAATGGCTATTTTCCTCTATGCATCACTGTTTAATCATGACGTGATCATCCAATGAAAGCAGTTTGCAAGGAAAAGAAGGGAAGCTTTTGAAGCCCCAGAATGTATTGAAGTCTATAAAAACCTAGTGTTTTGATAGTAATGGTCAGAGAGGAGAGACTGACACTTCTTTGCTGGTCAGTGAAGAACTTTGGTAATTGTTCCAATATCACCTTGGCATTTTGCTGAAAATGAATTTTGTCAGATCTCATTGTTTTCATGAAAGAAAAAGCTGTAATTCAGGACCATGGACAGAACTCCGTTTTCTGCTATTTCCCCATTAGCAGAGACCACTTAGTTCCTTAGTCCTGACAACGGTCTTTGATCAGCACCATGGAGAGAGACAGGTGATTCTTGCCTACTTCTGCTGGCTCTGCCATGGAGGCTAGAAGAGTTTTACTGAATTACCCTTATAGCATCTTATTTAGTTTCAGGTTATAAATATTTAAGATTGAGGGATGGTCCAAATTCTTTCCAGGCAACTGTTGCTAAGTGTGTTCTACACAAAGGCTCCTTATTTTTGATCTGGTCAAGAGACTACACACACACACACACACACACACACACACACACACACACATACTAATATATGTATCAGTTTCTTTAGGAAGACAAATACGAAGCTTCTGTATCATCATAATAGCCTGTGGTACAATTATTACAATGAGCTGGTCCATTGCATTTCTCTGCAAGACAGTTATTTCCATCACTGCAGCTTTTTTTTTATAAAGGAAATAAAGCATCTGTTGAAACACACCTTAGAGCCCATTGGCAATGACACTGAAGGGGTTGAGTACTTAATCAGGCATACCTTTTTTTCTCCTCTGCGTCATTATCTTGTCTGAGAAATCATGTATTTCCCATCACACCAACAATATAGGATGCTATATTCCAGTCTTCCACAATCTGGTATCTTCCAGATATATTAGAACTGCAACTCACAGAATTGCCAAAAACCATGCTGAATGGAAATTGTGGGAATTGTGCTATAATATGCCTGCAGTCCCATCACATCTCAGGAAAGCTGTTGTTTCTTTTTTTGGTTCAATTATTATTTCTCCTATAGCCCTGCAAACTATGTGTGGACTTAGGATAACATAGATGAGTTATATTTGTTCCGCTCCCATCTTTTTTCCTTGAAGAGCTGTCTATATTGTTAAAAGAAATCAGCCCCAGAAAAACATTTTCCCCCTGTATTCCTACATTCTGGAATGCAGTTGCATCCATTTTCCTCCAAAGATGAATCTTAGTACTGTTTTTTAAATTAGTGATTACTTTTTTCTCTGATTCTCCCTATTTATGGCCTCCATTTAGTGACTTCGATATACATTACTTTTTCAATTATATGCAGCATATTTTTGCCTCTGATTTATACCAGTTCACAAAAGTGGCCATTTTCCTATCTATTGAGAAGCTAGTGATGAAGGGCTGAATTATGGGAGACTGGGATAGTCAGCAGAGGAGTCAAGTCAAAAGCAATGCTCTAAATTAGAAACTGATGTTAGTAAATGCAGTTTGAGAGGTTTAGGGATGAAGGGAAGTCGTTGTATAAGAATGATTTAATATAATGTTGGATTTGGTACTAAGAAGAATGGTTTGGAAATGCTGTGAAGGAGTTGAGAAGAAGGACTGTGAAAAGAAGCTATCCTGTGCCTCATAATTCAGAAAACTCAGTCCAGGACCACAAAGCACGGGCCTTTATTCTGCACTACCTGACAATTGGTGCCCATGCTCCAATACCTCAAATGCTTTTCTAGAAAAATCAGCATTCTCCCATAGTGTGTAGAGCTTAATTTTAGTCAAGGCATAATCCTGGATCATTGGGAAGGAACAAAAAGGAGGGGGTTGAGAATGTGTAGTGCCATGTGCAGCTGGATACAGCTTGTTCTCATGCAGTTGGTGATTAGGGTAGGGAATATAATTTTCAGGCTCCTTTGAGTCCTTGAATCCATTTTTTAAAAAGACACGGAAACTGGGCTTTGATTGATTTATTTACATTGATTTATTCTTTATTCTATTTGTGTTTGTGTGTTTATAATATATAAGCCTAATGGAGGGGAGACTTTGTTTGCTTCATCAGGGCAGAATGGGGCAGCCTTCTTTAAACTTGATACCATCCAAATGTTCCAAATATCAATTCTCAGCTTAGTACTGGGAGTTGATACCCAAAAGATTTATAAAGAATCATGTAGATGAAATAAGAGCTGATGAAGGAATCAGCTCCTCAGAACTCCTCTCCAGATTAAGGAGAAAATGAGGATTGCCCATGTTTGGCTTCGTACAGATTCTCCCTAATGAAGAGTTTACAAAACAGTGTCCTCCAATGGGTTTGAGAAACCTGGGCACTTGGGTGGGGTAATATCCTTCCATGCTTGGCATCTTTTAAAGAGGCACTGAGTTTGCCTATTTCTTCTCTTAATTACTTTAGGAAGTTGCTTATTATTGATTTCTTTGCAATTAAGAACTTTCTGAAAGACAAGATTATTTGTTTATTGTTTTTTAAATTTATATGCCCCCCCTCTCTCTCTCGCCTGCAGAAAGCAAACCTCGCTCCCCTTCCCCCTGAAATGGCTCCAACGCACCCGGAGTCTCTCTCAGTAACCACAAAGTCCTAGAAGGTGTGCACGCTCTTTTTCCGGTAGTGGACACACACATGGACACACACACACTGAAGTTGTCTGCCACACCTATTCATCTTCACCCCCTGACTTTTATCCCCAGAGCTAGAGTGGGGCTTAGCTAGCAACAGTGACTCTTCCGTCCCGAGGACCGGCTCATAGAATCTCGCTCCTCTCCTCTGCCTTCTGCGCATCCACACGTCAAGCATGAGACCCAGCTGTTCCTCCTCTTCCTCATCAGCCCCCTTTGGACCTGGGGGCTATTAACTCTCTTTCTGGAGGCTGATGGATGCCCCAGACTCCACCTCTGTCTCTATCTCTTGACAGCTCCGTTCCCTCTTCCCCCTCGGAGCTCTCAGATTGCCTTGATGCTGGCCCCAACTCCCACTGCGCCTCCTCATCTGATTTGGCTGTTGGAGGGGGTGGCAGCCGACAGGCCACAACGTTAATAATCAAATGTGACATACAAATAATAAATCAGAAGAATGACTTGGAAAGTCTTCTTAATTCTGGATATATAAAAAGAATATGCAGAATAAAAAAAAACTCCTGTTAAAATGAGAAATTGCTCAAGTTGTTCCTGGAAAGAGACAAATAGAAAGCGATAAGAAATCAGCTTGTGGGACACTCCTTGATGGGAGTAAAGATCAATTTTTAAAAATCAATGAAAATATTATTTATGAAATGAACTTTTTGGATAAGAATTAAAATATATAATGGTTTCTGATTTCTATTAATCAGATTTTTTACTAGGATTATATGACAAGGTCTTTAAATATTTGTTTATCAGTAGGGAAAGATTCTTAAGTTTTATTTCTTAGACAAAAGGATTGTTTAATTATTTAGCATATTATGAGAACATGTCAGAAGAGAAGTAAACATATACACACAATTCATTTAATTATATACAAAACATCTATGCGGGTATGGTAGTGGCCTCATAACTGGATGTCCAATTCAGCAATTGCCTCTGGCATTGTTTTGTGCAGATTGTCTAGGGCAGCAGTCCCCAACCTTTCTGGCACTAGGGACCAGAGAAATTGTCTGACTGGGGGGTGGGGTGGGGGTGTTCACACACAACCTAAATCCTATACATGCACAGCTGAAGCTTCGCTTGCCCACCACTTGCACGGCCCAGTTCCTGACAGGCCACATACCGGTACCATGGTTGGGGGACCCCTGTTCTAGGGAACTAGAGAATGCATGTCATGGGCAATCTTGTACAATATGTTCAATAGTTTGCATATCAGCACCACCATCACAACAAAGGGGATCATCCCCACTGATACAGGACAGAGACACTTCTTCCAGTATCATATCTAATTCTATTCAATTTTGTCCAGACAGAGCGAGGCAGCTCAAAACCAGGTGGTTTGGTGGAGGGAGTTTGTAGGGAGTTAGCATCAGCACCCCAGGATGTTCCAGCCAAGCTGTTCAGTAAATTGTTGCAGCTTTTCAATTTTGCAGCTGTTTTTTCCAAGTGTTGTCAGAAGGTTAGTGATCTGCCCAGGGTTACCTCCAGGTACTTCAGAGTGTTATTACATTGCAATAACTTTTGTATTAATAATCCTTTTGTAAAGACAAAAGGGTAAGTTTGGATTATACAGTTGAATATTTTGATTAATATACATACATATATGTATATTAATACATATGTATGTATATTAATACATATGTATGTATATTAATACATATGTTAATATTTCTAGCTCCAAATAGACTTTTGCTGATTAGGATCTGTTTTTGTAATTTTACTACTGGTAAAGGATGATTTTTTTAAAAAAAATTGAAGTATTACAGAAGTTAGCCTAATTGTTTATACTTGTCTGGAGGGAGATGAGAGTCATCTTTTATGCCGTATATCTTTTCTTTCATTTCTGTGTTTTCTTTTTTTATTTTAATATAAAATATTGATATAACATTATTTAATAAAATTTAATACAAGTCAGAATATACCCATCTAAATAGAAGAAATTCCAGCCTTATAAAACCCAGGAGAACTTTCATGAGAATCCAGAGATGAAAGGAAGGAAAACTGTCAGTTCTATGCGTAGTTCTTCCCATGCTTCAGTACAGAGGCAGTGGCCTCATGTGGCTGACTTTAACTTGGATAACAAGAAAGCAGAATAGAAGTCTATATATGGATTGCCTGAATCGTAAACTGATCTTGCCTTCGATTGCATCACAGAGCCTGAATTTCATTGAAATCACTTTTATGTCTTTCCTTGATTGGTTATAATGACTATAATAGAATAATCGGGGGGGGGGACACAAAAACTCTTTTAGAAGCAGAAAAACCATACAGAAGCCCCATCATGATGGGATATTTTTGCGTCTTTTTTTTTAAATACATGAAATAGTGAAAGTAAAGAGGCATGCAAAGAGGCACACAAACAATGTTTGCCTTTTTATTTGAGCAGTTTAAACAATCAAAAAATGGGGAAATAATTGAGCAGCCAAAATCTGGGAGCACAAATGAAATTTTGCCAAATTCAAAGCTAAGGACTCCAATAGATTCTGAAAAATTTGCCTTGTATTATTCCACATATCATAGGTTGTTCATTGTATACTTTCTAGAATCTAGGAGAGAGACTCCATCCCCTTATTCATCCCCATACTCTCTCATTTTCTCTCTTCAGTCCTCACGCTAAAGGTTAGCTGGGGGAGCGGTAGTGCAGCTGACACTGAGCCAATGGCACCATAAGGAGCCCAAGTCACTCTTTTGTTTCCATAATTTGAGTTATAATTCAAAATGTCAGTCAGATTTATTCCTTCTCTCTCTCCTTTCCCTTAGAAAAATGCAAAAATGTGTAATTTTAAAAATCCATTTTGGAACATTTTGCTTTTAGTGAAAACCGCCCCCTCACAAGGACATACGCACATGTGCATGTATCTACACAAGCCCTACCCAAAAATGCTCCAGGCAGAGAACATTACAACTGCCTCTTTCTACCGTTGTTCACTCCGCTGCCTGCCTTATGGAACAATAGCAAGAACTGCTTTCAGCATCTGTCATCCAGATGGAAGGCTCCAGTTCTAAACTACCAAGCCATCACATCCAGAAATAGCACCCAACCATGTGTGTGGAAAATGCTCTTCTGAGCCTCGGCCTCAGAAGTGTAATGGGAGAGAGGGGTTGGCAAGAATCTGGTGACAGTAGAAATTGCTGGAAGCTTGACTGGGTACTGGTGGCAAGTCTGGAATGTACACCTTTAAAAAGAAAGCTGTCCCCAAAAGAATAAATGAAGTGCTTCTTCCCAATTGAAGGTGGAATCTGCTGGATAGGTGATTTCTGAAAGACCTAGGTTATCTGACGGGCTGCCTGTTCTTGATTACATCAACCCAATCCCATTTGATTCAGCAGAGAGGACATACTATGGGTTCCATTTGCAAGGGACATAACATTGATGGATCCCAGGGGGTGGGTCTTCTCTGTCTTCCTTATGGAACATTCTCCACCCCGATGTCAGTTTAGCTCCATCCCTGTTAATGTTCTGGAAGTCCCTCAAGACCTGGTTATGTCACCAGGCTTAGGGGTCTGAGGGAATCAGTAATATTTTAAGGCGGCTGTCCTAACTTACTCTCTCCATTTGTGGTTTGTACATTGTAATTGTTATTTTTTTTTAAATAAAAAAATGATTATCCACATTTTATTATGATTATTTTTATATTTGTAATTTTATTTGATTGTTGTAAGCACTTCTGGTGAGATGAGCAGCTATATAAAATTTGATAAATAATTAAATATACATTTGTAATATATGCTTGGAATTGTGAGCTGCCCAGAGTTGTTTGCTGAGACATGGCTATAGAAATCAAAGACAGACAGACAGACAGACAGACAACCCATCTCTAAGGAGGAAAACACATTTTACATAGCTCTTTCACATGGTACGCTTCTATGATTGTAAGACAGGTTGTATAAGTTATGTGTCTTCAGATCGTTGAACTATAACTCTTAGCATTCATCACCTTTTTGCATGTTAAGTGGGAATTGTTGGAAGATGTGGTTGAGCAACATTTTGAGGAATACAATGCTGAAGGCGGCTACTTTTCATGATTAAAAGGAATGGGAACCTGAGGGGGGACACCCCCCCATTATTGAATACACCAATATACCTAATCCCTTTTTAAAAAAATTTAAAACCGAGATTGTTTAAACTGAAAATAGTTCTGGGCTCAAAATCATCCAGTATAAATTTCTTGTAGGAGTGTGAATCTGTGTCTGTTCTACAATCATTGTGCCATTGTTTTTACTTCCCTTCTGTCTCCATTCCTGGAACATTATTTGAAGTAACTTTTTAAAATTATGTTTCTTTACATAGTAAAAACATGTTGCAGGTCCACATGTATAAGTTCTCATGTTTTCTTAGGGTAACAGAATGTAACACATATTTATCTACTCTCCAACAAGAATGACCTGCCACTTTCAGAAACATTTTTAAAACCATTTTTAAAAGATGCATATTTTCTCCCTAGCAGCCCCGTGCCCCGTGAACATCCTTCTCCCCGGGAGCCCTCTGGCAACCATGCTTCTAGTGACTGGGTCACCTCAGAAAGCTGTCTCTTCCCCCAGGCACAAAGAAGAGTGAAGCTGTAACTGTGCAATTATTGTTACTGCTGTTTCTTTGGGAGATTTTTTAAACACTTTTTTAACACTTTTTAAAAAAAAAAAATTCATCAAATTTACACAAATATCTATACATATACCATATTATCAAAACATCCATAGTAATATAAAACATATGAAGAATGGTTGCAGGAACTGGGTATGTCTAGTTTAATGAAAAGAAGGATCAGGGGAGACATGATAGCAGTGTTCCAATATCTCAGGGGTTGCCACAAAGAAGAGGGAGTCAAACTATTCTCCAAAGCACCTGAGGGTAGAACAAGAAGCAATGGGTGGAAACTAAACAAGGAGAGAAGCAACTTAGAACTAAGGAGAAATTTCCTGACAGTTAGGACAATTAATTCGTGGAACAGCCTGCCTCCAGAAGTTGTGAATGCTCCAACACTGGAAGTTTTTAAGAAGATGTTAGATAACCATTTGTCTGAACTAGTGTAGGGTTTCCTGCCTAGGCATGGGGGTTGGACTAGAAGACCTCCAAGGTCCCATCCAACTCTGTTGTTTTTTTTTTTATTCAAAAAGTTTTATTAGTACAGACTTACATAAGTAGTAGCAAAATATTAAATATAAAGTACAAACATTTTTGTTTTTTTCTCCCCCCCCCGAACCCACCCCCTTCCCTCCCCACCTCCCCCCCGGACTTCCCAGAGATAATACAGGGCATAATAATAAATTTAAATTGTTAATAAAAAGAGGAAAAAAAGAGGAAAAAAAAGAACACTGTTTTTTTAAAAAAACTTCAACTCCAGATTATACACTACTAATATATCGCATTTATATACAATAGTAAAGATACAAAAAAGAAAAAAAAAAGAAAGAAAGAAAGAGAAAACTCTTTAACAATACAAACAAACAAACCTCCTACCTCCTCCCTTCAGTCCTCTATCTTATACAAGGTAAATGTTACAAAAGTAATAACTAAATATAAAATACACAAATCTTAAACTGATATTATTGACATTAAAAATAACCTCTAAGATAAAACTTAACTAAATGTTACATAAGTGATCATCAAATATTAAATTTCGTCATGATATTAATAAGATAATATTATTCTAAATTAACTTACTAACTTCAATAAACAAAAAAAGAAAATAAAAGAAGAATAAACAAATCTTCAACAAACTATATATATCTAATATTATTAACATTCAAAATAACCTCAAAATTATATAAAACTTAACTAAATATTGCATAAGTAATCATTAGATAGGGAAAAGATAAAATACAATCATATTAGTCTCTATCCGTCCAATATATTTCAACATCACATCGTTTTGTATCTTGATAGTTCATCTTTTAATAGTTCACTAAATTCGAATTTGTCGAGTCGTCTCCCGTCTGATCCCAAACCTCCATCTCCTTTTCCCCAGCTATCTGGTTCAGGCACTCCTTTTGGATTTTTGAATCTATTTCCTTTTGATCCATCAAAGGTGGCTTCCCCTCCTCCTTCTCTTTTATTTTCATACATCCTTCCTCTGGAATCTTGGATATATCAGCCTTTAGAACATTGACATAAAATTCAGTAGCTTTTTTTATCGTGTTGAACTGGTATCTTTTTCCAGAAAATTTCACTGCTACTCCAACTGGCGCTTCCCATTTATATTGTAAATTTAATCTCTTAAATTCATCAATCAAAAAAGTATAGCTTTTTCTGGCTTTAAGCATTTTAGAGGGGATTTCTTTCCAAATCTTTAGTTCCTGACCATTCACCATAAGATTATTGTTAAACGTTGCTTGTATAATTCTGTTCCGTAGAGCTCTTGTGGTAAAATATATGACAATGTCCCTTGGTAAATGCTTTTGTTTAGCATACCACGAATTGATTCTGTAAATTTTGTCGATTTGTGTAGCCAATTCCACTTTAGAAATTCCAGACACCTGATCCAATATGTCAACCATCCTGCCTTTTAGATTTTCATATAATCCTTCTTTCAAACCTCTAATCCTTATAGCAACTTCCATGGATCTGAACTGAGTCATTAAGACCTCTTTTTCAAAATTTGCAATATCATTTTGGATTTTATCTATGTAATTCACCGAAGTTGCCAAAGCTTGTTTATTTGTTTCAATACGTTCTGCCAAAACTTCAATATTTGTTGCTAAGCCTTTGCAAACCTCTAACACATCAAATCTGAGTTGTTGATTCATATTTTTCAAAGCAGCCTGCATTTTTTTGTCTATCTCACTTATTTTCTGATTAAATTCCAAAGTAAGTTCATGTTTCATAATCTTTAAATTATTTAATAAATTTTCAGGTGTCAAAAGCTGTGGAGGTGTTAGCTCAGTGTTAAGTTGCATTTTAGAAATATATCCAGATGAATAGTCATTTCTTTTAGTCAAAACAATCTTTCCAGACTTTGAAGCCATTGGTGTTTCAAAAGAGTACAAAAAAGAGAAAAAGCCAGATGCCTGATTAAAGTTCTTTCCAGTTTAAAAATCAGATAGTCTTTTATTATTGGAAATATTTCTATTATAACTTTAATCCAGAGTTAGGAGACAGAGAGAGAAAAAACCATTTTTCCAAGTTAAAAGTTTCCATAAGAGAGAGAGAGGGAAAAAAAAAAGCCTCTGGGAAAACGAAAGTCACTTTCACTTCTCAATCGCCATATTGTTACTCTGTTTCCTTTGTTCCCTTGCCAAAGTGAAAGCTTGCCCAGGAGTTGAAAAAAAAAGGAAAAAAGAGGTTTCAGTACTTGCCCATCTCACGCCTGTTTCTCTCTGTCTGCTTCTGTAGTTTAAATATAATTATAAATCCCATTCTTGAAGCAGCGGCTGGTCACGACATCTAGCTCTGCAAAGGCAGAGGTTTCCTGATCTTCGGAGCTGGAGACAGGCTGCATGGGGAGCTCTCCCTTCGCGCCCTACCAGATGGCTCCTAGGGCGCTGGGGGGGCTCTACCCCTCCTGTCAGGCTCTCATCTCTCCCCTTTGCCCGGGGAAGAGATTTCAAAACCGCCAGACAGCTGTTCTGGCGGCTTTTAACAAAGATCGGAAAGGCGTCCGACGAAGGGACGTCCGCGATGAAGCGCTCCAAACCGGAAGTCCCCAACTCTGTTGTTGTTGTTGTTGTTGTTGTTATTGTTAATTTCTATCCAAATATCATATATACGTTTAATATAATATAATATTTAATATAATAACCACATTTTTATTGTTGTTCCTGTGAAGTGACTAGAGTTATAATATGTAAGATGAGCCATATCATTTTTCCAAATAAATAAACAGGAAGTAAGTACATAGCAATAGCACTTAGAATTATATACCGCTTCACAGTGCTTTACAGCCCTCTCTAAGTAGTTTACAGAGTCAGCATTTTGCCCCCAACAATCAGAGTCCTCATTTTACTGACCTTGGGAGGATGGAAGGCTGAGTCAACCTTGAGCCAAGGAGCATCGAACTGCCGAACTGCTGGCAGTCATCAGAATTAGCCTGCAATACTGCATTCTAACCACTGCACCATAATCTATCCTTCAAATGTTTCTTGAGAGGACTTGGTTTTAGAGATTGGTATACAGGGAACAGCAATGCTGCTGCTTCTATTTTAACTCCTCTTTGATTTACTTGGGTAAAAATATTTTAAGAAATTTAATGAAAAGCATAAATAACATCCACAATAAAAGCCCTATCTGGGTTTCTTTAAACAACCCACACACATACACATTTAAAAATTCTTTTGATACCTAGATCAGGGGTCGGGAACCTTTTTGACTAAGAGAGCCATGAAAGCAAAAAATTTGGAAATTTATTTCAGTGAGAGCCATATAATATATTTTAAAAGTGAATTCAACTAAATGTCAGTATAATAAGCCTCTGAATTTATTCTTTTAAATAATGTTGTTATAACACTCACCATACGGGGCACGGGGTGGGGCACGCAGGACGGGGTGCCGGGTTGCAGGCCGGCAGCGGCGGAGGGTCGCTTGAACTCGCTTCCCGCCGCGGACCGCGTTCACACGCGGCGGCGGCAGCAAGCCGGGAGCGCTCGCCTGGAATTGGAATCAGCGAGCAGCTGGGCATCAGGGCTCTTCCCCCGCCTTCTCCATCCTCCAGGGTCGCCACTGCGGGGGTTCCGTCTCTCCGGTGGTGCCTGCGTTGGAAGGGAAGGGGGGGAAAGGCAGCCTGCGGGGCTTGGCACGGCTGGGAGTTGCGAGGCGGCGTAGCAACCGGGCTGTTCCTCCGGGTATGCTAAAGTGCTTGAGTTTTTTCTCTCTCACACACACATGCACAACCTTCCAATGACAGGGAAGTCGTGCTGGGAGATCCAGTCCGACCCGGTCGTTGGAAGGTTGTGCATGTGTGTGTGTGAGAGAAAAAACTCAAGCACTTTAGCACACAGCCCGGCAAAGACGGGTGAGGAAGGAGAGAGAGGGGCGGGTCCTGTCCCCAGAGCTCTTCGGAAGCGGGGAGAAAAAAAGTAACTTGTAAGCGTGTGAGCCAGGGAGAAAAGGGGGAGGAGGAGGAAAGTTCCCCGGGTGTCTCCTGCCCGCGCTGCGCCCCGCTTCCGAAGAGCTCTGGGGACAGGACCCGCCCCTCTCTCTCCTTCCTCACCCGTCTTTGCCGGGCTGTTCCTCCGGGTGTGCTAAAGTGCTTGAGTTTTTTCTCTCACACACACACATGCACAACCTTCCAACGACCGGGTCGGACTGGATCTCCCAGCACGACTTCCCTGTCGTTGGAAGGTTGTGCATGTGTGTGTGAGAGAGAAAAAACTCAAGCACTTTAGCACACCTGGAGGAACAGCCCGGTTGCTACGCTGCCTCGCAACTCCCAGCCGTGCCAAGCCCCGCAGGCTGCCTTTCTTTCCCCCCCCTTCCCTTCCAACGCAGGCACCACCGGAGAGACGGAACCCCCGCAGTGGCGACCCTGGAGGATGGAGAAGGCAGGGGAAGAGCCCCGATGCCCGGCTGCTCGCTGACTCCAATTCTGGGCGAGCGCTCCCGGCTTGCTGCTGTCGCCGCTGCCGCTCACCCTTCAACAGCCAATCAGCGTGGGGTGCCGACAGCAGCGACGTCATCTCTCTGTGCCCGCCTTGCAGAGAGAAAGGCATGGGTGGGTGTTTTAAGGTGACCAGATGTCCCGACATTGTTTTAAAAAATCGGGACTTTTTAAGAGGGCGGGCGGAACGCGGGACAAATGATTAAAAAGCGGGTCTGTCCCGCCAAAATCGGGACGTCTGGTCACCTTAATTAAAACAAGTGAGAATATTTTGTTTTATCTGCGAGCCATATGCAATCATCAAAAGAGCCACATCTGGCTCGCGAGCCATAGGTTCCTGACCCCTGACCTAGATGATCACCATATATACTCAAACACCATCATGAAGTATCAATGAGGCAGATTTCTCTCTTGAAGTCCTTTTCACACCTCCTGGCTCTTTTCTGAAAACAAAATGACCCCCACTGTAATGTTATTGTTTTGCTTCAACATCTCAACAAAAGCAATAAAGCATTTGTGGCCTAGTAATTACTGTGTTCTGCTGTGGAGCCATGGTATGATTATCATTAGGATTTTCTCAAAGCTCTTTGAGAGGCCTGATCCCTCAGAAGCTTGTTTGGACATATGGTGATATATTATTAATTGTCAAAGATAAATGGTTTAGCAAAAATCCTAGAAAAGAGGAGGACAGCTATAGACAACTTTTCATTTCTTGGCCAAGTATCATTGGAGAGCTTTTGAATGTGATAATATTCCAAGGGTGACATTTCATCCTCAGTAGCAACATATTTACCAAATGAACTGTCATAATTTTCAAATTGTCTCCTTGATAGTATTGTCAGTTCACAGCCTCTTCCCACCTCTACCTTAACAGTGATATTAACCCACTTCTTCACAAACCATCTAATTAAGAATCATCAAACTATGCAATTGTCCAGTAAATAAAGGGATCTAAAATCCAGATCAGACAAATCCCAATCTGCTGGTAGATTTTATAATTGACAATAGATTAGAACACAGTTTCTCAACAATGGCAACTTTAAGATGTTTGGACTTCAACTCCCAGAATTCCCTAGCCAAAATGGCTATGGTAGTTGGAGAATTCTGGAAATGCTCACATTTTAAAGTTGCCAGGGTTGGGAAATACTTGATTAGAATCATAGAATCATGCAGTAAGACCTTCCAGAAAGCAGTAGCTGCCCTCAGTTCTGACACAGGCAATGACTTTCTTTCTAAATATCTGCTGAAAAAGCTGTGTCCTTGAATTCTAGGATACTTCCAGTCCCCAATCAAGATTTTGCAGCTAGTTTTGGAAGCAAATTGGCAGCCAATGCAGCTCCTGGAGGAGAGGTGACACATGTGCACACCTGGGTCTGCACAAAACCATGTGGGCCACTACATTTTGAACCAACTGAAGCTTCTGGATGTTTTTCAAGGGCAGCCCCATGTAGAGCAATGTAAAGTGTTTCTAAAGTCTTTGTAAATTGAATTTGCTTCATTTACAATAACAAGGAAGATTGGTAGATTTTTAAGGGCAATGGGAACAGATAGATTGATCTGTTTCTCTTAGCATAAGTTACAGGAAATACATTTCTTAACATGAATTGCTATACAAAATGAAGGAGAAGAAGCCTCTGTGCCATAATAGCAGGAAATCCAAGGTATCTGGTGTGCTCCTGAGCTGTTTGGGATGACATAAAACACTAGGTGGATAGAAATATGTAATAAAGCAAAAAGAGTGGAGCTTTGGGACATAAATTATAGGTAAGTGGAAGGTGCAAAGAAGTGACCAAATTCAGCAGGCCTGGCTTACATTTTGAAGTAGGGAAACAATTTTTACTAAATGAAGAAGGGGAGTGATAACTCTTAGAAGACTCAAAAGTCTTCCAAAATATTTCCGAATTCAGAAAGCATTTCCAACCTTGGTACTGTATATTAAAGTAGCTATTTTAAAAATATCGAACAAACAGGAAGGATTAAACATTTTTCTACAGTAGAGATGTCAATGTCCATAATACCTATATATAAGAACCTCTAGTAATAGGACCTGCAGTTAAATTGCACTCTGGCCATTAGAAAGTGAAAAGGCTACAAGCATTGACAGAATCTCCAGAAGTGGCGCACGCAATAGAATCATATATCTGTGCAGGTTCTATCCAAACTGCCAGCAAATATTATTCAGCTATATCCCACAATCTACTCTTAAAATATCCTAAAAGAAAATCATAGATGATTTCAGCTTCTGTGCAATTTTATTAGGAGCTTCTATGTTCACTGCAGTCTTCTGCTTATAATTTTTTTGCCTGCAAATTATATCTGGAAGACTACAATAGAGTCTGTTACATTTTTCATGGGTACTTGTATTGTGGTCTCTAGTGGTATAAAACATAGTGGAGTTCTATTATTTCATTACTATCTGAAGATGAATACTCCAGACTCCAAACTCATAAGATTTTCTCATTTGCATCAATATTAGTCAAGCCAAAAGGGGCTTATTTTATATCAGGCTTGCTGCAGGAGAATGCTCTCCAGAATATTTTACAGGGCTCTGTTTTCTACTGAATGCATAAGGGCTCTAAAATAATCACATGTCTCCTCCATTCAAAGCATCCCATTCATGTTTCTGATGTCCTGCAAGAAGGATTGGATACAAAAGTTCAACCTGTGTCTAAAGCAATTTCAGTTGAGGAACATTTTCTGGTCCTAAGGCTCCTATATTATCAGTGACTCGGATCAGATCTGAGCTTAAGGCAGTGTTATTACAGCTGTCAATATTACAGTCCTGTTTTATTGTCTTGCGGTAGGGACACAAAATAATTATTCTTGTTTTGAGACTAGACTGGATGAGGGAGAATAAACATTCTATACCAGCTGCTTGTTTGCCTCTAACCATGATGATCAAGGCAGTCAGTTTATTAGATAAATTGCAAATTCTGTGTAGGAATCTTGGATTAAGCATTCAGAAATAGATGAAGCAAACAATAGCCCTATAAGCAAAGAAGTAAACATGTTAACATTTCCAAAGCCTACAACCATTGTTCTCATTCTCAAAGAACATGACAGAATTTTTTTTTGCAAATACTGAACCTGCAGCTCCTAATTTTATAACTATGAAATATTTAATGTTCTCATATTTGTAGTTTTCCACAAGGAACGTATTGCGCCAATTCACCTCTTGATATGCTAGGACAAACATGCAAGCCATCTCATAGCACACAGAATACCCATCTACTATTCTTGGGGGAAGTTTCTAATCTTTAAGTAACAATTTTTATTTGCTGATAGCAGCTGTCATTGCTAATGCTGTGCAGACTCACATTAATGTCTGCCCTTTTTGTGAATTTCATTGAAATGTTTTGTCTCCATAAGGCCTACAAGTGAATTAAACATTAAATCTGTTTAATATTTATACTGCCACAGTGTATGAGCGCGGCACTTTACACTGGGGAGAATCCTTTGCCAGAATCTGGAGCAACCAACTGTTAAGAATAAATGTAGATATTGTCTTTTCTTTAATCAATGAAATCAATTTAATCATCTCTGCAAATTCCATTCTCTTATCAATCATCCCTACATTGTGGGCAGTGTGGAATTTTTCCACTTTTGAACATATAATAATTTTACTATAGTTGTTATATAGTTGTTATATAGTTATATAGTCATATATAAGTTATTTATATATATAAATTTATATATAAATTATATCTTTTTATTTATAAATGTATATATAAATGATATAATTTATATATAAATTAAATATAAGATATATATATATATATATATATATATATATATATATATATATATATATATATAAAATATAAGATATATATATAAATTAAATATAAGGTCTGTGTGTGTGTGTTATATAATTTCCATGACATTTTTCTAGCTTCTCTATTTGTTCTAAAAGAACAGCCTTTGGTTCTAATTTACTTTAGTCGTTAAATTTTTCTGAATTAGTGAATATATTTAAATTCAAATTTTATGGCTTTTTACATGTCCACTAAACTTAAAATGTCCCTTCATGTTCTTCATATTTCCAGTATAAATTTCAAGTATCTTTATACATTCTAGACAATTACTCTTATGTGATATTTCAACAATATATCATTTATAAAAATTCTCTTTAAAACAAACATAAGGTAAATTTTAGTCTTTTTGACCACATATCGTTCCATTGATTCATCTGAACATTGTAACCAATAGTTTTTGCCCAATTTTATCATACATTATTTCACTTGTTCTTCTTCTATCTTAAGTTTTAACAACAGTTTATGCATTTTAGCAGCAACATGTACATATTGTATGTATTTCTGTTTCAATCTCAGTTTTATATTGTTCAAGAGTATAAAATATTTATCCTTTGAATATTTCTAATAGTTGTAAGAAAACCATTGACAATTATATATTGCAAGATCCCTGATGGCACAGCAGTTAGAATGCAGACTAACTCTGCCCACAGCCTGGAGTTTGATCCTGACCAGCTCAAGGTTGACTCAACATTCCATCCTTCCAAGGTTGGAATGTTAGGGGCAATATGCTGACATTGTAAACCACCCAGAAAGTTCTGTAAAGCACTATGGGGCGGTATATAAGTGCTATTGCTATAATTCTGTTATCAGATATTCTCTGAATTTCATTTTACATTTTGACTTGAAAAAGTTCTAGTAGATCACAACAACTATTTATATTTAGAAAATATAAATAGTTGAATTATTAGAATTTCTCACCTATAAAATTCTTTTGATACTAAAAGCCACAAAGGTGTTTTGGACGGCACAACCTAGATTTTGTTCCATATTGTCAAAATGGTACATCAGACATATGATTGTTAAAATCCACATTAACCTTAGCTTTATTGTACCATAAATGCCACCCAAATCTCAGATTATATCCTTTTAACTCCAATAGTCTTCTATTTCACAGCAATACCTATTTTTTCATCCAAACTGAACAGCAGTAGCAAAGTATAACTTCAAATCCTCCTCTTTCCTTTGCATCGTGTGATGTCTTATATTTAACTCATAGTTTTTCCATCATGCTAATATAGATATATCCTTCTGCCATTGTTTAAATAGTACAGTACATCAGTTGTCAAAACAGGTATTGTCTGAAACAAAAACAACATTCTGTGTAAAGCATTCATCTTAATCACAGAGATTCTCCCAAGAATGACAGTTGTACTTTATCCCATCTTAACTTACCTTTTTAAATTTCATTTCATGTCTTAACATACTTTTTTTGAAATAACATACAGATTATATTTGTCACAGGAGTACCCAAATGTTTTATCTTTTTCTCAATCTTAAAGTCCATTTCATTAATCAATTCTATTTGGTCTTGTATTTCTATTTTCTTACTAACATCTTTGTCTTCTATTCATTGCTCTTGAAACTTACTAATCCACTAAATTTATTTTACTTTGGGTTTATTCATTAATTATTCAATTAATTGAATTATTAATTAGCATAATAAATCATAAGTTAACAAATTAAGAGCTTTTGCAGATGATTTGGTGTTAGTTCTGAAAGACTCTTTAAAGGGAATTTTGAATCCTGGTCTTCAGTTTTTAATTAAGAGATTCCCATTTCAAAATGTTTAGTATTTGGCTTTATGAGACACTATAATTATAGATTGGCCCCTAATATATTATCTTCTCCTTCATCTGAAATCCTTTAGGGCACTGTTAAATAAACCATTGGCCTTCTTCTCTTCTTCAGTATTTTGATATGGAAGTAAACAAACAAATTCTGTTACAAATATTTTCCAACACAGAATATTTGGACTGCTAGTG
Organism: Diadophis punctatus similis; assembly: GCA_023053685.1. Taxonomy (NCBI): domain Eukaryota; kingdom Metazoa; phylum Chordata; class Lepidosauria; order Squamata; family Dipsadidae; genus Diadophis; species Diadophis punctatus. The sequence goes on along the minus strand of JALIGW010000029.1, from coordinate 7,271,014 downwards.
TTTAAAAGTACATTATCATATTTTCACATTCTGCAATTTATCTAAGTCTCATAATAATATGGTATTTAACTTATTTATCATTACATTTTATCACCCAGTCTGCCAGATATTTGAACTAGATTCGGCATATTTACCCACCTGTCAAGGATCTAGAATAGGAAAATATTGTTTGAGGGTGTACTATTGTTGCATCATGCAGCATTTTGAAAGCCAGTTTGGTCTAGTGATTAAGGTTCCAGGCTAGAAAGCAGGAGACCGTGAATTCAAGACCCATGTTGGGAATGAAAGCTAGCTAGATGACTTTGGGCCAGTCCCTCTCTCTCAGCCCAACCCACCTCACAGGGTTGTTGTTATGGGGAAAATAGGAGGAGGAAGCTGTGTTGGCTATGTTTGCCATCTTGAGTTATTTCTAAAAATAATAAAGGCGGGATACAGATAATAAATAAAAAATAAATGTAGGATGCACCCAAGGCATCTATCCTTGTTGGTAGTTTATTTTATTTCTTTTGCCACAATAGTTTTACTTCTATTTGCCGGTCTTTGTATTTTGTGATTTTCTCCATTGTTTTCTTTTCTATTCTGCTGTCTCCAGATACTGCTATGTCTACTATCCAGACATTTTTGTCTTTCTTACCATTGTTAAGTCTGCAGTATTACGTGGCAGGTGTTTGTATGTTGAAATTCTAAAGTTTCAGAGCACTTCAGCGTCTTCGATTTCTACTTTTGTGGTCCCACCAGCTCTTGCTGCCAGGCAGGTATTCCAATGGACTATTGTTGCTATTTTGTCATGCTGCAGTGTGTAGTCAGTCTGTGTGATCTTCTTTCAGCAGCTAAGCAGCGGTCCATTGTTTCGTCAGCTTCTTTGCAGCATATGCTGTGTGTTTCTGTTTTCACAATTCAAGCTTTGTATGCATTTGTTCTTAAGGCTTGGTCTTGTGCTGCCAGAATTCTGTCTCTTTCTTCCATTTTTGTTGCTCTTAGCTATTGCCCGGTCTTGGTATCTGCTTTGCCTGCTATTTTTTTAATGTTCTGTGTGGCCATGTAATACTTTACCTTGGTGTATCTCTTCTGTTCTTCATTTGGTCTTTCTTGTAGGCAAGTTTGGTATCTCTGATATTCAGTAAGCCTTCAGTGAATCTTCTTCATTGTCTTTCATATATTCTTCCAATGCCCTTTTTGCTTCTACAATTGTGTGATGTGCCTGCAATATTCCATGTTCACCTATTTTCCTTGATGACTAAAATCTGTCAAAAACACTGTGTGGATGAAGGGTATAATTCATTGTCATTATTTTTCTGATCTTCCTATCCAGGACTTTTAATACTGCTTGAGTCCAGTCCGCTATTCCAGATATTTAGCTAATGATTGGAATTACTCAGGCATTAATTCCCTTGATGGTATTTCTCCATTAAGTTTGGACTTTAAGCTCTTCTTCACTCATGTTATATTCACTTCTAACTTTTTCTAGACTTCAGTGTATTTGATGTTGTCGGTTAAAGGATGCCCAGGTATTGTACTGTATGTAGTCATTGTCTTCATCCAGACTCTTGAGGTCATTTTCATACAGCACCTTGATTCCTTCCGTTTTCACTCTTTTTCCTTTGTTGATGTTGAGAGTGGCACATTTGTCCAGTCCATTGCAATGGTTGAGCAGCTATTCTATTTCAAATGGTGCTTTCCCATACAGTTTCAAATTGTCCATGTAACGGAGCCTGGCAGATGTTTTTGATATTTGATAGCCACGGCTCAATGTTTTCAGTATTGCTAATAGAGGAATCAGTGCAATGACAAGCAGTAGTGGTGATAGTGAGACTTCTTGAAAGATTCCTCTTTTGATATTAACGACTCCCAGTATATCACCATTGACCAGCAATCATGTCCTCCATCAGGCCATCAATCTTTGCACAAAGCTTTTGGTGTTTCTATTGACTCGTTATTTCTAGGCACTTCATTATCCAATCACGTGGCAGGGAGAGGAATGCCTTCTTGCCACCAATCCAAGCTAAATTCAGTTTGATCTTCCTTCTCTTGTAGTTTTCCAAAAACATCTGATTAATTAGGAGCTGATCTTTTGTTCCTCTACTGTTTGGGCAGCTTTCTTTCTGCTGAGCTAGAAAGAGATTGTTTTCAAATAGATGCTGTTGGACTGCATCAGCTACTACTCCAGTTAGTAATTTGGAAGTTGTTGGTAAGCAGGTAATTGGCCCGTAGTTGCTTGGTACTGCCCTTTTTGCTGGATCTTTCATTATCAAGTAGGTTTTGATAGGATAGATGTTAACTAATCTTCAACTTCACCTCCTTGCAGTATGTTCTTAAACTGCTTGGCAATCCATGGATGCAAACCTGTCAGATGTTTCAGCCAAAAACCATTCGGCTCATTTTCACCTGGTGCTGACCAATTCTTGATATTCTTTTCTCTACCATTTCTGCTGTTACTACAAATTTTCATTTTAACTTATTTTTTCTTCTTATTCACCTGCCCCCAGAACTGCACTGCTTCTTTGTCAGGAATTGTTACCTGCTTACCAACAACATTTAAATTGCTAACAGATGTTGATGTAATCCAATAGCATCTATTATTATCATTATTATTTTGCTGCAGCTCCTTGGTACATTAAGCAAAAGTTGTGGCTGTCAGTAGTGAATTGTATTTAGCCATGTATATTTCTTGGTATTTTTCTTGTACTGTATTTGTCTTGCCCAGTTTCTCTTTTTTTCCAGAGTTATTTCTTTCCTTCTGCCTAACCTTAATTGTTTGGCCAGCAGCAAAATTTGCCATCTCATTGCTCATACCTTTCCTGAACTATTAATAAATATCCTTGACATTGTTCTTCAATTTGTGCAAGAGATGCACGTGCATATATACACAGTTCACTAAGTGAGGCATATTTAGAAATGACAGAAAGGACTTGAATCATGCCATAGGATTGTATTGTAGTTTATTACGTCAGCAACAGCCACTTACATGTTTTAAATGTCAATTAAAAGGGCTGCATATTGTGCCAGTGTGCCATATTTCCACATTTTACTGTTTTCACTCCCCAATCCATTCCCTTTGAGAACAGTTTGCAATTGTTGTCACATCCGATCATTTCAGCATGGGAAAATTAGGCATGGGACCCCATGAGCCAATCAGTGATCTTTCAACTGACCAATAGCAGAGTACTAAAACTATCAAGCAGTCAGTTCCTCACCCTCTGAGCAATTATAGTGTTCTGACCCAGCTCCCCAAACACGGCAAACCCTCTGATATGAACTGAAAAGATTCCTTTATTAGGAATGCCAGCAGCCCGGGCAAAAAGTTTCTCTCGCATGGTTAAAAAGTACGTTCAGCCAGAAGATGAATAGTTGTCTGCCACACCAATTCATCTCCGCCCCCTGCCTTTTATCCCCAGAGCTAGGGTGGGGCCTAGTTAACAGCGGTGGCTCTTCCTTCCCCAGGATCGGCCCACAGCTTTCCACTGCTCTCCTATTCTCTGCCTTCTGCGCATCAGGCACTGGACCCAGCTGTTCCTCCTCTTCATCAACCACCTCCAGACCTGGGGGCTGTTGACTCTCCATCTGAGGGCTGACGGACGGCCCATGATCCGCCTCTTTCTCTTTCTCTTTCTCTCTCTCTTTCTCTCTCTCCCTCTTCCTCCCTCCCTCCCTCTCTCCCTCAGAGCTCCCAGGTTGTCCTGATGCCGACCGTGACTCCCATGCCTCCTCCTCCTGTGCTTCGGCTGCTGGACAGGCCACAACAGACAGTTCTTGGAATAGCAAAAGTCTCCTCAGCCCCATTCCACACAAAAACGGGAAAAATGCTCCTACCCTGCAAATTGTATATACAAGTAATCCTCAACTTAGAACATTTCATTTAGTGACCATTCAAAGTTACAATGGCACTAAAAAGAGTGACTTACGGCAGTTTTTCACATGACCATTGCAGCGTCGACACAGTCACGTGATCAAAATTGGGACCCTTGGCAATCAGCTCAGATTTGTGAAGGTTGCAGTGTTTCAAGGTGATGTGATCCCCTTTTGGCACCTTCTGACAAGCAAAGTCAAAGGAAGCCAGATTCACTTAACAATCATGTTACTCACTGAAGTGCAGTGATTCACTTAACAGTTGTGGCAAGAAAGGTCGTAAAATAGGGCAAAATTTATTTAACAACTGTTTCACTTAGCAACAGAAATTTGGGGCTCAATTGTCATACTTGTAAAATAAATCAAGTATTCTTGTATGTGGATTATAAAGTTAGCTAAAAGGACTGTGTTCAGATTCACTAATGAAGTTGCCCCCTGGCACCTACTAAAGAAGTCAGAGGAGAACAAGTGTAAAGCAGGATTTCCTGGTGAATGAGAAACTGGAATGTTCCAAGGTCTTAAGGAGCTCCAAGATTTGAAATTGCAAATGATTTTTTCTTCAGTATAAATGTTTTGTAGATAAGCCCAATGAAAGTTGATTCTACTATTCAAGCAGGACAACCTTATGAGAAGACAGCCAATTAACATCAATACCAGTCACTGCAAATGCTGTGAATTCTTTCCACAGAATTCCTAGTGCATTTCTGATCCTTGGGGTGCAGATTTTATCATCTATAATCATCTGCTTTTTTAAAAAAAGTATCTGGAGTTTGTTATTGGTTTCCAACAGTGCTTCCAACATGGAATTATTCTGAGGCAGCCTTCACTCATGTGTGTGTTCCCAAGATCTGTGGACTTCAATTCCCACAATAGCTAACTAATATAGCCACGTTGGGGCTTCTGTATGAATTGATGTTCAAAATTGGAAGATGCCCAGCTTGCAAAAAGCTATTCTGAGGAATTATGAGAAATATAAATAATGTCTGTCTAGAATACATCAACAAAGTGCACAATTGCAGTAAGCTTATTAAAAGTCCCACACTGGCATGCAAGCGGGATTTATGCCAAGGATTATTAACTTCATTAATTTGTCACAACTGTGACTTGGCTAACTCTCTCCTATTGACTGCACAGGAAAACATTGGTAATAGCAGATCAGCTGCCTTTCAGAGAAACTTGTCCTCCATTATTTGTCTTTCCTTGAGGAAGTCCTGCCACGCTTCTAAGTCAACCACAGAATAAAGTTTGATAACCACTGCACTGCAAGTATTCACAGTAACATGGTTTGTGTCTCTGTGTGTTTTTTTATAGTGTTTTGCAGTTGTGAGCAAAATTAGGAACTACTATGCATGTAACAGGGCAGGAATCTGTTCCAAAAAGCTTATAATTTAAGAAGAGATGAAGGAGAAATCACAACTGTGTTGTGGATGGGAGTCTCAGGGAATGGTGATTGCTTCTGAGTTCACTGAATTTAAATCCCTTGGGTATGTTAACTATATGTTCTAAATTTTATCTTATTATATTGTTTTAAGAATGTATATAAAATCTTTAAACCGTGCATATTCTGTTCATGTATTTCATTTGGTACTGGAGTAGGGACAGGGGTGGGTTCCTAACGGTGCAGACCAGTACTGCGCACCGGTAGCGGCCTGCTGGGGATGTAATTTTTATCGGAATTTTTGCCGATTTTTTTTCAGGTTTGGATGTCTTCTCCTTATCCTATGCTTTGGAAAAAAGCCCGCCCGCCCGCCCTCGGGTTAATACTGACCTTTATTTCTTCATCTGAAGCAAAGCTGAGCACCTCCTCAGCTGTGTTTTGGCCTGAAATGTCCTTCTGAGCATGCGCAGAAGTAAAATCGCTCAATCGCACGTGTAAGCGGAGCGAGCGAGCGCGCACGTGCACAAAACATCGCAATGCACACCGGTAGCAAAGGTAACTGGAACCCTCCCCTGAGTAGGAAGATGTGATCCAATTTTGGATGTGTGTTAGGCCTATGGGCCATTTGAACCAAAAGTACTTGCAAAAACTATGAATCGGATGTTCTAGCTATTTAAATTTATTCTCACTACTGTTTCAGTCAGATGCAGAGCATACCCTGCTGCTTTTATACAATGGAAGACCAAACCCTTTAACAAGTCAAGCAAATCCAAGGTAGCTGGAGCACCAAACTGATTCATTTTAAACAAGCCAATGAAAGTTCTTATACATACGATTTACCAGTTGACCTTTTTACAGCAGAAATCCTATACTCTAATGAAGCCAAGGGAGAAAGGCTGATGCTATGTAGAACACACAGCATAGGTAATTCAAAATTAAAATCAAGACATCAATTCAGGAAATACTACTAATGGCCACAGAGCAGACACTGAGCCATGGTGGTATTGCAGGCTAATTTTGCTGACAGCCGACTGCCAGCAGTTCAAGTCTCACTGGCTCAAAGTTGACTCAGCCTTCCATTCTTCTGAGATCAGTAAAATGAGGACCCAGATTGTTGGAGGCTATATGCTGACAGAGAGAGTTGTAAAGCACTGTGAAGTGGTATATAAGTCTAAGTGCTATTGCTATAGCTATGTCCATACACAACATATGTAGAAAGAGACTCAATGAATGTTATTCAACAACTAGAGATCTTTAGTGCACACATTCTGTATCATCACATAAGCAACAATGCCAACTATGGCCATCTTATTAGCCTTAATGAACCATGGCCTCGCTATTACTAATTTCCAATAATTTCAGGCAGGGTGCAAATCCATTTCCTTGAAAATTATCTGAATTGCTTACAAAACAGTTTTGGAGCCTAGCACACTAAAGAAGAGAGAATTGTTTTCATTGTACTTGAAGATCACACCTCTCCTGGAACTTGGTTATTTAAACTAACCCCATGGAAAATTATCTCCTGCCAAGCACTCATAAACACAAGCTGGCAAAAGTTACCTGCAGTGGCTCATTGCCTTGGGCATATAAAGGGTTGGAGCAACCAGAGCCCCACACTATTTTTGGGAGGGAAGGAAGGAAGGAAGGAAGGAAGGAAGGAAGGAAGGAAGGAAGGAAGGAAGGAAGGAAGGAAGGAAGGAGGGAAGGAAGGAGGGAAGGGAAGGAAGGAAGGACAAGTGGGATTGAGGGGTGTGAGTGTGGATGTATTAAAACCAATATTGTAAGCATAGTAACTTTCTGACGTGGGTGCATTCTGGAAGGAAAATCTACCTTTCTGGGACTGTGAGCTAATCACTCAGGAAGGGAAAGAAATGGGTAGTGGGGGATGGTACGTGTGGCTTTGCATTGCACCGTTTGTAGATGAATCAACCTCACACAAATGCACAAAAGAGTGGACTTGAATTGTGATATTGTGACCATATTCTTGCCCTTTTTGTAATAAACACTTTCCAATTCGAGTGGTTCAAAGAATAGCAGGATTACAGAAACCAAAATATTCTCTTCTGATATCTTCTGTTACATATAATAGGTCATTATTGGGTGTGAGCATTTGGCTTTCTCATTCACTATTTTTCACTACCAGTCATTCTGGAACCTCTCTAATATTTTAGGAATGTTAATCCATCCAGCATTCCTTTTCAAAATTCCAGCTACAACTATGTGCACACATAGATATGTAAATATCCATCACCTTTTGAGGATAAGCAATGTTATACAGATCTTAGCAAAGGAATAAAAAATACACTCTGTTCCAAGCAGCTTTCACATTTTTCCTTATGTCTACTCTCCATTCATTCTCTTGGGAATTGAATTTACCTTCTGATACTTTTTCATTCTTTCTGTACTTGTACCATATTTATTTATTAAATCTATAGGCTGCCCTAGTCTTTACAACTTGGGCAGCTGTTTTATAGGATACAACAGTAAAAACAATAAAAACATAAATTTTATAATCCACAAAGAAAATCTGGAGAAAATTCACACAGTTTAAATAATAAAAATATCCCACAAGGTGTCTACCATCCATTCTGAGCAAATAATATCATGCCCAAAATGATATCTGAGCTAATAATTCTGAGCTAATAATATCGTGCCCATCCTAGGTTGGATGACCCAACCTAGTGCTTTGATATAGTTATTAAACAGGAAGGGCAAGAAAGCCCGAGACATACCTAATACTATGGGTCTCTGGTTTGAACTCTGCCCCCTCCATCAAAACCCACTGGATTTGACCACAACAAACGAAGGAGAACCCACCAGAGAACTCCTAATCCTAATAAGTAAACAAGAAGGATACCATGATCTTAAAAGCCACTTGAGGGATCAAGTAGGACAGCTCACTACCCTTCTTCCAGCTCCATTAAAAGTCATCAACAACCATGACTTACACACAACCAATTGTAATATTTCCATTCATTTATTTTACTTTTTTTTCTTCCATACTCATTTTTCCTGTGGATCTTTCGACACAAGTACTGTACATCTGTAGAAAAAAGCATGACCTTTCCATCCAATAATTTCACAAGGCTCGTGGGGGGGGGAACAGAAATGTTATAAATGTATTTATTTGAAATGTATTTAAAACAGGTCTGCTCTAAAAACAATTGTCCAAACCAGAGACTCGTCATTCTTACTGACTTTTCCATTCTCTTTCTGTTTTCAAAACTCTACATTATTGATAGGCAGCACGAACCCTCTTAATGGTCCCAAATTTCAAACAGGGCACATGTAAGCTGTTTACCAATTGGACTGTCATTAATTTGCCTTCATTTGGGAGCATGGACTAATGGAAATATTCCATATCCTATTAAGTCAGGGCAGATAAATGAAACTCTACCGGAATACTTATACATTTCTTTACATTATTAAAGGAGAATTTGTGAAATAAACAACCTGCTGGAGAATATGTGAAATAAACAACCTGCTGAAGACATTTAAAACAGAATTTAAAAATAACCAAGTGTATTATTTGAAATAATTCTATAATAATAACATAGTTTCCTTCCCTTTGTTTGATCTGATTTCTTACATTAATATGATCTCAATCTAAATCTAGATCTCTCCAGTCCTAGTCTGGCAATTTAACCATATAGGCTCAAAAGGAAGGAAAAAACCTAAAACAATAGTAAAAGGGAAGGGAAGGAAGGAAAAATGCATGAGAACAACAAAATTATGTATCTGACATTTTACACTATAGTCGCAGGAATAGATGACAATTTTCACTGTAATTGTCTATATATAATGTAAGTCTGTAAGAAAATGCATGATGTTCGTCCATCATGTTCAAAGAGGACCTTGACATCTAACAGGTTGTGGACTGTCCATGATGTGTCCGCAGGTGGCTGGTAAGGCCTATACGGGCACGAAATGTTCTGCCTCATGTTGGGCAGACATGTGTGGGCACCATTGTCGCAGCATTTGCAGCTCTGGCTTTGCGGAGTGCTCGCTTCTCTTTTGCTAAGCCTGTTCTTCTGTCCTCAGATGTCTGGCAGCCTTGGTGGATCAGCCTGTGCCATGTTGATCGATCTTGTGCCAGGGTTTCCCCAGGAGGTGGTGTCGATATCGAGGGATTTAAAGGAGGCTTTCAACGTGTCTTTGTATTGATTCCTTTGTCCCCCGTGCGATCGCTCTCCTTTAGACAGCTCACCATAGAGGAACTGTTTAGGGATGTGATGGTCTGGCATCCTTGCAACATGGCTTGCCCAGCGTGTCTGGGCTTTCATCAGCAGGGTGGGTATTGATGGCAGGCCTGCTCTGGAGAGGACTTTTGTGTCTGGCACCTTATCCTGCCAACAGATCCTCAGAATTCTACGGAGGCAGGTCATGTGGAAGTGGTTCAATTGCCTAGCATGTTTCCGGTATACAGTCCAAATCTCACTGGCATACATCAGGGTAGTTAGCACTACTGCTCGGTAGACTTTGAGCTTTGTAGCAAGGCTTATTCCACGATGGTCCCACACCTTGGTCAATATAATCTGCCAAATGCAGAGCTTGCCTTGGTGATTCTGCAGTTCACTTCAATGTCAATTGTCACTGCATGGGAGAGGGTGCTGCATATGTAAATTGGTCCACTGCTTGCAGCTTTTGTCCCTTCACTGTGATGGTGGGTTCTTGGTATTTGGCTTTCAGAGCTGGCTGATGCATCACTTCAGTCTTTATGTTGATAAGGAGACCAAAGTTGTTGCATGCTGTTCCAAATTTGTCCACACTGGCTTGCATTTCCTGCTCTGATCCAGCATTCAGGGCACAGTTGTCAGCAAAGAGGAGGTCATGTAGCACAGTCTCCTTTATCTTGGTGACAGCCTGGAGTCTTCACAGGTTGAACAGATTCCCATCAGTCCTGTATGTCAGGCTAACTCCCAAGGAACTGTTCTGGAAGGCATCTGATAACATTGCTGAAAACATTCTGCTGAACAAGATCGGTGCCAACACGTACCCTTGCTTGATGCCGTTTGTAACAGGAAAGGCCTCTGAAGCTTCTCCTTCGTCCAGAACACAGGCCATCATACTATCATGGAACTGACGTACCATCATGATGAAATTATCAGGGCACCCAAATTTTGGCATGATGCATCACAGACCTTCACGACTGACAGTGTCAAAAGCCTTAGTGAGATCCACGAAAGTGGTGTACAATTCACGATTCTGCTCTTGACACTTCTCTTGGAGCTGTCGGGCTGTGAAGATCATGTCCACAGTGCCACGCTCTTTGCGGAAATCGCACTGTGCCTCGGGTAATAAACCCTGTTCCAGGTGGTCAGTCAGGCAGTTCAGCAACACTCATGCAAGGATCTTGCCTGCGATGGAAAGCAGTGATATTCCTCTATGATTATCACAGACTTGTCGATCCCCTTTCTTCTTGTAAAGGTGTACGATAGATGCAACTTTCAGTTCCTGAGGAATGGATCCTTGATTCCAGAAAGACTGGAACAGCTGAGTAAGTTTGTCGACAAGCACTGCACCACCATCCTTATAAACCTCCGGCTGGGATCATGTCAGATCCTGGGGCCTTGCCACTGGACAGCTGGCTGATGGCCTGTAGGGTTTCAGTCTTTGATGGTGGGGAGACCAGGCTGTGGTTGATATCCACCTGGGGCATTCTATCAATTGCCTCGTTGTTGATGGAAGATGGGTGGTTCAATACAGATTGGAAGTGCTCAGCCCATCACTGTAGAATCAGAGTCTTCTCAGTGATGAGAGTTGCACCATCTGAGTCCAGTAGAGGGGAGCTCCCTGAGGGCTGAGGTCCATACAAGGATCTGAGGGCTTCGTAGAATCATTTAACATCATTTCTATCAGCAAATTTCTGAATTTCATCTGCTTTGGTACTCAACCAGTAGTCCTGCACCTTGCGAAGCTTGCTCTGTACTGTCCTGCGAGTGTTGGTGAAGGCATTTTTCTTAGCTGTTGATGACGGGTCATTCTGATAAGCACGGTGAAGGCGGTGCTTTTCAGCAAGTAGGGCCTTGATCTCTTCATCATTTTCGTCAAACCAGTCCTGGTGTTTCCTGTGTGTTGGTCCTAGAACCTTTAATGCAGAAGAGTGCAATATCCTGAAAACGTTCCCAGTCCTTCTCAGCATTTCCCTCTAATTGCAGCTCTGAGAGTTGGTTGCCAACATCTTCTGCTAGTGAAGCTGCTGTGTTGGGGTTCCTCAGTTAACTGACATTGATCCGTTTTATCACAGCATTGTTTCCTTGTGGACGTATCTTTGGCTTGATGTGAAAGCTTAATTTGGAGATGATGAGTCTATGGTCAGTCCAACAGTCAGCACTCGGCCTGGCCTTGGTCACCCTTACATCCTGTCTGTCTTTCCTCCGCACGATGACATAATCAGTAAGATGCCAGTGCTTGGAGCGTGGGTGCACACAGGACGTCTTTTTGTGAGTGGGCAGGTGAAAGATGGTATTGGTGATGATCAGATCGTGAGCCACACATGTCTTAAGTAGTAATAGGCCATTGCTGTTAGATTTGCCAATTCCAATTTTTCCAATGACGCCATCCCAGGCAGAGTGATCAGATCCTACTCTCGCGTTAAAATCGCCAAGTAGAATCAGCCTGTCGGTGTGCTTCATGGATGAAAGTAGGGTATCGAGATCTTCATAAAACTTGTCCTTTACTTCATCCGGGTTCGTCATTGTGGGTGCATAGGCACTGATCAGTGTGGCTTGCTTTCCTCTCAGTTGTGGGAGATGCAGTGTCATGAGTTGGTCATTCACTCCCTTGGGAAGACTGGCAAGTTTGCGGACAAGATGATTTTTAACCACAAAGCCAACTCCAGATTCACGGCGTTCGTTATTGCTGAGTCCACACCAGAAGAATGTATAAGCACCTCCTGTTTCTGTGAGCTGGCCTGCGTTGGCTAGATGAGTTTTACACAGGGCCACAATATCGATGTTAAATCTTGTGAGCTCTCTGGAGACCAGGGCTGTTCTTCTTTCTGGTTGATTTGCTAAGGGGTTGTCTTGAAGTGTACGTATGTACCATGTGCCAATAGTGAGTGGTGTCACCTTATATTTTCTTTGAAATGTTGTTATTCGACAGCATGAAATGGGATCCCCTCCAGCCGCGGTAAGCTGGACAGGGTTCTATAAAGCAACAATGTTTAGGGCACCTTTTTTAGCCCCTTCCTCTTACTACGGAGGTGAGCAGTGTGGTCCTAAAGAGGGCTGCTCAATCACTCAGGTAGATGCCAAATTCAGCTGTTGCTTTGGTCAGCAAGAAGACAACCATTAGACCTGAGTCGCCTCTGTGCAGGTCCACGGCTACAGCTCCCAGTGTATCCACACCTGCTGCTTCGTCGCTCACCCACCACCACAGGACTTTTCACAGGAATTGGGACTTGCACATGAATTGGATTAAAGTGAGGGAGAGGTACGCATAGTCAGCCTCACTCTCTCTTCCCAGATTACATCTTGCTCCAAATAGCAGGACAAGAGTTGAGACAGTTGGAGATAGGCTGGGCACAGTGGTTGACCAGGGCGTCTTTCATGTCTTGCCATGCTCTTAGCATACCACATCGCTTGCAGAGACCACCTTCATGACCATTGTCCTATTCTAGTAGATTTCATCCGCTCAGTCCGCCGGAATCTGTCTTCACATGCTCGGGATAGACAAGTCCCTATCTCACCAAAGGTCAGTGACCCAACGGCTACTCTCAACCTGGTTTGGCCAGCCTGTCGAAGCTGTTGCCCGGGGTGTGGCCGCTGCGCATGCTACAGCTACTAGGAGCCACAGGTGAGAGCTGAGTGATAGGTGGGGACCAAAGGTGGATGAGCTGTCCTCGTTATGACAGCTCGTTTAAGAAAATGCATATAGTTACAAGTAACAGCAGATCTTCAATTCACTGAGGAATTGGGTCTATAAATTTGTCTTTCCACTGTTAAAGGATTAGTCTCTTAGCAATAAGAATGGCAAGGAGAATCCAATTCCATTGTCCAGCTGTGAATTTCAATGTAATAGTTCAAAAGAATATGGACACTGAAAATACTAAACCTTGTCTCAAACTCAAATTAATATATGTAATTGCTTTCTAAAGTTATTATGTTCTAAGAAGAACTGACTGACAGTTTTAGAAGCATGTTACATTCTGCTTGGAGAAATAAAGAATTGAACTTGGGGCATTGTGTATGCAAAGCATGAGCTTCCTCCTTCATCTTCTGCTCTGCCATCCTTCCCTATGTTACTATTTATGCATAATACTGTAAAACATTTTTTTAAAGTTTAAAAAAATAACATTTTTGCAGCACATTGTTACTGTCGAAAAAGTTGACTAATGGCAGACAGATTTGCCAAGAATTCAAATTTATCTTCTGATTTATTTAACCACAATATTGATGAATATTTATAGAGCAGAAATACCTAGTGCATTTCTGTAGCTATAACTATATGCTTTTTCTATAGAATTAAAATGTTTTCGTTCTCTCCCCTTCCCTTCTCAATTTTTATATCACGTTGTTATTCCAGTTCAGTATTTTAAGCCTTGGGCTACACACTTAAGCACCCTAGCTTCTCAAAAGAAGCATTAAAGCCTGCATATTTTTCCTAATCACTAGTCTAAATAATTTGTTGTGAGACTGTGCGGCAGCTCAGATTTAATAGCTTCCTCTGCTTTCAAGCTAACCTAGAAATACATGTCACTAGCCTGAAATTGTCAGTAATGCCAAAAGTATATTTTCTTCAGAGAAGAACATAGTACAAGTTACTCTCCAGCGCATCTGTGGAAAAGTAGCTATTCTTCATGATAAATTGTGTCTCTTGGTTAGTGGCCCTGATCTGTTGCTCCTGAAAGCCTTCCAAACTCTGGAAAAAAATACCATTTGGCCCCAGTGATTTATGAGAGGCACAAACCTGATAACTGAGAAAGCAGTTCCATTCACAGTTGCCAAGAGAAATGACCGGATGGGAGACAGTTGTCCAGCTTTTTCTGGAAGCAGGAGTAAGTGTCTAAAATGTACGTGTGCAGAACTTGATAAAATTCCAGTTGACAATTCTGAGACACTTGACGAAAGAAAGAAAGACGACAACTCCCTCCTAAGCCTTATTGTGGCACTGTGATTATTCACATTAGAATTTAAAAAGAAAAAAGAAAACCTCCTCACTTGCAGGAGGCAGGCTTGTTAGAGCTTGTTAGAAATTCAGACTAGTGGGTATTTGGTCTTTTTGAATAAAACCAGGTCACATCTTTAAAATATATACATATAAAAATAGCCTTGGAAACAGGCAAACCCGAGCCTGTAGTTTTCCCCCACCCACCCCCCCACCCCCATTAGAAACTGTTTTCCTGACCTAGAATAAATTATACCATGTCTTTGGGCTGCAAATGTTGATAAGCCAATTCAGTGAAAGAAAAGTAAGTTTACAAATTTAAGCCCAAGAATATGCAAAAATGATTGCAGCATCAAAAATTAACAGGGTACATTATAGTTACCTCTAATCTTGGTTAATTCCTCAGTTGATTGATTGCACGCATATATTTCAAATGGCCTATTACACAGCCTAATACTGAAACCTAAACTAAAGCAAAGCTGTTATACATTTCATAAGTAGGAAAGTAAATGTGATCTGATTTCAGACAGTTTCAAGACAAAATACTCTGGCAGTTGTGTCTTCCAAAAACTGGGCAACAAACTAATGTGTTGCTTGGAGGTCAGTAGTATGATAGTTAGGCTTTTGTTAAGAGTACAGATGCACCATCTTAGTAACTAGCCGTGGGACTTTTCACTTGCCATAGGCATGTCCACAAAAATGAATGTTTTGAAATACAATTTCTAATTATTTCCAAAAGTGCAGCGCATATGCCCCCTACTGACTTCTACCAATTTTAGCTTTCATTAGAATAACTCTGGACAGAAAAACAACAACAACAAGAAAGGACTAATGCATGTTGTTTATTATTTCATGGATATTAAATTTCTGGATAAGTTGGGTAGTTTTATGGAATAAGTCCTATAAACGTAGTAGGAGTTACTTCTGAGTAAACATAAAATTGACCTGGTACATCTTTAGATTAAAAATAATCAAATCCTTGTTGTCTATTTGTGTTGAGATATGAAATCAAGATTTCAAAACATTGAGAACAACAGCAACAGCACTTTTGTTTTGAAGGGCCACCTCTCACTGCTCCTATGAACCTTCATGACCCCATGATAAATGCTTCTTGGCTTTTAGGTGTCCCCCATTTAACCCTACAGCATTAAATTGGGGGGGGGAATCGAGGGAAGGGTTTTCAACAATGGTACCAATTGCTGCAAGTTTGTTGTAACTCCTAGAGTTAAAAACTGCCTTGCTGATTATCTTGTACCTGTTTATAAAGCCAAGTTCAGTTAGTTAATACAGTAATAGTATTTCCACTTGAATGATTGTAGTGAACTTACCCTGGATCTAAACTAGCATGAATTTCACCTTAAAGGCAAGCAAATTTAGCATTCCTTGCTCACTTTTCTGAGGCTGCAGCAGAGGTAGGTTCCTAACGGTTCTAACCGGTTCTTTAGAACCGTTAGTAACTCGGTGATGACGTCACAGAGCCGGTTCTGTCGGTGTCTCCATGGGCGCCGCCATCTTGGATTTTGCTTCTGCGTATGCGCAGAAGCAAATTTTTTATTGCTGCGGGCGCGCGTGCATGGCGTGACCCTGAGCAAACCGGCAGCAAAAGGATCCAGAACTCACCCCTGGGCTACAGATTTAATTAGATTGATAGTTTCCTTCAAGAAGCTAAAAAAAATCTGATCAGTTAAGCATCATTCAAGCAAATTGCAGACATCCTTTGAGTTATCCATATTGCTGTGTATCACATTTAGGTTTAGGTATTTTCTCCTCCCAGCACTACCACCTTTACGTGCAGCTGTGTGTAGTCTATGCTGGGATGAATTGACTTATTGTATAGTCTCCAAGGCATGCATAGATGCCAGAAGAGACAAGTAGGACAGAATTTTTCTTTAAAAATGTAAATTACATAGAAGAGGAAGAATTGGTGTGCGTGCTTTTTCTCAGCTTGGACTTGACACCTGGAATCTGCCCAAATCCCTTTTCTGCATGATAACTAATAATGATAGATGAGCTCTAGCCTCTGTTGCACCCCACCCTAGTTAGTAAACAGTGTTGTGGGTTTCAGTATATCTCCTGCATTTTCTTCAATTGTATTAATCAAAAACATCATCAAATTAACATCAAAAACATGATTGTAACATCAAAAACATCATCAAAAAAGCTCAACAAAGAATGTTCTTTCTACGCAAACTCAGAAAGCTCAAACTGCCTAAAGAGCTGCTGATACAGTTCTACAGAGGAATTATTGAGTCTGTCATCTGCACCTCTATAACTGTCTGGTTTGGTTCTGCAACCCAACAAGACAGACACAGACTTCAGAGGATAATCAGAACTGCAGCAAAAACAATTGCTACCAACCTGCCTTCCATTGAGAACCTAAATACTGCACGAATAAAAAAGAGGGCCGCGAAAATATTTACTGACCCCTCGCATCCTGGACATACCCTGTTTCCCCCAAAATAAGACATCCCCTGATAATAAGCCCAATCAGGCTTTTGAGTGCATGGCAATAAGGCCACACACTTAGTTCAGGGTTCAAAAAATATATAAGACAGGGTCTTATTTTCGGGGAAACACGGTAAATTGTTTCAACTCCTACCCTCAAAATGATGCTATAGCGCTCTGCACACCAGAACAACTAGACACAAGGACAGTTTTTCCCCTAATGCCATTACTCTGCTTAACAACTAATTCCTACAACACTGTCAAATAATTTACTAAGACTGTATTACTATTATTCTTCTCTCCCATACTAGTATCTATCTCTTCCCACTTATTACTTCCCACTTATTACTAGAACCATGTTGCTTGTATCTTTCAATTACCGTATTTTTCGGAGTATAAGACGCACCTTTTTACCCCCCCAAAAGAGGGTGAAAACTTGGGTGTGTCTTATACAGCAAATGTAGCCCCAGCCACCCCCATCCTTTGGCCTCTGTCTTCCAGCAATTTACCTGCTTGCAGCAAACAGGGAAGAGCCTGTTAAGCCAAGCAAGTCATTAGCAGCTTCCCGACCCCCAGCTGATTTGCCACGTGCTAAAATGAAACTGAAACTAGCTGCAAAGAGGCAAATAGCTGGGAGAGACACGCAGATTTTTATTTTCTGCTGAACTGGATGCAAGAGGGTAAGTGAATAACTATAAATGTCAGTAGAATGTTCAAATTATTAGACTTATTTTTTAAAGACTGCTTTATTATTTTTCTAGACAACTTAACAAAATAAAGAAGCTTTTTAAAATAAATGCTTGCTCTGAAGAGGTCCAGTGCTATTGTATCTTCTTTTAAATAATAGAGAATAATGTATACTTCCAGAAATTTTAATTAATTTTAACAGCTCTGTACAAGTATAGTCTGAAATGTAACAGTGTCCTGTTTAGTATTAAGATAAAGCAGCTGAGTTAAATCCTGACTTACCTTGGAGTAGATCTATTTAAATAATTGGGAGGAGTTAGTGTGACTACATTTAAGAAAACTTTCTGGCATAATGTACATTTCTCCAATTCTTTGCTATTTCTATGGGTCAGGCACACATGCACAGAAATACACAGCAAACAGTGTATATCATCTGTGCTGTTTGCTGTTTGGCAAATTGCTTGGAGGCAATTTCCTTGTTTTCCTCCCCCAAAACTAAGGTGCGTCTTATACTCCGGTGCGTCTTACACTCCGAAAAATACGGTATATTGTTTTTACTTGTTTCCTAGTATGATTTGATAGATTATTAGTAACCTTGACTATCACTAAGTGTTGTATCTTTTTATTCTTGATGAATGTATTTTATTCTCCTTATGTACACTGAGAGCATATACATCTAAGACAAATTCCTTGTGTCACGCCTGGCCAATAAAGAATCCTATTCTATTCTAATTCTAATTCTAATTCTATTCTATTCATTATTTATTTATCTCAAAGAGGATGGAAAAGGTAGTTGTTTAAGAATGCAGAGAAGCAGCATTCTTTGCAATAATTTTTTTTATAGGAGCAGAGCAGGCAGAGCTGGGGGACAGAGTTAAAGGCTTCATCCTGGAGCTGAGCGGGTGTGACCAACCCAAGGTTACCCAGCTGGTTTTTGTGCCTAAGGTGGAACTAAGACCCCATGGTCTGCTGGTTTCTAGCGTGATAGCAATAGCACTTAGACTTATATACCGCTTCATAGTGCTTTTACAGCCCTCTCTAAGTGGCTTACAAAGTCAGCATATTGCCTCCAACAATCTGGGTCCTCATTTTACTGACCTCAGAAGGATGGAAGGATGGGTCAACTTTGAGCCGGTCAGAATCAAACTCCTCGCATTGAGCAGTGAGTTAACCTGCAATATTGCATTCTAACTACTGTGCCACCAAGTCTCCTTAACCACTACAGAAAACTGGCTCTTTAAATTCTATACTACGTATACTATCAAATCAGGCTGCCTGATCAGGACGTCATTAAATCCCTCCTGCTCTTCCTTCCCCAGTTCCTTACAGTAATTCTCTCAGATCTAATCTTATGCTACAATTTCAAAAGGTAACAGAAATTGCTTTAGGTAATGATAGCCTTAAGTGGTTTTCTACTGATCAGTACCTGAGAAAGAAGATTTTCATCATATTAAACAACACAGCGCCTCCTTAAGAGACAACAGAATCACTTACTTCTTCCGAATTCTTCACAGAAGATGTGAGGAATACACAATATGAAATTCATAATAAATTTCTGAGTCTGCTACCAGAGAAGATGATGCTTAGCTAATATGAATATCTTTTAATAGGATTTGGATAAATTTATTGAGGAAAGGCTACTCATCATGATGATATATGTTACCTCAAGGATCAAAACCTATGAATGAAAACCAGTTACTGAGCGGCGGGGGGGGGAGGGATCAATAAGAGATTATTTCCTCCTATTTCTCAACTTCCCAGAGGCATTGAGTGCTGTGAGAAATAGGACACTACCAGGGGTGGGTTCCACTTACCTTCACTGCCGGTTCGCATCGCAACATTTCGCACATACGCGCGCATCGCCTTGTGCCATTCTGCTTCCGCGCATGCTCAGTAGCTATAATCAGTGTTAGAACCCTGTTCAAACGATTGGGTGTGCTAATATATAATTAAGCCACAAATCATTGTTATGTGTATATTGCTTTAAATGCATTGTGGATGATTACTATATAAGCAAGCAAGAGAGCATGCTCAATGTGTTAGTGGTTCATGGTTGGTGGTTGTGTTTGACGGTGTGTTCCGGATTGAAGATTCTCTGCTGATTTACTGATAAGTAGATTACTTTATGACTGAGTGGAATTGCTGTGAAGAGAAGAGTAACTACTGTGATAGTATAGAATTAAGTAATAGCTGTAATCTTTGTTTGTGAGTTAAAACAAAGATAGGCAAGAAGAAGAAACTTCGCATTGACTGAATAACTGTGTATGACTTGGACTTCCTATTTAACTTTGCTACTATTCAAGTAAAACTATTTTGTACATACTAAACGTATTCTGTTTATTGACTGAATAGCATTCATATCAAACTGCAACACCATTACTACAACACATTTCGCTGTGTATGTGCTTAACAGCACAATAACTCCTTAACAATCAGCCCAAAACACAGCTGAGGAGCTGAACAGCTGTGCTTTGGGCGAAGGAATAAAGATAAGTATAAACCCGGGGGTGGGTGGGAGGGCCCTTTTTAAAGCAGCAGCAGAGGAAAAACTTCCAAACAGTAAAAAAAATCAGAAAAAAATCCCCTCCAAAAAGATGGCGGCGCTCACGGACCGGCACCGACCGAACTGGATCCGTGACTCCATCGTGACATCACCAGCGGGTCGCTACCGGTTCAGGTGATCCGGTCCAAACCGGGAGGAACCCACCCCTGGACACTACAGTAGACAAGTCTTTGGTCTGGTCTCTAAGTGCATTTCTTACATTTTTCCTCCTCTTTCTGTTACTGCATGCATACATGAGTGCTCTTTGCCAGGAGCCTTGCTGTGACATAAAATCCCTCCTTGTGTTTAATTCTAAATACATTTATTTTACTACAGATATACATAGATCATGTTAGGGTGGTTTCTTTGCCTTGTGCTTACTGTTTTGTAACAACCGAGCCACTGTGATTTGCAAAAATAATGGTTTATGACTTAAGTAGGATGTGTGAACCATGCTTCAGCTTTTAATTGCAGTTACATATCATCCACTCCAGAAATGACCAACCTTAGTGGTTCTTTTGTACTAGAAGTCATTTCCAGAGGTTTGGTCCACATATAAGAAGTATAATAGTTGTTTGTCCTTGATAGCCCTACAGAGATTCAATTACATTTGGCTTATAAAGCAACTGTAAGTAGGTGAAGAATTGGTAGAAGGATTAAATGGAGATATCACACCACCAATATATTAAGCTTAGTAAGTGATAATTACAATTATTAGCTCAACTTTAAGGCATAATGAGTGTCACTAGCAAATACTACTTAGGTAAATGAAAATGATGCCCCCCCCCCAAATACTTTGATTACACACACAGGCAAACATACCTGATTTGTACCTCTCACTGACTGTTTGATTTTAGCTTAAAACATGTTTTATGAACTCGGGCAATTGTAAAATATTCAATAAACAATTATCAAATTGTAGCTTAGTTCCTAACTTGATCTTAGACATAAACACATGCATAAAATAGGAACTATAACAGTGCCAAGGAATAATAAAAATAGAGGGCTACCATCAATAGAAAGGGGTCCATATTTAATCCCAGGCATTTCTAGTTAGGGAAGTAATAGAAGCTTTTGGCCTGTGTTATAAAATGGATGGGCATCTTAGCAGCAATATGATGGGCATCTTAGCAGCAATATGCTGTGTGGTTAGCAGCAATATGAACCTAACAGTGATTCATAAGTAAAAAGTTACTTTTTCCCTGTACTATATAAGGAAAATATGACTTATCAGGCAAGGCACATACTAATGCGCAATATTTCATTATGTAGTACCTTTAATTTCAATCAAATTTCTGTTGTTGTACAATACCTTTTATGCTGGCTAATCTATCAACCCAAGTAATTTAACAATCTGCGGGGGGGGGGGGGGCGACCCAAAGCTTTGTGTTAATATTGTGATAGTTTTAATCTAGTGAACAGCTGTATGTATGCAGTACCTGGCTTTTGTTTTGCATTTCTTTCATTTGCTGTGTGTCAGATGTTTTTACGACTGATAGATAATAGGAAGCTTTTAGAAAGCCAGGCTCTTTGGTAAACAAAAGAGGATTCATTCCCTAAAGATTTCAGAGAGGAATGTCTAAAGGCCATTATTTATTGTGCAATAAATGCTCAATCATTTGGGAAATCCAGATGTTCTTTCCAAATGCAGCCCAGCTGCTACACATGTGGGGAAATTATCTTATTATTGAATTAAGATTGCACTATTTTATTTCTGAAATCCTTGAAATGTATATTAGGGACCTGGCAGCACTATTCCCTCTAAGCTGCGCGGCCGCGTGGCCACACACATAATGAGAGAACGCCGTGCAGAAGTTTCTAACTTCCGCGTGGCATTTTCTAATGGCAGAGGCCGCGCGCCTGCGCAGCCGCGCACATGAAAAGAGAACACCGCGCAGCAGTTTCTAACTGCCGTGCGCCGTTTTCTGATGTTACAGGGAACGTTGCCTGGCAGTGGTCCAGAAATGGGTAGCTGAAGTGATGGAAAGGTTGGAACAATTATGTACAAGGAAATATTTCAATGTTTTGCCATTTTAGTTTAGGGGGGAAAAAGAGCAAGAGCAAAATATATACATAATGTATAGTAGCATAATGTGGGAGAAGCTGCAGAGAAATGCAAATCTAATCCTGACAAAGGGACTCCTCAGGAGCCATTAAAAGACATAAAAGACAACTCAGACCTGGGAAAGAGGAAGAAACTTAACATAAGTGAAGGCTTTGAGTCTGATTGGCATAAGAGAAAGCAGAGGGAAGACTGTTGTTATCTCCTCCTACAACAGACCTCTACAACTCAGGATGGGAAGAGCCACATTGATAAATTAAAAATAATTGCAAGCCATAAAGGAATAGTTATTGCACTGAATTGTTTGGTGACTAGCAGCCTTGTGACAGTGAGGAAGCTGGCCATGTCAGGCAGGCATTGGAGTCTTTCCAGGCAGTGGTGGCAAATCATTCCTGGCGGTGGCAGCAATGGATTTATTGAATTTTCAAAAAGCACCTGGCTGTACAAGGCTGCTTGGCAGGCTGCATGTTGTTGTACAGGCCTGTCCTGCAACAATAAAGTAGCATTCTTGTGATCCTTGTAATGTAAGGTGACCAGATTTTAATATTTGTAAAGTGGGACACCATTGACGGGGGGGGGTGTTTCTAGGGGAGCAAGACGGGAGGGGTCCGTCTCTCTTATCCTGCAGCTTTGTGCACACACACCCCAAACACCCCCCTTCATCGCAGCCAGGGGTGGGTTCCTACCGGTGCGGTCTTGCCTGTTCATCGCCGCAGAGCCGAAGAAGCTGGTGGCGTTCACGGCGCGGGGCTTCCCCGGCCGCCGGGATGCCGCCATTTGCTTTCTTTTGCCCTCTGCACATGCACAAAGCGTTCTGCTTGTGCAGAGGGCAAAAGAACGCAAATGGCGGCGTCCCGGCGGCCGGGAAAAGCGGGCGGGGGAAGCCCCACACCGCGAACGCCACCAGCTTCTTCGGCTCTGCGACGATGAACAGGCAAGACCGCCGCTGCCCCTCTCACTGCCCTCCCTCCCCGCCTGGCAGGAGGAGGCAGGCGAGGCAGGAGGCAGAGGGGTGTGCAGGGCAAATTCAAATTCAAAAAGCGGGACTTTTTTTAAATGCTGCGGGACGCGGGACAAATAATTAAAAAGTGGGACTGTCCCGCCAAAAGCGGGACATCTGGTCACCTTATTGTAATGTCTGTTTCCTGACCTAGCCTATCTCAAAGGACTGACAGATGTCGAGGAAGAAATTGATCTCTTTCCCTCCCTGTTTTAAAAGTGGGATCATCTACAGAAGCTGGATTTGGTAGGATAGATGCATCTTCACACAGCATAGGGTTAAACCAGGGGTGAAATTCAAAAATTTTCCCTACCGGTTCTGTGGGTGTGGCTTGGTGGGCATGGCAGGGGAAAGATACTGCAAAATCCCCATTCCCTCCCCACTCCTGGGGGAATGATATTACAAAATCTTCATTCCCAGCCCACTCTGGGGCCAGCCAGAGGTGGTGTTTGCCGGTTCTCTGAACTACTCAAAATTTCCGCTACCGGTTCCCCAGAACCTGCTGAATTTCACCCCGGGTTAAACCATTAAGTTTCTCATGATTGTCATAAATGTAGATTGCTTTAAGGGAGAGTGGACAAATTCTTTATAGAGGATAAAGCTACTAGCCATGATGGTTACTGGGGAGGCAGTATGTTGTGCACTAGCAGGGAGAGAGGTCTGTTGTCCTCAGGCCTTACTTACAAGCAATTAAATTTGTGTGACAGATCCAGGCCTAACACCAATCATTTATACCAGTGAAATGTACCCATTGGAATTGTCCTAATCAGTGATAAAACAAAAGGTGAACAGAGTTAAAGAGGAGTCAGATGAATGAGAAAAGACTTCTTGCATTTCTTTCTTGTATTGTTTTTATACATGAGCAAACTAGCTTGAATTTTAATAAGCGCCTGTCTCCAGGATTTTCCGATTTGCCTGGAGTTCCTCCACAGGTTAATGATATGATTTGGAAATACCTTTTGCTACTAGATGTGCATTTCTATTGCAGTTAATTGGGCCTCTTCATTCTCATATCAGCAAAATATGTTGGAATGCTCAGTTTGTTCTGCTTATGATATTCATTATTTTTCAGAACTCCCCATGTCCCTCTCATTCTTTTTTCTTTTTTAAAAATCCTCAAACTATCATAATCCTCCCATTCCCGCTCATATAAAGTGATTGCCATGTCTGTCTGCTTCTGATGCCTTTTCATACATTTCTATTCTTTATTCTCCATAATATTTAAATCATTGCATGGGAATCAAGAACTGTATCCAATGCCAACAGTTTCAGAGACACAATTCCTTTATCATCACAAGGGCAGAAAAGTTGCTGAAAATAATTTCTAACATATCATTCTGTTCAGTAGTGGTATTCACTTACCTTCGCTACCGGTTTTGACATGGGAGTGCGTTCACTTCGCTTGCGTGTGCTGCTTCTGTGCATGCGCAGAACTTTCTGCGCATGTGCAGAGCGTCCATGATGACGTCCGGGTGGGTGGGCGGAGCCTCCCGCCACCGCTGCTACCGGTTCGCCAAAACTGGTGCGAACCGGTCGAATACCACCATTGATTCTGTTCCATATCATTTTTAGTAATATGGCAAGAGTTTCCATAGGATCATCTGCTTAGAGTTCACTGGTTTGAAGTGCTACAGAAATGTAATAAATATTAGATTATTTCCCACAGCAAGATTTAGCATCAATTAGAGATGCATTTAACAATCTGATTATAGATTCACACTGATCCAAGCTTGCATAGATTATAATTTTTTTTAAAAAAAAGAGCTGATGCAATTTTTCAGACTAGTCATGACAAAATAGAGAATGAAATGATACAACACCCTCCCCCACCCCATAAAAATACCATATTTGAAATTTCAGAAATGGGTGAGGTGAAAACATTAAGAAGTGACAGGGAGAACAACATGGAGATAATGAATCAATATAGCCCCTATAATCTGTGCTTCTGTGAAATTAATAAGTAGACCTCTTCCTTTATTGGGGTACAACCAATACAATTTACAAAAGAAAACTTTAAAAAAATGTGCTGCTATTGCAAAACTTCCTGTGGCTTAATTTAGTTTATTTATATTGGGAAGAGTTGCTGTATCAGGATGTGCTTTCAATTTGATGGTAGTTTTAATGGATCTAGGGGCCTGCAGGCTAGGGGGTATCTCTAAATATAATAAAAGCCATGTATGTTTCTAATGAGAGCCAAGGAAAGGTGGGGGAAAGATCTGTACTTATTTGTCTCTCATCAATCTTGGCTGCTTGTTTGGGGAGTTGCTTTTTGGAAAGCAGAACTATACAACGTTTTGCTTAGTTGTATAGTTCTGCTTTCATTCATGGTTCCTCTATCTTTTCAATCAGTTTGTTTGCAGATGATTGAATGCTAGCTTTGATATGAACCTAGTGCAGTTTACCTATTCACTCCTTATTGTGTTGCCTTTATTAAAATGAAAATCCTTTCTTTTGTTATTTCAGTTTTTTAAAAAAGAACTCTAGCTCTATTGATCACACTAGTTCCCTGCCTAGAGTATAACATCAGCTAACCCTGGTTAAGAGGGAAAATGGGAACCATTTATTTATGATTGGTCTTAACAAAAGATCTTCAGCTCCATCTAGATTCAGGTTTGGCAATTCTCTTTCAAGATCAGGTAATGGCCATGTAACTATTGGTCTGGGTAGGCACCAGGAATCCAGAGAAAGAGAGTGGGAGGATGGCAGTTCTGATTGGCTTGTATGGCTCATTTGTAATAGTCATGCCTCTTCTTTCTCCAGTAGCTGCAAAATATCTTCATGGGCAAACTTCTATCATTAACCCAGATAATTAAACATTCTGTTTATTAGTGCAAGATCCTAAAGTAAATAAGAAGAGTGAACACTATTTTTGCTTATTGATATAGCCACCCCACTGATCTATGCAGCCACACTGTACCATTTCTTATTACCTATGCTTGGATTAGCCTTCTGCTTTTATTTCCATCTCCCGTGTTGTAATGAGAGAAATCCATTGGATTTTTCATGATAGCACTTCACCCTCTTACACAAGAGGTTACTGTTTATTTAAGACACAGTGCTACATCTTCTCAGTAAGTATTACCTTGAATGTATTGAATTCTAGCTTCTTTTGTTGATTTATTGCTTGGTTGCTCTAAATTTTCCCTAGTTGTTTGTACCAGAAAAATAATAATGAAATAAATGTTGAATTATAGTCTGTTAAAGAAAATGTTACACAGTACATGCTTTGTCTGACTACTTATCTGTTGTTTTCCATTTGTCTTCCTCTGCTAAATGTGGGCTGAGTCATAATACCTTGTATAACTATGTACATTTGATGGAACGCATGTTTAAGTGGAGGCCTATGTGTGGAATTAAAGTTGTGCTAAACTATCAAAAAGCTCTGACCCATATATATCTTGTGGAGGTAGCCAAATCATCTACCTTAGCTAGCTCTAAACAACTGGGACCCTTCCATGTGAATTGCAATTAAAGTAGCTCTGGTTTTAATATTGTCATACTTTTCTAGGTCAAGGCCACTATTTTAGAATATGAATTCATTCTCTTGAGCTCTAATTAGAACCTGTGCTATTTAAATTCTAGATCACTCATGGACAACCTAGCAGGCTACTTTCTCTGGCCTGTGACAGGGATATTTTTCTCTACTACCCACTTTATCAGCAGTGAAAAAGAGATTTATCTCTTAACTATTATCTAGAAGAAAAACAACAGCCCTTGTTCAGGATTCTTTGCTCCAATATTTATAAAATATTGGAATAAAAACAGCAAAGTAGCATGAATCCAGGGAGTAAAATTGTGGGTTTAAATCCCATCTCCTTCCCAACTATCTTGAGGGATGTAGGAGAGAGAGAAAATGATATCTGAACACTATTTCTCTGGATAATCCAGACACAAACAGCAGTTAAATACAGATTTCCTCCCAACCAAACATCATCTTCCCTACCCACCACCACAACCTTTACTTTTATTTTCCTTTATTTTTAATTTGTGAGAGAGGAGCAGTTCTTAATAGTTGTTGGATCTGTACTTATTTTTTTAAAAAAATGCAATGTTCTTTTGCTGCTATAATTGTTCTGTAGAAAGGCTTGCAGCTGGAGTGCCATGAAATCATAAAGCATACTAATGATAATCTATGGTTGGTTATGGGTGCTGCATTGCAATAAGGCTTGCCCTGTCCATGTTAGGGACATGTGCTGAATCTCAGCCAAAGCAGCAAGAGTTTCAATCCCTGGTTTGATCTCCCCAGTCTGAGACCTTGCTTGGCAAATGAACTGCCAAGAATTCATAGTTGTTTTTTCTTCTTACACTCCTTCACCAAGGTGAAATTAGAACAAAGTATTTAAAAAGATATTGATTGAACCAGATATTTTTGTTTAGTTTAACAGAAAATAGTACTAAGTACTAAGCCCAATAGAAATCCAAACAAAATACAAAAAGACCTTGAGAAGTAGGGATCTGAGTAGAGATGTAAAATTTCCAGAAATTTTGAAGCTCGGAAAAAAACCTGGGGTTTTTTTTTGTTGTTGTTGTTTTTTTTCAGGGGGGAGGGACGGAAATTTTCGGAAAAATTGAAAAAAATGCTACATTAGCACTTTTTTGTCTTTTTAAGATTGAAAGTCATTCTGTTACTTTAGGAACATAAAATATGACTATGGACAATTTGACTTGGCATAAAATTATCACAACTAACATATTAAAAATATAGTGTAGCCAAACAATTATCACAAACAGAATTTACTTTTTTATAATATTTATTTGTAATTGTAACAAAGGGAGCAACAATCTCCTGAACTGCTTATTAGTTTATGTGGAACAGCCAAAGAGCCTCCACAGAACAATTTTCAAAACCAAAAGTAACAATTTTTCATATTTCCTCTCCTCGGTATTAAATAAAAATAAAAACCCCATTCTCATAAGTCCCTTCATTCAGCACAGGTCCTTTTTGTTGTTCTGTATTTTCTTCCAATGCTTTTGAGGCCTAGTGAAGAGGACAGAACAAACCAAACACACCCACTAACATGCAAAAGCAAAACCGAAACCTTTTTCTTGTTACAATAGCAGCACCTCCTAAAGGAAGAAATGCATACTGTTCTTGCATTGGAGGGTTCAGTTTGCTACCTAGGACTTGCTTGTCCTCACTCAGTGCACAGAAATTAGAATAATCTGATTCTAATCTGATATCATACATTTTTTTAGAAATGATTTGGAAAATATTTGAACACCCTGTCTTAAAATATTTTATTCATCATGTTAAAATAAAATATTCCACAATGTCTTTTTTCTTTTTTCAATTTTTCCAATTTTTTGAAAAAAAAAAAGCCTTCAGGAAAAAAACGGAAAAAACCTGGGTTTTTTCCGAATTTTTCCAGTTTTTTTCCGAGCCTTCACATCTCTAGATCTGAGGCACTTGACACATGCGTAGAGAAGAAGCTGTTCATCAGTTCTGCTGGCTAGCAGACCTTCCATTTTGTAAAGATTGCTGAGAGATGTGGACAAAAGCAAGTAAAAAAACTTTAAAGGACAATGAGGCGATGTGATGAGAAATTATTCTTCAGGTTAACGTGGCTAACTTTGGGCTTTCTCTTCTCAGGGACACCTTCCCGTGATGTCGTCCTGGTTTCAGTCATCATCACCATTAGCCTTAGTGTCACCATTGTCCTGTGTGGAATTTGCCAGTGGTGTCAGCGCAAACTGGTAAGTTGTTGTTATATATGATCAGCTACACAAAGGAGGAAGCCCCAGAGAGATGGGAAGAGAAGCGGTTGTGTTTTCTTGGCAAACCACCTATTTAAAGGCATGGAGACCCCACAGAAATTATGAAATATTTTATTTATTTATTTATTTATTTATTTATTTATTTATTTATTTATTTATTTATTTTTGTCAAGTACGTGTTGGCAATATACATAGATATAACATTGTTTATATACATATGCATATACATATGAGAAGCTCCTTCTGTGGAGGGGGGAAGACTAAAACAGGAGTTTAATTGTAAATAATAGCAAGATGATGATCATGGGATATAATGCCGCCAATTACAATGGGTCTGCATATTTATTTTAATCACACTAATTTAAGATCAAGAGCTTCAGGAAAAGAGTCGAAACCAAACTTTAGATTGGAAAGAAGACAGAAGTGGAAAGAGGCAAACAGATGAACATCACAGGGATATCTGTCCTTTAAAGACAGAACAGTGTGGGATTAAAAGATCAGAGTCCTTGTGGGACATTGTGCTCTTTCATCTTGCCACCCAAATTAAGGTGCATATTGATTAAGACTGACTATGTTATTTGGGAAAATGAACCAGAATGCACTTATCTTAATATTTTACAGTAAAAATACAACAATAATAAATAATAATTTGTTGGGGTTCTCTCTTTTCATGATATGCTAACACCTGCTGCTTAAAGTAGTAATCTTATTCAACACAATGGGATGATGCTGGAAAAAAAGCATGAATTGAGGTTTTGGAAGAAATCAAACCTGGGCATCTGATGGCGTCCTCCCTTCTGCGAATATAGCTGAAGACAAAGGGAGAAGATGCACATGCTAAGCCAAGAATAATGAAAGGAGGTGTCTCTCCTTAACGCTTCTTTTATGTCAAACGCAGTGACAGTATCCAAGGCTGAGAGGTGTATATAAGGACATCGTGGAGTTTTAAGCTGTTTAATACTTTCCCTTGAAAAATTGTACTCAGTCCAAGGCTATATGATGGGGTGGGGTGGGAGAGGGATAACTCCTTTATTGTAAAAGGGGAATTCAGGGAAAGGGGAAAAAGAAATGAGCTAATTGGGGCTTTTCTGCTCTGTAGCCTTAAGCCGCTTAACTCCCATGTGTAAATTGGCTGGATAAAGCTCTCCATTATTTCTGCTTGTTGGAAGCTGGTTGTGAAGCATGATCACGTGATTGCGGGACACAGCCACAGTCGTAGATATGCGCCGGTTGCAAAGTGTCTGAATGGCAATTTTGTGACCCCAAGATGCTGCAACAGTCATAGGTGCAAGGACTGATCAGGAAGCTGTTGTTTTCTTCAACCAGCATAACTTCAAATGGCCGCTAAATGAGGCAGTCAGTAAGCAAAGTCTGTAGTACAAAGTAGCAGGAAAGTTCTCAACAGTTCGTTAGTCAAGCAACCTGAGATAAAAGAAGAACATTAATCTCACCTTTCTGTGGCAGAAGAAAGATGCCACTGCTAAATAATCAGGTATTTGTTTTTTTGTTTAATCCAAATTTGGGAGCTAGATGGAGAAAACTTAATTTAGTCTTGAAGACATCCTGCCCCTTTGTTTGAAAGTGTCCTTTCTAGGCAATGTCTTATAATGGTATTTTACATAATCTGTAGACAGTCCACGTCTCTTTTGTCAAAGTTGCTTATCGGTTGACTCTTTCATTCTCATGCACACCAGTCACAATCTTTTGCACCTCTACGCATGTCATTTTCTTTCCAGCAGATAGCCTCATTGTTGCTGTTGTGAATGCTACTTAAAATACATAGGAGTCACAATGCAAGCACAGAAGAAGAATACAGACTGCCCCGTTCAGGTGCCTTGTAAGCCTCATAAACCCAGATTCTCAGAGCAACTCCAGAAATGCTGGCAGATGGCCATTTTCAGTGCGACAGAATGGGAGGCATATTAAATGCACAAGAGATAACTTTATTAACAGTAATTGATCCAATTTCCTTTAAATTAAGTCTAATATAGTTTTTTCCCCCTTAACATAACCATTTCCTTCTCCTGATCTACCTATTTTTGGGAGAAAGGCTGCTGTCAAGCTTTTCAAGACCTGGATCTTGGTCTTAAACAGACTGTACTATAGGTTGAATTGATGGTCTGATGCTGAAGGCGTGTTTAGTAGCAGATATCATACATCCACTCTATTTAATGTTAATTATATGCAGTATTTTTTTTCTTAATATGCTATCTTTAAATTTGTCAATTTGTAGCATTTGTCAATAGTTACAGAATTCCCCAACATAATTCTCTGTTATGGCTTTGTGACCTTTTAAAAAGGCATTAGAAACTGTCTCAATATATTACTTCAAGAAAGAGGAGTTAGTAGATAATTCCCCCACTTTTATTTGTATTTTATTTGCTATGCTTCATTTTCATTAGAAATGTATTATTATTATTTTTAACTGTAACCACTTCACTGACCTAAGACACTGTTGAAAGAGTCAAGAAAATTGGAAATGCATGTCTAACCTCATTTATGTTTAATTAAAAAGAAGGCAGGGAACAGAATTACCCCATTATAAGAAAACTGTAAAATCTCTTTCTCTTTTTCATTAAATTTAGAATGAATTGCCTGCTAGGCCATTACTTAATGTGCCCTTGTCCATAAGTGCTATAATGTGGCACATTTCTCACATTTGTATTGACCTCTGCTCAAGATGCTCCTGGCTGCATGCAACCTCCATGTGGGATACACTAGGCCAGGGGTGGGCAAACTATGGTTCTTTGAGGACCTGTGGACTTCAACTCCCAGAATTCCTGAGCCAGCCATGCATGGCTAGCTCAGGAATTCTGGGAGTTGAAGTCCACAGGTCCTCAAAGAACCATAGTTTGCCCATCCCTGCACTAGGCCACCCAATGAGGTTATGAAGTCTTTTCTTGACTGTTTATTACATCACTCTTCTCCTGCAAGGTATCCTCCGGTTAAGTTAGGTTGTAACTCCTAGAATTCCATTCTGTGAGCTGTTCACGGTGGCTAGAAATTACAATGGCAACGTTTACAGTTCTTCCAAATACTGTAAAGCTTTCTGGCAGCTGGCAAATCTTTAAATTCCAGGATAAAAACTATCAGTACAAGTAAGGGTGTGCTGCTATTTCATGAACAAAGGGCTCTCCAGTCATAGATGGGGAAAGAAATGGAAGTCGTTATATGATAGTCCAGAAAAACAAAGACACCATGTTTTTCTCACTTTTTCTTTCTTGGTATTCTTCAAGAACCAAGGCAGAGAAGTGTGATTAGGTAACAATGCAGGCAACCCGCTCTCACTCAGCACTTTCTGAACTACTTCCCCTACCAGACATCTCTTATCATAGGTTTGAACTACCACCCTTGTGGTACCTGCATTCCTTCCTTCATCCTTGCAAATATGACCAGACTGCCGTAGTAGATGCTTCTGCAGTATTTCTCTTCACATTGTCTCAGCTTTTAGATCGGGGTGTCAAACTCAAGGCCCGCAGGCCGGATCCGGTCCACGGGGTGCTTAGATCTGGCCCGCGGGCCCGCCCTGAAAACAGCAAAGGAACGGCCCACGCTCCATTTTCCCTGGCAGAGGGTGCAGGACATTGAGCTGGCCATGCCCACCCCAGCCACGCCCACTCGGCCCCTCGAGGTCAAACACAATCCTGATGTGGCCCTCAATGAAATCGAGTTTGATACCCCTGATTTAGATGGTTTTATTTATTTATTTGTGACATTTATATACCGCCTCACAGTGCAAGCACTCTCTAAGCGGTTTACACCAGTAAGCAATGTATATTTATATTGCCCCCAACAATCTGGGTCCTCATTTTACCTACCTCGGAAGGATGGAAGGCTGAGTCAACCTTGAGCCGGTGAGATTTGAACCGCTGACCTGTGGATCACAGTCAGCTAAAGTGGCCTGCAGTACCTGCCTCTAACCGCTGCGCCACGTCGGCTCTTGTGTTATACTGTAATATTTTAAAACAAAACATAAGTTGTTCTGACACACACATGCCCCTCACCAATTTAACAGTAGACTCCCTCAAACTCCCTCCACCATGTTCTTGAACAAAAACAAAGGGGAAAAAAGGCATAAGAGACTCAAATAATGAGAAGAGCAAGAATTTCTATATTTTCAGAGATCTGTATTTGCAAATAATTTTGCAGATGCTGACGTTTCAGGGATTCACGTTTAGTGTTACAGATGAAGATTGGAAAAGCAAAACCATAGCAACTCAGATGCAGTGTTGTGCAATTGTTTAATAGCAATCTGAATGTTTCTGCAATTTCAAAATCTTTGTCTAACTCCCATGTTTGCAGTCTAAGTAAAGCTTTGATTAGATATTGTGATCCAACGTGCACATAGATTTGCTCAATATGCTACCTCACAGAGCAGCAGAGGGGTAATATGGTATGTGCCCTCTTGGCACCTTATGTCTTATAACACAATAAAAGCTACAAAAATATTTAGCATAAAGTTTATGACTTTACTTCATTAGATTTTTGAAGTATTACACCAGGTCAAGACCCCCACATATATACGGCAATGGGAAATGGAATTCAGGAAGCATAGTTAAAAGTTAAACCTATGTAGCATTATTGTACCATCTTTAGGCAGTGTTGATGACAACAAAAATATCCTATTTCTCGGAAGACATAAGAAAAAGCCAAGTGTTCTTATTAAAACAATTTATTCAATTCAGAGTAGACACTACCCAACCCTCAACTGACTCTCCATTTTATAATAGCTCAGATTTTTATAATTATCTATTTTATAGTAGATTTTTTAGAGAAATATCTGTGCATCTTGGGTTATGTTGTAGTAACTGCATCTTGGATGCTCATCGCCTTGACTATAATATCTACCTGACTACAATATCTACTCATTAGAGTGTTCTACTTCAATATGTTTCCTTAACTGTCTTTTTCAAAGTTAGCAGTTAGTTATATTTTATTCAACTGAATAAGCTTTGAAAAATGCATAAGATTTTCCCAGGCTCCAGGCAATCAAGGCAGCTGACCAAGATCCCAACTGTGTAGAGGAGCCAGATGGTATTTGGTTTCCAGCATTTGTAATAGATGGCTTTAAATGGGTGTGTATTGTTAGCTCTAATTTCATGTTCAGAAAAGAATATTGTTTGGAAATAGATTTAATTTTTGTCGAGATGTTTCTCTTGCTATTTGTGGCACTTAATAAATGAGTAGGTTTACCATGCAATCCTGAAATTGATGAAGGTATTTATCTATCCCTCATTTATCAGTTTCTTCCTGACCAGCTCAAGGTTGACTCAGCCTACCATCCTTCCAAGGTCGGTAAAATGAGGACCCAGATTGTTGAGAGCAATATGCTAACATTGTATACCACCCAGAGAGTGCTGTAAAGCAGAGTTCCCAAACCTTTCCACCTTTGCAGATCGGCAGGGGAGGAGAGGGGAAGGTTGTGAGTGGCAGGCACAAGCACGCGCACAGATCCATTTGTGCAAGCGGCAGGTGCCTACCTCTTGTGCAAATGGAGTAAACACATGCTTGCTCACACAATAGGGGATGTGCATGCACACATGCTCACCCACCATTTCCATGGGCTGGTTCCAATTGGCTCAAGACCCAGTAGTGGGCCCCTGCTGTAAAGCACTATGAAGTAGTATATAAGTCTTAAGTGCTAGTGCTATTCTTTCTCTGGAAAAATATATGTCCTCTACTCCAACTAAATGAAGGTTCTAGGCCAGTGATGGCAAACCTATGGCATGTGTGCCACAGGTGGCACGCGGAGCCATATCTGCCGGCACGCGAGCCGTTGCCTTAGTTTAGCTCCAGCGTGCATCTGCACGCTGGCCAGCTGATTTTTGGCTCACACGGAGGCTCTGGGAGGGCATTTTCAGTTTCTGGAGGGCCTTGGGGGGCGGGGGGGCATTTTCACTCTCCCCAGGCTCTAGGGAAGCCTCTGGAGGGCAAAAAAAACGGGCCTACTGGGCTCACCAGAAGTCAGGAAATGGGCCATTTCCAGCCTCCAGAGGGCCTCCGGGGGGCGGGGATACCGTTTTCGCCCTCCCCATTGAATTATGGGTGTGGGCACTCACCCATGTGCAATAGCATGCGCGCACGGGCTTTCGGCACCTGAGGGAAAAAAGGTTCGCCATCACTGTTCTAGGCTAAATTAGGTAGGATCCAATATATGTGTTTAGGCCTATATGTGTGCAGTCATGTAGAAGACTGAGTATGGAAGACCAAAAACAGCACCTAAAAGTGAGATGGTAAGTCTTCCTCCAACCTGCAGATTAAAACAAAACAGGGAACCTATGTCCAGATGACTAATCCCATCATTTCCCAGCATTCAAACCCATGGAAAACCACTGTTTTGCTATCTCCTCACAAGGAGCAGCCATCTAGAATCCATGTGGCTGATCTCCCATCCTCTTGTTTTTATTATTAAATTTATATGCCACCCATCTTGCCATCAAATAACTCAAGTTGTTTACAAGAAGTTAAAAATCACAATCTAAAACATTCAAGCAATAAATATTACCATTAAAATTAAGGACAACTAAGGAAGGAGCAGTATACAGCAGGGTAGAGGTAAAATCTTTTCTTAATCTACTAATCACCTACAGTATGGACTGCTCCCATAGGGACCCCAGGTCAATTAGCAGAGCTGGGTTTTAAGGCTCTTCCAAAAGGCCAGAAGAGGTGGATCTTGCCTTCAGGAGCAAAATGTTTTAGAGGGTGAGAGCCATGCAGAAAAGGCTCTTCTCCTGGACCCCACCACCCAGAATTCCTTGACTGATGGGGTCGGCAGCATGCCCCTTCTGCCAGCATGGGTGGGCAGGCAAATCCCATTAGGGTAAGGTCAGTGGTGGGATTCAATTTTTTTTACTACCGATTCTGTGGGCGTGGCTTGGTGGGCGTGGTGTGGCTTGGTGGGCGTGGCAGGGGAAGGATACTGTAAAATCTCCATTCTCTCCCCACTCCAGGGGAAGGTTACTGCAAAATCCCCATTTCCTCCCGATCAGCTGGGACTCGGGAGGCAGAGAATAGATGGGGGTGGGGCCAGTCAGAGGTAGTATTTACCGGTTCTCCGAACTATTCAAAATTTCCACTACTGGTTCTCCAGAACTGGTCAGAACCTGCTGAATACCACCTCTGGGTAAGATGGTTCCTCAGGTATGTGGAGAAGTTCCAAGGAACTGGTCTACATACTGGCTCTGTATTTTTTTTCCATGGTTGTTGGCTTCATTTTCACAGAGCCATTTTCAGTTTGCCATACCTCTGCTGGAAGCATCGGAAAAGTACTTATTTCCATAAAAAGAGAGGTGGGAAGGTTGGGGGGAGTTAAACATAATGAATCAAAAACTCATCATTCACTTCTGCTGTTGGTATGGTCACAATTGTGATGTTATCAGCAATATTGATTCCCTTTACAGAAGGTATTTCACGCTAACGATACTGCACTGTGCATTAATGTAATCTAATACCACAAAATATAGCTGATGAGAAATATGGATTTAAAAAAACCTTCTGAGATAAATCACGTCAGCAATTTCAATGTTTAATCATGACCATTTTAATATTTATATGAAATGATAAGAGAGCAGTTGGACTAAGTGCAACATATTTTTTAGAAGTGTTGCATTTTCTCTTGAGG
The DNA here is from genome assembly GCA_023053685.1 of Diadophis punctatus similis. Taxonomy (NCBI): domain Eukaryota; kingdom Metazoa; phylum Chordata; class Lepidosauria; order Squamata; family Dipsadidae; genus Diadophis; species Diadophis punctatus. The sequence continues at coordinate 7,234,610 of JALIGW010000029.1, read as the reverse complement.
AGGAGGAGAAAGAAATAGTGTTGGCCAAAATTAACTCAGATGCAGTTTTGCCAAAGCTTTTTGTGTCATAAAAAATGTATAAATGGGAAGAATTTCAACAGATGCAGCATCTTCTATGGTAGGGAAACAAGTTTCAGCATTTTCAAGCAAGTTCCTATAAAATCCCGTCTTCTGGAAAGTATCATTCATCTGGAATGGAGATGAATGGAGATTAAGCATCCTTATTGGTAAGTAAAAAAAAAATTCATTCAGAAGCACCTAGTTCTGTTCAGATATCAGGATTAAATGGCAGCTGAATTGGACCAGAACTAACACTCTCCTGATTTCTAGCCTAATGCTTTAATCACTAACATACTCCTTGACTTATGACTTAACAATGGTGCAAATTAGCAACAGCCTTAAAAAGGTGTTTTCTACTTTGTAAAGCACTTCTGACCTTTGCAAAGTATTGCACTGCCTTCCCCCCCCCCCAAAAAAAAATAATCATGTGATTGCAATCTGGATGCCTGGTAACCTGCTCACACATACAACCCGTTGTCAAGCATCCCACAATCATGTGTTCATTGTTTGCAATCTTCTCTGCCAACTTCTCCAAAAAGTCAGTAGGGAAGTGGGCAGGGAAGGTTGCAAGCTGGTGCTGCTGCTGCTGCTGCCTACTGAGTGGACTGCCTCTTGTCTCTGTGGCTGGGTGAAAGAGCTGCCTGCTGAAGAATTTGGCAATCCAAGCAGGTACCAAAGTTGAAGTCCTTCAGCAGGCAGCTCTTTCAGCCACCTCACAGAGACAAAAAGGAGCTGAAATCCTAAGCAGGCTTTTCAGCTCCTGAGCGGAGAGACAGCATGGTAAGGTAAAGAGTACAGGGAACCTCAGGGCAATGGGGAAGGCCATGGAAAGCCCAGCATAGGCTGCATGCAAGTATCTTTCCACTCGGGAGCTGAAAACTCTGCTTGTGTTTTGGCAGGAAGAATTTGCAGCTCCTGAACAGAGAGCAATGCTTGCACATGGCCTGCCCTGGACCTCCAAGTATGTCCTTCCTCCTGAGCCACCCCACACTTCTTATCTGGAACCCCATCCATTTAATGACCTGCAAGATCATTTAATAACTGCAACCAGGCATACCATATTGTAGTTGTTGAGCAAAGCAATCACATGACACTTAATGACTGCTTCACTCATTCATTCCAAGATTCCAGTCCCAATTTTAGTCATTAGTCGAGGACTACCTGTACATCATGTAATGTCTCTGCTGTATTTCTGTTACTGCTTTCTCATATAGCCTGTAATCCCCAGGTATCTGGTATGGTGCCAGAAGAGCATTCCTAATGGCTCAAAGGCTATTGAAAGGTTGCAGGCTGAAGACAAAGTGAAAAAAAGCACTGTGAAAAGAGACAACCAAAAAGCTTAAAATATTTTGAAAGCTGTAGCAATATTATATACATACATACATACATACATACATACATACATACATACATACATACATACATATACATACATTCCCAGTAAGGGTATGGCTATCTGACGAGAGCTAAATAGCTCGAAATAGATCTATAATAGTCTCAGTTAGTTTGGTGTGGTGGTTAATTCATAAGGCTGGAAATCAGGACACTGAGTTCTAGTTCTGTCTTATGCATAAAGCCAGCTACTGACTTTGGGCCAATTATTCTCTCTCAACCCTAGGAAGAAGGAGGCAAGAGCAAACCACTTCTGAAAAGCTTTGTCAAGAAAAATTCAAGGACTCATCCAGATAATAGCCAGGAGGCAGCATTGACTTGAAGGCATTAAAAAAAACATGTGCAGATAAAAAATATATGGGTACAAGCATTTTTTCAATATTTTATGATGCAGGCAAATCATGTTTCAGACAACTCAAAAGGCATTTACTAAGGAATCATCCTGCTGTATTCATAACATTTAATAGGGGATCAAGATGATGTGGTCTTCCATTTTTTTAAAAAAATCCATCTTTCCCACTACTTCCATCATTTTTATATCCAGACAAAATAATAATTGTACAATTGCCTCTTTCTTAGGAATTTGCCATTTGGAAGTGCCTAGCAACATGAAATAAGCAACAAATGCAATTAAAAAATAAGTCATTCAAATATTGAACAAACAGCAAGATGTATCAAATACATTCCTCCCTTGAGATGCATCTGATCTAGGGAAATGATTTTGCATCCTACAGTCTCTATTTCTGTAAAGGAAAAATGATAAATGAGTCAAAGATGTTTCAAGAATAAAGATTAAGAATAGAAGTCAGGGTGGGTGGTGAGTCTCTCATCTTCATTCTTTGGCATTTCAGTGTGGGGGGAAAAGAGGGAAGGGTAAGAGTTGTGTTAATGAAGTAATAAAAGAGTTGCTTGCAAAATCCAGGCTTTGTGATGGAGAATATAATCCTTGCCTTCTGGCAGAGTGAAAGTTTGCTAATGGAGAACAGGGTCTGTAAATGAATGAAGATGTAACAACCAATGAATAGCTCTTGCTGAATGAGTTATTTTCATTGTTGGTTTAGCTGTTATATAGCTTGTTACCTGATATGTTACCTGAATGTTCTAGTCATGGAAGTGTTTGTTAGGAGTGGTAAAAATAATCTACATGCAAGTAAAAATCTGCCTGGCTGGGATGAAGGAATCGTTTAGTATTGTGTTACTATTACTAAATTGTGTCGTTCTCCCCCTTATACTATAAAATATTGTAATAGAATATTACTTTTACACTTTTTAAAATGTTTTTAAGTAATTCAATTTGGGCCAGTCTCTCTCTCTCTCAACTCAACCTACCTCACAGGGTTGTTGTTGTGAGGAAAATAGGAGGAGGAAGGAGTATTAGGTATATTTGCCACCTTGAGTTATTTATAAAAATAATGAAGGTGGGATAATAAATGAAATATTTAAAGTTCATTGCATTCATTTTTTTCTAATGTACTGTGTTGATCAGGAGTCTTCAAACTTGTCAGCTTTAAGACTTGTGGACTTCAGCTCCCAAAATTCCCCAGCCAGCAAAGCTGGCTGGGGAATTCTGGGAGCTGAAGTCCACAAGTCTTAAAGCTGCCAAGTTTGAAGACCCCTGGTGTTGATCATGACAGTACCCAAAACTAAACGTATGTGGCCTTCCTTTCATTCCAGCCATTTCATTCCCTTCTTAGGAATTTATGCACAGACACTGGACATTCCCAGATCCTTCCTCTAGCAAGGGCTAAAAATAGTCTGCAGCTTTTTTCCCCCCCTCTTAAAAAAAGTAAGAGCTGAAAAGGCCCACTGCTGCTTCCTGTAACTGCCCTGTCCTTGCTATCCAAGCCAAACTGGCTCCTTTTTCCTTGAACTTAACCTTCACGCAGCTGATCTGGGAATTCAGAACTGGATCAGCTACTTCACATGTGGCTTTATTTCTTTCCTTTTATCAATACCAAAATGCACAAATAAAAATAAAGGTGGGGGTTTCCCCCCCCCAAGTTTTCTTTTCCTCAGCAGGGGAGCAAGGTGTAATGCAGTAGAAAGAATAAAGCTGACAGATACTTATTTTAAAGCAGACTCTCTATCCCAGGGCAGACATTAGCAGCATCCCAGCTGCCTTGCTCGTCCCTTTACATGCTGGGATGTGAGTCATATTTGCCCTGACTCTGACTTACTATCAGGATTGCAACCAGCTTCTATCCGGACATCATCTCATTCCTTCCTAAAGAGAACCAAGGGCAACTTCCTGGTTCGATCTGCTTGTTTGGCTCATGACGTAAGAGAGAGCTTGCTTGTCTATGTAATACAATCATGCTTTAAGCAGTGATATTGCAGCATTAATAAGTAAAGATCCTCACTTGGCAGCCAAATAAATAAAAACAACTGACAGTGAGTGAGCAAGATGAATTAAAGGTCTCACAGATGAGAAAAGAAATTGAGAGAACCTTGTCTAGTTCAGTTCCATTCCAGTGAATGAAAATGGCACCAAACCCCAAATAAATTGTTTAAAAAGCTTCCACACCAATAGAAAAGACAAAGACAAAAGACAAAGCCACTCTTTTGCTTTGACCAGCTGGAAAAGATAACAATGAGAAGCTAAGGAAAACCAGACAGTTGCTGGTTAAAAATAACAGGTAGAAAAGCTGTGAGGTAACCATCTTAACCCAGAATTAGCAATAGCAATAGCACTTAGACTTATATACCGCTTCATAGTGCTTTACAGCCCTCTCTAAGCGGTTTACAGAGTTCAGCATATTGCCCCCAACAATCTGGCTCCTCATTTTACCGACCTCAGAAGGATGGAAGGCTGAGTCAACCTTGAGCCGGTGAGATTTGAACAGCTGAACTGCTGAACTGCAGTGCTGCACTTTAACCACTGCACCACCTCGGCTCTATAATAGAGCCGATTTGTGTGGCTTCATTTCTGGTATTGGCATATCACCCGTAGTTCTTTTGCTGTCTCCCATTGGTTTCCTGGCATGTTTGTTCAGGGTGTACAAGGAATTTATTCCTTTATATATTAATTGCCTTTAGGTCCGGAGTGTCCAATCTTGGCAACTTGTGGACTTCATGCTGGCCGAGGAATTCTGGGAGTTGAAGTCCACAAGTCTTAAAGTTACCAAGGTTGGACAATCCTGTTTTAGGACTATCTTTTCCCAGAGAGCTCAAAGCATTGTATATGGTTCTTTCCGCTGCAGCTTCCCATCACCCCCTTTACCCGTTGGATTCTTTCAAGCTCTGTTGAGAGATACTAAGAGACCCAAGGTTTCTGAGAGAATTTGTGCTGAGTAGGAATTAGAACATGGATCTCCCTCAGCTTACACTAGAATTGGAACTGAGAATCTGGAAGAGTGATCATTTGGGCAAGTGGGGTTCTACTGTGGATTGCAGGTCCCTAAAGACATGGGGATAGCATTGTAGCAGAGATACGGGGCCAGATGGTGAATTTTATCTGGTACAGACAAGGAGAGATCATGCAATCATCCACTTGTCCTCTGGACAGCTGCTCCTCATGAGGAAACTGCAGCAACTGAAGGTTTTGCAGTCAACTCATGAGTTAAGCAGCTGGAGATCAAGGAATTTCATTCAAGCTCATAGCCTGAATGCAGCCTATATGGACACAATATTTTCAAAAGCCTCACTTTTTTAACCACTATTGGATGTAATCAATTTATACTTAAAGAGAGATTTTCTGAGTGGCAGGATAAAATAAATCCACTTGGTGAGTCAACATTCTTTCTGGATTAAAGAAGGAAGGGGAAAAAGCCTTTAGGGGATTTAAATTTTCAGCAAAAAGCTAACAAGAATTGGATGTGAGAAAGTTTAAAATGGATAAAGGGGTCAGTAATTTTGGAGGATTCAATTTTTGTTAAAGGGCATTTGAAAATATTGGAATTAAACAGATAAATAGATTTGAATTTTGTAGGAATGTTATCTGTTTGGCATTAAAGTCATAGACCAGTGATGGCTAACCTTTTCCGGAGCGAGTGCCCAAAGCACGCATGTGTGCCTGAACCTCCAAAATGCAATGCGCGTATGGCCCCTGCTCATGCACCCCATGCATGTGCGTGCAGCCCCTGCACACACCCCAGCCCTGCGCATGCACGCACAGCCCCTGTACATGCAGGTGCACCCCACGTGCACCCCGCATGTGTGCATAGCTCCTGCATGCGCCCTGTGCATGCACGGCAGAGACCCGACGACCAGCTGGCCGGCAGGAGGCGTGAGTGCATGCACAGTGGAACTGAACTAGGGTAATGGCTCGCATGTCCACAGAGAGGACGCTGCATGCCATAGGTTCGCCATCACAGGCATAGACAGTTGCTTCGGCTTTACAAAATAAAACTAACCAATTGCCTATGCCCTTAATGCTAAAATGATGCTTATTTATAAAATAAAAGTAAAAATAATATTAACCAGATTGTGATTGTGACTATAATTACAGACTTTTTAAATTTATGATTTATGGATTATCAGTGCTTAACATGGAATATAAATGGAGCAAATGCTCCTCAAAAGAGGAAAAATGTTATTTAAAAAAAATAAAAATATATGATTTGCTTACAAAAACACTTATTAGAAAAAAGATATAAAGTATTTGACTTACAAAAAAATGGGTTTAGAATTTCTCTCAGCAGGAACAAACAAAAAGGAGAAAAGAAATGAAATTATTTTGTATACAAGCTCCCAAACTATAACCAGAATTTATATTGACAGATGAGCAGGGTAGATATGTTGGGGTAGAAGTTAATTTGTATAGGGTTAGGATTCTGATATTGGGACTTTATACTTCAAATGAGGATAAAACAATAATAAAACAAACTAATGATCTTTTCTTATGAAAATTGGTGTTCAATGGGAGGTTGAAATGGAGTGATCTTCTCACAAATGAACATAACTTTTGAGAAAAAATATTAAAATTATACAAGGTAATATTTTGATGGCCAGTTTAGAGCATGTTGATGCATGGAGACATAAAATGACAATTCAGGGGAGTAGACTGTATTTTTCTGAAAGACAGATCTTTTTCAAGAATAAATATGATTTGTATTTCAAAGAATTTGTCTACTAAGGTTCATAAAATAGAGATGCTACCAAAGGTCTTTTCAGATCATAATCCAGTGAGTTTGGTTTTTAAAGGAAACCCAATTTTTCCACAGAGAGGTTAAATGAAATGCTGCTACAGAAAGAAGCAATAGTGGAAGACCGTAAAAAGGAATCTTAAAAAGGTTTTTTCAAAATAATCTTAACAAATGTAAGAAAGGTTTGGGACACAAGGAAAGCTTTCATGAGAGATTACTTTATACAATTTTATAGTGAACTCAAAAAGAAGAGGCTAGAGAAAACAAGCTATTTTGAATGAAATAAAAAAAACCTCAGAAATTAAAAAGTTTCCAGAGAAGATCAATATTTATCAATAAATTAAGCTTCTAGAGTGACAATTACCTATGGTAACAAGAGAAATGGAGACAAAGATGAATTATTTAAACAAAAGAACTGAATTTGCAAATAAACCAGGGAAATGGTCGGCATACTAATTACACAAAGAAAAAGAAAACAATATTACAAGAGGGAGATACTGTAATAACAGATAATGTAGTTATTCAAAAGTATTTTGTCAATATTATTCCAATTTACCTAAGGAACAAGAAATATCCCTGAAGAAAATAGAGTAATATTTAAAGAAATATTATTTATCAAAGATTACAGAGAAATAGAAACAGATTATGAATGAAGCTACAATAATACGGCAAGTTTGTGAACCCCCCCCAAAAAGTCAAAAACAGGAAAAGTCCATGGGCCAGATCAGGGGTAGGTTCTAACTCTCTGCCAGTTCGCTTCCTCCCGCGCCGCATGGCCGTGCCACGTGGGTGCGCATGCGCAGTGCCAAAAAAAATTTAAAAAGCAAAAAAAATCCAAACACAATATGGTGACGCATGCGCAGTGCCGGAAACTCGGCTTCTGCGCATGCTCAGAAGGAAAAAAAATCCAAAATAAAACAAAAATTTTTTTAAAAAAGATGGCAGCGCCCACTGACCAGCACCGACCGAACCGGTTCCGTGACGTCATCGTGATGTCACCAGCGGGTCGCTACCGGTTCAGGCGAACTGGTCCAAACCAGGAGGAACCCACCTCTGGACCAGATGTTACTGGCTTCTATCTATAAATGCATTGAGGATGAACTTTTACAGCCTTTCCAGAATAAAACTCTATTTTACTTAGGCTTTCATATCTAAGGCAAGTTGTTTATGATTCGAGGGAATGGTTGAAAATGATTTTCAAAGAATGAGGATTCATGAGGATCAATTTGAGTTTTTACCTAAAAAAAACAGTTAAAGGATTATACAAGAAATGTTTTAGATATTTTGGAATACTTGTAGCAATATAATGAAAAACAAGCTACACTGATTTTTCTTAAACGTAGAGAAGGCCTTTGACAATTTGACAGGGGCTTCCTGTTTAAAACTTTGGAAGATGTGAATTTTCAAGACAATTTTTTTTAAAGGTAAGATTGATCCACCCTTCACAGAAAGCAGAAATAATTCTCAATGGAGATTTAACAAAATCCTATGAGATACCAAAAAAAGAGGAGAAGATGGGAATGCCCATTGTTTCTTTTCTTGTTTCTTTTAGTTTTTGAAATATTGAATAGAGATAAAAGATAAAATGAGAGAATTGTGGGAGTAAATATTACAAAAGAAACTTACAAGATTTCTTTTGCTGATAACTTGTTGATTCTGAGGGATCCACTAAAAGGAAATGGAAACATTAACAGGAAGATTAAAACAATTTGGTACACTAGCAGGTTTTAAGATTAACCATTAGAAGACAATGTTAACAAAAAATATAAACATAAAGGATCAAGCAGAATTAATGAAGCAAGCTGGTTTTAAGATTCAGAAAAAATAAAATATCTGAAATTAAAAACTATGATAAATTCTGTGATAAAAACTTCATCAGCTGTGCCTAGAATCTCAAAGGTGTTTTTTCAAAAGGCAACTGGACTATTTTTTTTCCTTGAGGAAGAACAAAACGTTTTGTTTCTCATTCAAGGAACTGTACATATCCTTTCATTCCCCCCCTACCTCCGCCATCACAGCTGATGAAGTTTCTTGGATGAAAAATGAAACATTTGGTTCTTCTTCCTCAAGGAAAAAAATAGTCCAGTTGCCTTTTGAAAAAAATACCTTGGAGACAATTATGACCTGGATGACTGAGAATTTCTACAGACCTTTTGCTTAGAATGATGTTTTTGTTTCAGACAATACAACTTGACAACTGATGCACCATTTAAACAATGGCAACATAATATATCAAAGTTTGTATGGCAAAAAACACAAATTAAATAAATGGCATTACAAGATGAAAAAAGTAGAGATTGTTCTACCTGATTTGAAATTGTACTTTGCATGTTGCTGTTTGATTCGGATGAAAAGTGGGTGTTGCTGAAAAATAGAAAACTTTTGGCGTTAGAAGTGCATGACCTGAGATTTGGGTGGCATGGATATTTGTGGTACAATAAAGTTAAAGTTAATGTGTATTTTTAAAATCACTATTATATATGCCGTACAGAGAATATGGAATAGATACTAATCAAGGTTGTGCTCAAAAAACATATTTGTGGCTTTCGGCAGAAGAATCATTTTATAGGTAAAAAATAAGAAGCAAAATAAATGTTTAAGATATCATGAGATACCAGAATTCTGTCAAAGGTAATAAATAAATCAAATCAAGAGGATAGTGGATGGCAGAGGGACATAATTGTCAATGTTTATCCTATTTACAGTTATCAGAAAATTCCAAATAGATGAAATTTATGGTAATGAATATTCTAAGACTGATTTTAAAACAGAATTGTTGACAAATGATGAACAAATGATTGCTAAAACGTATAAGCATTTATTGAAATTTGAAACAGAAGATGTATGATAAATGGGGAAAAATCTGGTTATATAGGGAAACTACTATATAGGGAAACTACTGTATACGGCTGAAAAGATTGAAATTTACATTATGTTATAATCTGAAAGAGGTGTTTTATCAAATGATGTACCATTAGTATATGACACCAGAAAAATCATCTAGAAAGTATAAAGGTACTTCAAGTCTATATTGGAAATGTCAACAGCAAGAAGGGTCATTTTACCATGCCTGGTGGGCATGCAAAAAAGCTAGAAAATTTTGGGTTCAAATGCATGTACTAATTCAGATAATTTTAAAGATTAGTATACAACTAAAACCAGAAGTTTTCTGATGATGTATAAACAGTTCGAAAAACATTGTGGCATTTTGTTTTGATGTATGATAACCTCAGTGAGATTATTGTACACCCAAAGATGAAAAGATTTGGCAATATCTACAATGGAGAAATAGTTAATTGAGATAATATAACTTGATGAGATGGTCAAATTGACCTGTTTGGTTAGAAAAAGAGACAATATGGACATTTTACACAAAACAGAAAAATATAAACATGAACTATGGTTCTGATAATTGGACAGAATATATTATAGGAAGAGTAACAATGGATTCTGGAGAAAGATAAATCTACAATTGTTTTTGTGACAGCTGTAAAGAAGTTCAAGCTATTTCTTTTTCTTCTCTCTTTTCTTTTTGCACTTTCTCTTTCATTTCTTCCTTTTTCTTTTCTTCCTCTTGCTTGATTTTAATTTTATTTTTATTTTTAAATCTATAAGTATAATTATATTTTAAAAAGGTGATTAGCTGACAAGATCCAGCTGATTTGTTGACCTATAGCAACATGAGACAGATTTTGTCTGCACTGAGTCAGTAGGTAACTCGCATTAAATATAAATACATTTTGATCTTGTGGAGAGGAGCACATAAAAGAGAGAGAGGGTTGTTTGTTTTGGAAAAACAATACCGTTAGGAGTTATCCAAGAATGTTCATATTCTCATTCTCATTCTCTCTCTCTCTCTCTCTCTCTCTCTCTCTCTCTCTCTCTCTCTCTCTCTCTCTCTCTCTCTCTCTCTCTCCCTCCCTCCCTCTCTCTCTCTCTCTCTCTCTCCCTCCCTCTCTCTCTCTCTCCCTCTCCCTCCCCCCCCCGTGTGCTTGAATTCAGTCTCTTTACAAGACATAAAAATGCTCTTGAATTCTCACAGGCTTATGTATGTGACTTTGCCAATAATGGAGGTTACTGCTGGTGCATTTTTCCCCTCAGATTTCTGCTATTAAAGGGAAGACGGTATTGGGGGAAATGCCCACTTAAATTAGAAACCAAAATGTTTGGAGATACAGACAACAAACTGTACTTTATTGGTATGCACAAATAACAGTGACACTGGGTTCCTTGCCAAAGAAAGGATCACAGAACAGTCCCTAAGTCAGTGATGGCTAACCTTTTTGTTGTCGTATGCCGAAAGCGCATGCACGCGCGACAGCACGCACGCGTGCCAGCACCCATAATGCAGTGAGCTGAAGTGGTGCAGTGGTTAAATGCTGCGACTGCAGGCTGACTGCTAGTTTAGCAGTTCAGCTGTTCAAATCCCACTAGGCTCAAGGTTGACTCAGCCTTCCATCCTTCCGAGGTGGGTAAAATGAGGACCCAGATTGTTGGGGGCAATATGCTGAACTCTGTAAACTGCTTAGAGAGGGCTGTAAAGCTCTATGAAGCGGTATATAAGTAAAGTGCTATAGTGCTATTGCTATTGCCCCTGCACATGCGTGCATGACCCCCTCACGCTCCCCACACCCCGTGCATGCGTACGCGACCCCACATGTCCCGTTTTGGGCCTAGTGAGACCTCCCTGCAGCCTCCTGTGACCAAAAATGGGCAGTGAGGGGGGCATGCCACACACCCCCACGCCCCGTTTTGAGCCTAGTAAGCCTCCCTTCAGCCTGTGACCAAAAATGGGCCATGGGGGGCACTGCACCCCCGTGCCCCTCAGCCCCTGTGCATGCATGTGGGCATGACCCCCACCCCATGCGCATGCGACTTCCCATGCATGCACACATTTCCACATGCACCCTGCCCCCCCGCACATCCAAAAAATCAGCTGACTGCTGGGAGGCATGCGCACATGCACAGTGAAGCTGAACTGGCCAACGGCTCGCGTGCCTGCAGAGAGTGCTCTGCATGCCAGCTGTGGCACTAAGTCTACAAGGTTATAGGTAATGTTACCTGAAATGGTGTATAGGACTTACAAAAGTAGTGGTAAATTGTAACACAATCTTTACCGCAGGCAGGGGAGAATGGCTGATGAGGATCTCCCTTCAGGGCAAGCAAGGGATGGAAAAAGCTGCCACAGAAAAAGTATATATTGTCCCCCCCATCCCCAGCTGTACTTTAAACCATTTGTGTGTCACTGAGATAATTGAAAGCAGTCTACAATTTTATTTCAGGATCAGGACAAGCACCTGCATTAGGGAGTTTGAATGGGCCACCTGACTTATGCTTCTAATAAGGTGTGTCATATGGCAAACTGTTTCATCAGTAAGTGAGAATGAATTGTAAGAGGTTATAAAATGTGTGGTTCCCATCTTCCTCTTAACAAAATGCTTTTACTTTAGGTTCGCAGCAGATAAGTTAAAATAACTTTTTCAACTCTTTAATCTTTGTTTAACAAATAGCGAAAGGTGATGAAGTTGAAATACAGGTAGTCCTTTGACATATAACCATAATGGAGCCTGCCCATTATGATTGTAAGTCATCATGGTCGTAAAACATGCTGGTCACATGACTGACCCAATTTTATCACTTTATTTTGCAGCAGTTATTAAACAAACAGGGTAGTCATAAATACAAATGCAGCAGTCATTAAGCGAACCGATTGTTCGCTGCAGTGCATTTTTGCAAAAAAAAACCCAGAGGTGCTGGTGTTTTCTCTACCTTCCTAACTTTTTAACTTTTAAAATACTGTAACCCTACCTTTTACATCTTGTTTTTGACTTTGTCCTTATTTGTGCTTTTATTCTATAATATGTTTTTTTATTGTAAGCTGTCCAGAGTCATTTAGCTGAGATGGGTGGTGTAGAAATGGAATGAATGAATGAATGAACGAATGAATGAATGAAACTGGAAGCCTAGAAACTGTTTTAAAATGTTTTGCATTTCACCTCAGAGTAATTTTTTAGTCCACCTGTGAGAGAAGGAGATCATACTCAAGATGAGTATCTGCTGCGTGGACAAGGGTCTCCTATTCCCTTGTCCATATTAAGGGTCATAGCTCTTTCAAAGCCCAGAAGGATTCCCCCCCACCAAAGCCAGCAGCTGACATCTCTCTATGGAGTCAGGAAAGTTGGAAAAAGAAGATAAATTGTGAATATCTTGGTCCATTGATATGCACATATGATAGGGTGTTGATAGCACAGAATTTCAATGGACAGTTACGTTCTTCCGTCAGGTTAAATTTAGAAGCATAATAGAAGGTGCAATTCTCACCTTATGCCAAAATGCAGATAAAACACCCTGTCCTCAATCAGGATCTACCTTCCTCCTGCTCTAGCTTCAGCACTACAATTTTTGGAGGAGACAGAGATTAGAGGAGCCTGCTGTTCCCAACAAGGTTTCTGTCTTCAGAATTGACAGTCATTGTTTTATCTATGAACTAAGACAGAGGGCTATTTTCCCCTCTCTGTCTCTATATGGCAGACCAGATTTTAATCCAATGCATGTCCTGAGACCACCTGGACTCACTTGACAAGGACATTTGCTGGCACAGAGCAGAAGCATTTAGGAAAGAAATGAATTATGCACAGGGAGGAGCAGGTGAGCATCTTTATCTACTACCATTTAGAGAAATAAGAAGCAGCAACAGATGGCATGTGATGGGATAAGCTTCCCCTCACCTCTGTCCAACTATATGAATTGTTCTTTGCTGGAGAACATTGTGGGATTCCCATATCCCATAGTTTTGAATACTCTCATATAAATCATTTCAAATCATTGTCTGGCTGGTGATGTCCCAGCTGATTGGGTTTTACCGCTATTAGTGACTAACCAAGGGTTTTCTGCTTGAAAATTGCTATGTATATCCCATATTAAGAGGCTATGCCTCTGACTTTCTGAATCATTCTGCCCTGACAGGGTATATCTCTGCGTTACTGACCTAGTTGGAGAGAATCTGCAAGACCTCATGATTTCTGCAAGAAGTTTGTCTCTATTTATATTTTGAATCAGCATATCTAAAAGAGCCTGAGTCAGCCTGGCTGCTCAAAGGGTTTCTTTGTCTTCTGTTGCTTTCCTCGGGATTCTTCCAGGTCTCCTATGGAGCTGATTTCATTACACAAGGCATGTAGCTGTTATTGCAAGACATGCCTTGTTTCTGGAGCCCATCATTGCAATTTCTTCTGAAATTTGTTCTCTGTTCACCTTTCTGATTCAGTGCCTTGGTCCCCTAATCTGGTCTTTTGTACACCACCACCACCCAACACGTACATAGCTCGTTATAAACCCTACAGTATTGTTGCTATATGGAGTTAAACATCTTATTGGGGATATGCTTTGAATGTAAGGACATTGTATGTTCTCAATACTAGTGGGATTCTTTCTGCTAATTTATTGTCTGTGATTTGAATGGTAAAGAATAGTATAAATGCTCCTTGTGCCATACTACGACTGTAGGAGATACAGGCTGTGTTTCAGAAACTGATTGTACCTCCCCCAGTATTTAAAAGCAAGACTTCCTCTTCCTGTCATACTATCTTGCACCTTAAGTACTTAAATTCTTGCCTTTATTTCGTCTTAATTTTTTGAGTTACATAAAGAGATTCATGATTTTTTAAAACCTACTAAAATAAATCAGTCTTAATCACTTTTAGTTCTGGCATTAACAATGTTTATCACTGTTTCCAATCTGGTAACAGTGGTAGAAATAGAATGATCTATGTACAGTTGTATTATAAAATAGGCATATTAGCTTAAATAACTCATAAGAACTTCTAATAATTAGTAAGAAGTTCCATATTTATGAAGATATTTAAGGCCCCTATGTTCCAGTTTCCTTTAGAATACCAGTTAGGGAGAAGAGTATTATTTATAGATGTGTATATGTTCTTTGTTACCGTAGTTCAAAACCTTGAATTGCTCAAAGTAATGGTTTGAATCCTTCAATGAGACCAACATAACATTCAACCACTTGTATCTGTTTGGATAACAGATTAGCAATAGCATTTAGACTTATAAACTGCCCCATAGTGCTTTATTGCACTCTCTGGGCAGTTTACAACATCAGCATATTGCCCCCAATGATCTGGGTCCTCATTTTACCAACCTCAGAAGGATAGAAAGCTGAGTCCACCTTGAGACCATCGGGATCGAACTCCAAACTATGGGCAGAATTAGTCTGCAATACTGCATTCAAATCACTGCACCACCAGGTTAGATTATCATAGATTTGAATATCACATATCAGTGTTTATCATATATTTGATAGCCAGGTGATGTTGACGACATCTTAACCTATATTCTTAATGTTCTTTTGTCATCTTATTTCAGGATAGATTTTGGTAAGTGAATATATACTGTGTGTTTATTTTCCTTTATATTTTTTCATGAATTCATCTTAATGCTTCCCAATAAATTTTGCTAAGTTACTTCTACATTTTCTTGATCTCAAGCATCTTGATCTACTTTTTTGCACAACCACAAGATTACTTTCCCATAGTAACCTAGAATATAAACAGTATACCATAATCCAGCTGGACCCTTAGTAGCTTTAACTTTAGCTTTAATTCACTGGAATCTAACTAGGCTCATCAGCCTTCCTGAATACTTAAAATAATACATGGTCTGGTGTTGGCCAAGAAGATTGAAACGAGTTAGATTGCCGAACATGGAACAATAGATTTAAGTTATAGAAAGGCAAATTCTAATTGAATAATGATAGAGAAGGGGAACAATCCTAATACTAGTAGATGGACATTAAGCCCGTTATCCAGAGCAATGGTGGACTCTCCTTCATTGGGGTGGGTTTTTCCCCCCAGACTTCAGGTAGACTAATTTAATTTAATTTAATTTAATAAACGTTCTTATAGGCCGCCCAATCCCGTAGGACTCAGGGCGGCGTACAACAGGATAAGAAACGTACACTAAAAACAATTTTCACAATTTAAAATTAAAAAAGAAAGTTAACACATTATAAAAACAACATTCATGGGGGGAACTGATCTTCCTATTCACCCCGCCTGCCGGAAGAGCCAAGTTTTTATGGCTTTACGGAAGGCCAGCAGGGTGGGGATAGTCCGGATCTCTGGTGGGAGTTGGTTCCAGAGGGACGGGGCTCCCACAGAGAAGGCTCTCCCCCGTGGCCCCACCAACCGACATTGTTTGGCCGATGGGACCCGGAGAAGGCCCTCTCTATGGGACCTAACCGGTCGTAGGGAGGTATGTGATAGGATGCGGTCCCGAAGGTAACCTGGCCCTGAGCCATGTAGGGCTTTAAAGGTCAAAACCAACACCTTAAATTGCGACCGGAGACTAATTGGCAACCAATGCAGCTGGCGAAGGATAGGTGTTACGTAGGTGTATCTCGGTACACCCACTACAGCTCGCGCAGCTGCATTCTGTACCAGTTGGAGTCTCCGGATGCTCTTTGAGAGTAGCCCCATGTAGAGCGCGTTACAGTAGTCTAGCCGTGAGGTGACAAGGGCATGAGTGACTGTGAGCAAAGCCTCCCTCTCCAAGTAAGGTCGCAATTGGTGCACAAGACAAATTTGTGCAAAGGTCCCCCTAGCCACAGCTGAAAGATGTTGCTCTAATTTTAGCTGTGGATCTAGGAGGACACCCAAATTGCGGACCTGTTCCGAGGGAGTCAATTTTTCTCCCCCGAGAACCAAGGAGGGACAGTCGACATAGTCCTTGGGGGGCAATATCCAGAGCCACTCAGTCTTGTCTGGGTTGAGCCTGAGTCTATTCACTCCCATCCAGACCCTCACATCGTCCAGGCAGCGGCACATTACATCAACTGCTTCACTGAACTGACACGGGGTGGAGATGTACAACTACAATTCATCAAGGTTACTTTGATTTGGATTTCTGCCCTGAACAAAGAATTGGTCACCGCAATCTCAGCACCTAATTCTGTGATTATATTAATAACCTTATCTTCCTATATTCAGTGACATAGATTCTTTCTCTATGATAATTAAACAGTTGTAAGTAAAGCTGATGTTTAAATAATGTATATGACTACACTCAGTCATATGAGTGTACTCTGTAGTCCTAGCCTTTCCAATAATGCCAAAATGATCTGAAAAGTGGTTAGAGTCCAGGCTAGAAATCTGAAGATTGACTTCTAGTCCTTCCATAGGCATGGAAGCCAGTTAGTTGACTTTGGGCCAGTCACTCTATCTCAGCCCAACCCACCTCACAGGGTTGTTGTTTTGGAAAAAATAGGAGGATAAATGAGTATCTTCACTACTTTGAATTATCTATAATAATAGTAATAGTAATAACATCCAGCACACTGAAGTCAAGAAAAAGGTTAGAAATGAATACATCAAGAGAGTGAAGAAGATCTCAAAGTCCAAACTCGGTGGAGGAAATACAGTCAAGGTAATTAATACCTGGGCAATTCCAGACATTAGATATACAGCTGGAATAACAGACTGGACTCAAGCAGAACTAACAGGCTCTGGATAGGAAGACCAGAAAAATAATGACAGTGAATTATGCCCTTCATTCATGCAGTGATGTTGACAGGCTCTACTTACCAAGGAAAATGAGTGGGCATGGAATGTTGCAAGTACATCAGATGGGAGAAGAAGAAAAAAGGGCATTGTAAGAATATATGGAAGATAGTGAAGAAGGAAGGTCTACTGAGTACTAGAAAGACCAAACTCACTTACAAGAAAGACCAAGTGAAGAACAGAAAGGAGACATGGGACAAAGCATTTCATGGCCAGTACATTAAAAAATAGCAGGGAAAGCAGATAATAACAAGACCTGGCAATGTCTAAGAGCAGGAAATTTGAAGAAAGTGACCGGCTAATTCTGGCTGCACAAGACCAAGCCTTAAGAACAAATACATACAAACTCAGAATTGAGAAGACAGCAACAGATAACAAGTGCCGCCTCTGCAAAGAAGTGGAAGAAACAATGGACCATCTAATTAGCTGCTGCAAGAAGATCACACAGATTGACTACAAGCAGCAGCATGACAAAGTAGCAACAATAGTACATTGGAAGATGTGCAAGAGGTATCATTTGCCTGCTAGCAAGAATTGGTGGGACCATAAAATAGAGAAAGTCATAGAAAATGAAGAAGCTAAAGTGCTTTGGAACTTTAGCATTCATTCAAACATACAGGTACCTGCCACACAACACCCCAGACTTAACAGTTGTTGATAAGAAAAACAAAAATATCTGGATAGTAGGTATGGCATTACCTGGAGACAGCAGAATCAAAGAGAAGGACTGGAGAAGATAACAAAATACAAAGACCTGTAAATAGAAATAGAAGAAATATGGCAAAAGAAGGCATCTGTAGTCCAAATTGTCATAGGCGCCTTGAGTGCAATCCTAAAACAACTGGAGCACCACTTGAACACAATGAGCATTGACAAATTCACCATTAGTCAATTTCAAAAGGGAACTTTATTTGGAACAGCGTTAACAATATCTGTTAACGCAATCAAACATCCACATCTGCCTATCCCAGGTCCTTGGGAAGGACTCAATAGGCAGACAAAAATGCCAAATCCAGTCAGAACATCTGGCTGACTGTGCAATGGACTATAATAATAAAAGCAAGATTTAAAAATGGCTATTATTCCTCAGTGGTATTATATGAAGGATCTGGGGTTCTGAACCTGGATGTGAGAAGTGTAATTACCTAACTTGGCTCAAATCTTCTTCTGCAACAGGGCCCTTGAGAAATAATCTAACCTTGCTGCTCAAGAAATTGTGCTACAATCAGGAGATTAAAGGAGCACAATAGGGCAGCCATATTCATTTGCTTTTGTCCAGTTTTTTCAAGGTTTTTTTTGTACTCAGTGTACAACAAATAATAAGAACAAAATTGCTTTAGACAGCAGCAAAAATATATCCAGCCACTGAAGCATGAGTGACCCTTCATAATAGTTCTCAGAAGTGGATTCATTGTGGCTGGCTCATGTTTCACATTAAGCTATGGTTTGTTTAACTCTGTTTATTGAATATAGTAGGCAAGATTCATAGAAATAGTCAGCCCAAACTGAGCAAATCATATGATTGTTGAACATGTGATATGTGACCCCAGCCTTCATGTTTAAAAAGCACATTTCTATTTATACATTTATGATTTGCTGCTGCAGACAGTGTTAGAACACTAATAAATCACAACAGGGGTGGGTTCTGGTTTCTCCCGCTGCCGGTTTGCTCAGGGGCGTGTGTGCGCATGCACAGCACTTTAAAAAAGCTTCTGCACAGAAGCAAAAAACAAGATGGCACCACCGAGAGAACAAGCTCGGGGGTGCGGCAGGCCTGGGTTGCTGCCAGTTCAAGCGACCCAGGCCGCCAAGTTACTACCGGTTCCATAAAACCGGTCCGAACCAGGAGGAACCCACCTCTGAATCACAACCACCATGCAAAATGTGAAGTATCTCTTAACAAAATGGCTATCTTCATATACCAAAATACCTTTCCAGAATTGTTTTTTTTTTTTTCTGGTTATACAAGATTTTGCCAAATTCAAGCATTTTGCCTAAAGGAGCAATTCTAGTCTTGATGATCAGCTGACATTTTGAGATGTTAAGATACAGGCTTGCTCCATTATTATTATTTTTAGCAAAAAATTAGCTATTTTGGGAGTGACAAAAAATAAAAATTATTCCTGAACAATGGTTTAATTATGTAAGTTCAGACTGTATGTTTCAAAGAAGCTTTCATTGTTGCAACAATGAAAATTCCTTTGAAATGAAAATAGCAGTTTGAGAGAGCTGATTTTTCTTTTAAAACAGCCTGATAGGGAGAGAAAGAGCCTCCTCTGAACCCCAACATTCATAAGGTTGTTGAGGCACCATCATGGTGGTTGCTGTTGTAGACAAAAATGTATCTTAATTTCTTTCACACACGTAAGTTTGATAAAATCAAAAATTGTATTAAAGACTGTCTTAACTCACACTTTCCAAATTATCATACTGGTTGGAATGCAACTCTCACTATTTCCAGCAATTCTTACTGTTGAATTATAATAAAAAATTAAAAAATCATATGGGCTCATAATGGGATTAGTAATCTTAACTATTACTTAATAGTTGGATAAGATTACTAATCCACTATAAACCCATATTATTTTTAAAAATGTATTATAATTTTAAAAAACTTTGACATTTACTTTCTCCATTTACTTAGAAAGGCTGAAGGTAGTCCTCAGTTAATGATGGTAATTGGGTCTGCTTCTAGGCAATGCCGTCATAAAGCACAACATCATGTGACCCCCACCCACCCCCGCCACTTAGCAATGGGAATTCCAGCGCTCCCAATTGTTAAGCAAATCACAGAGATCATCAAGTGACCACATAGGTCAAACTTATCGTGTTCCTTCAGGATTTTCCATGGCTGCTCCCATTACTGCTGTAATTGAGTCCATCCACTTTGCTGGCGGTTGTACTCTTCTTCTCTTTTCTTTCAGTTGAAATTGAAGAGATACAGAATTCACACCAATACTTGCGTCTTTCTTACATTCTCCCTTAATTCCACAGTAGATGTTACTGTGCCCCTGCTGTCTTATGATTTACTGACAGGATTCTTCTTGTTCAGTTGTAAACTCCTCAGTTTGCTTTAAGTCAGTGTTGACTCCTTGTGATGACCTGGATGGGTCCCTGCCGTTTTCAGAGCAAATTTTAAGAAATGGTTGGCCATTGCCTGATTCCTAGGGCTGAGAGAGAGAGAGTAATTGGTCCAAGGTCACCCAGTTGGCTTTGTTCCTAAGGGGAGGGTAAGCACCAGATGCCAAACTGCTCTCTAGCTCAGGTATGCCATATCTTTATAGTACATGGGATAAGTGCCAGTGCCTTTTTTAAATTTAGTATTATCTCCATTCACTTTATGTCCTTTGGAATCCCCCAAATCACCAACACCCATCTTTCAATATTTTTTTTGCCTTAAATGGTTCCTCTCCCCTCTGTTTTGTTTTCCAATGTTGAATCACTCCCCAAGATCTCTGTTTCCCCTCCCCCTTCCTTAGGCAACCTGAGTCAATCCCTTTTCACGTTCTATTTTCTATTAAAACCTCTGCTAAAACATTTCTTCCAGTCAAATCTAAGAGTCTATTACTTGCCCTGGCTATAAATGCAATCTCCCATATGGTTTTCTGAGCCTTTCCTTTCCTGATATCTCTCTATCTCTTACATCGATAATTTCTTCTCATTTTTTCCCCTCTCAATTTTTTTTAAAGTTTTAAATACTTTATCAATGCTGCTACTTATACAGTCTACTGTACATGATGGCACATCTACCGCCTCCCTTTTTTAAAAACCATACTTAAGCTAAAATCTCTGCTTATTATTTTTAAGCTCTAATAATCAAAATCAATTTTTCAACACCCATCTTTTCTCCTTCAGTATGATTAATCTTTCCTCTTGCACTTCTTTTCACCTTCAGTATGATTAATCTCTCTCTCTCTCCTGCCACTCCCTCCTATTAGAATCCCTGGGGCTTTTCTAGATAGGCAAAAGTACCCATTGTTCATATTCAAAAAGAGTATTACCTGCAGAATTAAAACAAAATATAAGTGGGGCCACATTATGAACATTAATTTGCTAATTGATTATATCTGTTTAGGTTCCGTATCACAGAAACATGTACAATGTGCTGAGTCTCATACTGCAGAACCTGTCTAATATTTGCTAATAAGTGCTTATAAATCTCACAATTGGGCAGTTCACTGAATAATTGGGCAGTTCAATTGGGCAGTTCACTGAATACCATGGTATCCTTCTGCATCGGCTCGGCGAGTTGGGAGTGGGAGGCACCGTTTTGCGGTGGTTCTCCTCTTATCTCGCCGATCGGATGCAGTCGGTGTTGGCAGGAGGGCAGAGATCGTCCCCCAGGCCCCTATTATGTGGGGTGCCCCAGGGGTCGGTTCTCTCGCCCATCCTGTTTAACATCTACATGAAACCGCTGGGTGAGATCATTCGCAGACATGGGGTGTGTTTCCATCAGTACGCTGATGACACCCAGCTGTACATCACCACCCCGTCTGACTTCAGGGAGGCAGTTGATGTAATGTGCCGATGCCTGGACAATGTTAAGATCTGGATGGGGAGGAACAGACTCAGACTTAATCCCGACAAGACTGAGTGGCTGTGGATATTGCCTCCTAAGGACCATGACAACTGTCCCTCCTTGGTCTTTGAGGGTGCGAAACTGACTCCCTCAGACCAGGCCCGCAACTTGGGGGTCCTCCTAGATCCACAGCTAAAATTAGACCATCATCTTTCTGCTGTGGCTAGGGGGGCCTTTGCACAGGTCCGCCTGGTGCACCAGCTGCGGCCATATCTGGAGAAGGAGGCTCTACTCACAGTCACTCATGCCCTTGTCACCTCGCGTTTGGACTACTGCAATGGGGCTATCCTTGAAGAGTATCCGGAGACTTCAGTTGGTGCAAAATGCGGCTGCGCGTGCTGTGGTGGGTGTGCCAAGGTACACCCACGTGACACCGATACTCCGCCAGCTACATTGGTTGCCCATCGGTCTCCGGGTCCAATTCAAGGTGTTGATCATCATCTTTAAAGCCCTTCATGGCTTAGGACCAGGATATCTTCGGGGCCGCATTCTGCCTCATACTTCCCTTTGACCGGTTAGGGCCCACAGAGTTGGCCTCCTCCAGGTCCCGTCGGCCAAGCAATGCCAGCTGGCGGGCCCTAGGGGGAGAGCCTTCTCTGTGGCTGGCCCCGTGCTCTGTAACCAACTACCTCCAGAGACCCGAACCATCCCCACTCTGCTGGCCTTCCGAAAAGCCGTTAAGACATGGCTTTTCCTGCAGGTGGGGGGGACAGCTTAATCCACCCGAGCTCACCCCCCAAGTATGTATGGTGTTGAATGGATGTTGTTGTTTTTTATACTGTTTTTTAAATTTTGTATTGTTTTTAATTATATGTAATTTTGATTATTCTTGTATTTTTCTTTGTTGTACGCCGCCCTGAGTCCTTCGGGAGTTGGGCGGCATATAAGAATAACAAAATAAATAAATAAATAAATAAATAAATAAATAAATAAATAATTTTGTATACCGTGTCAGCACTGACAAAACATTTAGCTTTTAGATCAATAGATCCAAACAGAAGCATTTACATACTATCTAGTTGTTGTGGGCAGTGATTATAGTTCTTAGCCAATAAAAGTTAAAAACCACTCATTTTCAATGCCATTTTAATGGTAGCAGATGGTTGAGGATGTTAAGTAACACCAGTAGCATTTTCATTTTAGTGTATTTTTTCCCCTCGGTTGATAGCATAGTGTAGTCATTTGGTGTGATCTAGTCTTCATTCTTTCATTCATTTATTCTATACCCAACATTGTCCCAAAGGTGCTTTTTCAAGAGGCAACTGGACTTTTCTGTTTTTCTTTGAAGATGTCTCTCTTCTCATCCAAGAAGCTTCTTCAGCTCTGATTGGATGATGGGGAATGGAAGGATTTATATTCCTTGTAGACAGCTGTCATTTGCATTCTTTTAGAGAGTTGTTGAGGCCCTTTGGAGGTTTGTCTGTGTCCTCAGGGTCACCTGAGTGGTGCGAATGGGTGAGTGTGGCGCCTTCTTGGAACTGTTGAACGGACTGTGTTGTAGACTGGAGATAGATTTTTTTCTTTATTTTGTAAAGCATGTACAGTATAGTAGTTGTTTGTATAAACATAACATAAGTAAAAAGTTCCAATAAAAGAGGACAATAGGACAGTAGGACAGTAGCACAATGGTGCCCTTATGCACGCCCCTTACAGACCTCTTAGAAATGGGGAGAGGTCTACTGTAGACAGTCTAAGGTTAAAGTTTTGGGGGTTTGGGGAAGAAATCACAGAGTCAGGTAGTGCATTCCAGGCATTGATCACTCTGTTGCTGAAGTTGTATTTTCTGCAGTCGAGTTTGGAGCGGTTTGCATTAAGTTTGAATCTATTATGTGCTCGTGTATTGTTGCGGTTGAAGCTGAAGTAATCATTGACATGAAGGACTTTTTGATATATGATTTTATGAACTACATTTAGATTTAATCGGAGGCAACGTAGTTGTCAATTGTCTAATCCCATGATGTCATATCCCTCCCCCTCTGTTGAGAGAGGGCTGTCCAATTTTGACACAGATAGTTTCCTTGACCTCTCTTTCAAACCAGAGGTCCTCTCTGTCCAAAATGTGGACTTTGCTGTCTTCAAAAGAGTAGCCTTTGTCTTTTAAATGCAGATGGACTGCTGAATCTTATCCTGATGGGTTTGTTTTCCTATGTTGTGCCATGCGTTTATGAAGTAGTTGTTTTGTTTCCCCAGTGTATAGATCTGCACATGACTCACTGCATTGTACTGCATATACCACATTCTCAGTTTGTGTATGGGTGTTTTATCCTTGGGGTGGACAAGTTTCTGCCTTAGTGTATTCTTGGGTTTGAAGTATGAAGTATGTGTGTTGGCTGAAGATCCCCTGAACTTTTCCAATATTCCTGAGCTTTTCGGATTCATATATCAGAAAAGCTCAGGAATATCAGAAAAGCTCAGGAGGATCTTCAGCCCACACAACATGCGTGCACACTTCAAACCCAAGAATACACTAAGGCAGAACCTTGTCCACCCCAAGGATAAAACACCCAGATACAAACTGAGCAACAATAAAGATTTCGTTCCCAGCTGTTCCCATCCCTGGAGAGCTTCAACCAAGTTCATAACTTTTCGGAGCCTGACATCTTGGAAGATTCACTTTTTACATAGAGACAAGTTACACCACGCATCTAAACAATTCTTTTTAATCACAGAGTGGTGGTGTAGTTCTTACCCTAAAAATAGCACATTAAAAAGAAAAAACTTACCTCCTCTCTTCCCAGCCCCAGAATGCAAAAATATCTTCTGCATAGGTAGGCACACGGGTAAGTAGGACATCTCCCTCATAGTGTGGAAAAAGTTATTCCCAGGGTCTTATATTTCAATGTTATGAATTTGATTTGTTGATTGTATTTTTTAAAGTTATAAGTCACAGAGGGGAATTGTATTCTTGTGGTTTGAGAGATCTATAGAAGAAAGAAATTCAGACAGCTAGTTTTGTCTAGTGCAAAGGTCTTCAAACTTGGCAACTTTAAGACTTGTGGACTTGTGGACTTCAACTCCCTAGCTGGCTGGAGAATTCTGGGAGTTGAAGTCCACAAGACTTAAAGTTGCCAAGTTTGAGGACCCCTGGTCTAGTGGTTAAGATAGAAGGTAAAAAGTGGGAGACTGTGAGTTCTAGTCTGGCCTTAGCCATAAAAGCAAGCTGGGTGACCCTGGGCCAGTCATTCTCTCTCAACCCAACTCATCTTACAGAGTTGTTGTAGGGAAACTAGGAGAAGAAAGGTGTGTTGGATATGTTCGCCACCTTGAATTATTTACAAAAATAATCAAGGCGGGATACAAATACAAAAATAGATTTAGCTACATGCTATGCAATAAACACAGTATAACATTTTGCTTTGGAGTCCAGTGATTCTCAAGACTTTCTCCAAATTTAAAAGGGACATAATCTAACCACCTATCCTTACTAGCCTGATACTTCTGCAACTGTTTTATATTTCAATAAGTATGTTCTGTTCCATATTGTGGTCCTTTGCAACCTTTTCAAATTTGGATTTGCTATATACAGTATATAGCTATCTGCTAGCATCCTTTCTTATTATAATTTTTTTAGTAAAATTGTTCATTAAGACTTTTGAAAAGAAGATTAAAAACTAACAAGAACTAATATAAAGTGCAGAAAAGAGGGAAAGGGAAAAAAGAAAAGAAAAAATGCAAAAATAAAGAATGAAGCAAATAGAAAGAAGTAGCTTCTGATTTTCTCTGCAGCAAATTTAAGTACAAGTACAAAATTATCTTTCACTCTATGGGTACAAAAAAAAAAGCTTTGTCTATTATCTATTTTTTCAAATCATCAACTCACTTAACAAATGTCTTGGTTAGCAACAGAAATTTTGGGCTCCATTATGGTCATAAGTCAAGGATTACCTGTACAACCTGATATCCTGGTCTATCTGGAGCAGGAATAATGAAATATGGGATGTATTTTTACAAAATATAGAGGTTTAAAAAAGATAGCTATTTAAATGTATTAAAACATGTACATACTTGAGTAATAATTACATTAAATAACTATATATTGAATTGTAACTATTTACTGCAAAAATAATATACTATATTTCCTTTTTTTCCTTTTTTAAGCACTTTCTATGTGTGTTTTTATTTCATTGAAAGTGTATGTATTTTATGGGGTTTTTTATTTTTCTTTTGTCATTATTTTAAACAGCAATTAAAAAAATTAAAAAAATCTTTGTTGCAAAGGAAATCTCTCTTTATCTGTAGATTAATTACTTCCAAAAGTGTTTAAGAAATGTGAATAGCTGGACTCTTTGTCCACAAAGGGTACATTAATTATTGTGAGTATAGATGGAATCCAACAGTGTCCAGCTGTTCAACTCCCATAACAATGTCCAGCTATTCAACTCCAAAAATTTCATTTCTGCAGTTTACTCATGAGGACTGTGGGTTATCTCACAGTCTCTCTTTGACCCAGAGAGATTTCATCAGTCAGCAACTACCCTCCAGCCGGAATTCTTGTCCATAACAACTCTCAGCTCCTCTGGAGATGTTAGTCCACCATAACCCTCACTGGAAGCTCCATCCTTTCATTAATGCTCTTTGACAGCAAACCACCTAGCCAAAGAAGGAGGGTGTTTTGAGTTTGATGCCTGATATGCCTTAAGATAAAGTGAAGTATATTACTCATTTTGCACCAGAGAACTTGCACAGAGAGTAGCATAGAACTGCTTTCCCTCTGCACCTGTGCTTTCAACTGCTAATGGTTTCCTAATTAGCAATAATTGTCTCTTGTCTGCCCCTAGAATCATGAAGCACACTGAACCTGCCATCAGAAATCACAACCAAGTGGTCTTGTAATCAAGAACTAATTAAGAAGAAAATGCACACTTCATTATCTTATGGCATGTGTTTTGTTACTGCAAATGTAATTAATTAGAGTTCAATTAATCCAAAAATGGCTTGTTCTTTCCCTACTGTGGATGTGATGGTAGGGGAGGAAAGTTTGGTCTTTGGAGACTTCTCTTTCTTCTGTAGTGTGTGGAATCCCTCACTGTGAACAGGATTCAGTCTAGTTTCCAGAAGACCTGCAGAGGGAACTGTGATAGGTGAACTCCTGCAGGCTTCTTTCTTAGTTTAGAAGCAATAAAAATAAAGGAAAAAAGAGAAACTGTGTTTCATTCAGAGTGTAACTCAGAAAGTTTCAGTAACATATTAGAAGATTAATGTTAGTCCTTCAAAGTAGCCCAGGTCAGTAAACAGTCACCCTGTGAACTACTGGAACTCTACTTCATTGTTATGAGCGATATCAACAGCATCTTGAAATCCTGACAGATTTTCCTTCCCTTCCTCTTATACAAAAAAAGACTCAAGGCAAGGTAGTCTTGAGTTTCTTCTTAACTGGAGGTTGTGGGCACCTAGATGCGGGGTTAACAGGCTTTGACTGAACTCTGGCAAGACCAAACAGTTTTGGGTACACAGGAATTCGGGATCCGGGACTTTGTCTTCTTTGACTCTGAATGGGGTGGCACTGCCCCAGATGGATCCGCAATCCAGGGGGTTCTCCTGAACTTGTGACTCCAGCTCAAAGAGCAGGTGACTCCAGGTGATTCCAGCTCAAAGAGCAGGTGACTCCAGGTGACTCCAGCTCAAAGAGTTACGGCTGGGAAAGCCTTTGCACAACTTTGAGTTGTGTGCCACTTGTGGCCTTTCCTGGATCAGGATTCATTGAGTTCAGTCGTTCAGGTGTATGGTAGAATTTTCTTCCCTTAAAGAATACTTTTTTAGAGGTCACTCCCAAATTGCTCCTTTCAAGTAAACATTTATTTTCTACATCTCTTTTTCATTTCATTTTAGGGCAAGCGTTATAAAAACTCTTTGGAGACTGTGGGAACTCCAGATTCCAGCCGATGCCGGAGTGAAAAGAAAGCCATTAAGTAAGTCTCAGTAGGAACTATTGGAATGAATGGGTTTGAGGTGTTTGAGTTAGTGATTGCATAAACCTACAACACAAGGATAGGTTTGATATTATACCTTCAAGCTCCCTTGTATCTGAAAACAAGGCACTTCCAGTCATTTTGATTCCAGTGGTCCAAAAATCACATTCCTATCTGCTCCGCAACCTTATTACACCAAATATACATGCAGCTATACTCCTTATACTCTTGCACATTATTCATATTGTTCACTTTGGGTTAATTGTTAGTCTGTTTCCATAAACATCACGTCGTTCTTTGACCCCCTCCTCACATAACTTACTTTCATTATTCAGCATACTAATATTTTTCCTTGTATTAGCTAGCCTTAGCCCATTGACTTGCCTAGATAGTGGCCTCCTTCCTTTGTAATATCCCATATCTCATTATTCTAGGGTTACTGCATACCTCAAGATTTAAAAATCTATTTAATTCTTGTTATCCATCTGCCTTCCATCCTGCCCTAGGCCCATTCCATGTACAATTATTGTCTGTTTCATTAACACTTCTCCATATCATAATCTCCAATCTTTTTTTTTAAACATAGTCCAGCTTAAGAAGCCACAAAAAGGGAGACCTTCCTGTTAACTGTTAGCACATGAACAATCAGCTGAACATAAATCACCCCAACAGTGTTTCCTGCTATTGTAAAAGATGTCTTGTAGGCACCATTTCAGAATGTTCATTTGTGCATAACACATGCAAATGTTGTAAAATTGTTTTCTCTTTTGCATGTTTTATCAAACAATTTGTAAATGGTTAACCAATTTCATCCAGACACATTCTTCTTGTTCAGATTGTGTCTTCTTCCCCAGTTATTAACAGATGGCAAGCTTTCTAAGAAATGCCCAATGTTATTTAATGTGTAAGCCATTCTCACTTGTTCCATTCTGGTCAGTTGAAAAGATTAATGTTTCTTCCGTCTTTTGACAAATGATAAATTCTCTACCTGGAAAAGCAGTCAATTGATGTTTTCAGTTTATGGTCCTCCAGATCTTAATAGACTACAACTCCAAGCAGCCCCAGGAACATGGCTGATAGGGTAGGGTGCTAAAAACTGTAGTTGAGCAACATCTGCACCATAAGTTCCCATTCCTGCAATAGAACTTAATCTCATGGCCAGCTGTAATATCAAAGTTAGCATCCAGAGGAATAGAGAACATTATTATGCAACCATATAGATATCTGTATGGAAGCCTCCGTAATAAGTGGTTTAGACGTACAGGTTTAGTTACACAGAAAAGAATCAAACCTATCCTTTAGACCAGTGTTTCCCAACCTTGGCCACTTGAAGATGTCTGGACTTCAACTCCCAGAATTCCCCAGCCAGCATTCGCTGGCTGGGGAATTCTGGGAGTTGAAGTCCAGACATCTTCAAGTGGCCAAGGTTGGGAAACACTGCTTTAGACCTTGCATACGAAAACAAAATAAGGACACATTAATAGTAACTAATCTTCTTCTGGCATGTGATGCTATTGTACCAAACAGTGGGATATTAGAAGCCCTTATGGTTATCTCAGTTATTTCCTTGATAGAGCAATATAATTCCACACATAGCTCAGCTGACAATGGATCATCATTCACCCATTTCTTTTACTTCATATTGCAAGGATATTTTAAAGTGAGTTAATTTTTTATGATCATTGCACATAGCAACAGATCACAGTGAAATAATATTTCTCTGTCATGGTCCCATAATTTGAATTTTTTTATATCTAGGCTCCCTTGTAGTGGGACGGAATATAATCTCATCTTCAGGAATTGTTAAAAATATTACACTCTGGAAAGCATGATTAAGTAATAATTTCCATAAAATAGCTGTCTTACCTTCTGATATAATCACACAAGCTTTCCCTTGGTTCTTCTCTGACATCTGCCTATGGGATTCCCAAATCTAATTTTCTACACTAAAGAACGCTGTAGAGTTTTGAGATTTGCTTGATGATGTTCAATGGAAAAGCTGGATGAAGGAACCTTGGTTATTGGCCCTGGAGCTATGGTGATTTAGTAAAAGAAACATTACCTTAAAAAGTATGGACACCTGCAATTCTGCCTGTACATCTTCAGATGGGTTGATAAAACCAGTTGATAAAATTTCTGTCCCTCTGTGTGCATTCATGTTTGTGCATGCCTTTATATGTAATTGTGCATATATATCTATATAATTGTGTATAATATATAGCTATTTATGTGTTTGTGTGTGTGAAAAATATGTATATATGTATGTTGAAGATATGTGTTCATATATACAGTCGTTTGTTAATTCCTGGATGCATGGTCTCATCAGTAGCTTATGGTTCTAGGTGACACTATTAGTCAGTCCCTCAGCAAAATCAGACCAATGGATGCCGTGCTCCAAGGCCATTTATAAATGTGTGAACCTGATAGTTATTTCCCTTGTGCTTTTGATCTCTCTAACTTATCTGGAGGTCACGGATAATTATGCTGAGGGTAGAACAAGACCACTACAAACAATAGCCCTAAGACCTTTATTCCTAGGGACCTGCCAGTAAATAGTTACAGAGATGAATAGAAACTCTCTTTTTATTACTCTGCAGCTGCAAAATATTTCACTTCTTAGCTCCATATTGAAAAGGTTCTACAAAAACTCTGGCCCAAAGGCACTTGCACACGATGAAGGAAATGGGCAGGCAGGCATAATGGAGAGGTTGGTTTCTCTACTTTTTTGCAACACTTTTCACTCCCCCCCCCCCCATTCTTGGTATCTTGTGGATGAACCTTGAGTTCTTTGATGAACCTCAGCTTTATAGCAAGCTTTTCATCTTCCCTCTATAAATGTCTCAAGAAGCCATGGAAAGGCTTTTAATTCCCGCAAATGGCAAGGACACTAGGTGAGTGGTAAGAGAAGTGGATGCAAGCAGATAGCCTGCAAGGAACCTTTGATGTCTCTAATAAATTTGTTAGACAACCACTTGACTTCAAAAGCTATTATGAAATCTCATATGTTGTGACTCAATTGCCATTGGAGGCAGGCACTCTTAAATTCAGGAAGAGATGGTTGGTTAGGCTCTAGCTGTTTACAGAATGGGTGATATAACCTACTTAGCAAGCACTGTGAGCCCACAAACTCCAGCCTGAGGCAGATCACCCTCCTCCTGCAGAAGGAGATCTTCTGCTCCTTCTGCACAGCTGAGCAGAAGATCTACACAAGGAAATGCCACGTCCCCCAGGCTGAGTAGGCTTATTCTTGAGGACAAGGATATAAAGTTTTATCACTTCCCATGTTCCAAAGCTGTAATGGCAAGGACAGGAAGAACATTCCAAGCCAGCCTCTTGCTTCAATTAAGATGTTTTTTCCTGTTCAAGGGACCACTATTGCCCCTCCCCATTCCTTCAGTTTGAAGCCAACCCACAGTTGTGTTTGTGCTTATCAGCTTAAAATGGCCAAGAGCAACACTGAAGGTTCTGAACTTATTTGAAGGTTATTAGAGATATGAGCTAGGAGAATGGTTGAGGAAAGAGAATAGAAGAATGCCAGTAGAAGAATGGAGTCAATACAAAACTGTAACAGTCCAGGTAAAAAAAAAAATACTAGCTTGGCTGCAATTTCAGGTACATGCAAATGACCTGGATCTGGAATACAACTATTATCACACATCAATTAGGTTCAGAACAGATTCAGCTGCTGCAAAGCCCATTTGTGGAAGTGATCCTAGATTCAGTATAACAATTGAGCATTGACTAAGATTTCTCCATAACCTTGCTGTTTTCCCACCATCACTTTGTTATACACCTGATGAAAGAAATCTAAATAAACTACCTAAAGATAATTTTCTTTTGGAAATTATCTCATGGGCTTTGCCAATTAACTTATTCTCAAGGATCTTTGCTAATTGGGCAAAGAGGTGCTTTTCTCCAGTTTGATGCACAAATTCTGCATAGGAAACCGGAAAACATTCTCACTCTGCACAACAGCAATAGTTCTAGCTAATGTTCCCACTATTTTATAAAAAGTTATTGTCCAAGATACTGCTTTGTTTTCCACACTACCAACCTTGGATGAAAAAAAATACAGAAAGGCAAAAATCCTGTCCCCCAAAAGGAAACGTACAGGTAAGAGACAAGGTAGAGTCCTGAGGAAACAGTCTTAGAGTCATTCAACAGAGGTTTCTTTAGCACGAATCCCTCTCTCTCCTTCTCGTTCTCCCTTACCATCAGCTTTGGAGTATGCCTGCTCCTATCTTTTTTCAGCTTTGCATTACCTATATATAATCTGAGTGTGTATGTGTGTTTATGTAGACACGTGGGTATAAGGCACGGAGCTTTACCTTCCACAGGAGGAGAAGTCAACACTAACCTTGCTGTCTCTTATTTGGGTTATTTTTTTTTCCTTCTCCATCCTCCCCTTGCAGGAATTTAGATTCTCTCTCTTGTATTTCCCTTTGTTGTTTTTTTCTCCCCTCTCACCGGCCGATCTAGTGATCTAGACAGAGACTTTTGGAATAACAATGACAACACAGTGCAGCAGAAATGGAGTTCCTACCCTCCCAAGGAGTTTATACTAAACATATCACCTTACGCCCCATATGGTGATCCACGACTTTCCCTCAAGTGAGTCTCTCTTTAACTGATTTGATCATACATAGTGAGTATATGCACACCTCTTTCCCACCTACCCCTCCCTGCTTCCCTCTTCCCCCTCCTCTTCTTTCCCTCCCCTGCACTCTACTCCCTCCCCATGGACATATGGCCATGGAGACGAGCAACCCCTCCTCCCTTCTCTTTCTATCCTGCTCTTTCAGTGGTTCACAACTACTGGTTGGTACCCTTGGAATATCAGACTTGTGTTTCCATTACTCCAGGAACTCTCCTGGGGCTCAAATTTTGGTCCCAGTGAAATGGAAAATACTGTGCTAGTAGGGTTGTTGAAACCAGATTAAATCATTGACTCATTAAAGTTTGAAGTAGTCAATCATACTGCCGATTTAAAAGGTGGGTTTGGACCTAATAAATCCATTATGATTTCAGCCAACTGAAAGGGTTGGCACTGGATAGCAACTTAAACCCTTAAATCCACTTCAAAAGCCATTGCATTCCTTTTTTACTTAAGGACTTAGCCCAGGCTTTTCCCCTGCTAGGCTTATATGGTGCTTCCAGTGGTTTGAGAACCACTGCCTAGCAACTCATTGAGAAAGGCCATTACCTTCCCTCCTTGTACCCTGGTTCCTTTGGCTCTCCTCTCCCTCCCTCACCCACTCCTTTTCTTCAGCACAGGGTGGGTTTGCCCGTTTTGGTCACCCTCTCAGCGTATTCTCTGCATCTGCACTGTGTGGTGGTGGTGATGGTAGTGGTAAGCTCTCTCACTAACATTGCTTTTTTTTCCTCCCTTCGCCTGCACAGTGCCTCTCCTAACGGTCTTACCCATTGTTCAACCCTTCGTTGTCTATGGAATTAACTTTGGCTGCAGTCATAACTTCACATGCCAGGGCTGCCTGCTACCT
Organism: Diadophis punctatus similis; assembly: GCA_023053685.1. Taxonomy (NCBI): domain Eukaryota; kingdom Metazoa; phylum Chordata; class Lepidosauria; order Squamata; family Dipsadidae; genus Diadophis; species Diadophis punctatus. The sequence goes on along the minus strand of JALIGW010000029.1, from coordinate 7,201,517 downwards.
TTGACTGGGACAAAGGCTCTCCTTGGCCCTTTCTTTTGCAGTGCTGATCTCTCTCTTTCTCTCTGTCTGTCTGTCTGTCCCTTGTCTGTCTCTCTTTTCTCGTTCTCTCTCTTTCTCTCTGTTCTCCTCTTCTTCATGTGACCTCCTTCTCATTGCCACCTGCCACTTCTCTTTCCTGACATACCATAGTGGCTCATTGCTGTCAGGTGCAAAGTTGGCTGCCTCAGCCACAGCTGGGTTGGCAGGAGAGCGAGAAGGATGCCACGGAGAGAGGCAGCAGCTCCGAGAGGACGGCATGAAGAGCAGCGTGTCTGCCCACAGCGAGCCCAGCATTGGGAAGGCGGGGAGAGGCCGATGGCAAATGGTGCAGAGCCAACTAGCAGCAGGGAAGCTCAGCTTATCCAAGTGAGTGAGAGTGCATCCCAGGCCTGGCATGACCCGGCCTGCTGGCCCCAGAGCCATTGTCGCTAGGAGCATGGAAGATAAACGTGTCCAAATCCCATAATCTTTCTGCTGAAGCCCCGACAAGCACCGAAAAATATAAGGGCTGTCATAATGACACTATAACAGAATAGTCATCATAGTGTGGTGGGGATAAATAAATCTTGAGGCAGATGGTTGTGTTCTTCACACAAAAAAAGGTGGTTAAAGGCTTGAGAGAAGAGCTTTTTGACTTTTTAATGGTTTGAGATAGATTGCACATATATAAGCATGTAAAAGCTGGTCTCCGGTTGGGTCAATCTAAAAGTCTTTTGACAGCAGCTTTTTCATCAATAGCTATATTGCTGGGTCCTTCAGAGTAAATATACTGTGAGGCACAAGGTAATTCTAGAGTATACTCTTTAGTCATGTGATTTATTCGCATCCTCCTGCAGTCACAAAAGCATTCAGTACCTTGAGCAAAAAAAAAAAGTGTTCATGTAATCCATCAATTTCTAAATCTAACTTGAATCCAGCTTTCATTGTTTACTCTTTTGCAAGAGAATCACATTGCAATATCTCAAAACTGGTGAGCTGTTGTAGAAGGAAAGGAACAACTGACCAGTAAAGCACTTTTTGTATCAGATATTCCCTAAGGAACTCCCTCTAAGGAATTTCTCTGTGAAATCTATTATCGCATTATGTTCTTAGTCACAAGCCAAAAACTGATGACCTGGAATAGGGGTTGTACATTTGATGTTAAATAAATGTCTTGTAACTAAACTGGAAAAAAATTGAGGGACTGGAAAATATCTCAGTTATCCATAATTTATCACATTTGCTTCCTTATTTTCATCATTTTTTAAAAAAAAGCATCTGACAAGGAAGAAATAAACAATGGAAGCTGAGTCTGGGTAAATTCTAGTGTTAAATATAAACCTAAACCCTAATGGCCAACCTTTTCTTAGTAAGGATTCTTTTATGGAATCATTAAGATAACTTGTATTTACCAGACACTTTTGCTGGTCAACATCTTGCAAGCAATTTTGGTTTTGCCAGATTCTACTCCTCCTCTTATTTATTTATTTATTTATTTATTTATTTATTTATTTATTTATTTATTTTATTATTTATTTATTATTTATTTATTTATTTATTTATTTATTGTATTTATATGCAGCTAACAAGAATACAAATAGCATTAATATAAAAAGAGAATAAAACAGATTAAAAAACAATATAACAATTTTAAAAACATTCAGTCATCCAATCATTTTATGGGCCAGCATCAATAATTCATCAATAATTCATTCATTGGCCCCAGGCTTGCTGAAAAAGCCAGGTCTTCACGGCTTTTCTGAAGGCCAATAAGGTGGGGACAGTCCTGATCTCGGGGGGTAGTTGGTTCCAGAGGGTAGGAGCCGCCACAGAGGAGGCCCTCGCCTGCGGGCCCTCCAGCCGACATTGTTTAGCTGACGGGGCCCGGAGCAGGCCTTGCGCCCTGTGTGATCTAACCGGTCGCAGGGAGGTATGTGGTAGAAGACGGTCCCGAAGATACTCTGGCCCTGAACCATATAGGGCTTTAAAGGTGATCACCAACACCTTGAATTGCATCCGGAGACCAATGGGCAACCAATGCAGCTCGCACAAGATGGCAGTAGTGTGGGTGTATCTAGGCACACCCACAACAGCATGTGCAGCTGCATTGGTTGCCCATTGGTCTCCGGATGCAATTCAAGGGTAGCCCCATGTAGAGCGCGTTACAATAATCAAGCCATGAGGTGACAAGGGCATGAGTGACCGTGAGAAGTGCTTCCCGATCCAAGAAGGGTCGCAATTGGTGCACAAGATGAACCTGTGGAAAGGTCCCCTTATTGCCTTTGCTGGTTCACATGCTCTGATTAGGTAGAGGGAGACAAGAGCAGCAGCCTCCACTTACTCTATGTGTGACAATACGGATTGGATCCAAGAAGAAAGATCAAGTTAGTAGAAAGGAGAACAGGCAGAAATAAGGGTCTTGCTAGAGAGGGATGCCCACTCCATAATCTTTTCCTCAGAACCCCATAAAAACCTGAAGTGCAAATTACTAATAGTTATACATGGAGAAAGTTGCACATGATGAAAGATCTTGTGCTACACAGTTCCCACCCCTGAGGCAAAGGCACATTCTGGCGCAAAGGCAGTTTCCATATCAGCATGTGCTACTTTGATGGAAACAGCATACGAATCTCATGCTGTATGAAGTAATAGGATAATGATTTTATCATGGATATTTCTAGGCTGCCAATCGTTATTTTCAAAATGATTATATTTCATTAGTCCACTGAGAATGAAATGTGCTTTGCTAAATCAGTATTAAGGGCTTGTAAGCTTGGAGACATCAGAGCTGACAAAGCTGCCATTGACACCATTGCCAAGCTCACCTTGCTGCTTTTATGACTTGCACAATTACATTATGGCTCTTCTCATGATCCATGGAGTCCAACACATTTGTCAGTGACCCAGTAAATCTTGCTCTACTGTCTGTCTTCCCCACCAGACTAGTATCTCTAAGTTCCAGTTTCAGCTAAATGTTCCTCAAGCTGGATCTTTTTCATTTCCAACACTTTGGAAACTTTCTTTTAGAGTTTTTAAGCATATGTGACAACTCTTTGATGGAGTTCATAGAATTCAGCATGGTCAATATAGGATGCCTCTGTGGTCTCCTCTCAAAGCAGTGATCTGCTTAACTTAAACAACGTGTGCCCTGGGATCATTTTGGAATTGTTAAGGAATCAGCATCCCTTGGGAAGCTCTTCTGATCTCTAGGTCTTCGAGCTATGGGTTTATATATGTTAATGAATACAGAAATGTGTGTGGGAAGTTGTTTTGTAATGCTGTTTCCCACTCTATTCTCAATTGCAAGATCACGGTATCTAAACGGAATAATATCATCAGAAATACATGTCCCTATCAGAAGTGACTTGGATTGATTAGATTAAGTTGGAAGATTTCTTATTCTTATGATAGAATATTTTATCATCCCCATAACGGGAAGCAAAGATTTGTCCTAAGAGATATACAGTATGTACCCACAGAATCATACTGAAGTCTATCAGTATCATCAATTGCTGGTCTCACAGCTACCCAGAATGTACATGCAGCTCAGTTTACTTTCTTAGACTCTCTATATATATAAACACGAAAAACACTCACGCAGAATCACAAAATCTCCAGAACCATAAAGCCTACAAACTTGAAATTTGGCACGTATGTTCCTCTTGGCTTCTAGGTGCTCGCTAAGAAAGGATTTTTTGAAATGACCATCAGATCATTAGTATTTCTTATATTATTATTAACACGCTCTGATGCTAAGGAGTTAGACATTCTATTCCCCCTCCCCACCTGAAAAGAACTCTCTTCCAACTGCCACTTGGGCGTGGCCAACGCGTGACTCATCCGGCTGGCGGGCTGGGAGTTTGGAGAGGATCAATGGGGCCAGCCTGAGGGAGAGAAGGGGATAAGATAGGAGAGGCCTCTGTGGGGCAAGCTTGAGGGAGAGAAGGGGATAAGATAGGAGAGACCTCTGTGGGGCAAGCCTGAGGGAGAAAAGGGGATAGGAGAGGAGAGGCCTCTGTGGGGCAAGCCTGAGGGAGAGAAGGGAACAGGAGAGGATCAATGGGGCCAGCCTGAGGGAAAGAAGGGGGAGAGGAGAGGAGAGGCTTCTTTGGGGCAAGCATGAGGAGAGAAGGGGACAAGCCCAATCACATAGTTTCATAGCAGAGCATGGGTATTCAGCTAGGGTCTTTTAAAACCATTGGATTTGTGATACCTTCCAGGACTCTATTCTACCTATTTCAAAGCAAAAAAATATGTTCCCTTTATTCTGTCACCATTTATTATCATGCCAAAAATGTAAATGAATATTTGGGGATGAGAGTATTTATTCAAGGTGTAAATGAATACATAAGCACTTTATTCATATTTTCCAGACATTTAGTCCCAGACGTAGAGGGTTTTTGATCATATAGCACTTTCTGTGGAGTAAATCAATCTGAATATAGTGTGTGTGTGTGTGTGTGTGTGTGTGTGTGTGTGTGTGTGTGTGTGTGTGTACACACACACACACATCCCTTCTAATGAAGACTCTTGTCTCTGTATCTGGCATGTGTATTTTTGTGACTGAGTGCTACTGTGCTTTGTCTGTCTGGCTGAGATAGCCCTTCTGTCTGTCTGCTTGCACAGTGGCCTTGTGATACAAACTGGATGGGGTATCAGAGGTATCTGTATATATGTCAGGTGTGGCAGGTACAGACCTTAGAGCACTGGGGCTTCTTCCCACCCATCATTGCCTTGATAGAAATGCATGTGTTCTACTTACTCCCAGCCCAGAGGAGCCAATTTTAGTTTCCTATGACTGAGAGGCTGAAAATTGAACTAATTTAGGATTTGGAAAAAAAACCAGAAACGAGGTCACTACATGTGGAGCAAGCAGGGAGGAGAAAGGCTGATTTCTGCCTTTGCCAAGCAGGAGGAGGTTAAGCTAGAGGCGGCCAGTACATAAGCAGAAGTACTTAAAACCTGGACCAACGTAGGAAATGGAGAGAGACATGACTCATTTCTTACACAGATTTTCACAGTTCTCCTTTCTCTCTCTCTCTCTCTCTCTCTCTCTCTCTCTCTCTCTCTCTCTCTCTCTCTCTCTCTCTCTCTCTCTCTCTCTCTCTCTCTCTATCTATCTTCACCCTATAAAAAGTCAACCATTATTTTGTTATGACTTCCCTAAGCAATTCTGCTGATTTGAGTAAAGATGGTTTCAGGTCAGCAGCAGGCAAAATATGCTAGAGCCCAACTGCTATGAGATCTTAGTTTCTGAATATTCTTAGTTATACTTAAGAACCGGTTTGGCTTTATTTTTTACACAAGTGACATATGACTGTTTTGTAACTACTCACCCCACCTGGCTGCTCTAGAAAAAATGTTAGGAGCAATAAGACTGGTGGGTGATCAGCTGACTGTGCTCCTCTCTGTTTTCACATGTTCATCTTCCTGTATCAGTGATTGCCCGCCTTTATGAGATACTCAGACAAATGGCTAGCCGTGCCTTTCAGGGAATACTGTACCCAAAAGTATCTTTCCTAATCGGAATAGTTTCACCAGTTTACTTATTCAACCACCCCATCGTATTCTGCTGCTTTACATTTGGTCCAGTGGTGGGTTGTAAATATTTTTGCTACTGGTTCGCGTGTGCGCTCCTGCCACCGGTGCTACCGGTTCTAAGAAGCAGTCCGAACCGGGAGCAACCCACCGCTGATTTGGTCCTGCATTTTATTATTTATTTATTTATGATATTTATATACCACCTCATAGTGCAAGCACTCTCTAAGCGGTTTACACCATTAAGCAACGTACCGTATTTTTCGGAATATAAGACGTACCGGAGTATAAGACACACCTAGATTTTAGAGGAGGAAAATAAGGAAAAAAGTATTCTGAACCAAATGGTGCAGTAATATATTATTTAATAAAATACCAGTGTAGCAGAATACTTTTTACAATCATGTATACTTTTTACAACCATGTACACTTTTTACATGTATACTTTTTACAAACTTCAAACTTGACAGCTTTAAGACTAGTGGACTTCAACTCCCAGAATTCCTCCTCCAGTCATGCTAGCTCAGGAATGGGAGTTGAAGTCCACAAGTCTTAAACTTGCCAAGTTTGAAGACCCTTGCACCCCTAACCCCTAACCTATGGGTCTTCAAACTTGACAGCTTTAAGACTAGTGGACTTCAACTTCCAGAATTCCTCCTCCAGTCATGCTAAATGGGGTAATTAGAAGGCAAAAACGCGCCAATTTTTGCAAAAAACTGCCCGTCTTTCACTCATTTTTTTGCAAAAACAGGGCATGCAGAGGATCTGGGAAGCCTGCAGTGGACTCCTAGGGGGTGGGAGAAGGCAAAAACGCCCCAATTTTTGCAAAAAAACGGCCTGTTTTTTGCTCTTTTTTTTTTTTTTTTTTTTTTTTGCAAAAACAGGGCATGCAAAGGATCTGGGAAGCCTGTAGAGCACTCCTAGGGGGTGGGGGAAGGCAAACCCCCCATTTTTGCAAAAAAACGGCCCGTTTTTTGCAAAAATTGAATGCGGGGGCGGGGTTTCGGGAGGCTAAAAATTGCTGTATTCAGTGTATAAGACGCACCGACATTTCCACCCTCTTTGGGGGGGGCAAAAAGGTGCGTCTTATACTCCGAAAAATACGGTATATATATTTACATTGCCCCCAACAATCTGGGTCCTCATTTTACCTACCTCGGAAGGATGAAGGCTGAGTCAACCCTGAGTCAGTGAGATTTGAACAGCTGAACTCAAATGATCATAGTCAGCTAAAGTAGCCTGCAGTACTGCTCTCTAACCGCTGCGCCACCTTGGCTCATACTTTTCCATACTTCTTATTGGCCTGTTCAAAAGTGCAGTTTTCAGTGTAATTGCAAGCATGGTTGTTTATAAATGGAGTTCAAATATTATTATTTTTAAAGAAGCTAAATGAAACATATTCTACCAAAACACATATTCTGTGTTTCAAATAAATGATGCAGATGAATGGTCCTTGCAATCTATACTTGATCTCAATATTGGAGCTTTTGAAAAAAAAATGTTGTATTTGAGGCAAGAATAGATGTATAAGATAGCTTTGTATATATAGACCTTCCCTTATTCAGCCTTGCAGGTAGGGCTGGAGAAAGAAACCTGTCTGAGCCTCTCGCAAGTCAATGGAGATGATGAAGTTATTTGATATGAGGTGACATCCTCACCCCCCCACCCCACCCCCACCATTCTTCTGATATTTTCAATAATTTAAAACTTGCACAGCATATTTAATTCCTAGCAAAATGTGCAAGGGCAGCCGCATAGTAAATGAACAGCCTTGATCATGAATTCCTTCTAATCCCTGCATGTTTCCTTCTGCGTTGTCTGATGTCATTATGATCAACCATGCCTGTTTTTCTCTTGTTGTTGGGTGTATGGGTAGCTATGTTGTGCATTGTGTTACTCAATGGCTTGTCCTGTGTGGTTAGTTGTGACAGCTTTCTGTATTTATTGTATTGTCTTTCAAGCTATATGTTCTGTCCTGTGCTTCACTGTCCACAGACTACAGATCATACCTACACGAGTTTTCTCACATCTACAGGTGTGTGGCCATCTTATATTTTTCCCTCCTTTTTTTTCCAACTAGGCAACTAACTACAAGTTATGTGCAGATGCATTTATTAGAGTCAATCAATCAATCTTTTATAGATAGTCCTCAACTTATGACCACAATTGGGCCCAAAATTTCTGTTGTTAAGTGAGACATTTGTTAAGTGAGTTTCGCTCCATTTTATGACCTTTCTTGCCTCAATTGTTAAGTGAATCACTGCAGTTGATAAGTTAGTAGCCCGCTTGTTAAGTGAATCCATTGACTTTGCTTGTCAGAAGGTCACAAAAGGGGATCACATGACCTTGGAACACAGCAATAGTCATAAATATGAACTAGTTGCCAAATATCTGAATTTTGATCACATGATCATGGGGATGCTGCAAAGATCGTAGCTATGAAAAACAGTCATAAGTCACTTTTTTCAGTTCCGTTGTAATTTTGAATGGTCATTAAATGAACTGTTGTAAGTTGAGGACTACCTGTATTACAGTCACAGACCAGAATTAAAAATTAAAACATTAAAATAAATAGAACAAAGCAAAATATAATACTATATTACAGTTAGTGGTGAGATCATCAATGGGCAGCCAAAGTCTCCCCAATTTTACAGATACTGTAATATAGTAGAATTTAGCTGCACTCAAAGAAGCTGTATCCTACACTGATCCAATAGTAATAAAAGAGATCAGAATTCTTAGATATTTTACCCGGTAAGGAGTTATGATTCCATGAATCCTCATAGAGAGTACAATCTAACAGGACATGAGTTATGGTTACAATCAACCCTTTTCCATAGGGCCACAATCTCAGATCATATGGGACATGTTTGTATTGGCCCTCTGGAACTGCTATGGAGAGAGCATTATAACATGCTAGAGTTAGCGCCCTCTGAAATTTAGTGACTGTTGTATAGGTATCCTGCTGCCTTATGAGACTGCTCAAGAAAATGTTCATACATAGTGTTCTGGTCCAAGCATAGGAATGCCTTTCTCAGACAGATCAAAACTCCACGCAAACGGGAAAATCATGCAGATTGCGTTTATTGTCTGGTATCTTCATATCATAGACTTACAGTTAAGATGAAATTCCTCAGAGTATATATTCATAATCTGTCCCATTACACGTAGGTGAAAAGAGATTCATTTCTCCCCATTTTACAGCTGCTGCATGGTCCTTTGTTAAGACTTAAAAATTGTGCTGGTCTGCACAATTACCCAGCAGCAGAGGTATAGCTCGATGGCCAATAAGAACACACAGATGTGGTCACATGTCATGGACTACATTACCCAGAGTGCAATCCCCGACTACATTCCCCATAATGCAATCTCTTAAAGAGACAGTTCTTAATCCAAGCTAAAATATCCCTACTCTAGTCTATCAGCACACTCCCTGCCTGGAATTATAAAATTCCACTGTTAACTAACAAATTAACTAAAGTAAACAAAGGTATAGCATAAAACAATGCAACTTAACTATCTAATTGACTAAAGTAAACAAAGTGTATCATCAGACAATGCAAACAATGAGGCATACAAGGCATGCAAAGCTTGAGGTTCAATCTTCAAGTTCGGTCTTCTTTCTCAGGAATACCAGGTCAGTGACTGGTCTGGTGTAGAGCTTCTTGGCGACAGTCTTTGAGCCACGGCATGAGTCTTGTGGCTTCATGTCCTGAACTTCAACTTGGTGAACTAGTCCATCAGAGCTGGGTAGAACTTGGTGTACAAGTCCCATGGGTCAAGAGTTTCGAGGTGCATCTTGTCCCTCAACAGGACAAGGTCTCCTTCTTCGAGATTTGGCTCTGTGGTCTCCCATTTGCGGTGAACCTGAAGGGTAGACAAGTATTCTTGATTCCAGTGCTTCCAGAAGGTGTTGGCCAGCAGTTGAACTTGTCTCCATTGTTGCTTGTACCTGTCCTTAGGAATGAAGTTCCCTTCTGGTGCTTGCCATTCATCTGTCTTCTGTGTTAACAAGGTGGCTGGTGCGAGGATAGTTGGATTCTCAGGATCTGAAAAAAGTGGACCCAAAGGTCAAGCGTTGATGATAGCTGACACTTCTGCCATGAGGGTGGTGAGGATCTTATGCGTCAGCATAGGTGCCTTTGTCAACATGGAGTCAAAGATTTTGTGGACTATGCCAATCATTCTTTCCCATGCTCCTCCCATATGGGACGCATGAGGAGGGTTAAATGTCCATACACAGGTTTGGTCCTTCAGGTAGCCATCAATTGCTGGGTTGAAGTGGGTGCCCTCGTCGATCTGTAACTCTTTGCAGGCTCCTACAAAGTTTGTTCCGCGGTCAGATCTAAACACCTTGACTGGGCCTCTATGGGCTTGGAACCTTCTTAGAGCGTTAATGAAGGAGGAGCTGTCCATGGATTCGATGACTTCGATGTGGACAGCTCAAATGCTAAGACACATGAAAAGGACGGCCCAATGTTTGCTGTGAGCTTGACCACCTCTGGTCCGACGGGCAGACATTAACCACGGGCCAAAAACATCTAGGCCTACGTAGGTAAAGGGCGGTTCAGTACTGAGACGCTCAGGTTGCAGGTCAGCCATCAGCTGGTATTGTGTCCTACTTTGTTGTTTGTGACAGTGCAGGCACTTGTGTAAGACAGTTGAGATGAGCTTCCTGGCTCCCACGATCCAGAGTCCAGCAGCTCTAACCACTCCTTCTGTGAAGTGTCGGCCTTGATGGTGGACGGACTTGTGGTGATGTTGGACCAACAGGTTTGTTACATGGTGACAAGCGGGAAGGATGATAGGATGTTTAATATTTGAGTCTATTTCAGTCTTATCCAGATGCCCCCCTACTCGCAGCACGTCGTGGCTGTCAAGGTACGGGTTCAGTGTCAGAAGTGGGCTGGATTTTGGAATAGGCTTCTTAGCTTCTAGGCACTCGAATTCCACGGAGTACGCATTTTGTTGCACACCCCATAGAATCCCTATCTTTGCTTGGAGATGGCTTTCTGGAATTCTTATCTGTGAATTTGCCCTGCAACACAGGAAGCGGATAAACACTGCTACGCCTCGTACGAGAGATTTCCAACTAGAGAAGTTTTCAAAGGTAACTGGCTCTAGGTCATGGTTAAGGTGTTGTTTTCCTGTTTCCTTGATTGTTGTCACCAAACAGGTGGCCTGGATGGCTGTGTCTTTGTCCTGTCTGAGCGGTTTGCTGAGCACTTGAGGTCGAATGTCAGCATCTTGATCTGGATCTAGAGGGTCATGGTGTTCTGGTCTCTGTGCCATCGGGCTCTGCGGGTGGACCAAGAACTCGGCACCTTTTAACCAGGTCAATTCTGCCAACTGGGATGCAGGGACTGACTGTGTAGCATGATCCGCTGGGTTCATGTCTGTTGGCACATAATGCCACTGCTCTGGACTTGAAGACTTTCTGATCCTGTCTACTCTATTGCTTACGTAGACATAAAAACATCTGCTTTGGTTGTGAATATAGCCTAGCACCACCTTGCTATCCGTGTAGAAGGTAGTGGGTTGTAGTTCAAGGTCTATTGTTTTGGTTATCAGGTCTGCGAGTTCTACAGCCAACACGATGCCACAGAGTTCCAATCTTGGTACTGTGTGACCTTGTTGTGGTGCTAGCTTCACCTTTCCCATGACGAAGCCGACGTGAATGTCACCCTCCCCGCCGTAGATTCTGATGTATGCCACGGCTGCTATTGCCTGCGTGGACACATCTGAGAAGACATGCAGCTCTTTCTTCATTGTGGTGGCGGGTGAGATGGGGACATATGTGCATTGTACACTGACGCTTTGAAGACTACTCAGGGAGGTACGCCACGACTCCCATTTTTGCTTCTGCTCTAATAGAAGCGGCTCATCCCAATCTTTGGTGCTTTGTGAGACCATCCATAGAAGGAGCCTCCCTTGGATAGTTACGGGTGCAGCTAACCCTAGAGGGTCGAAAAGACTGTTCACTGTTGACAGAACTCCTCTCCTTGTGAAGACAATCTTCTGAGCTGGGGCTCTGAAGGTAAAGATATCCTTCTTCAAGTCCCAACACAGACCGAGACTCCGTTGGACAAGAGGGGTATCAACGCCAAAATCGAAGTCTTGTAATCCCTTGGCGTGGTCTTCAGAATTGAAGGCTTTTAGCACTTTTTCACTATTGGATGCTATTTTGTGCAGCCTGAGGTTGGCTACCGCTAGCATCTGGCGTGTTCTTTTCAATAAGTCTATGGCCTCTGTTGGGGTAGGTACAGATTTTAGACCATCATCGACGTAGAAGTCTCATTCCACGAAGCGTCTGGCATCTGTACCGTATTCGGCCTCGCCTATGCAAGCAGTACGTTGTATGCCATAGTTGGCGATTGCAGGGGATGAACCATTCCCAAAGACATGCACTCGCATTCTATACACTGTGATCCGTTGGTCGTGCTGTTTGTCTCTGAACCACAGGAAACACAAGTAATTGCAATGATCTTCCCTGACAAGGAACGAGTAAAACATCTGCTGGATGTCAGCCATGATGGCTATGGCTTCCTTTCTGAAGCAAATAAGCACACCTAACAGGCTGTTGGTAAGATCGGGTCCTGTAAAAAGGACTTTGTTCAGAGAGAGGTTTTGGAACTGTGCACTTGCATCAAAGACCACTCTTATCTGACCTGGTTTTTGTGGATGGTATACTCCAAAGAATGGCAGGTACCAGCATTCTTCATCTGTTCTCAGAGTTGGGGCAAGTTCGGCATGTCTGTTCTAGACCATCTTGTCCATGAACTCCACCAGATGAGCTTTCATTGCAGGCTTCCTGTTCATGAGTCGTCTCAGACTGAAGAGGCGAGTATTGATATATGAAGTGTGGTTCCTCAGTGTGGACGTCAAAGAGGTCGAAGAATGCTGACCTGGCTAACGATTGATTGCTTTGCATGTCTATTATTACATACATCTTCACAGCTTTTTCTGGGCATCCAGCTGGGTAGACTATAGCTAGGCAGATCTGGTGGCATGAGTGAGAGGATGGTGAGTCACCACATACTGACGTGCAGTTGACACTTGTTGCCGTCTGAGACTCGTCGGAGAAGTAGGAGTCGACCGTGGATTAGGAGTTGACCATGGAGTAGGAGTCGGCCATGGTATCGATTCATAGTCTGGATGCAAGGTGGTTGGGTGTCGGTTACTCCTGCAGGAAGCATCGCACCTGCACTGTGCAGTCATTGGCCATGTGTTCCTTTGAATCACAGCACTTGAAGCAAACTCTGTATTCCCTGATCAGATCCTTTCTTTCATTTAGGGACTTCCTCCGGAAATCTCTGCAAGCATTCAGAGTATGCGGAGACTCATGGAATGGACATAATAGATGTTTATGTGTTGTCAGAGAGGTATGTTGAGCTCTTCTCGGTAGTTGCTCATCTGGGTTCCTCGTGGACAGGGTAGAGACCTGTGTTTTATGCACAGATATGAAGATTTTTCCCTTTGCAGTTTGCTATGGACTCTTGTTCGAGTCAGAGTTCTGGCTGGATTTTTGTTAACTGGTTGCCAGCTTTCTGTAATGCCGAGGCTTAGAGGGTCATTGTATAGCTGTGCTTAGTAGTCGATGAATTCTTCAAGGACAGCAAAGGGGGGGGGGTTCTGTCTTGGTTATTTGCCTTGTAAGTGATCGCTATTTGGATCCATTCTTTACTTAGCTCCCGTGGCAGTTTTTTAATGATGTGCTGTTGCGTCTCGTAGTGGTCGAGGCAGACAAGTCCCGGCAAGTTGGGATCTTCTTGTGCCATCTGCAACTGTGTTAGGGAGTGGGCGAATTTCCACGGCATGTAAGGATCTCTTATGCTGATGTTCAGGAAGTCCTTGACGTGATTCAAGAATGAAGACTCCGTTACTGCAGGTGCTCCAAACCGCCGATCGAGTGCAGTCCAAGCTCGCTGAAGGGCGATGACCGGGTTAGTTATTTGGGCAGCATAGATGTCTCTCACTATTTCAACAGATTCTAGTCCTAGCCATGCTATCATATGTTTAAGCTGTTCGGCTGGTTGCAGCCCTTTGTCCTGGATGGTGCTCGTGAAAATGGGCTTCCATAGCACATATTGTTTTCCCGGCTTGTCCGAGAATTTCTGCATCAAGTTGTTAATTCCTCCTTTGTCTAGAATTTTGCCACATGATTATGCCCTATTTTGTGATTTCTCAGAGACCTTCCCTGACTATATCACAAGCTTGGCTATTAACATTCTGCAAACTCTGTAGGAGGAATGTTTTTCCCAATTGTTTTTCAAGCAAAGTTACAGAAGGCAGCAGAAATTATTAACTTTTGATTTTTCCAAGGCAACACACTTTATTTTTCTTAATCACAACTTCCTTTGTTTACTGGGACCTATCTTGACTCAAATGCAGCTTTCTTTTCAAATGCGGATTCAGGACGATTTGTTAAAGGGAGAATTGGAGATTCTATCTCCATGGTGCAATGACGCTTTTTAAATCAGTTAAGAGGATATTCTCTTACTTGCAAAGAGAAGGAAACAAAATCTTTCACTTGTTTCATTTAAACAGAGTCTTTCTTATTTTGTGCAAAGAGAGGATGCAAACTTACTGAGCTTTCCAACGTGAAAAATTTCATGCTGGGGAGGGGGGTTAGCCTTTCCAATACCGAGAGAGCTGATCACAGGAAAGGTGGCTTTTGAAACGCAGATCTTGGGGTCCTCCTCCCTTCCTTGCCAGAGCAGTTCAGTTTCTTATTTAAACGCAAACAAAGTCTTCTTTCCGTACAAGGAAAGGGGTGGAGTTTGGGAATATAGTCTCTTTTCACTCCCAAGGCATCTTTTCTCAAAGGGCGTTTGGGAATCATTGTATATCTCTTCTCTTTTCACTGTTCTGGTCCAAGCATAGGAATGCCTTTCTCAGACAGATCAAAACTCCACGCAAACGGGAAAATCATGCAGATTACGTTTATTGTCTGGTATCTTCATATCATAGACTTACAGTTGAGATGAAATTCCTCAGAGTATATATTCATAATCTGTCCCATTACACGTAGGTGAAAAGAGATTCATTTCTCCCCATCTTCCGGCTGCTGCATGGTCCTTTGTTAAGACTTAAAAAATGACCGCTGGTCTGCATGGCACAATTACCCAGCAGCAGAGGTATAGCTCGATGGCCAATAAGAACACACAGATGTGGTCAAATGTCATGGACTACATTATCCAGTGTGCAATCCCCGACTACATTCCCCATAATGCAATCTCTTAAAGAGACAGCTCTTAATCCAAGCTAAATATCCCTTTAGTCCAGTGGTGGCGAACCTTTTTCGGCTCGCGTGCCAAAAAGGGGGGGTGCGCGCTCGCGTGCCCACACCCATTCCCTCCTCCCCCACGCATGCGCACAACACACACCCCATGCTGCCCCCTGCGCATGCGCACACACCCCCACCCCCACACAAAGGCTTACCGGAGCCTGGGACGACGAAACTGGCAAACCGGAAGTGCGAAAAAACGCACTTCCGGTTTGCCGGTATGCTGTTTTTTGCACTCCGGAGGGTTCAGGGAAGCTCCCTGAAGCTCCGGAATGCAAAAAACTACAAAACGGACAAACCGGAAGTGCGGAAAAGTGCACTTCCGGTTTGTCCGTTTTGTAGTTTTTTACATTCTGGAGCTTCAGGGAGCTTCCCTGAACCCTCCGGAGTGCAAAAAACAGCACACCGGCAAACTGGAAGTGCGTTTTTTCGCACTTCCGGTTTGCCGGTGGGCAACCCTCGCGTGCCGGCTTCTATGGCTCCGCGTGCCACCTCTGGCACGCGTGCCATAGGTTTGCCACCACGGCTCTACTCTATCAGCACACATAGAGCAGACATCTATTAGAAGGGTCTCAGTACCATTTTAGTTTCATGACTTTAGAAAAGTCTCTTTTGAAAATACAATTGACAACGCATACAGGGTATTTTAAGTATTTTAAGATGGGTGTGCCGTTTCTTCATTACATTTGCCTCACCAAGAGGCTTATCCAGGTTCCTTGTGTTTTTAAAAGGCAGACCTTTTACACTCCCCCTGCTTTTGGACTCCCAGTTTCCTTTTCTGAAATGGTAATTCTTACTCAGACAAATACCCATGGGCCTCTCTCACACTCTCTATAGAGATATGTATGTATATCACGTGTAGTTAGACTCCTAATGGCCACTCCAAGCATTACGATTTTCAAAAAAGACCTGCCTCTTAAGTTATTTGCTTAAAGACGTGTATATCATGTAGATGCACTCATTGAGAAGCTGTTCTTGGCTGCAGATATTCTTCACTGAGTATATGCTCAATATTGCACAAAAATGTATAACTTTGTGAGATGCAAAATGACCTCCAAACCAAATCCACTAAGGGCCATAATGGCCCGGGGGGGGGGGGGGGAAGGCTGCAATTTGTCTGAATCCATAGAGATCGCCCTATGATCAAAAACTGTGAATGTCATCCAGTCAGGTAAAGCCATACCTGAAAACAGTAGCACTGTTTTCAGACAAGAGACAACGGGCTATTTGTTCCCTTACTATCAAGAGTTAACAGGAAAGCTTAAGCCCAGATTTTTCTGCCTTATGATGTGCTTCTGAGTTGCTTTAGGAGGATGAACAAGATGTGATGGCAAGAAACCTGTGATGTTAAGCTCTGGTCCTTGCCAAACAGTCAAGAAGTAAACAAAGTCCATTTCAAAGAGAGCTAGGGCAAGATCAACTAGTTGAATCTCCTCTTCATTAACTCCTCTGCTAAAAAGAAACACCTATAGATACATACTCATAGTTTTACAGAACCCTTTCCTTGGCTTCTTTTTCCCTAGCTGACCAAAATTAAGCTCAGATGGGAGCAGGGAAAAAGTAACCACGGAAGAGTGTCAGTCCTAAATAGGAAACAAATGGTGAAACTCCTGCTAACACATCTTGTCTTCCCTTAATTCTAGCAACTCTTTGGCAATGACAGAAGCTCGAAGAAACAGATTTGCTAGCAGCAAAGCTAGTTCTTCCCTCAAGCTGTTGCCTCAGTTTCCTTGCTCAAAGAAGAAATGGGACAGTGTTCAGGAGCAGCAAGCATTAAACCCAACACTCCTGTAATAATCCAAAACACCCTTGCCTTATAGGGTTGTCACTGTCTATAGACAGGTTCCTGGGGCTTTCATTGCAACTTCCAACAGGCTGTAGAATGTGTGTTTCTGGTTCTCAGGCAGTTCACAAAAGCATATAAAATTGACAGTAAAGAGGATAGGCACCATTATTGCATGTAATTACCTAAGAATATTATGATGTGCTCTGGAGGACAGTGCTACACCTACTCAAGAGAAAGATGGGGCGGCAACTTCACTGGGAGGGGGAGGGAATGGAGCAGGATGTGTGACAGTTCTGAATATCGCCGCCATTTCAAGGAACAGCTTCAGAGAGAGCCAATAGGGAAAGCAATTGTGGAATGTGTCACATGTCACAAGCAACCCAGCACAGGCACCAGGGAATTTGCCTTCAGAAAGCAGTCTAATTAGTTTTGAAATGAGGATTGGCATTCTGACTCTCCTTACAAGCTTGGGAGAAGGAAAAGGAGAAGTGGCTTGTGAGCACTCTCATGCTGAACCCCAAGATTGGAAAGGATTTTGTGATCATGGAAGGGTACAAAATGGCCACAAGGCAGGGGACCTACACTGCCAAAGATTCAGAATTAGAGGCACAGCTCCCAAGGACAGTGGGTCACTTCCAACCATGCCTGGCTGAGAGAATGCTGTGCTGGGGCATCTTCTCTTTAACACTCTGCTTTTCCTTCCTCCAATTTTGCCCCTTTACCTTCTTCTCCTTTTTCTCCTTTTCCTTGCCCTTCACCTCCGTAAGTTTTGAGGATTCCACCATGTCCACAGCCACTACCCTTGAGTATATCCCCACCTCAGCAGGAGACCCGAAATGCCAGCGCCCGCGCACCCTCTTGCGCCAGCAAAGCCTCCAACAGCCACTCAGCCAGCATCAGAACCCCAGCCACAGCCAGCCCACCACCAGCCAGAGCCTGGGTCATCTGCAGTCCCACACCAGCTCCTCCTCAGCCACTGGCAACCCTCGGGGCTGTCGGAGTGGGCAGTCACGGCAAGGGACCTCCGCTGGCTCCAAGCAGAGGACAGCTGGTGGCCGTAGCCGCTCCAACCCTGGGAGCTGGGATCATATGGTGGGGCAGATTCGGAACCGAGGCTTGGATATGAAATCTTTCCTGTAAGTTTCTTTGCTCTTTTCACTTTCTTTCTGTGTGACTTGCATTTGTTTATTGTTCTGTTTGGTGAACGTCCACTTGATAACTGCAGTGCAGTTAGCTTCAAGCTGATTGCAGACAAGTCAATCATTTGCCTGCCTTATTAGTCTGTCCTTTGTTGAGAAGCAACTTCTTCCTTTAAACTCCTCAGAACTTGTAATTGTGGAATGTGGAAGAGTCAGTACAGAAAAGACACTTCCTAATTCCAGAGGAGGAGGTTTTTCTGACTCTTACCTATTGCAACAATTCTAGTCCTTATGCAGTTTCATTTCTTAACCTTTCTAAAATGCTCAGTGAAAACCTTCAAATGTTTTTCACTTAACAGCCACAGATATACTGTAGACTTGCTGTCCTCTCAGAAAACAAGTACATCGTAAAGTGTTTAGAATATGGAGAACAAGGTCTCAGAATAAGGGTCAAATTAGACAATCTTCTAATTTATTCTCTGTCCGGGTAATGTAATTTTCTGCATCATTTGAGCAACCGGGGAGGGGGGGGGGCGTGTAGCAGAAATGTATAATTGTATCACATCCTCAAGTTTTCAGAAGTTAATTGGGGGCTTCAGGGGCTAGAAGAAAGAAGAAGCCACAGCCACAAGTCTGCCAGTTGCCTGTGAAGTGCAGTTTGCTCACCTCTGCTGATAAAGGACAGACCCATGCCACTGACTCTTGAGGGATTTGAACTGCCTCTTCTCCCTAGAATAATTTTGCCTTGAGTGGGAGGGAGAAGAAAACTAAGTGCTAAAGGGAAAATCTTTTTTGTGCACTGACCTTACGGGAGAGCTGGCAAATGTCTCTGAAAGGGATGCTTCGCTCCCTCCTTCTCCTTCACAAACAGTCTTAGTTTTCTTAATCATGACATCCTGCCTATCCTCCTTGCTGTGAGCTGTAAAAGAAGATTTGTCAGAGCAGTTTGAAGTGTGCGTTGTTTTTAATCTGTTTTCAATACTTTCCCTGTTGATGACAGTTTTTAAATTCCAAGCCCGGAGAAATAATCTGAAGCTTTGCTCTTCCCTTATCGAGAGGTGTGACAAAATCCATTATTTTCTTTGGAATGGGGTACTGTCAACTATCCTTTACCTGTACAGGTTTGCCTGTACAATATTCTTTCTATTATCTTTTGATCTAAATGGGACATAGCAAAGCGAGGTTGTGGAGTATGTAAATACCACAATGTACATAGACATGTGTGTACTTGTCTTGTGTGTTTCCACACCTGGAAAATCTGTAAGTTGTATTTTATATTCCAGTAGCTGAACACTACACTCATATTTACATATAGTTGCACATCACTGACAGTACAAACACAAACACATCTATATAATACTAGCAGTAATATATTCTGCTTTCTTTCACTAATAGTCAGGAATAGTTGAGATCAAAAATTCACATACACACAGAGATAATTGGTTTAACCAACAATACATTGTTTAGTGAACCTTACCTCATAATTATGTTTCAAGGTGCATAAAATTAAAGCAGCATAACAGGTCCAAGCTTGTTAAAAACCTTTTTTAATCAGCTTTATAAACATTGTTGCAAGAAATGATGTAAAATTGTGTCTATAGTATAGAGCTCCAATGCGCATGTGCGTGCCCGCCAGCTGATTTTTGGCTCACGCAGAGGCTCTGGGAGGGCGATTTCGGCCTCCGGAGGGCCTCCAGGGTGGCAGGGGGAGCGTTTTTGCCCTCCCCAAACTCCAAGAAAGCCTCTGGAGCCTGGGGAGGGCGAAAAATGGGCCCACCGGACCCACTGGAAGTCGGGAGTGGGGGGGTCATGCACGCATGTGCAGGAGGGTGGGTCAAGTGAGGGGCTTTGAATTATGGGTGTGGGCACACACGCACGTGCAATAACGTGCACGCGCACTATTTTGGCACCCGAGGAAAAAAAGGTTCGCCATCACTGGTATAGAACCATAATAGAACCATCTTGTAAATGTATTATATGGGAATAGTGTTAATTACTAATAATTGCTGTTTCTTTAGATATGCATATATTCCCAAATAGAGCTAAAGGACAGTGATAAGGTACCCTTGAAACTATAATGTCTATCAAACTTTGTTGCAAATAAACATAATGATTATGAGAATGGTAGCAGGATTGAAAGGTAAATTACATTATAAAAATCAATTAAGCAATTAATGTATTTATAAATACATATTTATGTATATAAATATAATAAATTAAATTTAGTGAGAAGAAGATTAAGAAGGAAAATATTTTTAGAAGAAAAATAGAATGGAGAATTACTCACAGAAATCAAAGAAAGTAATGTGCAAAGGCTTTTCATTTTAGAAAATATTTTGGCAAAATATTGGTAGAATATTTTAACTTTAACATCAGCATTTGAGCAATGTAACATTGGTAGTAATATCTGATGTTCTGAAGTTTTCAGGGAACAGCTTGACAAATATTTTTCAGGGCAGGATCTTATCCAAGTTGGTGTTTAATGATATTCCTTCTAGTTCTTTTTAAATTAATTATTACATTTAAAATATTCCTTAAGTGCTTTATTAGTGCAACAGAGATAGCAGCTATTCTTCATAGATGCTTTCTGTAAAAGATAGATTTTTTTTTTTGTTAAAACAGGAGACAACAATCTCTTGCTTTTCCCCAGGCTAGATTTTTCCTTTTATTTACAAAAGAAAAAAGTAGCTGGATGGATTGATCTGTCCAGCTTGAATTGGGAATAGACATTTTGGAGAGAGATTGAACTCAATTGTGCATAAATGAGGCTGCACTGAAATACTTTTGTCAAAGATTTCCAATAGTGGGGGTCCAATATTTAATTGGTTTATATAGCAGTGTTTCCAGTCTTCAGCTGAAACATGCACATTATGATGATTTATCAATACAACAATGTCATGATACCCGTATATACAACATAATCAATTTTAGGCATGCCGCTCAATATGTTTTCTTTGGGCCGGCCAACCTTAAACAGTTTTCCATCATTGGAGTTAGGGAGAATTTTTTTTTTCTATCCATGCTAATTGTAGGCAGTGATTTTTATTTATTTTATTTATTTATCACATTTGGAACCTCCTGTCTCCCTCACAGAGGGACTCCCAACAGTGATAGTGATGGTAATGGTGCTTTCAAAATTATATATTTATTAAAAAAAGAAAAAGAAAGAAAGCTCAGAGTGGTTTACAAAGAAATTCTAAAAATAAAGAGTACAGTAAAAACAGAATATCATAAAATGCAGCATTCAGATAATAAGACTATGATAAAATCCAGAAGAGTCAAAGAGAACAAAAGACAAGGAAAAAGTGTCCAAAAATGACTTTAAAGAGGACAAGGAAAATAAAATGTGTTTGTCTGCTACTGAAAGAACATGATAAATAGTGCTAGACAGGGCCTTTAAGAACTGTGGAACAAATTCATTTATTCATTTTTGTTTCTCTTGTCTTACAGATAGAGATAGTGATATAGAGAGAGAGGCATAGAGATATAATTTTACAGAGCCAGTGTGTTTACTTCCTAACCAATCAGCTCAACATCTAAAAACCATCAGAGAAAAGCCTACAATCATTTAAGGCAGCAATTTTGAGAATTCCAGCTGAATAGCCTGAGCAACTCTTCCCCTCCAATTAATGAGGAAGTGCCAAAAAAAGAAAGCATGGCTCCCTCCCCATTTTTGCTTCCTTCCATGGTTGACTTGGGGAGCTTTATTTAACAGGCTCAACTACAGTACATAAGTTAATGGCCAAATGGCCCTCTGTTCTATTTTGAGACGCCAGAGAAATGGTGGAATGGCCCTACAAAGGCTTTTCTGCATTGAGAGTGGTAAAGCCTGAGGGAGGGACAATAGGAATCTGTCTATCTTGCCCAAAGCATTTCAAATCGCCTAAGAGAAGTGACGAGGCCAAAGCCCTATGTAGAAAGTGCCTCTAGCTTTCTCTTCATTTAAATGGTTCCTGGTTTATAGATGGATTTCATTTGAGCTCTGGGGGATTGTGGTCCTCTCTGCACAACATACATTTGCTTATTGATTGTGGGGGGAAAGCTTCCACTGAATAAGAACAAGCTACTTAGTCCAATTGATGTTCCTTCTCAAGAAGCTACAGCTTTTTAATACTCTCACTCTCCTAGCCCTAACAGCAGAAAAGCCAATACCTTTAGGTTTATATTTAAAAAGAAATCTGGGTTTCCTTGTATCCAGTGTTGATGCATTTATCCTTTCCAGACCCGAAGGAGGCTGAAATAATAAGGCCTTGCTGTCTGAAGTCAGCAGGCAAAATATTCATTGTGACCAAGATCACATCTGCACCTTTTAGAGTTCTATATGTTACAAATTTAGAATGAAGATTAAAAACCTCATTTGAGTCAATGACACTCAGGCAGGGGTTTTTTTTGGGGGGGGGGGTGGCAACAGTAAGGAAATGCTTTGCCACCGTTACTGTCAAGGATGTTTTTCAACCATCCAATCTAACCAACGACTCTGGGATTCCCTAAAATCTCCCAACCAAGAACTAACCAGACCCAAGTGCTGCTCTCTGATGAACCCTGTACAGAATAGACCAGTGATGGCGAACCTATGGCACGGGTGCCACAGGTGGCACGCGGAGCCATATCTGCTGGCACGCGAGCCGTTGCCCTAGCTCAGCTCCAGCGTGCATGTGCGTGCCTGCCAGCTGATTTTTGGCTTGCACAGAGGCTCTGGGGGGGGCGATTTCAGCCTCCAGAGGGCCTCCGGGGTGGCAGGGGGAGCGTTTTTGCACTCCCCAAGCTCAAGAAAGCCTCTGGAGCCTGGGAGGGCGAAAAATGGGCCTACCAGGCCCACTGGAAGTCGCAGGGGGGTGGGGCAAGTGGGGGGCTTTGAATTATGGGTGTGGGCACGCACGTGTGTGTGATAGCGCACGCATGCACTATTTCGGCACCCGAGGAAAAAAAGGTTCGCCATAACTGGAATAGACCAACAATCAAAGTTTTAAATCTAAAGTACCCTAAAAATAGTACACCAGTTATAAAATATGTGGTATAAACAACGAACAACTGTTCAATATAAATGGACAAGAGAAAAGCTAATTAATCCATTCTGTCACAAGGATCTCACAAATGTCACAAATGAATCTCAAGCAGTGCCATAGATCCACCCCTTCCCTTGTTTTGGGTGTTTGTTTTTTTCCCTCTTTAAAAAAAACTGGTCCTAAACCAATCTCTCATTTTTCTCTTTAGAAAGCTGATCAGTTATAATAACAACAACTTTCAATTAAATTAGCAAGGAAATTGAGAGTATCCAGAAACAGAATAATCTTTATAATAATTTAATGAAAGTTATCTAGAAAATGGATACTTAAATACCAGTAAAGGAATGGATCTCAGCTAACGCTAATGACAAACACTTAATCTAGTTACCAGACATAGAAGTGGGCAGGTACACTCATGATTTCCCTTTGATCAGTACCTATCAAACATATAATGCAGACTAGGAGGTCATTAGGACACTTAGCTATTGGCCATTCTTGATCTGAATGTACATATTGTACATTGTAATATATGATGGTATTAATAAATAGTTCCAGCTAGATGGGCAAATTGAATCTCTTTGGAGAATCTCCTTCCTTGCCATTGTCAATCTCTCCGCTAATTTTTATGCAGATGCAGGACATCTGGGGAAAGATTAACAAGAGTCATAAAATGTCAGAATAGTTTTCCCTCTTCATTGTTACATGTTTCCCCTTAAGTTGAATTTTCATTTTCTAAATTCAGTATTTTACAATAAATCTTGCCAAATGGCTTACTTTGAATTGGAAAAGATGGCGTACTCATAGAATGAGATCAGCAAATGAATTGCTATTCTGAATGTGCCACACCTCACCTGAAGGATGTGCAACTGAAGATGACATTGTCATATGAATGTGGTTGTCATCTGATAGGTGGAAATCACTGCATAGTGGCTGGCAAAGAACAGGGTTTAAGTTATTGATAGCAGATAATTTCCTTGGTCTTCACAGCTCTTGCTATTGTCAGTGAATACTTGGTAGGCTTTATTCTAAAGCCAAGAAACAGTGAGCAGTTTGCTAAAGCAATGGGTTTGTGTGTGTGTGTGTATGTGTGGAATACAGATCCTGGTGAGATTTGCCTTTGTATTTCCATTTGCATTCTTTCCCCTCTGTATTTACAAGATATGCCCATACCCCAGATGCTGTTACCTCCAAGACCCATCTTTCCTAATCAACCCAGCCAAATATGAAAAGATAAGAAGTGCAGACTAACAGCCTTTGAGAAGCCATGTATCACTCATTCCAATTGAGAAGACCAAATATTAAAAAAATCCCATAGTGTAAATATATAAGGGAATATGTAGGGCAGGGGTGTCAAACACAAGGCCTGCAGGCCGGATACGGCCTGCAATGTGATCGGATCTGGCCCATGGGGCTGTCCTGGAAAATGTAAGAGGTCAGCCCGCATCACTTCGGCCTGGTCTGCCCAAAGCAAAGAGGAAATATAGGGCCAGTGTGGCTTCTGCCCGGTCTACTCAATGCGAAGAGGAAACATCGGGCCAGTATGGCTTCGGCCCGGTCTACCCAATGCGAATAGGAAACATCAGGCCAGCATGGCTTCGGCCCGGTCTATCCAATGCGAAGAGGAAACATTGGGCCAGGGTGGCTTCAGCCCGGTCTACCCAATACGAAGAGGAAACATTGGGGCCAGCATGGCTTCAGCCCGGTCTACCCAATGCGAAGAGGAAACATGCCAGCAGTTTGGGGAGTGGTGTCAACTGGCCATGCCCACCCAGTTGGCCACACCCATCCAGTCAGCCATGCCCAGTGAATGGCATCAAGCTGGCCATTCCCACCCGGTTGGCCACACCCACCCAGTTGGCCACACCCACCCGGCCTCCCAAGGTTAACCACAGCCCTGATGCGGCCCTCAATGAAATTGAGTTTGACACCCCTGATGTAGGGAGAAGGATTCAAGTCCTGCAGAAAGTTTTCAAACTCCAAAACTGTAATCCTTCATTGTCTTCCAGGAGCCTATATCACATGGTATTTCTGAATGTATAATTCATTTGAAACAAAATGCAGTCTGTTCCCATGTGGTAGTAAATGTAGTAATTAGTAACTGAGAAAAACAGGCACTGAGAACTAAATGTGAACTTGACATGATTTACATGACATGGTTTATATTCACATACAATGAATAGTGAACTTGCTCTCTCTCTGCTGCCAAACCTTTTCAGCTTTCGCAAATGAATGCGAGCATTTAAGCATTTCGTAAATGCTTAAAAATCAGTTTTCCTTTAATTTTGGTAGCCTGTTATGTAGCTAACAATAGTTAGAGGCTAACATCTTCTATTTAATAAGTTTCTTAGGATAATTTTAAAAAACAGCAGTTAAGACAGCTTAGAGCAGGGACATCAAACTTGATTTCATTGACAACCGCATCAGGGTTGTGTTTGACTTTGAGGGGCTGAGTGGCCGTGGCCTGGGTGGGTGTGGCCAGCATGATGTCACTCATGTTGGGGGCTCCTGTGGTGGCCCGAGTGCTCTGCAGTTTTTGGCTGCAACAGCCTCCTGCAACCATCTGCCAGCGAAAATGGGGCTTGGACGGGCCGCATGCGGCCCTCCTGAGCTTCATTTTCGCTGGCAGAAGACCTGCAGGCTGGTCCTTCACTGTTTCCAGGGCGGCCCCACTTGCCAGATCTAAGCACCCTGTAGGCCGGATCTGGCCCCCAGCCTTGAGTTTGACACCCCTCATTTAGAGATTTAAAACACAAGGCAGGATAAACAAAAATAAATTCATGGAATAAAGTCATTCAGTAGAAAAGCCTTCAGGGTCAATCAACGAAAGCTGACTCATTTCCCAATGTATTTTTTTTAATTAACATGATCCAAACTTATGAAAGTTTATTAAGGAATGCATCACATAATATCAATTTTTCCAATTACTGCACAGTTCAATGCTGAAAATTGAACATACCTAGAAGATTCACCATTGCACATCTTAAAGATGGTCTAAATTCCTAGACATTTTGCTTGTGACTATATATTGGGGTCATAACCATGATGGTTAACACTGCATTACTATCCATAATATCTGTACAGAATTAGTTCAAATCCGCCATAGTATTAGAAATATATAATAAGGCATTAATTTTCAAACATTGACAATACTATTTCCATCTTGAACAGGAACATCTGGCTTTTGAGTTAGTAGGAACAGTAGAATAAACCTTGCCAAGGGAAGTAAGACTTGCTCCAAGTGTTAGCAGAGACTGTATAAGGTGAAATGCTTTCCAACCTGGACAGTAAGCTGTAAGTAGCAAACCCTTAGTTTTAGTGATTGCAGAATGAGATGACTTCATAGAACGAATAAATCAAACCTAACGTTCTTATTACAAAAATCTGTAAAAGCAGACTCATAGATCAGTTTATACATTGTATGTAGCAGACGCCATCTGAAAATTTGAGTTGGGCTGAATGTGATTAATCCCTACACTCTCTCCACCTGTTGCTCAACCAATGCAGAATTTTAGATGCCCTTGGTCATGAATTCATCAGGCCAATTAAAAGTTCATTCATGAATACCAAAGAATCCTCTATTCTGACAGATCTTGGGAGGAAAAACTGGTATCTTTTCCATTCCCTGTGGTGAAGTGTATAAACAGAAAACTAAGAATAGATCTGAGTATGTCATACCAGTAGTGTTTGTACAATAAAACAACAATTCATAAAACTATTGTTTTCAGAGAGGATGGTCTTTGGGGCAATGTCTACATAACTAGACTTTCTCTTTCTCCCAACTTCTCAACCCATCAATTCTCCAGAGTGTTTCCTATGTCTCAGTTTCTATCCCATTAATCTAATGCCTTCTCAGTATGATGGACCCTAATTAACACGGTTGCTGAAAATTATGAGCATTGAGGTCTAAGATATCTAAGAAAGTCTGCTTAGGAAAGGCTGATCTACTCTCTATAAATATTTTGTATCATTATTATGAAAATGGCTGTAATTGGAATAAATGACGCTAAAGGTTAGATCATAACTGCAGGAAAAGATGTATTTAAGCTAAGTTGGTCCCTGGGTTCCTAAGGGAAGTTGATGTTAGGAATGAAATAAATCAAGACATAACTAAGATGCAGGGTACACATTATGGTCAGTTCATACTGCCAAAACTGTTTCCATGTCATAGCTACCATCTGTGCAACTTTGCTCTTTGCTTTTTGGCCAATATGGGAACAGAATGCTGGATTGGGTAGGTTTTGATCCAACCCAGTCCAACACTCCTCTAAAATTTATTCAAAGTGATAAAAACCAAAATGATTGCAAAGAGCTTCAGAAGGGTCTCTGACAATTGGATGTATGGTTAGCCAAATGGCAAATGCAATTCCGTTTAACTTCAATGAGGCAAAACCCCATAGATCAGTGTTTCCCAACCTTGGCAACTTGAAGATGTCTGGACTTCAACTCCCAGAATTCCCCAGCCAGCATTCGCTGGCTGGGGAATGCTGGGAGTTGAAGTCCAGACATCTTCAAGTTGCCAAGGTTGGGAAACACTGCCATAGATTCACCTATATACTGACAGAGTCTGAGTACTCTGTCATCAGGAAAAAGAAGTTGAGGTCATTAACAGTGGAAAGCCCAATGAAAATGTTAATTCAGTGTAAAGGTGTCTATGAAAAATATAGATTCCATGTTAGAAATCATTAGAGAAGGGCTTGGAAATAAAAGTGCCAATATTGCAATGCTTTTGTACAACTCTATGGTGTGCCCACATTTGGAATACTGTATACATTTCTGATTATCCCATCTGTTAAAAGACATAACAAAGCAGAGACTTAATGCTCCTTTTTGAACCCTCACACGCACTCTCAAGACAATAAGAAATACTTCCCATTTTGAAGGATTCAGGAGCCAAAATGGCTAAACCTATGGCATGGCACTCATCTTCTCCTTTAAAATCATCAATGTTTTTTATAACTCTTGATTTCGAAGAGCATTCCTATCATTATTTGTTACAGTCCCTGCTGTTAACCTAACAGTTCGGTTTGGAAGCAAGACAAGCTCCTCAAATTAAGGTCCTGGTTTGTCAAACTCAGGGGATGCAGAAGATATGCAGAGCCATATACATTTGTGAATTAAAATAATCATTAATTAAAACAATGTGACTGGGCTTGTGAGATGACATATTTTTAACTGCAGTTGTGGAACAGTGAGGCACAGAGAAACTAAGAGTCTGTGAGTCTGTGATTGTCTTTGGCTATTATTGAAAGTGAGAACAAGCACTTTAGCCTTTGTATCACTTTGGATTCTGAAGTACATAGATAGAGCAAGCTGTCCATTACATTTTTATGTGTGAATAACTCATTATAAGTATTGTGAAGGACAAGTGTAGAGTTAAGGCGCCTTTCCTATCTCCTGAACTACACTCTCCTTGCTTCCTTCTATGCGGATGTAAGATACAGAAGCATTTTATAGAACAGCCTGAGAAAGTCTCAGAAACGTGGAGAAGGTTGAGAGGAGTTAGGACAGCATAAAATACATATAGAAATCTTTCCTTTTCTGATAGACAACTAACATTGGCAGAGATGTTCTTCAAGATATTATGAACTATCTCAGTCATCCAGCTGCAGACTCTTCTTCTTATTTCATTAATTTTTAAAATGGCTGCCAGACTGAACTCTCCCGAATGTATATCTCATCAAACATATGGTAAATCAGTCAAAGAATCAAAACAAAAATGTGCCCCCAATCTTGCTTTAGCATTTCAGAAAATGGGTTGCTTTACCTCTAGCTATTTTGGGAATTGCCTGCTTCATCTCTGACCCAAACAAAGCTCCCTTCAGAATTTCTAGGCTTCGTATGTGTTCCTACCAAACGACAGGAGAGAAATAAACCACTTTTTAAAGTTTTTACTGAAATTTTAAATAGATTGATACTATTTGACGAGTTTCCTCTTTCCCCCCCAAAACATGAGTTACACAATCATTTCTGAGAAATGTACAATTTGCAAATGTGGCTTCTCATTCTGAGTAGATGATGTTTGCCAAACTTTGGGAAAGTAAAAATTACACTCCCTAGCCTACCTATAATGAAGGTTCAAGGTTTATTATGGCAACGTTCAATATTGCTACATATTAGAAAGTCATTCTTGGATCAAACCCACAAAAACATTTTTCCTACTCCAGCAAGCTCAGAATTTGGGACACATCCAAAAAAGATGGATATAAACCTCCATCTTTTCCCCCTTCTTGAGGTAGGCTGGAGTCATAAGCAGAAGCACCCTTCTTATGACATGGGATTCCACTGCAAAATTTTAGTGCAAGTCCCAAATATCCATTCTCAGCAATACAGCTGTATGAAACTGGATTGGAGAGAATTTGTAACTGATTTTGGTAGCATTTTCCTGATGATGTTGTGGTCTGGTTCATAATCTCAGCCTGTGCAAAATATTATTGATGTTACAAAATATTGGTTCACTCTTACTGTGCTCAATGTCCATGAAACTTTCTATTAAATAAAACATATAAAATGAGCCTTATTACTGAAAACTAAATTTCTCAGGTAGGCCTGTGTGTCTGATCCAGAGGGAATGTAAAAGAAATGATGAATAAAATATCAAAAAATAGCCCATTTATAGCATAATGTGTCACTTAAACAAGTACTTTAGCATTACTTCTGATTTTATTGCCATAGATTACTTCTCTCACTGTTGAAGTTTCTATGGAAATCCTTTATTATTTACAGAACAAACAGACCAATATGACACTCACAGGCTTAGACTTTGCTCTGGGTTTTATTTTAAGCTGGCCACAAGATTTGAGCCAAACCAGAGCAAGATCCTGCTGATTAAGGATTCTGCTTCTTTGTCGATTCATATCCAAAACTGTATCATTATCTGTTTATTAAACATCTTTGAAACTCAGATAAAGAGGAAAGAACAGAGGATGATGGCCAGTTGTAATGTATTTGAATACCCCATGACATTTAGCCTGTCATAATTGCTCCCTTTTCTAGTTCCATGTCCTTTCACAGACGTTTATTTGGTCTCTGGTACATTGCAGCTCAGACAGCTTCAGATTTTATCACAGAATTCCTACTCAGAGCCTCTTTTAGTTCCGGAATTGTTTGACACATTCGGAATTCAGCTACTGTATGTGGAAGGAGTGACAAACAGGGTAGCTTGGATGACAGCGAGCAGACACCTCATATTTGATATATGAACAACACCGAAACTGCAGTCACAGCATTGTTTTTTGATGCACTGTCTTTTGCACCTTGGGGTAATAACGCAGCTGCTTGCCAACAAAAGGCCAAAACATTCTTGTTCAGAACAAAAATGCCTGGAGTTCTCTAAAACTTAGAAATCAGCTTTAAAATCACATTGGACACAAATTTACAAGGCCTATATATCAAAGTGGAAAACCTCTGTTTTCTAGTTGGGATTTCAGATGGCCGTAACATCCTTTACTGTGATTATTTATTTGACCATGATAAGATTAAATATATGCGAGGATTTGAGTAATATTCTCCACTGCAAAAGATGGAAAAATATGAAATTCTAGCTCCGAACAATAAACAGTTTTAATTGTAGCAATAATTGCCAATGCACTTCATTGCTATTGACCCCAGAGTAGTTCCAATAACTACATTCCAATGACTTCACCTAATCTCCAGCTATTATTTATTTATCTGTTAAATTTTTATAGCCGCCCATCTCACGGGTGGCACATAATAATTGTGTGACTCTGGGTGGCACACAATAATTATTGTTGATAATGCCAAAATATCTAGTGCTTCTTAATAACTGTGTAGCAAGCTACAATTTTGTAAAATATACTGCAACATGTGCAGTTATTTGTGCAACACAATTGTTTCAAACTGCCATCAGCAATCAGTGGTATCCAAATCCATTTTCATCTGTGGTACCAGTAATTCTCTCAATCCAATTACTTCACCAGATTATTGGGGAGAAAAAAAAACATGAAGAAGAAAATATCATAAATATTATTTGAGTGCAGAATATTAATCTATTAAGTAAAAAATAATAAATGAACCAATGATTCTGGAAATAGATCAAGTTTCTTATCTGTGCCAAAGAATGGCCAATGTAGCAAGATGCTTTTCTCTTGAAAATTTGCTTCCTAGGCTCTGTCTTACGCAACTCCCTTTTAATAAATTCTTTTGTATTTTCTAACCTCTGTTAATTCCTGCTCTGAATCTTGTCAAAGAAGATTGAGAATTTAATGTGTATTGTGGGAACACTAGTTACATATTATAGTCTCCTTTTCATTGTAGTTTTATAATATTTGTGTTCCTTCTAGTTTCTTGTCTTATGCTTTGTTCTTTTTTCTCTTTCTTGTCTGCCTCTTTTACCTGCATCCTGCTCACTGAATCTGGGGCCTCTTCACTATCCTGGATGGATCACCTCTGGACAGGGAAGGCCGTATGGTGGTGCTATCACTTGTTTTGGGGCTCTCAGAACAGGACGACTTTGCCAATATACCTGATCTACAAACTACTGGGAACCAGCAGAACCAGAATTCTCAGGGGGACAAGAGGTATGAGTAGGAGACAGAGGCTTTCAGCCGCAAGAACCAGCAAGAGGAAAGCAAGCCTTCCATCCTAGCCCAACGAAAGAATGGAAGGCTGGTTCTGGAAATAGAAAATCTCAACTGAGCCACTCTAAGACCATCCTGCTGGCATCCTTGTTCCCCTGCTGGTTGCTGAGTTTCTCTAGGAAAATCACTGGAATCTCGTGGCTATTTTCCCCCCCAAATGCATACTACATACTTAACTGACATAAATCCTAGTACATTTCTCCAATTTCATATAGTCCTTTCACTTATATCCCTGAAAATATATGAACACAGAGTATATGTCCCACTACAAGCATTTCTCTACCTCTCTCTTACTAGCGCGCATGCACACACACACGCACACGTGCGTGCACACACGCACACGTGCGTGCACACACGCACACACAAACTGAAGAAGAAAAGAAAATCTCATTTCCTGGGTTTAAGACTAGCCTTGAGACAAATCCGTTTCATGTGATGATTGCATGTAAATTCAGAAGTAATGTGGAATTCTGTGTATCCTTGACTGAAGACTACATTTCTACTGAATGTTCTAGGAATTGCTTCCAAATATATTTATAAGAATAAATGGGACAGTATTTTTTGTCTATTACTTACCAAAATTTAACCAAAAAGGACATGAGCTGATTTTACTTCATAAAATTAGTTCAGGGTCAGTAGGTTTGTTGTAAAAATAGAGAGGACATAATATTCAAATGCTATAAATGTCTGAAAAAGAACAATAGGTTTGAGGAATAAAGAGATAAGCTGATATTTATTGCCTGTCAACAGCCATGACCTGTTATCATCAGAATGACATTTCTTGAAAATGAACCTAGATTTTAAGGGGACAGGAAATTTTCCACCGCCATAATGTTGAGAATTCTTGGTGGAGAATTCTTCTTAGTAACTTGCCCAACTAAAATATACTGTTTACAGATGTGGCAAAAAATGTTTTCTTTAAAGATAGTCTTGCTAGAGTAAACTATAGAGGAACTTAGGCCATCTTCATCATGAATTACCATCATAATGAAGCCCATTAGATAGATAAATTCTAGCCCCAAATTGAGGTACACCATTGTCATAGTTTCAATGGCCTTTATTTGGCTCTTGGATGACCTAAAATAAACTACCTAGTAGTAAACATATTGCTACTCCATGATAAACTATAAATAGTCTCTCATTCCTTGTTTTTCCTCTTCTCTACCTTCCACTCAGTTGTTTAAAGAAATTTACTAAGGTATAGTTGTTTAACTCATTGAAGGAGCTAAACAATAAGGAATCCAAGAAGAACTGCCTAGCTAGCTAGAGGCAGAGCCCTCAATAGTTCTCACATGGGTGTGAAATGGTGTGAAGGAGCAGATTTCACAAAATCGGTGAATTAATTTATTGGCATCATTTATCACCTACCACCTATTTTTAACTGTGTTGAGGCACTGTTTCATTAAATATTTTCCCACTTCCCATTTGATGGTCCAGGTGCATGCTTCACATGGCTTTTTTCAATGTATAATTTAAGGAGTAGTAGGTGAACAATCTCTCAAATCATTGCAGTGCTCTAGGAGAGGAAATAACTTGCATTGGCTCATGTTCATTCCATAATGCATCTCTCCTTGATAAGCTTAACTTGGTGAAAGTATCATTTGTTGTGCAGTTAATAAGCAATAGCCAATGAAGGATATCTTTCTAGAACTGGTTTTGAAGACCAGTTCCAGTTTTATAACATCGTCTTGTGCGAAGTCTTAATAATTTACTTACCGTATTTTTTGGACTATAAGATGCACCGGTGTATAAGACACACCAAGATTTTGAAGAGGTAAGTAAGAAAAAAAAGTTTTTGTCCTCCCTGGTCCCCAGGAGCACTCTGCAGGCCTCCAAACCCTCTGCGCGCCCCGTGTTTACCAAAAATGGGTGGAAAATGGGCCCGTTTTTGCAAAAAAAGGGGCGCACAGAGGGTTTGGGAGGCCTGTAGAGTGCTTCTGGGGGCTAGGGGAAGGCAAAAATGCCCCCATTTTTGTGAAAATGGCCATTTTTTGCAAAAATTGGGGTGTTTTTGCCTTCCCCCAGCCCCCAAAAGCACTCTGCAGGCCTCCCAAACCCTCTGCGCACCCTGTTTTTGCAACAAACGGGCCCATTTTTCACAAAAATGGGATGCAGGGGCGGGGCTTTGGGAGGCCAAAAATGGCTGCATTCGGTGTATAAGACGCACCAACATTTCCACCCTCTTTTAGGGGGGGAGGTGTATCTTATACTCCAAAAAATATGGTAATTATGGAACCTTGGGCCCGCATTCATTCACAAATCACATTTATGTGTTTTTTGTATTTATAAAACAAAGCAAAAAGAAAGCCACTGCAGTGTGCCCTAATCAGATCAGGACAGTGGGGAGAAGACACCATCCTCCCCAACCTTTCTCTTATTGTTTGATGAAAAGTCTTCCTTTCTGCAAGCTGAAGGGAAGCTAACAGCTCATCTCTTAGACAAATAGCAACTTCAGAAGGCCAGTTTTCCTTTAAGAAAAGAAGGCCCTTCTATTCACTGCATAATTGATTAGGTATCTGTAAGTCCATATTTTAATATTTATTCCTTTTTTAAAACTCAAAATTTTATTTATGAAATAACTTATGATAGCTTCAGCATGCACCCATTTATTTATTTATTTATTACTATTATTTAAGCAAACATTCAACAACAGTAAAAAAAATCAATGTAATACCACAAATAAAGGAAAAGGTTAAAAAAAAACCAATGCAAAGTAACAGCATAGATCTAGACCCATTTAATAATTTCTATATCATTGTGTAATTTGAAAAAGGGGTTACAGATGGCTAATAAATAAATTCATCTATCTTGCCATAATTATGGGTTAAATGTTTAAATATATTTCACTAATACAGTTGCTTCACTGTATTCCAGTGTAGACACTTTGTATTTCGTGTGAATTCATCTTTAGCAGGAACAGGAATACCTAATATCAGGCAGGTACAGTACACTTTTTATAAAAGTGCTCTAGATATGCCTTGGTAGGATCTTGCATGATCTATATTTTAAAAAAAATAAAGCTAGTGTTTTCAGTTTCATCTGGAAAATATTCACGTCAGATTAAATGCAAATGTTATCAGAGCAAACATTTCCTTCTGGAGATTTTGGGATAGGTCAGGACAAGCAGGGTATATGTCTTCTAAACCAAAGATGCAGAGATCTTGTAACATTGGTGTAAGAGAGGATTAGAAGCCATAACCTGACATACCTTAGGGGCTTCAGATATTGACATGTTGTGAGCCGCCCAGAGTCCCTTGGCAGTTGGGCGGCATACAAATCTATTAAATTAAATTAAATTAATTAAATTTGAAGTAAATCCCATACAATGGGAAGCAAATTTCATACAATCAGTTATCTGAATCAAAAATCATCTGGTTACTCCTTTCCTTTGACCTTGGTTTCCTGTGAGATCTTTTCATAACTAGTATATCCAGTAAACCTGCTGGCCAAATGTTACTTGGCCCACATCGTCCTGAGAACACCCTCATTGGATCAAAATTAGGCCATGCTAATTATGTCAGTCCTTTTCCCATGTCCCCCTTCCCTCTAGATCAGGGGTGTCAAACTCGATATCATTGAGGGCCGCATCAGGGTTGTGTTTAACCTCGGGGGGGCGGGGGGGGCATGGCCAGGGTGGGAGTGTACCCCGTGGGCCAGATCCAGCCTGCAGGCCTTGAATTTGATACCCCTGCTCTAGATGCTGATGTGTAGAAGAGACTAATGTAATTGGCCCAGCAAATTGCAGCCTTCTGCAATGGAGTGGACTGGACAAATATTACCAGCCATGATAATATTGGAATGGGATGCGTTTTAAGCCCTCGGTTTTCTTTCCTGCCTGTTTTGTGGAAACATGTCTCTACTTGTTCCCTTTCCAGCTGTGTTTAGTTTGTTCTTTGCTTTCTTACACACACCACGCTGCTTTCACTCATCTGTGCTCCTTCCCCTACATCTCCCTTCACTTTTGTGCCTTGCATCCATTCCTCTCCTCTGTCTGCTTGGCCCTTGGAATGCTGATCTTGCCCAGTGGTTGCAACAAGCCTTGTGATGCAGTCCAGGGAGGGGGTGCCTGCTGGGAGGATTCTGGTTGCACTACAGCCACATCTGACTTCGGCCTCTCTCCACTGATCTTGTTTGCAGTGAGCCTATGAATTTCTCATGCCTGTCTCTCTCTCTCTCCCCCCCCCCCCTCTATAATATCTCCTTCTGGCACTTTCTCTTTTTCTTTCTAGTCTTTCTACTGTTGCTGCCTGATCTTTCCTCCATTGTCAGCTTTGGCAACTCCAGTCCAGTGCCTTGTCCTGTGGGTGTGCTGTTTCTCCCTTACTAATGTTTGTGAGTGAATGAGTGAGTGAGTGAGAGTGAGTGAGTGAGTGAGTGAATGTGTGAGAATGTGTGTGTGTTTCTCTGTCTTACCCATTTATTTCACTCTATTTCTGTTCTATCAGTAGGCACCATGCAGATCCTGTAATAGAAGACCTTCTTCCTTTTTAGCCTTTTTGTGTCTCTTTGCTTTTCTTGTGACTCTGCAGCATTCATGAACTCCCAGACAGCTTTGCAGCTGATTCAGTATAGTGTGGTTGCAAAAATAACTTTGGATTTGTCATAACTTCTGACAACTGATCTCACGCATATGCTTACACTTTCTCTAATATTACACCACCACCCTGTACACACACTTATTTTTAACCTTTTTTGTCTTCAGCTATTTCAGTCCCTCTTATCTGTGTGTGCATGTGCTAGTCTCTATTCCAGGTATACACCGGCAGCATGTCTAATCCTTTGCATGTGTCCAGTCTGTCTCAGAGTATAACCTTTCTATCTGAAATTTCCTACGGCTTGGTCTGTCCTTCTGCATATGTCTAACAAGCTTGAACCTGCCCCTGTATGTTATTTGTGTATTGCTCTATTTCTTGATAGCAGTATTTTTTAATTCTGGAAGGATGAGTGCGTGAGAGATACGTCTGCATGTTTGGATACCTACAGATGTGCATGTGATAAGCCATTGCAACAGTTCATTGGTGCATCTGACACTTTGTGTTACATCGAAAGAGATTCATATCTCATCATGGTCTTGGAAGTTTTCTCCCTTAGCATCTGTCTGATATTATTTGTCTGTCACCGAACACTTTGTCTGTATATGTTTCTTCGGTTCTTTTTATGTCTCTTATTGACAACTTCAGTGAGTCTCTTCTGCTGACAAGATTTAAGCCTGGTGTTGTGGTTGAAAACAGTCGGGCTTTAGGCTTACTGTTCTACAAGCCCTTCTCCGCGTTGGGAGACCTGCTCCTTTTGGAACTCTTTGCATAACACGCAGGAAGAGCCCCCAGCATGTATTCTTATATAACTAGGACTGCAGCTCAGGAATAGAGCTGCATGCATGGCTTCCATATTGGAAGGCCCCAGTAGGAAGTGGTGGGAAACCACCGAAAGTTGCATCACATCAGAGCAAATGCAATTGGCTTAGATGGAAAAATAACCACATCATACTCAAGGCATTCATATGTTCTGATGATTTTTTTAAGAATTTTGCCCTGAATGGACAAACAAAACCTACCACCCCGGGCCATTCTTGGGCACATTCAGCCCTGAAGGTAGTTATTTCTTGATTATACTAAATATATTTATTGTCACATGTTAGAGTAATAAAGGCCATTGCTTTTCAAAACTCTCCTTCTGATGTTTTTAATTGTCAACTGTGACTTCAGAAATTGAAAGTGGCATTCCTATTTTCCTCCCAGCACCAGTCACTAGACTTTATGATGGGTGACCTTTTATGCCTTGGTTAACATTCAGGGCCCAGCGCTTCCCATGCCACTATAGGAATAGACTTGCTCTACTTCTGGCAACCAACACAGAGGTATTTCTTTAACATTTTTCTCCTTCCAATCGTGGGGGCTAGTGAAAAGAAATACTACCATTCTATGATGCACTTTCTCTGTCTCTGAGGAAACATATAGAGCATCACAAATGATACACAGTAATAACTGTGGATAATGGGAGTGCTATAAATATTTTAAAAATATAAAACTCTTCCATAAAATCCACACAAGGGGATCCACACAATCCTCACACTCAGAAAAATTGGAGTGCAAGAGGGCAGGTTTTCTAGCTTTCTACCTTTAAACGCAAAATGTATTTAAACTCGAGATGAATATTATTTATTTAACTGGGCACTAAATTCTGCATTTGTTCTTCAACGTATCCAAAAAAGGTGTTGCATAAGTTCTCTTCCATGTCTTTGTATATCATATGTGGATCTCGATATGTCTTTGTTAAATGTCCTGCCTCTGGAAATTGTAACCAGCTCTCTCATTCTGCATCCATTGCCCCAAATAGTTTTTCAGACAATAAGATATTTATATATCTCCTCCTATAGATGCCCTTTTCACATCCTAATGCCCACCACTTCCTCTCTTTTTTTTTTCCTATTTCACGTCTCTATCCTAAAAACCAAACTTTCTTATGCCAGATGTAATAACATCCCATCCTGACTAACTGAAAACGTTAGATTCTTTTAAGTTTGCTAAGGCTTGTCAGGAGGAGAGGACCACTGATTAAAATAAAAGCCAATGAGAAACATATTTCATGTTTGAATCCCCTAGTAGGAAGCAGAAGGAGGCTAGATTTTAAATATGCTTTGGTGAATCCATAACTCAGACTAGGTATGTTGGACATGTGGAATAAGTCATGTTATATGGAGATCCACACTGAATGTTTTATTAACAGGTGAAATAAGTTCTTATCTTTACCATGGATGTTACTTCTCAGCTCGACTTGAGAGTCCATAGCTATGCTGTTGTAGAGACACAAAGGAAGCCAGGGCTTGCCAAGATGCTTTTGGTTAGCAATTTTCCTCTCTGCTGCAAAAGAAGTAAGCTGGAAGGCAGTTGCTACATATGCTATCATTGATACAGCTCAGTGGGGCATAATCAGTGGATAATAAGATAATACTGCAACAGCTTGATTCATCTGGCAAAAAGTAGGCTACAGTGGAGAGATTTAAGTCAGGTTGTGTCATGTTTTGGACTTCAGATATGATCTGTCACAGACAATCTGTCCTAGCTTTTTGACTCTGCTCCTTTTCTAAGGCCCTATGAGATATCCCTTTGTCACCCAGCACTCAGGTTCCCTAGGTGCTCTGAGTACACTGGCTGAGAAACCATCTGGCTGTAGATCATTTCAGAAATTGCCTGTCAGGGAAAGTAAATAAAAGCACTTCTCTCTTTGACGGAGGGAATTTTGTGTCTGGAGAAGGTTAATGGCTTGTGAGGTAGGAAGGGAATTGGCAGCAAGCTCCACAGCAAATCCAACCAGCTATTCATGATCTGGCTCAGCCTCATGAGATAATGAGAGCCAATGTGGTGTAGTGGTTAAAGTGCTGGACTAGCATCAGAGAAATCCAGATTCAAGTTCACGAGGAAATGTCACAAGTTGACGTTGAGCCAGCACTTTCGTTCAGCCTAAAATCTGACCAGAGTTTTTGGTATGGTGATACATTGAAGGGAGATCTCCATATAAAACTACTTTGAGCTCCTGGAGAAAAAAACAGAATAGAAGTCTGAAAACAATATGTTGTTTTTATCATCCTCCTCATTAGTAATCATTACCAGGAAAAACTGAGCAATACCACTTAACAGTATATATCAGAAAAAAATGAAAGAGATCATGATAAATTCAAAACTATATACCAGATGTTTAAATGATAACACTGCATATTTTTTGTTACTTTTCTACTGTTGAATGGATCTACCATAATATACTGTATACTCTTTCTCCCTATTACAAATATTGAGTTATTATTTTATTCAAAACATATGTAAAGGTTTCCCTTCTCTCCCACAGATTACCCTCTGGAGGGAAAGTTGTCAACACAACACCAGTGCCAGGTCAGACCCAACATGAGGACACTGATCACAAAACAGAGCCCCGTTCATCTGTCTCAGACCTTGTAAATTCCCTTACTAGTGAGATGTTGATGGTAAGTGTTGATAGTTTTCCACTGGTTTTACAATATCTGTTAATGCATGATTTGGAGAAAGGAAAGGCCTCTGTGTCCCTTTACCTCTTTTCCTCCAACTATGTCCACCCCACAACAAATGGTGCCTGTCACCATCAAATTAAACACGGCATATTTTCACAATCCAAAGGAAATCTTGAGATTCTAGTGAGCTCATATGAAATCTTATGAAATTGTGCAATTCATGCAAGACTTGCCAGAGAAACTCACAATGAGACTACCAAAATCTTGAGAGCTGTAGCCTTCCAACAACATTTGAAGCAACTTTTCAAGGGTTGGTCATTACACAAGCTACCACAACATTGACATGGACCTGAAAAGGATGTTCAAGTGTTTTAAATGCTAGCTGTGCATTCTCCCCATGAAAAGAACTACATAAATTGTATATATTGTGTCAGCTATAAACTCATCTTTGAAGATCTGATTCTTTCCCCTATTTCCACTGTAGCATCTTTATTCCTTGTCTTTTTCATCTCCTCATTGAGCCTTTCCCCATTGTACTAACCATGGCACAGGCATCCCCATCTAATTTTCTGCTTTCATCTGAGGCAACCTTAACTTAATTCCTCAGCATCTGTATTGCTAAAAGAGTGTTCCCCTCTTAAGCAGGCAACAGTTTTGGCACTTTACTGTGGGTCACTTCATTGACCATTTTAATGTTTTTTCCTCCTCCCTATTGTTACATTTTGTATCAGGATTGCTAAAGTAAATTCAAAAATACAAAAGGTAAACAGTGAAACAAACAATAAAGCATCATAAAGAATACACTTCAAAACAGAAAAAGAAAAAACTCCAGAATTAAGAAACCCACAGGGAAAAAATTAAAATCTACACACACACACACACACACACACACACACACACACACACACACACACACGATATTTCATAAACACAACTTTCAATTCTGACATGAAGAGATTATATTTAAACACACACACACACACACCTCTATGTAGTTGTTAGCTATTCTTTTCAATATAGGTTCAAAAAATTCTCTTCCAGAGAGTCGACTGGGTGAGGATGTACAAGCTTATTTTCCCTGTTGCTTCACTGTTGCAACACCCCCAACACCATCATTGATCAATTGCTAAAGGTTTGGCATTTGGTTTTAAAATGTCTTGATTTAGTGGAAGAGACATACTGTACATGGGCGTGTTGGGTGAAACAGTGCAAGAGGCCCCTACCCTTTCCTCTGCCCAGACCTCTCCTGTATCACCTGTCATTACTTTTGAACATGATTTTAAAACCCTGAAATAATGACAAACATTTGTGTATTAGTAACCCAGATAACAGGTTCAAACAGACAAAGGATGCACATTGCCATTGTGTAACAAAATGGTTCCTTTCCATGCAAGCCTCTGGGACACTTGTTACCCAGGTCTGGTTTGAATTTTGACGGTTGGCTGAATCCACCAGTCTAGCCATCTGTCAAAACTGTCCAATCTCATCCCACGTTAAGGATAATGTTGGATGGAATTTTCCCCCCCTACAAGTGAAGCTTAGTAAGAGGGAAGGGAAACAGGAGAATCTGCCAGCCCTTTAACATGTCCAGCATGCAATAAATAAAGACACCATCTTTTGCCAGTCACAAGCCTAGAGCATAGTAGGGTTGGCTACAGGGGCAGCAGTTCTTATGCTGCTGATATAATTTTCTGCTGGGTAAATAACATTTTAAATGAGCCATGAGGAAGAGCCCATTAACTTGGTCCTGTTTGCTAGGAATTGATTAACAACCTAGTCTAAACAGAGCACAGCAGGCAAAGAACTGGCTTCTGGAGCCATTAAATGACCTACCCAACGATTTAATGGAATTGCTGGAAGAGGAAAGGGAGCACAAGGCTAGAAACTGGGACCCTTGTATCATGGTCAACAGGCAACCTTCACTTATGTCATTCCTCTTAATAAATCCAACAGAATGCAAGACAGATACACCTGACCTGTAGCAAGCTTAAACCAAGTAATATATTTGTATGAGGACTTTAATATGTTAAACAATATATTAATATGTTACTAACCTGCTTTAAATACCTTTTGCTTATCACATTGATCCTTTTGATCTCCCTCTCTCTCTCTCTCTCTCTCTCTCTCTCTCTCTCTCTCTCTCTCTCTCTCTCTCTCTCTCTCTCTCTCTCTCTCTCTCTCTCTCTCTGAAAAAAAGTGTTATTATTGTATGGTTTTATCTCTTCTTTCGTGTAGTGTTTTGTTAGACTAAAAATTAGAAGAGCAATTCTGTGTTTAGTTTGTAGTTTGGTTTGCAGTTAAGGAAAAAAGCTAACAGAGAAGTTCTATACTGGATTTATAATAGCTATGGGGGGGGAGAATCACAGAATTTGGTAGACCTCCCATCTCTTTTAATGGAACTTGAAGAACATCAGTACAGAGAAGGTACATAGTCAGATCATTGCAGAGCAGCCTTCCCCAACTTGGTGTCCTTCTGGGAAATTGAAAGTGATGGAAGTTGTAATTCTGTAGTACCCATCTTGGAGATAGTAGCCTCAAACTCACAATTTGAATAGAGGGATATACAGTATGCTAGAGGCTTGCATTTCATATCCTTAGTTCATTGTTTCCTTTCTTACAAAGCATGTCAGGGTAGCCATTAATACTGTTCCTCATTGTTGGGTTTTACTAGGAACTTGGAATGGGTTTTTCCCCCCCTTCCTGGTCTAAGCAGGCAGGACAGGATATCTTTTGCTGGTGTAGCCACTAATGCTTCAGCAGCATATTTTTTGACTGATTGGTGAAATGTGAATTTATGCCCAAATTTCCAATATTCAAAGTGGCTTAGAGAAATTAAAAATACAGTGAAGCAGAATTACTACAATGAAAAGCGGTCATTAAAATTATTAACAACTAAAAGTTTGATGAAAAGATGTATATTTAGCATCTTAAATACCTGGAAAGGAGGAGCCAAATGCACCTCCTTATGAAGCTAATTCCATAATCCGGGGGACACATAGCCTCAACAGGGGAATGGGGGTATCCTTCAAATGTGGAAGATACACAATATGTCCATAATGGCGAACCTATGGCACGTGTGCCACAGGTGGCACATGGAGCCATATCAGAGGGCACACGAGGCATTTCCCTGTCAGCTCCAGCGCATATGCGCGTGCTGGCCAACTGATTTTCGGCCTTGGGGAAGGCCGTTTTTGCTCTCTGGAAGCTTCAGGAGGCTTCCCTGAAACCTCCGGAGTGTGAAAATCGGCCCAATGGGCCAACCGGAAATTCAGAAAAACGGATTTCCGGTTGGCCATTTTTCGCCGTCCCCAAGCTTCAGGAGTCCAGAGGCTTCAGTGAGGCCTGTGCGCATGCGTGGGGGGCAGCGGGGGAAGTGTTATATGCATGCACGGGGGAGGGTATGGGTGTGGGCACGTGCGCATACTAGCACGCACGTGCACACTCTTTTGGCACGCGAGCCAAAAAAGGTTCGCCATCACTGTAATATGCGATTGTTCATGACAGAGGCACTTGATAGAGGTTTATAAGCTGAGGAGAAAGTGGAAAGTTAATAATTGTCAACAGATACAACCCCCCATCCAAGTTCACACAGGATTTGATTAATGGATTTCTCTGCCACAAATTGTGACAGTGTTTGAAGAGGACTTTAGGCAAATGTTTGGAAGGCAAGGCTGTTAGTGATTACTGGGATTCCTATATACTGTGAGTCACAGGTACCCTGAAGACTGTCAACAATTAGATTTTTGATTTCCTGGAGACATCTCTTTGGGTATTATAGAAAACCAGATACTTTGCTCTGGTTAAGTATATTTTTTCTTAATTCTTCGGGAGAACTTTCTCTCTAGAGAGGCTGACATTCTATTTATGATCAAATCAGAAAATGACATTAATCCATATTTTCTTCATTATAGGAAGGTGCATATACTTTACATTTGGCACATTTACAGTATAACAACTATATTACTTCTACGTTGATTGACATGTCATTTCCTTAATTATACTATTCCTGTAACAAGAACCAATGGGTACGTAGGTGTCAATTGCACACGGGGGAGGGGGGAGTGACATACAAAT
This sequence comes from Diadophis punctatus similis, assembly GCA_023053685.1. Lineage (NCBI taxonomy): Eukaryota > Metazoa > Chordata > Lepidosauria > Squamata > Dipsadidae > Diadophis > Diadophis punctatus. Next base: position 7,158,092 of record JALIGW010000029.1, on the reverse strand, counting down.
GGAACAGATCAAACCATGAATCATAATGTGGTTTTTTTTAAATTTAGAACATAGAATATCAGAGTTGGAAGAGACCTTGGCAGTCTAGTCCAACCCCCTGTTCAATCATTCAGACAAATGGCTGTCCAGTCTCTTCTTATAAGCCATCAATTAAAAGTGATGGAAGACCCACAACTTCTGAAGGCAAGCTATTCCACTGGTTGATTGCTCTTACAGTCAAGAAATTTCTCCTTAGTTCTAGATTGCTTCTGTTCTTGATTAGTTTTCATCCATTGCTTCTTGTCCTACCCTCAGGTGCTTTGGAAAATAAATTGACCACATCCTCTTTGTGGCAGCCCCTCAAATATTGAAACACTGCTGTCATGTCACTTCTAATCTAGAGGTTTCACTAGACTAGACATATCCAATTTCTGCAACCGTTCTTCATATGCTTTAGCCTTCAGCCCTCTAATCATCTTTGTTGCTCTTCTCTGCACTCTTACTAGAGTCTCACATCTTTTTTATATCGTGGTGACCAAAACTGGATGTAGTATTCCAAGTGTGGTCTTAACAAGGCCTTATAAAGTGGTACTGGAACGTCATTACATTGGCTTTTTTTTGGCGGCTGCAGCATGCTGCTGGCTCATATTTAAGTGATTGTCCACTAGGACAGTGGTCCCAAGCTTTCCAGTGTGGTGGCCCGGCACAAGGGGGTGGGGAGGACATGATTCTGTGTCAGAGGCAGACATGCACATGTGCACAGCTCCATCTGGCACATGTGTTCGCCGCTCACGCAAGTGGAGCCTCACACATGGTCGCACTCATCCGCCACTTGCGCAGCCTGGTTCTGGACAGGCAGCGGCTCGGTAGTGGGCTGGGGGTTGGGGACCCTTGCACTAGGACATAGAGCATAGAATATTTATTTATATAACGTATTTAGACAACGGCCATCTCCATCATAAAGCAATTCTGAGTGGTGAGAATGTTACATATATGGTCTGGGGTTGGAAATATGACCTTACCTGATATAGCAAATTTCTAATATAAAGCTGATCTACACTTTCAGAATGATCACATGCCAATTATTTTGTGAATGATCTCACCAATGGTTAAACAAAATGAAATTGGTTGGCTAGTGATATACATCCATTTGTGAAACAGCTTTGAGAATCAAGTGAATCCACAAGAGTTTACAAATGCAATGGAGGTCAATTACACAAAGTCATAGACTGTGGCTATCTTTTTATTGCTTGTATTGCTTTCCCTCAATTAGAATTGAGAAGTTGTGGAAAATTTCTCTCGTGAGAGTTATCAGCTGACACCTCCAACAGTTTTTAATCAGGCTGAAGAAATAGCTAGATTTTCCTCACATAAAACATAGGCAATGTATAGCATGTGCTCCCCTCTTGCGGTGGAATTGAGAAGAGCAGCCATGGAAGAGAGGTAACCTTAGAGGGGAGAAGTGGAAAGTGACTTAGTGACATCCAATTAAATATTTGTATTCTGAAGAATTGTATCATAACATGCAGAGCAACATGGTCGGTGATGGTGATCTTTATTCATTTCAAACCAGAGAGGTCCTTGGTGATCTCTGAGCTTGCTTGCTTGGTTTCTTGCAGATGTTTCAGTACCGAAACTAGGTAACATCATCAGTGTAAAGCATCATCATTTTAAACCTTTAAGAAAAAGATTTAAAGCACTTTTTAAAAGTGATCACATCAGAATGAACACCAGAACTTTAATCTACACTACAGTATGAGTTGAAAAACCTTCTAAAAGCCCGTTTAGAGAGGCGAAATATAAATAATTTAGAAAGAAGAGTTGAGGAAATAACTTTTTTATTATATTTTGTTATTGTAAAACCTATTTTGCACTACTTCTAACAACATCAGTAAGGACTGAGTGCACAAGAACTAAAATTCAGTTCCAGAAATGCTTATATTAGGAATCGGTGCACCGTAATGCATTTATTAATGAAAAAGTTATACAACGCAGGGCAAATGGTAGACAAAATTGCATATATTGAAATAAATGGATAACAGAAATACATTCATGTTAAAAAAAAACCCGCAAAGCTGAAGTTTTTCAAACTACCTTCTGTCAAGATATTGCCATGAAAAAGTATGTAGATCTACTTCATTTTACTGCCATTAGAAACTTACGAGATGCTATTTAATGGTCTCCTATGCAATTCAACAGGCTCCCTAAATAGCTTTCTCCTGCATTAGTCGGTTTCTAAGAGCTTTGACATATCTTTTTATAAAGTAGCCTGAGTGAAATATCTTACTCCTAAAGCATCCTCCCACAAGCTGCTGTTCTTGTTAGTAGTTTCCTCTCCTTGTCTTCTTCCTATCTATGTTTCATCTTGAAGCTTTGTATTATTCAGGTTGCTGTAAATAGTAATGTCCGTGGTTCTGCTATCAGGAGTATACAAAGGAAATGGAGCAGAATGCAGTTGCTGGAGGGTAGAATGTGGCTTGGACTAAATAGCCCTGGCCATTTTGATTTTCAAGTGGATTACAGAAGAGGCATTGTTCTACTAAAGTCAATCTTCCCCAAATAGTAAAGAACATTACTCAGAGAGGTGGTGAAACACAAATTTTTCTTATTTAGTTTTGCTTGCTTGCATTTGATTCTTCTAAAAATCTGTTTTCCAAACCAGATGCTCATCTTCTAGAGCCAGGATACCCTGTGCAAATTCCTATGTAGGTGATGTAATTAAGCAAATTTAATCCTGTTTCCTCCATAGTGAAATGTAGCATCCTCTGTTCAACCGTCATTATGCCAAAATAGTAGCATTGAAAAGAGGCTTTGCATCTTTGATGGCTGGATGGCGCTATGGAAGTACTGTAGGTCACTAGTGTGGAAGTAGACTAAGTCAGGAACTTCAAAGAGATGCATTAGCGCAGCGGTTCCCAACCTGGGGGTCGGGACCCCTTTGGGGGTCGAACGACCATTTCCCAGGGGTCGCCCCGGCATCCTCAGCTCCCCCCCACTGCCACAAGCCTGGCCATATCGCGCCCCACAACCCGCACCCCCATCGCGCTCCACCCCGCTGCTGCCATTTGGGTTATTTTACCATCTGCGCATGCGCAGCACGCTTTGCGCATGCACAGAGGGTAAAAGAACCCAAATGGCGGCAGTGGGGTGGGTCACGGTGGGGGGGTGGGGGCGGGGTGGGGGTCACGGCATTAGGAAGGTTGGGAACCACTGCATTAGCGTGTTCCTTGTTCTGCCTCTCACAATGCATTACTCTTCAAGAGTTTTCTTCCAAGAAACATTCCTATGGACAGTTGACTTATTTTTTTTAAGTAAGATGGCTAGATGCCAGAAAGGGGTGGGTAGATGTTAATCAAGTCTATATTAAATTGCGTTCTTTAAAGAAAGGAGGGGAAGTTTCAAATCACGCAGGCTGGTTTCATCAGATAGGGCATGGTGCATGCTACAGTAAGCTGCAGTGGCAAATGGAGCAGGCTTTTTTAAAGTTTTGAAGCAAGTACAAATAAGCAGATGTTTAGAAGCCCAAGAGCTTGGGGATACATAAAAGTTAAGGGATCCATGTATATCACAACACAGAAATAATTTTAATTAAGTACATAGGATTTATATTTCCAAAAACAGAATTCACAAATGCTTGTCTTTTTATGCACCTTTCCCAGAGGCATGGTACTTTTTATTTATACAATAGTTTTAAATAAACAATTATTTTATACATAACTTTCCAAGTGCATTACTGATTGATAACCATAAACATTCCTTGCTGGGAGTGAAGATGCCACTAAATTCCATTTATTGCTGTTATCCAATGTACAACTGGGTGCACTTTGGCAAATCACAGCATTTTGATATAGAAGAAATCACCAAGGTTATCTGTTACATCCCTATCCAGTGGGGGTTGCTTCTGCACGGAAACACGTTACAATAAAATTAATGTGTAGTTCTGTAATAAAGAAGTTGCACGCCTCCTTTTCATTACTACATGTGGTTTCAGTAAGGCTTACGTGCCTTTTAAAACTCTTGTTCCTCCAGATTTACAGCCTATTAATAGGGCTGATAAAAAAAAAGCCGTGAAGCTATATTTCTTGCTTTCCAGAGGCTGTTCATTTTTTTTAAGGATTGTCAGAAGAGCAACCTCTGCCTGAATAGCTATAGACCTGTCTAGTCCAAGTTCAGTTAGTGATCAATAACCGAATTGCCCATCAGTGGAGATTACCAGGTGAGAGTTCTCCTCACTATGGAGAGACATGGGTCTGTTTTTTTAGTAGGTAAATGTTTATCTACATCAGTGGTGGCCAACCTGAAGCGTCCCATGCGCCAATTGGCCCAGGCGTCCTGGGTGGGCGGGCCCGCCTGGATGCCGCCATTTGAGTTTTGCCCTCTGCGCATGCGCAGAATGCTGTGCGCATGCGCAGAGGGCAAAAGAACGCAAATGGCAGCATCCAGGTGGGGGGGGAGGCGGGAGGGAGGCAGGGCTCCGTTCCCAAGCTTGGCTCCCTCCATCGGAGGGCAGGCGGGCGGGCGGGCGAGTCTTTGGGCGCCGGGCGGGCGGGCGGCGGGTGGCTGGGCGAGCGAGGCTTCGGGCGGCGGGGCGAGCGAGGCTTCGGGCGGCGGGTGGCGAGGCGAGCGAGGCTTCGGGCGGCGGGCGGCAGGGCGAGCGAGGCGGCGGGCGGCGAGGCGAGCAAGGCTTCGGGCGGCGGGGCGAGCGAGGTGGCGGGGTGGCGAGGCGAGCGAGGCTTCGGGCGGCGAGCGAGGCGGCGGGCGGCGGGCGGCGAGGCTTCGGGCAGCGGGGCGAGCGAGGTGGCGGGCGGCGGGGCGAGCGAGGCGGCGGGCGGCGGGGCGAGCGAGGCTTCGGGCGGCGGGGCAAGCGAGGCGGCGGGTGGCGGGCGGCAGGGCGAGCGAGGCTTCGGGCGGCGGGGCGAGCGAGGCGGCGGGGCGAGCGAGGCTTCGGGCGGCAGGCGGCGGGGCGAGCGAGGCTTCGGGCGGCGGGGCGAGCGAGGCGGCGGGCGGCAGGGCGAGCGAGGCTTCGGGTGGCGGGCGGCGAGGCGAGTGAGGCTTCGGGCGGCGGGGCGAGCGAGGTGGCGGGCGGCGGGGCGAGCGAGGCGGCGGGCGGCGGGGCGAGCGAGGCTTCGGGTGACAGGCGGCGGGCAGGCAGCGGCCGCATCCGGCCAAGCGCTCCCTCGCTCCCCCCGCCAGCCCTCCCAGAGCAGCTCCGGGGACACAAAGGAGGCGAATGGACATCTTGGAAAGCTGCAGGCGGGGGAAGGGCGCCGAAGGAAGCACTACTTACGGTTGCTGAAGCCACCTGGCAGAAAGTGCGCCTGGGGAGGCGGGCATGGAAGAGCGGCAAAGGCGAGACACTCCGGCCCGGGCGAGGGACGGTCGCAGAGGAGGAAGGCCTGCGCCTCCGCCTGCGGAACTTGGCCCCAGCCCACCGCTCCCCAAAGCCCAGCGCTGCAGGTGCCTTCAGGAGCCCTGAAGCTCTGCCAGCCGCCTCCTTTCCTCGCCTCCCGCCTCCCCTTCGGCTCTGCCGGCAGAGCTTCAGGGCTCCTGAAGGCACCTGCGGTGCTGGGCTTTGGGGAGCGGCGGGCTGGGGCCAAGTTCCTCACGCAGGAGGCGAGGAAAGGAGGAGGCAGTGGCGGCGGCAGAGCCGAAAAGCGGTGGGAGGCGAGGAAAGGAGGCGGCTGGCAGAGCCTCCCCTTCGGCTCTGCCGGCCGCTTCCTTTCCTCGCCTCCCACCACCCCTTCGGCTCTGCGCGCGGCGGGGAGAGCTGCGTGATGCGTGTCCTACCTGGGACTTGTTCCGTCGCGTTCCTCGGTAGTGTGTCCAGGGCAGCCCATTCTAAAAGAGAAAGTCTCGCGAGTTCAAACTTCTCAAACTCGCGAGACGATCTCTTTTAGAACGGGCTGCCCTGGACACAATACCGAGGAACGCGACGGTGGATGCGCCACTTGAAATTGTGGAATGCGCCACGTTTGGCGCATGCGCCACGGTTTGGCCACCCCTGATCTACATCTATAAATTGACAAATCTGTGATTTTTGCAAAGTTGCATATCTCCCTCCCCTCCCTCCCTCCCCCTCCCCCCTCTCTCTCTTTCTTATATAAATACCCTGGCCTAACCCTACTGCTGGGTTTTCATATCTCCTAAATTCTTCACTCATTTTCTCCCTGAATCACATCATTTCTGTACTTTACATTTACATTACATTTACATTTACATTTACATTTACATTATATTCATTCCAGCTCAACTTCCCCCCTTGTGTAACTTGTATTACAACATTGTGAATCATGACCTTTTAAAATGCTCTTAATATTTCAGATATAATAAGGTAATGAATAAGGGGATTGTATCTCACTGGGGATCTGAGTAATTCTGGGCTGTTTTGCATCTTAGGCCTAAAAACTATGCATCCCCATTTAGTTTGAACTGTCACATTTTGTAAGATGGGTTGCCATATAAATATTATCCATAAATCAATAAAATAAATAAACTGTCCAGTTGCTCAGACAAACCTACCCATGATTGTCAACAGTAGATGTAAAGACTTCACATCCCCAAGAACTATTTGCTAGATGAAAGAAAGACTATCTTGTTTTCAGCTACTAGGTAATGAGCACTTAAGTAACATAGACTGGGACTCAGTTTAGGGATCTCACTGCAGTAAATGCCAAGGAATGTACAAGCCAGTCCATTATTTGAAGCTAAAACTGCAAAAGATTTCAAGAATTATGGGCAGGCTGTGAAAGTAACAACAAAAGAAAAGAAATCTTGAATGCTACCTACCCCACCCACCCAGGGGCGGGTTGCTGTCTTACCTCGCTACCGGAGCTCTGTGTGTGCATCGCCACATTTGGTGCGCGCGCCCCCTCGCTACGCGCATGCACCCCCTCGTGCAATTTTGCTTTTGCGCATGCGCAGAAGCAAAATCTCACCAAAACCACGCACATGCGCGCGTCCCCTCATAAGATTTCACCAAGATTTTGTTTCCGCGCATGCGCAGAACCAAAAAAGCCCAAAAATTCTGCACCAGTGCAGCCGCGCTCAAATAGCGCCATCTGCTGTCCGCTACCAGTACTGTACAGTGGACCGCACCGGTAGGAACCCACCACTGCACCCACCCCAATCTAAAGCTGTGTGAGACCTCTAGTGCCGTCAAATCAACCGCAACTATCACAAGGTAAAGTATTCTACACTGGGAAGCACTTTTGGGATAATTCAGATGGAGACATCCAATCCAAGACAATGTTTTAGTTACATCTATATATATTGTAAAAACAGATGTGAATGAGCTATCTGAGAAGCCTTAATATAGCTGCCCCATATTAAAAAGTTATACCTTTAAGCTTATTATAACGTTTTATTGAGGGTAAACCCTAAACAAGGCTCCATACCTGTGAGTTTACCATGTACATCATGTGTAGGGAACCTCTAGCCCAGGGGTATCAAACTCAAGGCCCGGGGGCCAGATCCGGCCTGCGAGGTGCTTAGATCTGGCCCACGGGGCCACCCTGGAAACAGCAAAGGACCAGCCCATGGTGCTTCTGCCAATGAAAACAGAGCTCATGAGAGCCGTGCATGCCTGCTCCCCCCCCCCGGCTCCATTTTTTGCTGGGTTGCAGGAGGCTGTCGCAGCCGAAAATGGAGATTGGGAGCCCATTTTTGCTGACAGAGCGCTCAGGTCACCACAGGTGCCCCCGACACGAGTGACATGGAGCTGGCCATGCCCACCCCGGCCCCTCGAGGTCAAACACAAGCCTGATGCAGCCCTCAATGAAATCGAGTTTGACACCCCTGCTCTAGCCAAAATACTGTATGTAATCCAGCCCTTGATGTTTCTGAATTCAAATCAAACTATTATGATGTATCTACCAGCATTTGTTGTACAAATTCTTTATAATTCAATAAGGAAATCTTGAAATAACAATTTCTCAATACCTTGATTAGTTTCTGAGACACAGTTCAAAATAATTGCACTATAGTCTTGTAGATAATAAACATCAATACAATATTACATTCTTGAATTTGATGATAGAAAGTCAATGTTATTAAAAAAAATAATCAAGCCTAAAAAAAATCTGATGCCACTTGAATAAAATTTGTATTCTCTTTGAGTTAGATATCTCGAATGCCAAGGGTCTACCAAAATCTTACATATAGATCTTAATTGTTTCCCTACTAATGACTGAGGGTTTTTTGTACATCTATTTCTATCCAGCTCAGGATTCAATATTTCATTAAAAATCTCCTCCTGTTACCACTTTATCATAAATGCACCCATTGATAAGAAGTAAAAAGAGAGTCTAAATTAGCTATATAAACATTAACCATAGCTATTACAGTTGTTGCTATTTTAGCACATAAAATTAAATAACACCCATTTATATCAGTAATATGTTGTATATCACTTGAAAATCCTGTTCAAACCAAAATAGCCACATCTTTAGCTGTCATCGAAGTATCCGTGAAATAAACTTGTCCCACCCAATCCTTCATTAATAGAGATACTGTTCCATTAGATGAGTCTTCTGTACATAAGCAATACCTGTCCTTAATTATTGTAAATATGCTAAAATTACATTTTTTATCCTAGATTCCTATAGCCCATAAAGTAAAATACCAATTTCATCCATTAATTTTATTTTTGGCCCATTTATTAATATTTTACCAAAACCAAATTATTTTATAACATGTGTTAATGTATTAGCAGAGTATTCCTTGTGTTACCAAGGTTGTGCATACAGAAACGTTTAGATTGAGATCAGTTGTGAATAAGTATTCAGCCACACACAGATATACTAACTTGAATTAAAGTTTACTTTTGAGAAATAGCATTTTCCTATAAACAGTCCAAAGTCATACACTTAATAGTCATAATGACAATCCAAGTATTATCCAGTACAAATACATTTCAGCTATAATACATAACTACAACACAGAGAGAAATGCAGAGCATACATACTCTAGGCCTTGCTCTAATGAGTAGCCGAGAACACACACTCTGAGTAGCAGAGACTACACTAAGTAGCAGAGACCAAAGACAAACAGAGAGGGACTCCCATAGAAATAAGCTGTGAACTCTAGCTCCCTCTTGTGGCAGTCTGCAACACCTAAGCTAAACATACTTATAGCTGTTAAAAGCTAGACATATATTGTCTTACCCAACCCAGAGACCTAACATTCTCCCCTTTGGGTAGATCAATATATAATACCTTACATCTTTAAACCATAGTTTTCACAACACTCTTTGTGTTTAATTGCACCTTGCGCTTTAGTAAAATGATCTGCAATATTCTGTTCAGTCATGCAGTATTCCAACTTAACCATTTTATTTTGAACACATTGTCTAACATTCAGATATCTCAAATCAGTATGTTTCGACCTTGTTTTCACAGCTAAACTATTAGCCATACTAATGGCAGATTGATTGTCTTCATACACAATAAATGGCTCCTGTACAGTAATTCCTATATCCTTTAACAATTGTTTATAATACACCAATTCTGTACACATTAATGATAAACTCGAGAATTCTGCTTCCATAGTGGATAAACTAATATGTTGTTGCCTAATAGATTTCCACCCTATTAAAGCATTACCCAACATTACCACTATACCTGATGTTGATTTGCGAGTCATTGCATCAGTAGCAAAACTTGCATCAGCATATGCAGTTAACACTAATTCATTTCTCGGTTCTAAATATAAAGAATAATGTATTGTGTGCTTTAGGTATCTAAGTATTCGTTTAGCTGCTTGCCAATGCCTTTCATTTGGTTCAGCATTATATCTAGCCAGTTGATTTACGCTATAAGATATATCTGGTCGAGACCAATTACTCAAATATGAGAGACTACCAATTAGAGACTGATATATCTCCTTATCAAACACAGGACATTTAGTATCACTATTTGTAAATCCCTGATCCATTGGTGTCTTAGCAGTTTTACAATTCTCCAGATTATATCTTTTTAACAATTGGCTAATCTTCTTAGCTTGCGAAATTTTGAATCCTCTATTTGTCTTCATTATATCAAGACCCAAATAATGTTTAATTTCTCCTAAATTTCTAATCTTGAACTTTCTTTGTAATTCAGAAACAATATCATTTGCTTCTTGTTCAGTCTTTGTTATAATCGCTATATCATCTGTAAATAATAGCAACAGAGAAATCAAACCATCTTTCTCTCTCCTAAATAAACAAGGATCAGCTATACCAGCTTTAAAATCCATGGAAACTAATTCTTTTACAATGCATTTATTCCATTCATAACCTGATTGCTTTAAACCATAAAGACTTTTCTTTAATTTCCAATAATCATTTTTTCCATCATCTTTTAAACCTAATGGCTTTCTCATATAAATGGTATGTTGTAAAGGTGCATGTAGATATGCAGTTTCGACATCTACATGATTAATTATGCATTTATTTTTAGCTGCCCAAACTAATGCTCCTCTCAATGTATTTGCTCTCAGACTAGGTGCAAATACCTCATCATAATCCTTATTTGATTGAGCAAATCCCTGAGCAACTAATCTTGCTTTATGGGTAACAGTGCCATCCACACCAGTCTTTAATTTATACACCCATCTGCAACCTATTGCACGCTCACCTGGTGGTAACCTTACATCTTCATATACCTCAAGATCCTTTAAAGATTTTAATTCCTTATTCATAGCTTCCTGCCAAGCTACCTGTTCCTTTGTTGGATACAGCTTAAGTTCATTATAATTAGACGGTTCCACATTAATCTGGCATACAATACTTGCCTGATATCTATCAGGTGGACGTCTCTCCCTAGTTGACCTCCTAGGCAATTTAGTACAAGTTGTTGGAATTTCCTCTTCTTTTTCCTCCCCTATCGAAGTATCTTCTACATCATCCATAGATGGTTCCTCTATTGAGGATTCTGTCACTATCCTATCATCAGTACTATTCTTATCAGAATCATCAGGAAACAATGGATCCTCAACAACAATACTATCTTGTTCCTTGTATTCCTGTTCCAGTTTACTCCATCCAACATGCTCAAGGAATTTAGCACTTGCACTACAATATACTCTAGTAGTACCTGGCTCCCAGAATCTAAATGATCTATGATTAGATTCATACCCTACAAAACATAATTTCCGTGCTCTATGTTGTCCCTTTCGCCTTACTTGTGTGGGAATATGCACCCATGCTGGTGCACCAAATGTATGCAAATAACTAAGATTTGGTTTCCTACCATACCAACGGGTAAATGGCAATTCACCAGTTGTTGCATTCACTACATTGTTCAAAACATGGTTAGCACACATTATAGCTTCACCCCAGAGTCTTTCTGGTAAACCAGAATCTGAAATCATGGTTCGAGACATAGCCTGTAATGTCTGACCTCTTCTTTCAATATGCGCATTATGTTGCGGCCGAAAAGGAGCAGAACGCTTATGTTCAATACCAGCTCTCTTTAGCATATCTTCAAATCTCTTATTGGTAAACTCAGTACCATTATCTGTTACTAAACTAACCAGTTTCTTATTCATTTTTCGTTCAACAAACCTTAACCAGTTTACAAAATGCTGATATGTTTCTGTTTTTGTTTTCATCAGATAACAGAAACCATATCTAGAAAAATGATCAACTATGCTCAATATATAACAGGCTCCACCTAAACTGGGTTTCTTAGGGCCAATGAGATCAGCAAATACAACCTCTAATGGTTCCTTGGTTTTAAATCCATTTAACCTGTTTGCAGGAATTACCTTGCTCTTTTCCTGATTGCAAGCATTACAATTTAAATATCTTGCACAAGGTTTTAATTTTATACCATTAGATAACTCAACAGTTTTCTTTAAAATTTTGAAATTTAAATGTCCCATACGTCTATGGAGCAAATGAATACATTCGTCATGAGGCTTTCTATTTTCATAAACTGAATTGGCCTTATTTAATGGACTATCATGGATAATGTATAAGCCATCATGCAATCTTGCAGTAACTCTTTTACCTTGTTTTTCAATTAAACATTTATCTCCCTGAAAAGTTACCACAAACCCTGCTTTTACCAATTCTCTGACAGATAGTAAGTTATTTTTAAGGTTAGGTACATATAACATTGGTAAACTTTCATTAATACATGAACAATATGCATTACCTTCTCCAGATACTCTCAATTTCCAGCCATTTGCTAATGATACATGCTGTTTACTTTCAGTCATATTAACAAATCTCTCTTTACTTTTAGTTATACACTGAGATGCTCCACTGTCTATTATCCAGATATCATGGCTTACAGTTTTATTTGTACTTGATATAGCTACACTAACATCATTATAAGCTCTCTGCATATTACTAGCATTCTGCTTTTTACTCTTTTTACAGAATCTGGCTATATGACCTTTAGCCCCACAAGAATAACATTTCCTAACAATATAGGCAGTTGAAGACCGTAGTTGTTTCTCTCTCTGTGATTCTTCCTGTGGTTGTTTCTCTCTCAGTTGTTTTCTATCTTGCCTTCTTCTAGACTCTTCTAACAGTCTTCCTATTATGCCAGTCAATGTCAGTTCATCTCTGGTCAAAACTTCCAGTGAAGACACATAATCATCATAAGAGTCATCCAAAGAAGAAAGAATAATATAAACTTGATGCAACTCTGAGAAAATCAGTTCTTTTTCATGTAGCTCTTGTAATGTTCTCTTCATAAACTCCAAATGAACTAACATGTCACCACCTTTTAACAAACGTGCTCTGAACAGTTTACGTGTAAGGTGTATATGCGCACCAACACTATCTCGAACATAAAGTCTCTTTAAGGTACTCCAACACTTGGCAGCAGAATCTTCACCATGAATATGGACCAGTTGCTGATCACTCAGTGTCAGTCCAATAATACTAAGAGCCTTTTCATTATCCCGGTTAAAGGCAGCTATTTTCTTCTTATCTTCATCATTTGTTGGATCCCAAGCTGTTATATCAGGTGGATTATTAACCACAGTCCATAATCCTTCTTTACGCAAAAGTAAGCTGCACTTCATAGACCAGGAAACATAGTTAGTTCCATCTAACCTGGTTATCAGGGATAAGCTAGTTGACTGTTCTTGTGCCATTGTTAATTTAACAGTAAACCACAAGTTAGCTGTCTGAGTATGAAACTGAATATTCACACTAACTCTCAATATCTCTCTGGGCCCATAACCTGTGTTAATGTATTAGCAGAGTATTCCTTGTGTTACCAAGGTTGTGCATACAGAAACGTTTAGATTGAGATCAGTTGTGAATAAGTATTCAGCCACACACAGATATACTAACTTGAATTAAAGTTTACTTTTGAGAAATAGCATTTTCCTATAAACAGTCCAAAGTCATACACTTAATAGTCATAATGACAATCCAAGTATTATCCAGTACAAATACATTTCAGCTATAATACATAACTACAACACAGAGAGAAATGCAGAGCATACATACTCTAGGCCTTGCTCTAATGAGTAGCCGAGAACACACACTCTGAGTAGCAGAGACTACACTAAGTAGCAGAGACCAAAGACAAACAGAGAGGGACTCCCATAGAAATAAGCTGTGAACTCTAGCTCCCTCTTGTGGCAGTCTGCAACACCTAAGCTAAACATACTTATAGCTGTTAAAAGCTAGACATATATTGTCTTACCCAACCCAGAGACCTAACAACATGTACCATTTAACAAATCTCTAATAATGAACTTTATTTAAATATTTATCATATTTTCTAATATTACTTAGGGACATAGAATCATGGGAACTCAAATTAATATTCATATAGCCTTGTTTTATACATATAGAGAATCTTTACTTAAAAGAAAAAAATGTGATTATGTGTAAGAAAATAGAATTACTAAAAAGTAACATTTTTCTTTTAAAAATGGAAAGAACACTTAAAAAACAAAGAAAGAAATAGAAAGAAATGCATGACTTCTTAGTGAGATAGCAGTATAATTCATCTCTCTTATTACAAATAAATATACAGAACAGTTTGCAAACCAATCATTTAAACTCAGATGCTAAGTATGAAGATAAAAACTAAAATTGGCAATACGCCCAGACTCATTATCATCAAATTAACAAGAGGAGGGGGCGGGACTTTAAAAGTTCTCAAATGAGGATACCCCCCTCCCCATTGCTCCTTGGGCAAACTCACACTTCTCTTTTAGCAATTGCTGTAAAATGAAACACAATAAGACTTATCCATCAGCAGATTTCCGTTATAAGATAAAGACCTCCGCATTCACAGTGTTGCCAAATCTGTGAATCTGATCTTGATTATTAATACAGAATGTAGCGGGAAAGCTCATGAAATATTATAGTTGTGGTACTCCAGTGCAACTTTGAGCTTTTATAAACAATCTTCTTTTCTCTGAAAATTCCTTAGTAAAATCAGGATTGATTGATATGTTACTTTGGTTAGAACCCCGTGTCAATGGAGATTTTACTGATTCCTGGCAAAATATGTGTAAAATCTCATCTCTTATGGTAACATGAAGGAACTGCATAAGAATGGTATTTGAACTAGTTCCAATCTTCTGTCTTTTATTAAAGGAATTTTAAACACATGTTCAATCCTGACTAGAAGTCCATTCCCAAAGAGAAGAGCTTTCTGAAAAAATCCTTCATATAATTCAGCCAGGTTTGTTTGAGTTGGAGGATTTTCAATAGCAGTCTTGCACAATTTTTTCCTGTGCAGTTGTGATTCTAAATAAGTAATTCATCTAGTCCAGCGGCCCCCAATCTTTTGGGCACCAGGGACCGGTTCTATGGAGAAAGGTTTTTCCACAGACCGGAGGGGCCATGGTTTTGCATACTGCCTGCATCCAACGGATGGGGCTTTGCTTGTTTGTGCGGACCGGTTGCCGGCATTCTACAGACCAGGGATTGGGGACCCCTGATCTAGTCAATATGTTAAGATTGGCTTGAGTTATGGTACTGTGAGCTTGTAATCAATCTTCATATCTAACCATTTTTTTCTTAAAATGAAGAGTGACTTCATTTTAAGTCACTCTTAAGTTCAGCCAGATCTTGTTGGATTGGCTTCAAGACTTGTACTTGAGCCTGGATCTCTTTTAACAAGTTAATGGAAGAATCTTCCTCTTCCTCTTCTACCTTTCATGGTTCAGCAGATGGTGACGCAGTTGAAATTAAATTAGCTGTTGGCCGCTGGGATCTAGATGCCATGGCAATAGCTCATTAAAAACAAAATAATATATGAAAACAAATTAGTTTTTGTTAGATAGGGTGAATGGAAGAGGCAGACAGAAGTGGCTTCAAAACAACAGCTCTTTATTTGGCAACTATTTACAATCCAGCAAAGGCTCTGTCTGACAGCCAGCCCTTTTATAGGGAGCTGCCAGACAGTCTAGCCAATCAGCAGTCAGTATTTTCCCTCCAGAATGGAGGACCTGACTGAAGCCTATGTGCTTCAGTATGAGAATGTAACAGTTTTATTTGCGGAGAACATTCTTATGATTATTTCTAAACTTCATATGACTATTCTACAGTTGATGCAAAATATAGATGTCTTTAGCAAAATAGCACGATACTCTATTAACTGGTTCAAATTGGAATTGATACTAAGAGGTAAAAACTGGATTATTCATTCATTTAAGGAATATAAATTCCATATCTGCACCAAATCAATTAAATGTTTAGGTATGTATTGTCAACCCTCACAGGTAAACTAGAAAGTAAACAGGGCTAGATGAACTAATTCTATTTAATTGTTAGGATACATTGACACAGTCTTGCAAGCCTGAAAGTACAAATTTTCTGCCACCATTTTTAACTACTTCATCTATTAGGGTGGTTCTTTCTGAAGTTTCTTTCTTTGACTATTATTATTATTATTATTATTATTATTATTATTATTATTATTATTATTATTATTATTATTATTATTATTATTATTATTATTATTATTATTATTATTTACACAAAAAAGTAATACACAGCAAATGAGATTTATATGCTGGATTTCATATCTATATCACAAGTCGAACATTATTACTATTATTATTATTATTATTATTATTATTATTATTATTATTATTATTATTATTATTATTATTATTATTATTATTATTATTATTTTGTCAAACATGAACAAGATAACAGGTATAGTATAAACATAAATATGAACATAGTAAATGGGTATGAAAAATGGAGACAGTAGGACAGGGATGGTAGGCACGCTGGTGCGCTTATGCACGCCCCTTACAGACCTCTTAGGAATGGGGTGAGGTCAATAGTAGTATGTTGTAGCGGATAATTTTGTGTGCTGCGTTTAGGTCGGACCATAGGCGGCGTAGTTCTAGGTTGTTCAAGCCTAAGATTTCAAGCCTGGTGGTGTAAGGTATTTTATTGCGAGTAGAGGAGCAGAGTACTCTTCTCGTGAAATACCTCTGGACTCGCTCAATTGTGTTAATGTCCGATATACAGTGCGGATTCCAGGCAGACGAGCTGTATTTGAGAATTGGCCTAGCAAAGGTTTTGTATGCCCTAGTTTGCAGTACAATATTACCGGAAAAGAAACTTCGCAAGATTAGGTTGACAACTCTTAATGCCTTTTTGGCAATGCTGTTACAGTGAGCTCTGGCGCTTAGGTCATTTGAGATGAGAACTCCAAAGTCTTTGACAGAGTGAGGGTCGTCTACAAGGTCATATCTGCCCAGCTTGTATTTGGTGTTCTGATTTTTTTTTTTGCCAATGTGTAACACAGAACATTTGTTGGTTGAGATCTGAAGTTGCCAATTGTTTGACCATTCTGACACATAGTCAAGGTCGTTTTGTAGGGCAACAGCATTGTCGGTGGTGTTGACTAGTTTTACATCATTAGTGAAGAGGACGCAGTTGCTTATAATGTGATCGCATTTTAAAGCCATTAGCGGCTTCTGCTTCTCTTGTCTGATGGTTTCCTAGACAGCATCTCTCCCTCTTTCCTCAGGGTCATCCACGTATTCCATTGAATGTATATACCAAAGGATATAAATCAGTTAGCAATGTGTAAGATAAATAAAGCATACAGAGAAGTTTCTTTAAATACCAATAAAGGGGAGTCATTAAATCTTACTCTTTGGGGAAAGGTGAATGCTCTCAAGATTATTCCCAGATTAATTAATGTGCAAGCATATAAGCATGCTTGTGCTGTTTGAACCAGGTATCCATGATTTGAAATCAAATCTTTTTGCAAAATTGAATCAAATGATCACCTCCATCATTTCTGTCCCCAAGTCCGAAAATGCCAGTGATGCCTGTTTCTGCTTGGCTGACAACTTTTGGATTGAAAACACCCAGTATGTGAACAATGACTTTTGGGGATACTTGTTCCTTATTTTCAATACTGGCATAGAAATTCTCTATTTCAAGTTCCATTGCATCTGTTATTGGGGCCTAGACTTGGACAACTGTGATTTTGAGGCACTTGACATAACTTGAATGGTTATGATTCAAATATTTACTGTCAAGTAGCTTTCCATTATTTGGACAAGTTTCTTGCTTGTGATAAATGCCCCTCCATTCATTGTCCTGATATAATGTCCCAAGTAATAGAGAGTGAATTCATCAGACTGGAAATAACCGTTGTCTATTCAATGTAGCTCAGTGATGCCAAGAAGGTTGATTATCAACCTGGCTACAGTATCTCCTGGTTGATTATATCCAATTTACCCTGCCTCATTCCTTGGACATTCCATGTTGCTTTCTGGAGTGTCTTGGTGCTGCACAGTCCTTGTTTTCACTAGGAGCTACAGCAGCAGCTAGGAGTCCTGCTTGATTTGGTTGGGGCACATCATTAATGCCTTGACCACTTACCATGGCCCTTGCTCTTTCCCAATATTAGTTGGGTACGTTCTGGCCTAAGGATTCTACCATATCTGATTCATTTGAGAGTTTTTCCATAAAATTTTTTTGACAATGTTTTTTGCAAAATAAGTTTATTTATTTATTTATTTATTATTTATTTATTTATTTATTATTAGGTTCTTCTATGCTGCCCTACTCCCTAAGGACTCAGGGCGGCGTACAACATTTTAAGAGAACACTAAACAATAAACTTAATTTAAAAACAATTTTAAAAATTTAAATAATTAAAAAAAGTTCAACAACATACATACAGGGGGAGATCTCGGATATAAACTTGCCTCAGACCCCTGCCTGCAGGAAGAGCCATGTCTTGATGGCTTTCCGGAAGGCCAGCAGGGTGGGGATAATTCGGATCTCTGGGGGAAGCTGGTTCCCCCCACAGAGAAGGCCCTCCCCCTAGGGCCCGCCAGTCGGCATTTTTTGGCTGACGAGACCTGGAGGAGACCCACTCTGTGGGACCTAACCAGTTGGAGGGAAGTATGAGGCAGGATGCGGTCCCGGAGGTAACCTGGACCTAAGCCATGTAGGGCTTTAAAGATGATGATCAACATCTTGAATTGTACCCGGAGACCAATGGGCAGCCAAAGTTGCAGGTCTTTCTCAACCGTGCCCATTTATCCAGGCTTGGGACCAGCATGCAAGTGTATGGCTGTATAACATAAATGTCTTTATTTGGCAGGGGAAGCTGCTGTTAGAATCCAGTAACTTTTAAAATGAGTATTTTATCTGCTTCCACTTAAGTATCTGTTCATGTATGTAGTGGTAAATAACTCCAGGAAAAAAAGAAGCACAGACCAGGGGTGGGTTCTAACTTATCTCGCTGCTGGTTTTCTTCCTCCCGTGCCGCGTGGCAGGCGCGCATTGCGCGCCGCGTGGGTGCGCCACATAGGCGCATGTGTAGTGCCAAAAACCCAGCTTCTGCACATAGGCACCGCCAAGAGAGCCGGTTCGGGGGCGTGGCCAGCCAGCCATTGCTGCCGGTTCGGCGAGCGGGGGGGAAATTCCCGCTACTGGTTCTAAAGAACCGGCAGGAACCCACCTCTGGCACAGACTACTTTTTTTAACATCCCTCCAAATTCCTCCCTTCTTACTTGTTTTTTTTACCTTCAGTTCAATGTTGACACTTGGCGACTACCTGGACAAGTCCCTGTAGTTTTTTTTTTAAAGGTTTTTGGGAAATGGTTCCTTTGCCTGCTTCCTAAGGCTGAGAGAGGGTGACTAGCCTAAGGTCTCCCAGTTGGCTTCATGTCTAAGGCAGAATTAGCACTCACACTCTCCCAGTTTTTAATTTGATGCCTAAACCATTAATACCCTACTGGCTGTCTCCCTATTCCTTCCCTGAAATTAAAAAGAAGAGGGCTGAAATGTTGCTAAACAGTTTCTAGAGTTTTAAAGCCACCTTAATTCTTTCCTTGGCTTCCCAAGAAGGAAGAGGTCATGATGCTAAATTAGAGTGTGTGTAATTAAATTAACACATAATTAACTTAAACACTAGTATAAAAAGAGTGAGGATGAATGGAATATACAGTAGAAATCAGTATAAGGCAAATGGATTATAGAATGTTTCATGGGTGATACAGAAGTTAGAATACTGAGTGAAAATAGACCATAGTGCTACAGCTGTTGCAATTTAGTCAAGGGATGTATGCAGTAATTGTCTACTATTTAGGATGTTTTACCTGTAGTAATCCTTTGCAAATTACCTTTGTCCATACAATTTGAGTCATTCTGTCTTGGACAGATGACAGAAAAGTTCTTCCGCAAGACCAAAATGGAAATATTTCCTTAGTGCAGAAAATTACTTGAGGCCTGAATGTAATGGAAAAATTAAATAATAATGTCTTAATTAACATTAGCGATAACGCAGAAAGCATATGAACAGGAATAGGAAACATGGGTGGAGTTGAGCAGAATTGCTAGAGAACTGAAACTCACGGGCCTTTCAAGAACAAAGTCCGCAGCCTTGAAGGTAAGAAGAGATTTGAGTGTCTTAAGATCTGTAGTATGAGTAAATAGAGCCAGCAACAATATTCTGGTTGGCAGACAAATATTGTTCATGTCCCTTTTCATATCTTCCATTAATTTTTCCCTTTTTCAAATTAAAGTTGTAGTTTAGGGGATGCCAGCTGAGCATGTACATCTTAATTTTTCTATTTTCAATTTTTTAAATAGAGGGTACCATCTGCAAGAAAATAGTACTTACTGCAAACTAACTGTTTTTAGAATCACAGCAGCTGAAGCAAACGCCATTGTATCTCTGATAGTATCATGATTCAAGTGAATTTGAATATGAAATGCATATGTTCAGAATATTTCCTCTGAACAGGGTTCATCAGTGGGTTTATATATTTTATTTATTGATATTTTAACTAGAGGGAATGTAAAAGCAGTTGCAAAACATGGAATCTCAACAGGTAGGGAAAAGATAAGCTTAGCTCATTGAGTCACTGAAACTAATGCCCAATGGGCAGCTAAAGTCCAAGTTCTAAAAATATTTGTCTGCACCAGTGAATAATCAGCAGGAGAAATAGCACCACCATCTGTTTGCGTGTTATGAAAGATAGTTATGCTACACATTTCTTTCTTGGCAATTCATGCACCGTGGGAAATTGAAGAAAAAACTTCTATAGAAGCCCTTGCAAATAAATAAAATCAAACTGATTTTACTGTAGGTAAACAGAAAGCCCTCTGGGGCTTACAGTGAAGTCATGAATGATATGAGAGGCGAAAAGTGAGACATTTCACAAGGAGGCTGGAACAGGAGCTGCTGACAGTGGGACAAAGTCTTTCTGAGCTTTTCAACTTCACACCCTACTAATGACTACCCAAGTTACAGTGTTCTTAATAGAATTTTTCCTGTCCCCGAAGCTCACTCCCAGTTAAGTCGGTGATTAAATAGAGCTTATGTTAACAGTATCTCCTTTCTGTATTTATTTCCCAACGCTCTTTCCCTTTCAACACTGCTTATTCTTGGAGGGAGGTTTTTTTTAGTGTTTTTTATCACCTAAGGACATCAGACAGCTTGGAAATGTCTCAGACTCTCAGAATCAAAGAGCTGCAGGAATTTCTTCTCTTTTCAGAATCATTGACTAAGAGAAAGCTAGGACGAAGCTGACTGTAGAAGAAAATGTTCTCTTGGAGTAATAAAATATAAAGCATAACATTATCATGTTATTAAAGGTAATAAGCCATGAAAAATATGTTCTTATCCATTGCTCGTGTTTAACCTAGATCTTCTCTATTAGCTAGCAGAGCAAATACCTCTGAGGGTTCTTGTGTTAAAACATAATTGGATACAAAAGATAAACATCGCATACCAGACCCTCACAGCTATGTCTTTCTGTTTTCTCTTGCACTATAGCTTTCTCCTGGATCTGAGGATGATGAGGGACATGACAGCTCCAGCCGAGAGAATCTGGGCCGCATCCAATTTAGTCTTGGCTATAATTTCCAGGAATCTACTCTCACTGTCAAAATATTGAAAGCTCAGGAGCTGCCAGCCAAGGATTTCAGTGGCACAAGTGACCCTTTTGTCAAAATCTATCTCCTGCCAGATAAAAAGCACAAACTGGAGACCAAGGTGAAAAGGAAGAACTTAAATCCACATTGGAATGAGACCTTTCTTTTTGAAGGTAGGTGAGAAGGTCTAAGTTCTGGATTCTGATTACTGAAGTCAAGGCTTTGCTGAATAAATCTATCTCATAGTTCGGTTTTCAACCTGTCAAGTATGGTAGTGGTCTTCATTTCTTGAACTTAAAGAAAGAGTTTCTTTCAACTTAGTTGAAAGAAAATTGCTGTCAGGCAGAAAACTTGTTTGTGAATAGAAATAGACACTGTGTCAGAGGAGGACTGATTAATTGTGGTAATCCTTTTGTCCTAGAATGAATGTTTCAAGGTTGAATATTTGGGGAGTTGCCACTCTTGTCCAAGATGGGACAGAAAGAAAGAGTGAATGATGTTCACCACCCTTCTTGTTTTTTTTTCCCACCGGGCTAGTGTAAATATTTCTGAAGAACACAAACATCATAGCAATAGCAATAGCACTGAGACTTATATACGGCTTCACAGTCCTCGCTAAGCAGTTTACAGAGTCAGCATATTGCCCCCAACAATTTGGGTCCTCATTTTACCAACCTTGGAAGGATGGAAGGCCGAGTCAACCTTGAGCTGGTGAGATTTGAACTGCTGGCAAATGTAGAACTGCTGGCAACTGGCAGTCAGCAGAAATAGCCTGCAGTACTGCATTCTAACCACTACACTACCATGGCTCTTATGATTGAAGGCTTTAGAGCAGAGGTGTCAAACTTGCGTCATCACGGTGGCATCACGTGACGTATCAGGACTTTCCCCCCCTTTGCTAAACCGGGCATGGGCGTGGCCAGTGCGTGACGCATCCGGTCCGCGGGCCATGAGTTTGACAGCCCTGCTTTAGAGTGTACACATCCAATGTTTCTCCTAATGACCACGCCACAGTCCACCTCCTTTTATCTTCACTAATATTAGAGTTCTAGCATGGGAGAGGTGAAACCATGAATATATTCACTGAAGAAAAGAAAAACAGAAGCGCTGCCATGCTGGATCAGACCCCTGGCCCATCTTTTCCAGCAGTCCATTCTCACAGTAATCAACCAATCACACAAGGAAGCCCACTAGTCTCCCAGCAGAAGGTCTTTAGAGACAGTCACATGACCATCAAAACCAATAGCCATTGATCCCATGACTTCCCTGAAGTGGTCCAACCCTTTTTTTGAAGGCAGTCAACCTGGTAACCAGCACTCATATCTCTTAGTAGTAAATTCCAAAACTGCATTGCTAGTCCCAATTTCCATTTCAGGGGTGTGTGTATGTGTGTGTGTGTGTGTGTGTGTGTGTGTGTGTGTGTGTGTGTGTGTTGTCTGCCAGTCACAAAAGCATTATAACAGTTAGTGTAAAGAGGAACTGTAATGCTGCCAAACTCTCATTCCCTTGTTGTTATTAAAAGCCTATGACTACCATTGATGATGAAAAAAATAGCATGCAAGCAATTTTGCAATCAGGTGCTTTTTCCAGTAGCATTATAACTATTGCTGTATGTTGCTATAGTGGAGGAAAAGAAATGGTAAATCCAAACAATGTCTACAAGTTGGCACCAAGACAAAATACTGAAGATTTTTGGTGAGCGGATGACTGGGTGGAAGAGATGGTTTTGGAGCAACAAAAATCAGACTTCACTTTAGCTCCCTTTGCCTTGCCTGCTATGCATTTGGGAGTATTTCCAAGGATTTGCAAGTAATTTGAATACCGTACAGCTCAAGTAAATGCCATCAATATTTTAAAATAGAATCATCACAATAATGTGTATTTGACTAGCTGAAAGGAGGGGGGGACTCTGAGCAGTTGTTGTGGAAGAAGGTTTGTGAAACAATCAAGCTACCCTTCCCTTTTAAGAGCCCATGAACAGAATTACATTAGCTGAAGCCCAGAGGCCAGGAGACAAGACAAGGTAAGTCTTCCCACCTGTGAAGAAACAGACTGTTCATAAACTGTTCAGAGTTCATTGAGGTAAAATGAAAGACTGCTTTTTTTTAATTACTTCAAACACGTGATTGTTGAACTGGATGTTATCTCAGCTACCAAACATAGATGAAGGTGAGGGAGCGTGAAGCTCCAGGCCTGAGTTTAAAGTAATACAATCTCCCAGTAGGGAGATTCGGTGTGAGGTTGTTCTCATTCTCCCAACGTAACAGGGATACCATTTTTGTGCCATACAGCCGTAAAGAATTCAGCATTGACGTGGTCTATGACAAAAGGGTTTTTTTTTACATCACAACAAAAAACCATAGCTATTGACCACCCCTAATGAAGGCTGAAGTAAAAAAAGCTTCTTTAATGTTTTAAATATGGAAACTTGCATGTACTGAGGGCATAAGCCTGCAATTGTTGTACATATAATAGCATCTGAGTATTACGGGAATTGTAATCCAATGTACTGAAGGATGTCGAGTTGAGGAATACTGCCCTAAATCATTCATCTATCACATTGTCTATCAAGTTATCCCATGGTCCCCCTATTTCATCTGGTCAGTTTGTGTTACCTTATGTCTCCTTTACTTTATCCAATTGTCTTACCTCCTGCCAAGTTAGATCGTGCCCTTATTCCATTACATTTAGTACCATTCTCCAGGGAAGCAGCAGTGCATTGCATTAACATAGAAAGAACAAAATTCTTCACTTGTAATCTAAGTGCAAATTATGGATGAAGACCAGGATTTGTCCTGGCTCTTAGAGCAGCCAATCACTTCCCTCAAGCATCAAGTTGGATTAATAAAACTGTATTGCTACTCATTAATCTAGAAGATGAGAGCCAGTTTGGTGTAGTGGTTAAGACAGCAGTCTAGAATCCAAGAGACACACGTTCTAGTCCTGCCTTGGGCACAAAGCCAGCTAGGTGATCTTGGGACAGTCCCTGTCTCTCAGCCCTAAGAAAAAGGCAAGGATAAACCACTTCCAGAACTCTTGCCAAGAAAA
Organism: Diadophis punctatus similis; assembly: GCA_023053685.1. Lineage (NCBI taxonomy): Eukaryota > Metazoa > Chordata > Lepidosauria > Squamata > Dipsadidae > Diadophis > Diadophis punctatus. The sequence goes on along the minus strand of JALIGW010000029.1, from coordinate 7,133,737 downwards.
TTGCAGAGACTAATCCAGGCATACTCCAGAGACAAGATGGACTTAAAGGCACAGGACAAAAAAAAGTCTAAAAGACTAAAAAATTATCCAAAGCTACAAGATTATCTGTAAGTATAGTCGCTGTTATCTTTATTTTGATTTGATATATTACTATGGAAAAAGACCACCATGTACAAGGGAATGACTGTCTTCAGATGAAGCCATTTTTACATTTCAAATTCTTGTTGCTCTGCTTTAACTATATTTCATCTCTCGTTTTCTTTATTTCTCTCTGTCTCTTTCTCATCTGCTCCTTTGCCTTCATCAGGTTTCCCATATGAGAAAGTGGTTCAGCGGGTGCTGTATCTACAGGTCTTGGATTATGATCGGTTTAGTCGTAATGATCCAATTGGGGAAGTTTCCATTCCTCTCAACAAACTGGACTTGACTCAGATGCAGACTTTCTGGAAGGATCTAAAGCCCTGCAGTGATGGGAGTGTAAGATACTAGCTTTGCTTTGTAACTTTGCACATTTTTTCCTAGCATGGCAAGAGGAGATCAAGGTTTTGAAGTACTGCTGATGAGATCCTTCCTGCTTCTCTTTATAATGCCTTATAAGGCCGTGATGGCGAACCTATGGCACGGGTGCCACAAGTGGCACGCGGAGCCATATCGGTGGGCACGCGAGCTCAGGTCTGGCGTGCATGTGTGCACCAGCCGGCTGATTTTCGGGCCTTCTGGGCCCACTGGGAGTTGGGAAACAGGCTGTTTCCAGCCTCCAGAGGGGGTGGGGAAGGCCGTTTTCGCCCTCCCCAGGCTCCTAGAAAGGCTCTGGAGCCTGGGGAGAGCGAAAAATGGGCGTGCCATTGCATGCTGGGAGCAGGGGGGTCATGCGTGCATGTGCGGGGGTGCATGGAATTATGAGTGTGGGCACGCACACACATGATCCCCCGCATTCCCCCCCTTTTGGCACGCGAACCAAAAAAGGTTCGCCATCACTGTTATAAGGCATTATAAACCTTACTACCTACAAGATGTCAAGTATGGTTGTAGATACTGTACTATGTAAGGCAGATACAGTCAGTGAGAGAAGCCTAGCACCCACTCTTAATGCTTCTGAATGTACTGATTATTTTGCCAGCAGCACAAAACACACATATGAAGTTTGCTGGTTATATTCACTGAATTATTATTATTATTATTTAGGATATGATCAGAACAATACAGAAGAGAAGTAAACATATATACACAGTCACATATATACACAGTCCATGTAATTATAAGTAAAACTTCTATGGGGGGGTAACGACAGTGGCTTCATAACTGGATGTCCAATTCAGCTATCCAGGCAATCGCCTCCTGAGTTGCTTCATGTAGATCTAGGGAACCAGAGAACACACTAGCAATCACGTCGTGGGCAATCTTGCACTATATATTTAATAATTTGCACATCAGCACCACAATCACAATGAAGAAAATCTTTCTCGCTGGATGGTATCGCTACAATGAAGAAACTATATCTGAAAGAAAAGCCATTCCATTTATTATTATTATTTAAAAAAAATACTATAACAAATGCTCCTAACAAGCATTCCTTTTCTCCCCAATGTACTCAATCCAAGAGCGAAATAATTAATCTTGCCTCGCTTTTGAATTCCCATGCTTATTTATACTACCCTATTGTAATCCAAACTGGCATTTCAGCTGTAAGTATTGTTGGTCTTGATTATGAATACAAATAATTATTTCAGCCTATGCCAGGCAAATATTTTTATCAGTTGGCACAAAGGTATGAAAATAGCAGTTCAGGAGCTGCAAATGTCTTCCCAACATGCTTTTGTGCCCCTGTAGGTTCTTTTATAAGTGCCTTTGGCCCAATTTCTGCATTGCAGAAGGGCTAAAGGGACAAAAGAGTGCCTTAAGACTAGCAGATAGAGATAGTCACCAATATATAGATAGTCACTTAACAACCATTTGAAGGTACGTCAGACTTCCCCAGGGGTACTTACAACCCAGTTCTGAAGTTCCAGTGCCCCCTACCCCTGCAGTCATATGAATGCATTCTGTGCACTCGGCAACCAGACTACATTTACGACCATTTGCAATGTCCCCTAGTCACGTGACCACATTTTTGCCAAAAGCTGGCATTTACTTCTAGTTTTCCACAAATCAGTCAAATGATTTGCTTAATGGTCACAGCATTCATTTAACAACCCCGGTATTCACTTAACAGTCGCAAAATCACCACCAAAAGATCATAAAATCACTTTGGTCATATGGGTGACCTGTTTTATAACTGTTACAATTTACGATCATGATGGGCAGGCTCCATTATGGTCATATGTCGAGGACTACCTATAGTCAAAACACTCATTTCAAGCCTTGCTTTGCTCGCTGTAGGAGTGCAATCTTCATTATGCCACGCAAAGCAGGCTGTGGCTATTGATCTAATGAAAGTTAGGTACCCCCTAATTAGTGTTGTACCTCATGATTCTTGACAAATGTTTCTTTTCTTTTATGTACACTGAGAGCATATGCACCAAAGACAAATTCCTTGTGTGTCCAATCACACTTGGCCAATAAAGAATTCTATTCTATTATGATGGAAACATGGAGCTATATACTGTATAGAATGAACAGACCAAATCCTGAGGGATGCTCACAAGACTTCATTTCTGAGCATGGTGAACCTTTAGAAGGGGCATCAGTGATGTCAAACATCAGACACGATTTTCTCATTTCTGCTCATTCTTCTTTCCAGGGAAGCCGAGGAGAACTTCTTCTGTCCCTTTGCTACAATCCTTCTGCTAACTCCATTACTGTGAATATTATCAAAGCTCGGAATCTTAAAGCCATGGATATTGGGGGAACATCAGGTATCGAATTCCAGAACAGTAGCAAATAATCCCAAGTCAAAAGTCACCCACAAATTAACCTTTTCCTCAGAGGCCTGGGCACTTATATTTGTGGTAAATCTGGTAGAAATCTGTGAAATATCAGAATGTCTTTGATGGTCAGATCTTTTTCCTCCAGCTGAATTGGGTGTTATTTATATTTTTACATCACTGGCTGACAGAGATGATGCAGTCGTAGCTCAACCAGGATTCTGTATGTAACGGGAGAAATACTAACCATTACCATGGCGGTATTCCATTTACACAGACAAAAGTCATCCTGAAACAATAGGTGCCATATAGCTGAAGAGTCCTTTGAAGGTCTGAAAAGACAACTCCATTTTTAGTTTAGTTTCTATCATTTAAAGTGAAAAATAGATCCCAGGGCATTATCCGACATGTCCTTGCTGAAACTTCAGTTGGGTTATGTCTTATTACTGTAGCATGGGGAAACTACTGGGGAAGTCTGTGTGTAGTATTTTTACTTTTATGCGGGGAAAAGTAGATATAAGCCTTTCAAAACATTCAATGGGAACAACAAAGAACATTTCTCATGATATATGCATCGGCTCCATCTTTGTTGGCTCATGGATGAAAGGAAACATTCAAAAGTATTTCTTTTAATTTCCTAATAATGTTCAATTCAATTGTCAACCTACCACAAGAAATATTGTAAAAGAACAGAAAAGTGGTTTCCAATACAATGAAAATTTAAAACCCGATCACAAGTTCTAGAAATTTTTCTGTCCACTTGTGGGAGGAAGCTTTCTTTCCTGAATTCCTCTAGGGTGGTAAAGGAATCATGGGAATTTTGGACAAAATCTTTCACTGCAATCAGCAACTTAACCAGCCATATATTAAACAATATGACTCAAAAACACTGCTACTGAAATTTGGTGGCAAAATGGTCACATTTCAGCAGAGTGGTTTTGATTGGTTGGCTTTTATAGATGTGTGTGTGTGTGTGTGTGTGTGTGTGTGTGTGTGTGTGTGTGTGTGTGTGTGTGTGTGTGTGTGTCCGTCCCTGATATTTGGAACAAGCATTTGAAACAATAGCATAACTCATTCTGCATCATTTTACATTTACATTTCCCTGTAAATGGGAAATGACAAAATTAACTAATTATTTAAATAGGCTGGAAAAAATGTCCATGTATATCAGAGGTAAGTAACCTTTTGAGTTTCAAGAGTTCAGTGTGACATTGAGTGATGGGTTGATGGCTGCACATCCCCATGCATAAACAAAGTTGATCAAGTGGGGAAAATGGACAAGGCTGTCTTTGGCTTTCCAGTCTACAGAAGAATGGCTAAAAGCCACATGTGAGCTGACAATTGCCTACATCTAGCTTGTAACAACTTGCAATATAAATAACTTTCTGGAAATTAAATATAGTGTATGCTGCTATGCAGCATTTCATATTTGGTTTTTTAAATGGTACAAAGTATTCAGAAACTTGAGCATAGCTCTTTTGTTTGCAAGTCTTTAAAGTAGCTGTGTCTTTTCTGGGATTGTATGGGCACCCTTGGCAATGACAGGGCTGCTTTAAGGAACTACAAAGATACTACATTCATGCCCCCACAGGCTCCAAATGGACTAACACCAATTCATTTTTCTATGTAGAACTTAAATTTACAATTGGACCTTTTTCTATAAATAAAACTGAACCTTGTACTTTCAAATTTTGTTTTAAATGCATCATACTGTAAGAAACATGATTTTTAGCAGGTTCAGTAAGGGTGATTACTGGCATGTTCCTTCTATAACTTACACTGTTTCCTCAGTTAAATCCTGGCAACCATGTCCATTTTCCTTGCATCAGATCCCTATGTGAAGGTGTGGCTGATGTACAAAGATAAGCGGGTGGAAAAGAAGAAGACAGTGGTGATGAAGCGATGCCTGAACCCAGTGTTCAATGAATCCTTCATGTTCGACATCCCCACAGAGAAGCTGAGGGAGACCACCATAATCATTACGGTCATGGATAAGGACAAGCTGAGCCGAAATGATGTCATTGGAAAGGTAGGTCATCCCTTTGGCTGAGGATAAGCTCCTTGCTTATCAGAATTTAAGGTTTGCGTTCCTCCTCAAATACTCATGGGTTCCTGACAGAAATACTATTAGTGCTTTAGTTTTCTTGCAGCTTGACACCAGCTGAGTCCCTCCACGTGTATTTGATCAGATATATTTTATTAAAACCCCTTTTATGATAAATGTAAGCCAAAACAATTTCAAATCACTGGGAAAGAGCAACTTTGCAAAAAAGAAAATTTCCTCTCCCTTTGCTCCCACAGCTAAATGGCAATGGTAGAAGCTAACAAGAAGAGATGAGACCATCTATAGCAGTGCTTCTCAATTATTTTCTGTTACGCCCCCCCCCCAGGAAGAAGTAAACATTTTGTGCGTGCCCCCCAACTCTCCGATCTGGGCCCCAATGGAATTTTAGTGTTAATATTTATTATTTTACTTATTATAAGCTGCAAGCAAACTATTGGCTGGGGAAGGCTGCTCTACCCACTTACCTGGGAGTAAATCACACTGAACTCAGTGGAGCCTGTTTTTGGTTAGGCAGGCATAGGCTACTGTGGTTAGGGCCCTCTTTTGACACAGGGCCAGGCCACCTTAATCAAGCTGATGTTTTGGGGTCGCCGGCCTGGCCCATAAGCACCGCCTCTGCCGGGTACTCATAGGGAATGGTGTGGAAGGAGGTTTTAGGGTACCGTTCGAAGCTTTCGCCCAGCTGCAGAGGATGCTCCTCGTCCAGCAGCAGGTTCGCCACGCCATTCATGGCTACCGCGATGTCCGCCGAGAACAACAAAAACCCACGCAGCCGCCTGGCTGCCTTCTCTTCCGGGCTTGGAGCAGCGTGCAACTGGGAAAGCACTCCCCGTCCGGGGGAATCGATCGAGAGGGACCACGCATGTTCCCCGGGGTCACATGTGCCCCCCCTGGCATAGCTACGTGCCCCCCCAGGGGGGCACTATTTGAGAAGGACTGATCTATAGGAACATAGGATGAAAACTAATTATAATGATAATGGAAGATACAATTTCCATATAGGGGTTAGGATTAAAGGATTATGCCGAAGACAGAAAAGGATGAATTATAATTGAAATTTTGTGGCTGGACTTTTAACAGTATGATATCAGGCTATTTGGGGGTGCTCCAGGTGGAAAGAACAGAGTTTTGACTCCCATAGGCTTCCAGCTCCCATTGTGATCCTTACTTTCTCTCCAACACATTCAGTTGTAGTTTAATATTCAGAACAATCCTAATTCCCTTGAGCAGCCGTTTCAGGAAAGAACAGATGGGGTAGATGGTCCATTAGGGTTGTTCTGCCTACCACTTTAGTCCTGAGTATATTTCTACTGTTCCTAGCAATAGAAACCAGCAGAAGACTGTGGAATAATTCATGGCTTTGTCAGGAGCAATACAAGACAGATTTGGATCCAATTGTCTGTCCTCTTAGAAAGCCCCGAGTCTTTTTTTCCTACCACACCAGTCTGGAGAGTAGGTAACTAAATTCTCTCTCCATTACAAACAATTGAAGTGGGATGTGATAAAAAGAAAGCAAATTTACTCTACTATATCCAGACATTGCTTCTGCCCTTGCTGGCACAAGTAGTGCTTGCAGCTTGTCCCACTTTAAATTCTATGTCTCAAATGTCTACAAGAATAGAACAGTAAGAGATTTGTACTAAATATATCTTGATTTGCCTCAAAATATTCCTGCAGTCCTCATCCTTCTGGAGTAGAGAAAATTTGCTTAGGATAAACTTAAATCTGAGTCTCTAGCACAAATCTGAAATTAACAGTTAACTGGATATAGAGCTTTGGGCATTCTATGTGCAAACAATGTGTGTGCTGCCAACAACTACAGTTTTTAATTGTTAGAGATATCACAGCTGGGTATTGAGAGCAAATTGGAATCAACATATTAGCACAATTCCTCAGCATGTCCAGCAGTTTCTGCTACAACTTTGTTCAGCATTCTGGTTTGAGTCTGTGCACAGTGAGTCCAATAAATAGTGTTATATTGTGACTTCTGCCCTAAATCAATTTGTGGAAAATATTAGTCAAATAGATCCACCCAAAGCTTATAATTTGTAGTATGGGATAGTAGCATAATGCAAGCTAGATGCTTGGCAACATAATCACAAAATTGTATGTCATGCTTCCTTACCCAATGCCATTTTGTACTATTTTTTTTTCAACAGGGTCAATTATCCTTTGGCATTTTGCAATTCAATGATATATTGTATAACAATTTAGCTTAATGAACTTCAGGAAATATTAAATGCAAAATTTTTATAGCTGGAGGACTGACTTCTTGCTTTAAAATGCAAGCTTATATACAGCACTTTAAATAAATTAGCTTTAAATCTGATTTACATTATATATATATATATATATATATATATATATATATATATATATATATATATATATATATATATATATATATATATATATATATATATATATATATATATATATATATATATATATATATATAATTCTGTTCTCATTAGTGAATAATAATAAATTGACATCCTAATCTTGATGTTTGATTTGTGCCACAGAGTGAAAGCTATTCCATAATATGGCATGATATTAAAACAAGTGGCGTGTATATCAAATTAAATCAACTTAACATGAATTCAACATCAATAAGATGACAATTTAAGCATAACAAAATTGTATAGTAATGCAAGCTTGATCTGGTCCTTGAGAAATTATTGATTAACTTTGCTCAAGACCTCTGAAGTCTCTTTAATGAAGTCCAATTTACTCAGGATACCCATTCTTGATGTTCATGGATTCAGCTACTGTCAGACCAGACCAGGAAATCAACTCCACAAGAAAGCTAAAACAACTTTTATTGCAATCGACAATAGTAACAGAATTTTACAAATCTGATTATGCTATACCACCACCTCCTCCTCCTCCTGATAGTTTAATGAATTAAGAAAGTGTCTGCCTGATCCGTTTCCAAATATTATCTCATTTCTCTGGACTTAAAAAAAATGTTTCAGCCACTTTGGCCTGAGTGATAGTTCCTGTATATCTCGGACAGGGTCTTTTGATACCCTCAGATTATCTCATGGAGCCTCTTTAGATGACCTCAGTAAATGTGGAAGTTCATAGATTGCCTGGACCAATGCTGTGTCAGGCTTGGAAAATAATGACCGTGCTCTGTGCTAATTTTCTGCAGGGTGGTGCTTTAAGCAAAGACCTCTTAACAATCTTCCCAAATATTTGCAAAGGTATTTGGGGAAATGTAGGGAAAGGAAGGGTTTCATTCAGGTTCTGATTAGTAAGGGAGAGATTCTGAGCAAAGTTAAAGCTAAGTTTCAGTTATGAAACCCACGGTCACTAAATGGAATAAAACATCAAGATCAACTAAAAGCAAAACTTACGCAATTTGAGTATTAGAATAGCTCAGCTGCTTCAGCCTCTGCTGAAGCTATGTGATAATAATGAGTGACTGAATAATTACTATTGTCAACCTCCAGTCAAGTTATGAAATCACATGGCTTTGAGTGAGAGTCAGAAAGCTACATTAGTGATTCTGGAAGACAGATCTTGGGTGTCATTGTGGGGGAGAAGATGACACACGCATCCTCCATGCATCAGTATAGAAACCCAGTTGATAAAAATAACTAAATCTACCACAGGGATTAACACTTCTTAGCTTTGCCATGTAAACTAATTCTGACACCTCCAACACATTTGTGCAGCAGAAGAGAAATAATGGCTGGGTGGTAGCTAGTATGGGTGAAATGTTCCAGCCAACAGGACAACACTTTAACTGCATACTGAAGATGTGAAACATGGGAGTAAAAACTGGAGATATACCTCTGGGTTCTGTTGTGTCTGCAGCAATGATGCCAAAATGATAACATGTATGTGGTTATGTCACCATGCCAAGGTTATCATTATATATTTATAGCCTGACTTTTAATTCAAATACATACGTTGTAGCATTTGCCTGATGAGTTTGTCTCATCTATTTAGTTCTTGCTACCACCCATCCAGAAATTCATATTTCTTAACATAGTGTCTTCCCCCCCCCCCATGTGCCCATCATTTACAAACAAAATGGTATGATACTATGGGAGATGGAGTTATAGTCCAACACATTGGGAAACCACCAGTTTAGGAAATTCTGATCTGTAAAAACTGCATGTTCTTCAATGGGCCCATAGTGGTTAATAATAGAAATAGAATCATAGGGCTGGAAGGGACCTTGAAGGGTTTCTAATCCAACTCCCTGCCCAAGGAAGGAGTCCTCATTCTATTCCAGATAAATGGTTGTCCAGTCTTTTCTTAAGAACCTCCAGGAATAGAGCATCCACCAAGCTATTTCATTGACTAATTGTTCTCACTGTTAAGAAATTTCTCCTTTGTTCCAGGTTGGGTGTCTCTCTAACAAGCTTCCACCCATTGCTTCTTATCCTGCCCTTAGGTGCTTTGGAGAATAAATCAACCCATTCTTCCCCATGACAGCTGTTCAAGTACTGGCTATCAAAGATGGCTATCACGTCACTCCTCAGTCTTCTCTTCATTAGGCTAATGAAGGTTCCCTATGTTTCTCATACAGTTTAGCCTCCAAACACCTTATCATATTTGTTGCTCTTCTCTGCACTCTTTCTAGAACAGTGTTTCCCAACCTTGGGAACTTGAAGATGTCTGGACTTCAACTCCCAGAATTCTGGGAGTTGAAGTCCAGACATCTTCAAGTTCCCAAGGTTGGGAAACACTGTTCTAGAACCTCGTCATCTTTTTTGTATTGTGGTAATCAGAACTGTATACAGTATTCCAAGTGTGATCTTATTAGTATGATATGGAGCAGTACTATCACTTCTTGTGATTGCGATGCTATCCCTCTGTTGATGCAGCCTAGAACTGCATTGGATTTTTTGGCAGCTGCAGCACACTGCTAGTTCATACAAGTGGCAGTCTACTAGATTAGAACACCTAGATCCCTCTTACAATTACTACTGTTGAGCAAGGTACTGCCATTTCTGTAACTGCTTGGTTTTTCCTGCCTATGTGCAGAACTTAACATTTCTCAACATTGAACTGTATTTGTTGGATAGGACCCAATGCTCAAGTCTGTCAAGATCCTTCTGAATCATGAGTCTATCTTCCAAAGTGTTAGCAATTCCACCCCCACCCAGTTTGGTGTTGACTGTAAACTTGATAAGCGCCCCTTCAATCCCCTCATCTAGGTCTTTTATGAAGATGTTGAAGAGCAATGAGCCAAGGCAGAACCTTGAGATATCCCACTAGATACTTCCGTGCAATTGAAATTCCAGTAAGGACCACACATTGACATTCATATATTTATATTTCATATCATTCATATATTCCTATGTATTCAATAATACATTCAGATAACATGCAGTTCTCTAAAATGCATTACTAGGGTTGGGATTTTATTAGGAAATATGCTTCTTTAAACATTAGACCTGCTGACTATCAAACATATTTGATCTATCAGAAGGAATGTTCATTTTTGTATGGCCAAACCTATAGTTCTTTTTAGTCAAGTCTACCTTGTGCAACTGAGAAAACCATAGCCTTGACTATATGCACTTTTGTTGGCAGAGTGATGTCTCTGCTTTTTAGTATACTGTCTAGGTTTTGCCATAGCTTTCCTCCCCAGGAGCAAGCACTTTTAATTTCTTGGCTGTAATCCCCATCTGCAGTGATCTTGGAGCCCAGGAAAATAAAATCTGTCACTACCTCCATTTCTTCCCCATCTATTTGCCAGGAATTGAGAGGGCCGGATACCTAATCAGTACACCTGTGTTTATCTTGTGTTCTATAAATTTAGTTTTCCTGTCCCAGAAAAGTCCACAAAACCAAGAATGTAATAGACAAGAAAATGTCTTACTGTATATATTTCATCCAATGGTAGAAATGAAGTAGGAAACAATGTGGTTTAGTAGATTATGATATTATTAACAGCCAGATGTTTAGATTAGATTTGGCATTATTGTTCATCGCACAGTTGGCCAGATATTCAGGGTGGATTTGGCATTTTTGTCTACCTACTGAGTCCTTCCCAAAGACCTGGGATAGGCAGATGTGGATGTTTGATGGTGTTACAGATATCATTGCAGAATGTAAGCTGTTCTGAGTAAAGCTGCCTTTTGCAATTGACCGATGGTGAATTTGTCAATGCTGATACCGTAGTATCCAAGTAGTGCTCTAATTGTTTTGAGATTGCACCCAAGCATCTCTTACTATTAGTGTTACCTTTGGGAGGGGGGGTTCACCACAGTTCTATTTCTTTTTTTAAAATAGTTTTTATTAAACTGTTGTCTTTAAAAACAACATAAAAAACAACCACAAATACAGGAAAAAAAAGTAATGAAACAATAATACTTGGATCATTTTACAATAATACAACAATAATTTAGGATCATTTTACAGCTTTCCATATCAGCATAAGTAATTTGCTTTTGTAATTCTCTATTCTATATTACTTTCCTGTCCATTTACTTCTCAATAGTAGTATAATAATGTTATAATAATATATTTTAACAATTATAATGGTTCTAATTGTTCATATCTACAGTTTATATACATTTATATTTACATCTCTAGGTTTGATACTATTTAATTACTCCAGTTTAAGTTTCTATTTCTATGTTCCATTTCTATTTACAGGTCTTTGTGTTTTGTTATCTTCTCCAGTTCTTTCTTTTCTATTCTGCACTCTCCAGGGATTGCCACATCCACTATCTAGATTTTTTTGTCTTTCTTATTAACAATTGTTAAGTCTGAGGTGTTATGTGACAGGTACCTGTCTGTTTAAATTTTAAAGCCCCAGAGCACTTTAGCTTCTTCATTCTTCATTCTTTTCTCTATTTTATGGTCCCACGGGTTCTTGCTTGCAGGCAAATGATATTTCTTGCAAGTCTTCCAATGCATCATTGTTGGTACTTTGTCATGCCGTTGCTTGTAGTCAGTCTGAGTGATCCTCTTGCAGCAGCTAACTAGGTGGTCCACTGTTCCTTCAGCTTCTTTGCAGAGATGGCACTGCTCTCTGTTGCTGTCTTCTGAAGTCTGGCTTTGTTCACATTTGTTCTTAAGACATCATCATCATCATCATCATCATCATCATCATCATCATCATCATCATTATTATTATTATTATTATTATTATTATTATTATTATTATTATTATTATTATGCCACCCAATTCATGCATAGGTGGCTTACAAAATTTAAAAACCTTATCATATAATTAAATCCATTTTAAAAATCCCATTCCCCTCCCCCCCCCCATGGCAGCAACAACACAATTAAAACAGCCACTTGATTGGCTACATCTCTAAAAACCATGTTTTTAGGGCATTTTGGAAAAGCAACAAGGTAGGATCCAACCATACCTCAGGGGAATAATTTTCCATAAAGAAGAGACCACAACCGAGAAGGGCCTTTTTCATGGTTCCACCACATATGGCAGTCCCTTTGATGGGACCTAGAATTCCCTGTAGGTAAAGAATTCCAGATAATGCATATCCCCAAACAAAATGCTCTTTCCTGACTTCTAGGAAAGCACAATGCAGAAAATTGTGGAATTTAAATGTAAAATAAAACTCATTTTTTTCAATAGGTATAATCCCAGACAAGATAAATATAGTAAATAAATAAGAAACTTTAATAAGACACATGCTTACAGCATCAGGAATAAATTTAGTCTAATACTGGGAAAAAGATACAATTCTGACAATATCTGATTGGGAACTTAACTTGAGAACATGCAACAATGGCAAAATTGATAGTATATATTCACATCAGAAGTTTAACCAATTTTAAGTAAGAATGGCAAGTATAAACACTTATGGTCTGGCTTTTAAGGGGTCCAAATGCTTATAAATATTGTAAATTAGCAAAAACACAAAAGAGGGAAGTTAGAAGCCAAATTGCCTTTTTTCCCCCTCTTCCTATTTTCCTTTGTATTTAAATTGTTATCAAATTTGCTTTGTTCATTCCCCCCCCCTTTTTTCCCCTTCAACATGCAGAGATAATATTAAATAACAATACAATAGAGACCTTTATGCTAAGTAATCAGCTCAAGACAGAAATTTATTGTACTCTACAACAAATACTGTGATGCAATCTGGAGCAGCTTTTTAATGGTGTATTCAGTTTCGGATGAAAAAGCTAAATAATCTTATGCTCATTAACACTGACATTTTATATCATAATATTGATATAATGCTTCTCTCTTTTTTTAAAAAATAATGGTTTAAGCTAACTAAAAGTATTGAAATAATATAATGTATTATTGAAGTTTTACAACAGTATAATAGAGATTTTACACAATTAAAAAAAATGAAAAAAGTTGTTCCTGTTACTATGTTTTGAAATGTAGGAGCATATGAAAACAACCATTTTGGTCATATGCGAAAGAACCATTTGTATTGGCCTCTGTGGGATTGCCTTCAGCATATTTCTGTTATATATATTCAGATGAACTAATGCTTTAGCTAACAATGCCATCATAAAATATAGAAAACCAATCTAAATAATCCTTTGATCATATCTTAAACCAGGTTTACATAACCCAGCTGCAATCCCTGTGCATTACAACAAATGGCGCTTCTGATTACATTTAGTTTATTATGTAAAACCACCAAACAAAAGGTCTTCAAGCAGCTAAAATATAATCTTTGCTTAAAAATAAACCACCACAAAAAAGAAACCTTACCCTTTAAATTGCTTGTGTGAAATAACAAACATTAAGCGTAAAGAAAAACAGAACCTGTTTTTCGGGAGTCCTTCGGGAGTTGGGCGGCATAGAAATATAAATAAATAAATGAAATAATAAAATAAACCCGGGCTTTCTTTGCCTACTTCTCTCACTCTTTAACTTCTTTTTTGCTGATTTGTCAGAAACAAGCCTCAGTATCCCTTCTTGCACTTGAGAACATGGGATATCTATCAGTTACTCTGAGGGCCCTCTCAGACATTGCCCTGTTGCGGGAAAATTAACTCCATTTCTCCAGAGCTCCATTCTTCTGTGTTCCACTTCTCCATACCATAGGCCAGCAACCTCCTACCCCAAGAGGAATTCTTACTATAGATAAGCCTTGACCATGCTTATATTTACATTTCCACATTATACACAAGTTCCATTCCAATGCAATAGAAAGAGCCATGGTTCTATTTTAATCACGTAGCTGGGCATATGCAGCTGACCTTGGAGAAAATGTGAAAGAACCATTTGGGCCGTGTTGGGGGGGGCTGAGGGAGACACCACCTCTTAAAGGGCAGGTTGAATGGTCAAGAGACAGAAAGGAGAAAAACAACTCAAAATATCTCCGTCTTGATTTTGTTTAGTATATAATGGGATAGAGAGAGAAACTTGGACACGCTTTCAAGATTCTGTAGTTCTAGCCTACATCCATAGGCTAAAACTACAGAACTTCATTCCTAGAATTTGCATTCCTAGAATCCCTGCAGGGTCTTGTTTATTGACCTGGCCTACCTTGAAAGGCTGACATTCTGCCTCCTTGGGAATAAAGGATCGGTTTAAGCAAAATAAGCATGGGGTTAGGACACCAAGGGAAACACAGAGTTGTTCCTCCACAGAGTTGTTCCTCCTATCTATAATGCTACACCTAACTTCAGTCAAATTTTTTGTAATAGTCCTTGACTGGAATGTTCCATTTTATTTTATTTTATTTGTTCAATGTCTATTGCTGCCCAACTTAACCAAGTGACTGTGGGCAGCTTAACATTCTAAAATTCTAAAATAGTTAAAACAGTTTTAAAAAACAATAAAAACAACATTGTTTACATTGCTGAAAAAAGTTTTCTTTGTCATGGTGAGTGACTAAAATTTAAAGGGTTGGTTTGAAGGTGTCATCAGATACCACATTTGTTTCCATATCTTGGCATGAGAATTTTGCTTCCATCAAGGGGCACCATTGTTGGGCTCTACTTAGGGCATCAGTTGGCCCTAATCCAGCCCTGCAATATCTCTGCAATACTGGTGATAAGAAGCTCTAATTTTAATGTCCAGGTTCTCTCTACTTTCCTTCCTATAGTATTTCTTTTCTTACCTGATTTTCAGTGTTAGAAATCTGCCCATCCAAGATAGGATGCCCTCGCAACAGTTAAGCAAATTGATGACAGCCAGGTAATGAGAAATCAGGAAGGGGGAAGGGGGCCACAAGAAATCTTGACTAGTGCCCCAAATCAGCAAAGCAACAAATTTTGGCTGCCAGTTAACTGTGAATAGCACACCCTGGCAGGGAAGTTAACTGTCCATCCCAGTAACATCTTAATAATGTCAAATAGTCAGAACAGCCTGCTGTAGCCCTGTTTTAATGCCATTGTGAAATCAGACAGCTTGAATAATGAGAAGCCTGATCATCTGAAAGTGTCCTTAGCCTGGGAGAGTGTGCCGTGCAATGGAGAAGTAGTTTCTCTCAACTGCTACCTCATTTCTTGTCAAAATGAGTCCCCCACCCCTTGCTTTATGCCCAAGCAAGGAAACATAGACTTAGCCACTTCTGTCTCATCTACTCAGGGCTAGCAATTTCATAGCAGGCAGTTATGCAAGCACTAAGATATGTGCTAAAGCTGACCTTTTTGGGAGGAGGAGGTGCGCAGAGCGGTAACTCAGGGAAGAGGTGGGGATAAGAATGAATAGTGTGGCTTCTGACCAGTCCTGTTGTCTAATTTGTTTCCCTGCCCCCATTAGATCTACCTATCGTGGAAGAGTGGACCAGGCGAAGTAAAGCACTGGAAGGATATGATTTCACACCCTCGCCAGGCGGTGGCACAGTGGCATCAGCTGAAGGCTTGAGAGGCAGAAGCCAAGGACTCGCTCTGGGGTTCGGTGTACCAAGTCAGCATTTATTGGCTACACTTTCATGACATGATTTTATTGCACAGCGGCTGCACTGAGGTGTCCTCGTGAGAGAAAAGCTTGGGAATGGATGAACAGAGGCTAAGAGAGTAAACCTGAAATATGTACTTTAAAAAAAAAACTCTGGGCATGGGAAAGTGATGTCAGTGCCCCTTATGCTGGTTCAGCGGCACATACTACTATGAGGAGCATTGTTACCACCCAACCTCCTGCTTTAGCCTGTTCTTCAGACTCCGTGCTTAGCAAGAACAAGCAAGAGGAAGAGCTGGAACAGAGAAGAGCCGCTCTCCAGGGGCTTCAGCCCAGAGAAGTGAAAGGGGCCTCTTCAGCCCTGGTTTGTTTGAGTATGCGGTGTGGCACGGACCTTGAAGTGATGAGAGGAGAGGAATCTGTGATCGCCATACAAGACTGCCTATGTGTTCTTCCAGCCAAAGGCCCATTAGAATGGTAGCCTGCCCTGCCATGAGAACGCTAGCCCTCATTTGTGGGTGCACAGACTTGAGAGGGGGAATGGCAAGATCACTTGCTCTGTTTCAGTGAGATGGCTTCATTATAATTCAATACAACTTATAAGAGTAATAATATAAATAACAAGGATGGCTAGACCTTTATCCTAGCCAGGCCTCTCAGCAAAGCAGAGAGGAGCCATGATGCTCCCATAGCCCTCTGGGTGCATTTTGTCTGTGTGTGTGTGTGTGTGTGTGTGAGAGAGAGAGAGAGAGAGAGAGAGAGAAGGAGTGGAGCGAGATTGATTGTGAGTAATTGAGTGTGTGTGTGTGTGTGTTGTAACTAGGTATGAAGAGCATTTATGTGTCCCTTGTGTTTTCTTTCCCTCAGCCCCAGAGAAATTGTTTTTCTAAGGGAATGGATTGTCAGCCTCACAGGGATCAACAAGAATTTATGCCATGTGAGAAAGGAAAGCAGTTGATTTCCAGGCTTGGAGTCAAAGGGAAAAGAGAACAGTGAGAGGCAAGAAAGCTATTTTGATGGCCCACAGGTCTGGAAGCTTTGAAGTACGTGTCACAAACTAAAGTTTCTTAGAGAGAAACTAATGTTTATTTATTCCTTTGATCTGTTAATGGTGAAGAGACATGTTAAATACCGCTGAATTTTCTCTGGCAAGCAGATCAAACAGATTCCTCACAACTTACTCCATCCAATCAGCCGTAAGAAGTCTTACCTATTTCAACCTGCACTGGCACCATCTTTCTTCTCCATCGTGGTGTCCAAGGCTGGCATTTGCCCAGACCAGAGTCTTGCCACTGGAACAAGCGTGCAGCAATACGATTAACCAGTCAGTTTTCCACTAATTGTAAGATAGATTGCCTCATAATGAAGACCTCATTAACAACTTACATCACTCATGAGTGTATGACTTTTTAGAGAAACGTACACCTCCACTAAATACATCTCAGGATACGTATTGTTTTATATACTAAAATTACCCCTGCTTGCTAATCAGAGGCCCTAGGTGTCCTTTAGTTACTTAGATCTTGACTTTTCCTTTTTCCAGATCCTAGAACATCTTATGGTCTCCTAATTTTTTTCTCCTGATAACATTATCAGGATTTTTTTTAAAAAAACCTCATTTTTCTAGGTAGCTAGTCAGCATAAAAAGATATAAGACAAATGTGTCGAAGTAGGGATGGAGGTACTCTGAAAATAAGTCACTGTAGCTAATTTCTGGTTAATCCACTCAACACAGAATGTATTAAAATCAGCAGGTGACACTATCACCATCACAAATTTAGCATATTCTGCATGTAATAATTAAACAAAAGTGAGCCTAGCTACAGTCCACAACTAATTTTTATATGTTTGACAGCTTCTCTACTTTCCACCCCAAATCAGGAAGGCTCAGTAAAAAAGGGGGTGGGATTGTCTAAAAATTGTTCATCATAAAGCATCCAGTGCTAACACTGCAATCCACCCCACCCCACCCCAACTCCTGATGTGAGCAGCATTGTGATTTTTTAACACATAACTGATGTGTGGTGTTCAAAACTTAAGCTGCTATGGAAAACGGATGCCTTGATATATGTGCAACACAGTTTTGTGATCAAAGATGGCACTTGTTGAACATTTTTTAGCATCCATTAAACAAAATATACTTGGAAGACAATTAATTTCTGCTTTAATATGTCATAGACAAGTTTGCATGAATCAATTCTGAAATGACATTTCCAGATTACTGCCAGGTGCTCTTATCAAATGACAAGATGCTTCCACTCAAGGCTTTTATCGTGTAGTGTCACACAGTTTAACCCGCAGAATTACATGGAAGGTCCAGATGATTATGTCTTCCTTGTCTCTCTTCCACGTGTTCTTCCAGGCTTTTTCTTATCATGCGAAATCTACTAAGAAGATAAAGAAATAGAATCCCATAGCTCCAAAAATAGAGCTGGGAACCCTCTTTCAGTTTGCAGTGATATGGCTGGAAGGCAACTCAAAATCATAGTGCATTCAATGACTTGAGTAGTAATTTTACTTCTGGTTTATACCTTATTAATGGTCACTTTGTCTTGAATCTTACATGAGAGGAAATTATATGACCTTCCAAAGAAGTCTTCTCACTTAGCCAATGGTCTATATTCTTAGGAGTTTTCCAGTGGTCATCTAAAATCTCCTTCGTTGTTTAAAACCATGATTCAGATCTTCCTCTCTACCACAACAAAAAGCAAAGTTGTTTTGCTGTTTATGAGCCCGTTGCTTCAAATGGTAGACGACAGTTATCATAACACTTCTCGAATGATTTACTTAGGATAAATTATTGCAAGATCCTCTTCCCTATTTTTGTTGAGTTAAGGTTGCAAAAAGTGCAGTCTGGAGTCATGTGCCCTCTATGTAGACCTCTTCTGGTCCAAGAACCCAGATTGGGGGGAAACAAAACTTGATCTTCTTTTTGCATTTGGTGGGGGGCAGCCTTAAGGAACAGGATCCCCAAGGCATTAGTTTCAAATAATAGTTTCTGCCCACTTTTGGCTTACAACTCTGTGTCCCGGCAATCCCTCGGTATAGCCCTTGAACCAACAGAAGTAGCACACTGCTACCTCTAGACAGAAACAGGCTAGTTGGTTCAGGAAAATTAAGATGGTGGTTTTGGCTTCTCATTCTTTTTCTCCATCAAACTATTATTTCTTAGAATTTGAAAAACATCCCTAGGAAACTTATTTGGGAAACCTGCCTTAAAATGTCCATGGTTAGTTCCTACCCAAGGCAAGCAGCTGCAACTGGTAGATCTGGGGAATCAATAAAAAGCAGTAAGGATTATCATACCTTTTGCTATTATGATAGTTGATTTTTGTTCCCTATGCTGTTTCTTAAGCCATCTCTGCACACAAGAACAGTTACCTCTGCTGCAAGAAAGGATTAGGAATGCATGTTGCTGCTGGCTGTCAGCTTGGCTGCTTGGACTAAATTAGGGAAATCATGGGGATCAATGGATATTAATTTTGATGCCAGCATGACTGCCTCTGAAGGCCACCTTCCTTGTGCAATTGGTTGGTCACTATAAGAATAGACCGCTGGACTAGATAGGCCAGTGGTCTGATCCAGAAAGGCCCTGCTTACATTCTTCTGTTGTTTTTAGGCCAATTAGTTTCCACAATCTTACTGCAATTTCATAATACCTGCTTCTTCTCCACAATGTTGTCCATCATCTCTGTGGTATATTTCTACAGACCATCACCTCTGTTCTACACCTCTGTCCTCCTTCTCTCCCAGTCCTTCACTTAAACTACCCTATGTCCTCTTAAGTCGCATTCCTCTCCCTTCACACATAAAATTTATTCAACTGTTTCCCTTCCCCCCCAAAAATGACTCCTCAAAATACAAAGTTTATAACCAACAGCATTGCAGCACCTTGCTTCTTTGAAGTCTCTTCAGATAAGTTTTGTATAGAAAAAGATTGTCAGTGGCTTACAATAGAGCATTTAACACCTCTCTCCAGTCTTGGCCATTGATCATGAGGACACATGAGCCAACCTTTCACTTGTTCCAGTGTTTAGTTTCCTCCATCAGGCGGCTAATCCATGGATCTGTTTTGTCAAGGTATTTGAGCAGACTGACTTTTACAATGTGCATAATATTTGTGATGGAGTTATAGGTATGTATTTTGTAGAGTTAGTCAGTGTGTTACTGAATTTTCCCCATGTATGATGTACAGATGCTTGAATTATATTTCTGGCAGGCATATTTTTATATGTATATCAAGACATTGCTAAGAATAATGAAGGCATGTAGGAATAAGAGAAATACTCAAAATAACCAGAGAAGGTTTTAGAAAAACCAGGAACCAGGAAATTTGAATTGTATAGTGAGTTTACCACCCTATGGCTTTTTGGGAGGGAGATGGCATGTTCTCAACTGGGCCAGGAATTTAAAATCAAAGCCCCCATTTTTATATATTTATTATTCTGTTATTGAGGGAGCAGTGATAGTAAGGCATGACAGTAAGGTGTCAACTGGCATTTGTGTAATGTATCTTGCTAGAGAAATAGAGTATTGAAATGGGCATGGCTTTATTTTTCTATTTTTCTGCCTCACCTGTATAGCTGTCATGCAATCAGATGCAAAAACAAAATGGTGGGTACTGAAACAACAAAAATAATTTTTCTGTCAAAAAAGGAACTGGGACATAGTTAACTTCCTATTGCAGTATTTTTTCAATCCTGTTTCTAGTACTTTTTTCCTCAGCTTCTTCCTGACTTCAAAGTAAAAAATAACTGAGCTACTTTTTAAATTAATCATATGTTCGTCATAGTTGGTCAATTTTGCCCAATATAACTTTAATTCCATCTTCCTCCTTCACAATCCATAAAAATATATTGGATGAGCTTCAAAACTCCATCAGTTGACCATATCAGGCTATTTAATGCAAGCAAAAAAGATAATCTAAACACAAGCCATTGACTGAAGCACTAAAAAGCTTCAGTTTGGAACAAAGCATGTTTACATGTTTACAAAAAAAATATATTCTAACTTCAGGTATCATTTGGAAGGTGCTTTTATTGGAAGTTGCCCGGATTGCTCCAGACAGACAGAAATTGCACAAGTTTTAATTAATTTGCTAGATTTATCCATAAAAGACTGAAGTCATCTGTTCTTCTTTGTAACTGCCTCATTACCATTCACTCAACAGCATTTCCCCAAAAGGAAAGACACTGGACAATAGGAAAAATTAGCTGGATCTAAAGAGATCCTTTGAAGGAGATTACCACAAGCTTTTTTTCAAGGCTGCAGGTGTCACCAACCTTTGCAGGGAAGCACTGACCATCTCCTAGATCCTGGTCCCTCTTGCCCACCAAAGGAGGTAATCCAATCCACAGATGAAACATAAAATTTTAAACCACACTCTGTCCATTTCTTCAGAGGTCATATACAGTCCTGGACGACATACCATACCAGATTTGCAGTTTCTATGTCACTGTAAGCTCCAAGCAACATAACATTTATCATGACATTACAGCTCTTCATTTTAGATTATCTACTACTTTCCACAATGGAAAGTATAAGGAGTGATGGAAATGACACCCACAAGTGGGAAGGTTGGGTAGATTCCATTAGTGAAAATAGACTCACCCAATGACCATGAGAGCACATACAGATATATGCTTTCCCAAATCAACAAAGCCAACAATTTAGTACTCTGTAGCTAGTACTCTGTTCCCATCATTTTGGACTTAATGATATTCTTAAATAGGTTGAGAGAAATATATGTCAGTTCTGCACAACTTGTAAGCCACTACGAAGGCAGAATTTGCTGATTATGTGGCAGCTTCTCAAATGCTGTATTTGAGGGCCTTTAGAACCCAAGTCTGAGATTAATCAAGCACTTTATTAGCTGTCAAACATTAACAAAATTAAAAGCTGTGGTGGGCGCCGTAGCTTGAAAGTAAACTTTGACTGATACACTTTTCACAGACTCATCTGTACATGTGGAGCATTTCCACCTAAATCCCTCAGCCAGTTTGAAAGTAGCTCCAGACTTCAGTGAACCCCACAACCTCAGTTCTGCTAGGCCAGGGGTAGGCAAAGTTGGCTCGTCTATGACTCATGGACTTCAACTCCCAGAATTCCTGAGCTAGCATGATTGGCTCAGAAAGTCTGGGAGTTGAAGTCCACGAGTCATAGAAGAGCCAACTTTGCCTACCCCTGTGCTAGGCAGTCATGGTGAGGAATTCCCCACTCAATAGTATGTAAAATTCTATCTTCAGCAAATGACTATTGAGGATTAAGGAAACAGTATAAAATTATAACAAGAATTATGTAAAGAAGCTTGCCTTCCAGTATGGGCATAAACTTTCCATATCTCATAAAGCAACATCATAAATCATTTGTTCATAGGCTTGCATTTTTAAAAAATGGGGGTGGAGTGGCTTAACGGGGAATTGAGGGTCATACAAATATAAAGAAGAAATGTATGTGTATATATATATATACATGTATATATGTTTCTCTCTGTGTGTATGTATGTGTGTGTTTGCATGGGTTGGTGGAGTTTGGCAGGACACTGGGTCTTCTTTCTATTTCTGCCATGGAGACAATTGAGGGGGAGGGGAGGTTATCAAGCTTCTCATTACCTCAGTTTGTCCATCTGTACAATGGGAATCATGTTTCCACATCTCACGGGGGATGATGATGATGATGTGAGGCTTCCATTATCAAGGCTCTTGAGTGTGTTAAATAAAAACCTCACTGCTCAAGATCCCTTCACTTCTTAACAAGGCTTTAATGGGTAGGAAGTTTCTTTAGTTTGTGTAAAATTATCTCCAGCTGGTTCCCAAATGCTAGAATAGCCTTTGATTAAAGGTGCTACTACTATCGACATGCAAAGTATTATGATCACTTTTGACAAACTGAGCATCTGCTCCAGCCAGCCTCCCTACGGAATATCTTTACCCCCCTCACCTGCCACCACTAATCACTCCTCCTCCCAAATAGAAGTGGTTTCTTTTGTACAATTGAAATTTTAAGAGTTGTGTTTATTTTTAACTTGAGCTCTTAGCTGTATCTTGTTCGGGTATTTCTTCAATGTGATGATAACCATCTAGCATAGTATGTGCAAACAGAAAAAAAAATTGAAAAAAAAATATATGAGTACATTGTAGCCGAGTTTGTTACTAGCAACGAAGGTGGCCATCCAGCTAGGCTCTTTTGCTACCTTCTTTCTATTGTGTTTGGAGATGTTAAAATTCATGAAGCAGATATGCTTTATAATTCAAAAGTGAAACACACAAAAAATGGGGAGGGAGGGAAATCTAACATTACTGTTATTGCTATTACTACTAAGCCAGTGTGACTTGAAAGGCACTGATAACTACAAGGTAGGATCATTTCCTTTGCAGAACCCTATTTTTGGAGAACCAGGCCCCTTGTTTTGTAGAGCGGCCCCTGATCCAAACAATAAAGGAGAGAAAACCAAGCATCACTTGCATTCGTTTTTTTGTCTGAAAAAAAAACAACAGAGAGGAAAATAACATCATGTTAGCCGGAGCTAGAAAAGGATGCTTTCGTTGCACAAAGTTCCAATTCCACTTGGCACATCACAACCTTTAACTGGACCATCCTGGGAGGTCGACTCTGTTTCCACTGCACTGCATTTCGCCATGATGTTTAGTATTGTCTCTAACTCTGCGGTCTTTGAGGGGGGCTGGGGAAAAGACCTGTGGAGCCCACATGACGCCTTGACCATGCTTAGAATTAAAGCCAGAAGTGTAGGATGGTGCTTTGCTTTGCAGAATGCCAATTTCCTTTCCTTTTAAAATATTGCTTTAAATCAAGCCCAACATGAAGTTTTAATTGCTAAGTTCAAAGAAAGTGCTATGGGTCCTGCATTGGAAATTTATATGCTGCCCGTTTCACTCTTCAAAGCGGCTCTTTTGTACCAGGATAGATTAAAGTAATGTGATGAATATTTGGAGTGCTTTCAGTTAACCATACATTTTATTCCCCAGGACTTACAATTTCTGAAGTACAAAAAGGGGTTTTCTGGCTTCAGTCTTAATTTTCCCTCATTTTTATAGCACTGGTGCTAATTGTCTCGATTCTGCCACCCCTGTAGCATTGACATATCCAAACAAAGTTTAGCCTCACAGCATGCTGGTTAAGAGCTATGAATGTTTCAAAAACATATTCGATGAGCTGATACGCTTGCATTTCTACAATTGGCAGGTGCGTGAATTGTTCCTCTACGGCAGTGTTTTCCAACCTTGGCAACTTGAAGATGTCTGGACTTCAACTCCCAGAATTCCCCAGCCAGCATTCGCTGGCTGGGGAATTCTGAGAGTTGAAGTCCAGACATCTTCAAGTTGCCAAGGTTGGGAAACACTACTCTAGGGAGTAGGAGCAAGAATGCCCTTGGATTTATGATGAGCATTTTTAATTATTTGTTTATTTAGTGATTCCTAACTTTATCCCTGGCCTGAGGGTGGGGAGTGGAATTGTGGCAAGTTTTCTAGAAATTGATGTTGACACACTTTTTGGCAGAAACTACTTACAACTGTCTAAGCCAGTGATGGCGAGCCTTTTACGCACCGAGTGCCCAAACTGCATGTGTGCGCATGCCCAAACTGAAAGGTGCACGCGCATGTGAAAACGTGCACATATGCGGACATACGCGCATGCGCAGCAGAGATCCGAAGATCAGCTGGCCGACGGGAGGCGGGGCATCCCAACACCGGCAGTGCAGCAAGAGGTAAGATCTTTTTCTTTCGTGAGCTTCTGTTTCATTATTTACAGGGCAACAGAAGCTCACGAAAGAAACGCCACGGAGATCTGACCTGGGGCGATGGCGCACGTGCCAGCAGAGAGGGCTCTGCGTGCCACCTCTGGCACGTGTGCCATAGGTTCGCCATCAAGGGTCTAAGCCATCCACATAACAGATACACATAAGGCTATCCCGGGGCAGCTCAACAGGAAGTTGTAAACTTTTCTCATCTAATCCAAATCTATCAAAAATAAGAAGTTAACCCCAAACCCAAAGGGGTTCTACCACATATGCAAATGTTAGACCTAAGGTGTGAAGCCAACTTTTCTGGATGATAACACATTGTTTCCCTTTCCTTGTGAGGTCAGTTGCAAAACAATGCATCCAATATTAAGATTTGTAAAGAACCTCTCTGAGAAATTAGGCTGAAGGGACCATTAGCTCACTTTCTAATGTTGTAAGTATCAGCAAAAATCTGTGTCACAATGTCAACAGCTGCTGAATTTTTCTGGGGAAAATGGTCTTAACACAAAGCCTTCTAATGACCCATGAGGGAAAAAGGACAAAAACATATATGCTTTATGGTTTGCTAACGGAACATACAAATCAGTTCATTAAAAAACAAGAGGGACACCCTATGCTGACTATATATAAAACCATTTAGTAAGATGACAAATAAGAGTGATTTCTTAAGGATTTGCAGAGTACACATCCGAGTCAGAATTAATGTGCTCTGTCAGTCTCCATGAGAAAAAGTTGACCTGAGCAAACCACACATAAGCGAAAAGGTAAGATGCAATGGAAAGGAAGCAGCAAGCAGAAAACAGGCTGCTGCTTATAGTATAGAAAATTTTCATGGAGCCACCTCACACAGAGCTGGAAATTCAAAGGGGTAACACTACTGATAATTTAGAATATGAAAGCACTGCTAATAAGCACTGAGGGGTGAGCAGTAAAAATACAGGTTATACATGGCATTGGATCCTTCCTGATTTTTGGTTCTTCTTGTTCAAGGATTGCAAAATCAAGCCAATAGAGACCAAAGCACCAAGAAATAGGTTTTAGCAATGTTTATGCTTCAGAATGTGTTAATACATAACCGTACTGAGAGCCGAGGTGGTGCAGTGGTTAAATGCAGCACTGCAGGGTACTGCTAATTCAGCAGTTCAACTGTTCAAATCTCACCAGGCTCAAGGTTGACTCAGTCTTCCATCCTTCTGAGGTGGGTAAAATGAGCACCCAGATTGTTGGGGGCAATATGCTGAACTCTGTAAACCGCTTAGAGAGGGCTGTAAAGCACTATGAAGCGGTATATAAGTCTAAGTGCTATTGCTACTGCTTGAATGATTCTTGATCATGTATATTATATTTCTGCTCTATATATTACAAGATGGTAAGCTTTATGATGGGGGTGGAGAAAGATAGATGGTGATTGAAAATTGTAAACTAGAATATAATAACCAAAGTTAATACCCATCAGTGGAAAACAAAGTTTTATTTAGCGGAACATATTATTTCCCAGCCACTCAAAAATATACTTTATCAAGACAACTTTGCATTGGTGGTTAAATAGCTTTTTCAGTTGGTGATCACAGAAGATGGAAAAAATGCTAAATAAACAAGAGAAAGGGGGACTTTCAACACCAGCTCGCATTGTGGCAATACTCCTTCCGCACATGCCCTCAAATATGTTTCACAGAGGCATCAACTGGAGTAAAATTTTAATGTGAGCCAAGAAAAGGAAATCCATTTTGCCAATAATATCAATTCAGCTACAAAAGAAAAGAGGTTATTTTACTAGATTTAAACCTACACAAATCTCTTAGAATGGGGCCTGGCATTTTTTTAAAAAAATTTGAGTGGACTATAGATAATCCTCAACTTACAACCACAATTGAGACTATAGAATTTTTACTACTAAGCAAGTCACTTCTTAAGTGATTTGCACCTGATTTTGTGACCATTTTTGCCACAGTTGTTAAGCAAATCACGTTGGTTGTTAAGTGAATCACAGGATTGTTAAATAAATATGGCTTCCCCCATTGCTCAACAGAAACTTTACTGGGAAGGTCACAAATAGTGATCACATGACCCAGGGGGACACTGCAACCTTCATAAATAGATGCCAGTTGCCAAGCACAGGAATTTTGATCACATGACCAAGGGGGTACTGCAAGTACAAGAACTGGTTGTAAGTTTATTTTGTCAGGGCCTTTGTAATTCTGAATGGTCACTAAATGAATGGTTATTAAGTCAAAGACTACCTGTCCAGGTCACTGGGCAGTGATAAAAACCAAGCAAAGCTAACGGCCTTTCCCTACTTGCATTGCAATACAAACTTTTCCCAGAAAGATCTTTTCATTTGCTCTATATCCCAAGGATGCTGCCTTCAACTCATCCTCAGTGTCAGGGTTCCAAATAGCATTCAAACTTAAATCAGAGTCCAAGGCAAAGTGTTCCTCAGAGTTCCAATTTATTGCTGAAGCCATGTTGGCACGTCCAAGGGAAACCCAAATCTGACACTCCCAAAGTTTCCCACCCAGTTGAAAGTTCGCACCCTTGTCCCCCACCCCCAAAATCCATCACGTTGCCCACTCAGGTTCTGCCAACATGGCCATTCCTCCTCCCAGCTTCCGGGCAGGTGGTAGACAAAGGATGGCCTTGAGCATCTAGAAAGAATGTGTTGTGGCTACATTTACTCCCTCATGAAATCACCCCTCCCAAATTCCCATAGTCATCAGGCCTTCTAATAGTGAGTGTGGCTAGCCGATGTTTTCCCCCAACTTCTGCATCGGCTTGACACTCAGCTCATGAAGCATGACAACCTGAACTCATGGTTAGCTGTGTCAGTGTTTTCGACTTGCACAACAGCAACTAGTGGCGGCATAAAAATAAGAACAATCTGCTGTACACGCTGACTCATTCTATCTGCAGTGCAGTCGGGTGACTGGGGTGGGGAGGCGAGGGATGAGCCTGTCCCAGGTGATCACTTTAGCAGTCGCTAAACAAGGACTGATTGGGGACATGAGGCTACTGCATGAGAAAAAGAGCCAGATCGCTTGGTTGCTGCTGAGGTAGCCCTGTTCTCCCACAGCGTTCTGCATCCCCCTTCAAAAAATCTCCTGTCCCCCAAGCTTGCTTTGAGATTGAAAAGCTGATAACTGGGTTAAGGTGCAGCCACCCATATCTATCCTCAACTCGCATATCAACTCCATAGCCTGCTTGTTTTACAGTATATCCCCCCCCCAAGAGAGTGCTAAATACCATGTCAAATTATACCTGCTGAACAGGTGATTATCAAGCTAGGGAAACTGCCTCAAAAAAATGGAAAAAATTTTTGTCTCAAAGGTGCTTTTTCAAAAGACAACTGAACCGGTTTTTTTCCTTGAGGAAGAAGACATCTCGCTTCTTGTCTAAGAAGTTTCATCAGTTCTGGAAGAATGGGGGAGGGGCTACGGAAGAATTAATTCTGACAGGATGGGGGGGTTGGAAGGATTACATTTCTTTGCAGTCATCTCGTCTTAGCGCACTCGCTGAGAGCTTTTGAGGCCACTGGGGGAACCACCGTTTTTCCAGAAAATATAACCACCATAGGGCACAGAAAGGAAATGATTGAAGGGTTGAATATCCATTGGAATTAATGTGCTCTGGACAGGACAAAGTAAAATAGCATGTCCTCCACATTGCATTCAATTTTTGGCAACTTCGTGGAGCTGTCCAGTTTTCTTGGCAACAGAAAAAATGGCAATTGTTTTCTTCTGTGTTGCTTGTTGACTTCATGGTTAGCCTACACTACAGCCTTGGTATTCCCTGGAGGACTCACATCCTTGTGCTATCCAGATCCTACCTCACTAGGTTTCCTGGGCGCAGAAGAGTATGGAGATAGCCTTGGAAAAGGAATTCAAGAACTATTAAGTAAATGTCAACTTAGCCCTGAAAAGGAAAAAGGGATGAGGAAAATACTCCAGATAACGCAGCTTTGGTTCTTTTGGGTAGAAAAGAGGACAGAGAGACATACTGACAGGCTTTTAAGATTATGTTGTTATACCCCACAACAATAAAATAAAGTGCCAATAGTTCTTGCAGTTTCCTAACTTGGCCTACCTTGAACACCAGCTTGGACAATGATAATTACGGTAGGTACCATTGTCTGCTGGTTTCTAACTCACAAGTGATTTTAAACAGCAGCCTATTTGCTATGTTTTTCATTATATTTAACATGATTGGTGAAGGAAAGCCTAATAGTGCATATCCAATGAAAAACTTCAAGGATTTCAATATGCTCATTCCAATGCTGAATGCATCGATACATCAGATATGAGTAAAAAATATAAACAAATAAACAATTGTACCAGTCTAAGGAATTCAATAACATATCTATCATCTATTTGCATCTTTCCTAGGCTTTCTTGTGCCTTCTTTTTATGATAGTAGATGGTCTTTCAGAGTTGGGATTATTATCTATAGTAGCCTCTGTTTAAAAACCTTGATATGATATTTAAAAATGAATATCTGTGTGGAATTAACTATGGCATGAGTTTCCCAGATTTCCCATCACATTTCACTTTATGAACCCATTGCTACCTCTAGTCACTGATCAAGTTAGATCACAGCTAATGTACCCCAAGCTACAATTCTATAGTAAAGGTACAGTCAACAATAACAACAACAAAATCTTGTTTTCCACACTTATTTCTGTTCCCACATTTGTAATACGTGTGTCTCTTGGCCATGTTCTAAACACAAAGTCTAGTGTACTATACTCTTCCTTATGTCAATTTATTCTCCATAGCACCTGAGGGCAGGACAAGAAGCAATTGGTGGAAGCTCATCAGAGGGAGATTCAAGTTGGAAATAAGGAGGAATTTTCTGTCAGTGAGAACGATTAATCAATGGAACTACTTGCCTCCAAGTATTATGTGGCTCAGTCAGATACTGCACAAAACTAGGATGTAAAAATAAAAGTGTAAATAAGTATTATCATTATTTCTTCAGGTATAGATAGATGACTATTTCACCAAAAAAAATCATCAAGAAAAAGACTCTGCAAAATGCCATTTCTTAAGATGATCACAAGCACTGCGATGTTTAACTCAAGTAAAAAGCAGTGCAGCCCCAAACTATCCTGATGTTATTTCTTTCAGTTCCCTAATATGCTTTTTGTTTCCAGATCTCTTTCTGATACCTTTTCTGCTGCTAGTATTTTTCAGTTCTAGCGCTGCTTAGGTGTATTCAGGCAAGGAAGATCTTTAAAGTTATAGAACTAGTTTTGCAGCTTTCCCATCTTCCCATTTGAGCTGAGAAATGGGAAGTCATTGCAGACAAGAAATTTATATTTGTCCTTCATTTCTTTTTGATCTTTTTTGCTGGATCTTTGTTTTTTTCAGGCCTAGGTATCATTGTATAAAAGCAAATTTCCTAAGTAGCTTGCTAACCTTCTAAGTGGTAACCATTTGTGCACAAAGCCAACCATATCTCTGGATATGTAAATATGTAATGGATATTACACCAGGTTGATGAACTTGTGAATATGGAGCAAAACTAATACAATTGAACTTGTGCATGAATGCAGAGCTGGAAATATCTTACAAAGAGGCCTGTAGTGTTTTAGGTTTGCAATGACATTTGGCTTGATTCACAGAAAGACTATGAGAGATGCTGAAGTGAAACGCCATTTATTGTGGTGGTTGCTCCCATAACACCACTTTTTACAGGTCAAGCTCAATGATCCAAGCAGTGCGACTGATCAGATTCCAACCAATGTAGGTTGAGGCAGCTTGCATTGTGCATCTCCACTTGTGTAACATCAGTTGTGGGTTCCTACCGGTGCGGTCCACTCTATAGCACCGGTAGCGGCCCGCTGGTGACGTCACAGTACCGGTGCGGTTGGTTGCCGGTGCCTGGGCACCGCCATTAAAAAAAATTTTTTTTTACATTTTCTTCTGCGCATGCCCAGAAACTGAGCTTCCGGCACTGCGCATACGCTGCCTTCCTACCCCACAGTGAGTCCAAGCAGGGGAGGATGGCTGAGGGAGCGCGTGAGATGCTGAAAGAATGGGCGGCAGGAGCTATCTCCATGCCCCCTCCCTTCAGCAGTCCAAGAAGCAACGAACGCGCGGTGATGATCCCAGGCATTTTTGCATGTTCGAGGCTTCTCGAGCTGCTGAGGGGAGGGGGAATGGGTGGCAGGAGCCTAGGATCATCGAATGGGGAGAAGCATTCAGGCTGGACGGAGCCTCCTAGAAGAACCGCTGCTGCGGTCTTGCTGCTCCCGCTGCGGGCGGCTGCGTTGCGGGTGGGCAATCCCCCCCCGCTTCTCTGGCCGCTGCCAAGCTCCTGAGGCCCATGCCCACCCAGTCACATGGCTGGCAAGCCACACCCACAAAATAAGCCATGACCACAGAGTGGTAGTAAAAAAATTAGGAACCCGCTCCTGTGTAACATCTATATTAACTTGATGGTTTACAAGGTTCACACCTTATGTTGCTCAGTAACTATAGACAGGCTTCTAAATGCTAGTAAGATGGCATTTTTTTTCAATGTTTCTCATCCTATTTTTTTATCATGTAGAGGCAAGAGCCGCCATAAATCCTAAAAAATGGTTATTTCTTTTCAGACTTGTGAGCCACAGACATAAATGGTAGAGTAATATATATATAATATAGAGTAGGTCAAGACCTTGAAATATGTCAGGATCACCTACTATGCCTTGGGCATTTAGAGTACATCAATAAAAATCTGAAATAGAAATAGCACAGAAAGGCACCAGGCTTACCTAGCCTCAGCTTCTTTCCTACTAAAGGTGATCTTTAGATATTACAGGTAGTTCTCATTTAGTAACCATAATTGGAACCAGCAGCTCCATCACTAAGCACCACAGTCACTAAGCAGAAAATCATGTGACCATGATAGATTTATGATACCACTTCCCATTAAGTCGTTAAATGAAACATCATGTGATCGTGACTTAGACTGTAATGGTCATAAATATGTGCCAACCACAAGGTGCCAACTGGCAATTATGTGACTGTGGGACGCTACAATAGTCATAAGTGCAGGGATTAGTCACAAAGCTGGTATTTTTACACAATCATAACTTTGGTTGCTAAACGAGGCAGTTTAGCAAGGAACATTTGTAATAACATTTGAAACTAAGGTATTGGTTCAAATGTTATTATATGGGTCTCAAATCTGTAACTAATAAGTCCTGTTGGCCACTAGCCAAAAATTTTATCACCTGCATTTAGGATGCCCAAGTATCTTCCAAAGGTCTCCCTGGATCTGGAATTAGGCTCATTTCTATCAAGGCTCTTGCTTGGATATAAACAAATGGGGTTTTTTTAATCCATAGTGTCTTTAATATTTCTTAATGAATTGAAGTCTTCCTGGAAAAAATCCTGAAGAAATTATGTGTAACTGTGGGTTTTTTATTCAGTTCTTGATTCAATGACACTCTAAACTGCTATTAGAAAAGAGGTATTTGATACTGACCTCTAGAAAAAATTGAACATAGTTCTTTCCATTTTCAAAATAGGAAATATTAGAAGTGTAACATCTGATAGCTACTTTTCCAACATTATAAACAAACAAACAAGAGTTTCTGTCTAACTTGGTTCAACATCTTATCCTCAACACTCCTGAAGGGCAATTTTAACCCTACCCTTCAAAACAAGTATGGTGATGTGAAAGTAATAAAACATTAAGTGGGACATTTATTTTTGTGATGTCAATTTTATGATGAATGCTCAGTTGATATATCATTTTTTTAACACATGTGATGGACAGGTCAGAAGAGGTACATTATTTTTTAGACTGGTAAATAGAAGGCTCCAGTAACATCATTAGGCACTGTTTAATAACTACTTACTTTTCAAAGTGCTGTTAAAAATATTAACACTATATTCTTTCTCTGATTCGATTAAAGATTCGATAGCATATGTTTTGTTATCTGATCACACAACGTG
Source organism: Diadophis punctatus similis (assembly GCA_023053685.1). Taxonomy (NCBI): domain Eukaryota; kingdom Metazoa; phylum Chordata; class Lepidosauria; order Squamata; family Dipsadidae; genus Diadophis; species Diadophis punctatus. Next base: position 7,101,294 of record JALIGW010000029.1, on the reverse strand, counting down.
ATAAAGTATTACCACAGAGCTATAACTGTGTAGGTAAAAAGGCTGGCTGGTAGCAGGATTCTACTGAAGCCACATAGGATGTCCTATTCATAGCAAACCACAAAGGTAAGTGCAAAAAGGGACAAACCAGCCCTTAACAAATCTAATAAGAGAAGAAGGACCTCTCTCTCTCTAAGAAACAAGGGTCAACCTGGAAAGTAGAAAAAACTACTTTAAAAAAAGATAACATTATTCAGAAACAGAGATATTGAAAGATAACAGGGCAAACAGAATAACAAGAACAATGAATTGCACTGGAATGAGATCTATTGAAATCCCAAGATAGAGCTTTACTGGGCTGATATTGTATTTGAGCTGCACCGTATTTAAAATCACATTAGCATCAAACACAGTTCCAACATCTCATGAGTAGAGATCAGGGGCGGGTTCCTAATTTTTTTACTACCACTCTGTGGGCATGGCTTATTTTGTGGGTGTGGCTTGCCAGCCATGTGACCGGGTGGGCGTGGCTTCTCGGACTGCTGAAGGGAGGAGAACTGAGATAGGTCCTGCTGCCCATTCCCCCTCCCCTCAGCAGCTCGAGAAGCCTCAAACGTGCGAAAATGCCTAGGATCATCACCTCACGTTCGTGGCTTCTCGGACTGCTGAAGGGAGGGGAATGGAGATAGCTCCTACCGCCCGTTCTTTCAGCGTCTCACGCGCTCCCTCAGCCATCCTCCCCTGCTTGGACTCACTGTGGGGTAGGAAGGCAGTGAATGAGCAGTGCCGGAAACTCGGCTTCTGGGCATGCGCAGAAGAAAATTTTCAAAAAAATGGCAGCACCCAGGCACCGGCAACCGACCGCAACGGTACTGTGACATCACCAGCGGGCCACTACCGGTGTTATAGAGTGGACCGCACTGGTAGGAACCCACCACTGGTAGATATGAGTCTCATGAGTCTCTGCTGCCAGAACAATGCCACTTTGATAGGAGATCTCCATCAGGATTCTCACCTGTGATGGAAGGTCTAACGGACCTGGGAAGACCAAGAAGAGAGCACTGCCATTATAGGAAGGAGCAGGGCTGTTGCAGAAATGATTCCAGGGTTCAGGGGAAGAGAATGTGAGAAAGAGTCTCACTCCTTCGTAATTATACTTGGTATAAATCAAGCTGGAAAATTGCTTTGGCAGGTTTTCTGTTACTGTACTCTACTAACAATAAATATCTTTCAAAAATCCTGGTGGGTTGCCTCCCTCAAGTGCTTGACGTCATCATCATCTCAAATATTGCAAAGGAAATGCTGGCACCTAAACATAGAAACAATGTAAGCATAATTATAAGAATCACTTGTTATGTAAGACTGGAGGAAAGCATGCCCACTTATTGGATAAAAAAAGACAGAACATCTTTTAATGAAATCTGGGAAGTTCAAAACCAGGAAGTGTTGCTTTTTCATTTTCCCACTGAATAATGGGTAGCTGTGAGAATAGGGCTGTCAAGAATGGGTAGCTCAGAATAGGGCTATCAATAGGGCTATGCAAAAAATCCAGACTACTACTAGATGGCAATAAATATTTTTTTAAAAAATCTGCATCTAGTTAGTCATCTGGATTTTTACAGCTTAGATCTGGTCAATCTAGTTTGTGACCTTCACTATTGATTTGAATATTAGGTGTGCTGGAGAAGTAATTGCAAAATCCTGTGAATTCTGTAGTTCCTGAAACTTTGATATAATTAAACTGGCTTCAGTGACCAGGAAACCTCAGGCAGTGCTGGAGGTTACAGGACAAATTTTTAAAATATTTGTAAAAATGTATTCCTGTATAACAAAGTGCCTAAAGAAGCAATGCATAAACGCATCTTCTTCCCAAATATTCTTTTGTTTCAAAAGATGGAGTTGTCCTGCTCAGGACTACCCTTTGGTCATAGTTATTACTGTACTATTCATCCGAGAATAGTCACAAGTCACATATTTTATAAAGAATATAAAACTATCTGAATCTAAAATAATCTACACAGGCATGCTCTGTCTATCAAATTTCTGCTAAAGAATGGTTGTGACAGATTGCAAAAGCAATGGGCTTACTCTATAGCAATTTTGTTGTCATTCAAAGCACATTGATAAAGCTGTTTCAAATGTCCAAAACACTGTATTTATATAGATTTCATTGGACCAGAGCCAGTTTAAATTAGCTGCATTTGAAACGCATGGGGGATTGTTATATAATTGCCAACTTACATTATTCGTTTCAACATAAACACCACTAATTTTTGAGTTAGATCCTAAGCATATGCCATTTTCATTTGTTTTGTTAATTACAGGAATATGTCAAGTCATACATCAAAAGCAAAGTGTCTGCCCTATGAACTATGTAATAGAGAATGGCAGATGCCATTAACTTGTGTCACTTGCCACTTATTTCACAGCAAATTGGGCTTCTTAAGGAAAAAGTGGAGGGATACCAATATTTTTAACTGTACCTGTAAGTTCATTGTGATAAAGAGGTGACTGTAAGACGGCAACATTTCTTAAAATCTATTTTTCATCTGCCTTCCTTCAAAAAGGAAATTGAACCCTAGGTGGTCATTGTTATGTCAGTAAGGGAATAACAAAACATAGGATAAACAAGGAGGTAGTAGATAAGAACTAACTGAAATTAATTTAAGTCTCTGGAGCTAGATGGATTACAACCTGGAGTCTGAAGGAATTAGCACAGGTAACAGCAGAACCAGCCCAGGTAATGTTTCAGAACACGTGGAGAATTGATGGGTTCCCAGAACACTGGAGGGTATCAAATGTAATTCTCTTGTCCAAAAAGGGAAATGAGGGTGTGGGAAGCTCTACATCTGTTAGACATCTCTATTGGATACAGTTCTTAGATTATTAAGCAGTTTTATGAGTACTTGAATAGAAATGCTACAGTTAACAGAAGCCAGACAAATCCTGCCAAACCAACCTTGTATCATTCTTTGTTATCTGCTTAGCACCTCAGTGGAATAGTGTAGATCAGGTGTTTCTCAACCTCAGCAATTGCAAGATGTGTGAACTTCAACTTCCAGAATTTATCAACCAGCACTGAGAAACACTGATGTAGACATAGCATATTCATCAAAGTCTTTGGTAAAGTACCAAGGGTAGGGAAAATATACTGCAAAGGTAAAGGATATCTGATATAGAACTAGTACAAATGAAAGATATAGATGTGCATGTCAATTGTAAGTTATATATGACCTAGCAATATGTAACAAGTAATGTGAACAGGGGTGGGTTCCTCCCGGTTCAGACCGGATCGCTGTTGACATCAACAGCGACCCGCTGTTGATGTCACAATGGCATCACAGATCCGGTTTGGTCGGTGCCATGGGCGCCGCCATCTTTTTTTTTGGAATTTTTTCCGAATTTTTTACTGTTTGGAAGTTTTTTCCTCTGCTACTGCTTGAAAAAGGACCCTCCTGCCCATCCCCGGGTTTATACTTACCTTTATTCCATCACCTGAAGCACAGCTGATCAGCTCCTCAGCTGTGTTTCGGGCTGATTATAGCTACTGAGCATGCGCGGAAGCAGAATTGCACAAGGGGATGTGCATGAGCGTATTGAGCATGTGTGCACGAAACGTCGTGATGCGAACCGGTGGCGAAGGTAAGTGGAACCCACCCCTGAATGTGAACTACTTTTACATTCAAGTGATATCTGATTTCAGGTGTGACAGCCAGTGATCGCATTCTCTAGCCTAATTATTTAACTAAAATTTCTTCTGGTAAATGTGTATTTTTCACCAAAAAGATTAATAACCCAAATTAGTAAGTGTTGGGATTGTTTAAAGGCACCCTCTTAAGTTTACTCTTTTTATCAAAGTGAAGCAGCAAATACACCGAAATGAATTTACCTTCAACCCGGATCACCCTTTCCCTGAACATTTTTGCCAGTTCTGAATTAAAATCCTTCTAAGGCAGAATTAGTCGATTCTCGCTCATTTTTTAATGATCAGGAAAATATGACTGAATGAAGTTCGTAATTGTAAGATTTTGTTATTATAACTGTTTTATGTCCTTAGCTAAGCTATTTGAAGATTGATTGATTGATTTATCATATTGAAGAACTGCTCATCTTCCTCACAGAGAGAATCAGAGCGGTGTACAATAACAGAAACTAATATAAAAAAAACCATGTGTAAAATTTAAAAGAATTGATATTCTTCTTCCACTTTCTTTTAATGGTGAACTCAGATGCTGTTGCCAGTCCACTACAACCCAATGTTCTCTATGTTGTCTTCCTATCTTCTGCAGGTCTAAGTAGTAGCATTTTAAATCACTTAGAAAATGATAATAAAATTAATTAACACTGATTTTTTCAATGAATAAAACACCACCGCATCTTTCAAGATAAATTTATTTTTATTTTAAATAAAAGCTTCTTCTAGTAGCTGTAAGCCACTAATTATTTCCTGTTCATTGTGGTCAGAGTGTTACTGATTTTAGCTTTTATATTAGTCAACCCTAATTTCTATCAGAAATATCATTTTCTTTTAATTATTTTCTGTTTAAAATTTTAATTTAAAAGTAGCATGATTGCATATTATTTTTTTAAGAAAACCAAAAACCAATAGCTTAAAGCTCCATCCTGTTGGGAAAGGCAATTAATTAAGGGATAGTTAGGATGCTATGAACAGATCACAATTAGAGCCTGACGCTACACCTGGGAAGCTTCTAATTAAAGTTAGAAATGATTCTTTGTTAATCAGAATCTAATTGGAAGTATCACAGAAGGATTTTTGCCAGTCAATCTTCTATTAACTGCCATAAGGAACAATATTTAATTCTACTTCTAGCTAACTGCAGAGAACCAGTTCTTTAGTATTACTAAAGAGCCCTGGGGTCACAGCCACTTGAAATAAGAAAACGTGCTTAGAGATTACTGTGGCTCTCACAACCCTTCCTGGGGCTACAGTTGGACAATTATTGTATAATTTGTAGTGTATTGCACAGTAGGCCACCTACTCTACTTCGGCAGGATGCTGGTTGCTGCAAAGACCCCTCTCCAACCTCTGCCAAGGCTTGAAAATTTCCTGTCCTAATGACAAAATGCATTTACCTGAAGTGCAATAAAACCTCAGTTTGATGCTAACCCAAGACTTAGCTACTCAAGGCAAATGTTAAGATGTATGAATTTGTTTAGCAGATGAATACAACTTTAACAGGGGTGGGTTCCTCCTGGTTCAGACCGGTTCACCCGAACCTGTAGCGACCCGCTGGTGACGTCACGATGATGTCACTGACCCGGTTTGGTCAGTGCCGGTCCGTGGGCGCCACCATCTTTTTAAAAAAAAAATTCAAATTTTTTTGAATATTTTTTTTAAATTTTTTCTTCTGAGCATGTGCACAATCTGAGTTTCCAGCACTGTGCATGCGGTCGCTATCTTGTTTTTGCCTTTTTTAACGGATTTTTCAGCACTGTGCATGCACACGTGCGCAAAGCGCGCGCGCACCCACGAGGCGCGCCCACGACCATGGGAGGAAGCGAACCAGCAGTGAGGTAAGTTAGAACCCACCCCTGAACTTTAACACTGGTAACTGAATAGCACCTGAGGGTAGCAAGCTAGCATAGGAATGAAGAACAAGCCAAGTTGTACAAATGTTTTTCAACAAAGGGAATGGCAGAGGGACAGCTGTTCCTCCTACCAGTATCTATCATCTGAGGTCTCACTCTGTCTCTGACAGGGACAGCCCTGATTGTGTTTTTCAAAGATGATGACACAATGCCACCCATTCCTCATAATTACATATCATCAGCATACTCAATATTTTTCTACCACAGACCCTGCCAATTTAGTTTTCCATGGCTTAAGTATTTGCATTCTGTACTGCATTTTTCAGTTGCTAACCAACCCACTACTTTTTCAGTGTTTGCCAAGTAAGCAGAACTTTGCCAAATGTGAACCCTTCTTAATGCTGAAAGACACATGTTCTGAACCGTCAGTCACCAGTTTGTAGCCAGCATGTTTTTCAATTCCTCTGACATGCTAAATAACATTCTGGAAAGGAAACATTCATGGAAGATTAAAACCAATCCAGCAAAACCTTTTGGTCTATGAGGTCCTGTTTCTTAAATACTGAGAAAAAGTTGTCATTAATTATCTGAATGTTTTCAAGTTGTTGTGGTTAATACACAACTACAGAGTGGGTTACAGTCATGATGAAAATTCACTTAAAAGTGAGAAATGAATTCTTTCTCACTTTTGAATTTTTGTAATGAATAGAGAAACAATTACTGTACGGAACCTCTTAGAAGAAGAAAACACCAGTTTGGTAAATACTGACCTAGTTTGGATGGCAACCTACTGTATGTCATGCCAAATCTATTGTCTGCTTTGACAAAATGTTCAACAGTTCAACTACTGAACTAAGATTTCAAACATATGGCATCACTTACTGCAGTAAACACTGTGATGCTAAAAATGGATATGGAAGCCAACAAAAATTGCTACTGTGTAGTTCAATTATGACAGCTCCATGTGGCTGTGAGGCAGAAGCTGCATATGAATGACTTAGGTATGTGACTGAACATCCATGGTATTAGATTTCTCTCACACAAAAAAGCACAGTGATTAGGTGGTTAGCCCAACAAGGGTGTGAAAACATGCCATGTAAATGGTTGCAACCAATTAAAAAGGAAAAAAGGTGAAGCTGATAATTGCACTCAGTATCACTGTACAACACTGAAAAGAAAACCTTTCTTCTTTTCTCTATCAGTAAAAGACAACAGTGAGAATGAAGAGGGACATATATCTTTTCATATATATATATATATTAATGAAAAATTAATGAAAAATAAACTATAATAAGACAAAATATAGCAGAAATGTTCATTATAAGGCTAAAATCAATCCAAGAAAAAGACGTTAACTTTGTTGATGCTGGCTACCATATTGTGCCAGCACAGATATTGAAGTTGAGGCTGAGCAAAGTGCTATCAGTCCAGAGAAAGACTGAACATGACAAAGAAATCTATCCTGAAAAGGGAGGAAGGGAAGGACAGCAGCAGATAACTATGGAAGAAAGGAAATCAGAAAGAGGAAGGAAAGAAATCTCAGAAGCAGGAAAACAGAGAAAAGTGCATGATCAGACATAGCAAAAGCCGGATTTCTAAAATATGTAACAAGGATGCCTGAGAAACATGATTCCATTCACCAGGTACTGTAATTTCGTTTACAACTCTCTTTAAAACAGCCATACCTCACACCTTTGGTCTCCTGCTTTTGTAGCAATCTCCCTGAGAATGTGCGCCCTTCCCTCCTTCTCTTCTCTAACGGGCTTTTATTGCTTAGATTTAATACAAATCTAGCCCGAAGGACCCCAGGAGAATGAACCTGTCACACTCCCATACAAGAAAAAGTCCCGTGGCTGCCTCCCTCTTCAGTTCTAGATCCATGGAAATCTGCAGTGGCCAAGGTCTTATCGGTTTTGCTTCTGTGTCCCTTTAAGGGAATAGAAAGTCCAGGAAAGCAACAGAGTAATGCATGACCCTTTTTCCTGCTGTACAAAGAATAGAAGCAAAGCTTTTCCAGGACAAATAGCTCTATGCACAAACAAGGATTTCACCTGAGCTTCTTCTCAAACCTAACAGCTGAAGGAATAGGTTCCCCTCCAAGTCTAATTCCAGTTATAGGATTAAGAATTTGATGATGAAAGTTAATTATTATGGGGATGGACTGGGGAATAAACAAAAAAAATGGCTTTATCATGTCTTGCTTTTGAGATTCACTTTACAATGCCAGGCAAATAGAATGTCAATCTGAAATTCTGTTTCTGTCAGCTACATGTGGTCATTATAGATACTTCAAATTAGGAAGTTGTGCCCTAGGATTAGACAGAACACAAAATTACCCATAGAGCACTACAGACATTTTGGCAGAGGCTGCCCATGATTCCATTCAGAATAAGAAGACAACAAGCTTTCTGATGAACAGGTGACCAATGTTCTTTACAAGGGACTATCAACTACTGTAGTCATCTGCTACCCACAATCCTGCCTCTGACTGCAACTCCTGAGACAAGGGGGAGTGCCCAGCTCTTAATTTTCTACAAGCCAGTTGCAGATTTGAAAACCTATCAGTACCTACTAGATTTCTTTAGCAGCAATCATGCCATTATTAATATTTCATGTCTCCTCAGGAGAGCATTCCAGAGCAGAAAAGCTGCCCTCCTCCTCCAATACAGTGGAATCATTTCTCATATTGTGTTGTAGAACTTCAGATTCATTCTCTTCCTGCTCTTCTGCTTTCTGCTGTCGAAGAGCCTGGAGACGTTCCTCCCTAGCCTCCAGGAATTCCTGTGCTCCCTCACCCACTACAAAGACAGTGTCAGCCACACTGGGGGGTGCTTCGACTGGATTATGGTCATAGGAGAAAAGTCGTAGCCTCTGCAGGTGACTCAAGTCAGGGAATTCAGTCAGCTTGTTACGGTCAACATCAAGAATGTGAAGCTGACTCATGCAAAGCAAAGGTTTTGGAAACTCCTCAAAACGGTTTCCATACAACCAAAGTCCTCGAAGACCCTTCATGCGTGGCAGGCCACTTGGTAAGGTTTTGAGACGGTTGTCTCCCATTTGCAAGGATTGCAGTTCGGGCATCTGGAGGAGAACCTGGGGGAAGTGGTACAAATAATTGCTCTCAATCCACAAGGAACGGAGAGTCTTGAGCTGATAGAATTCCGCAGGGAGGCCAAAGAGGCGGTTGCTGCCCAGATAGAGCCGCGTCAAGTGGGGAAGGCGGCACAAGGTTTCAGGCACTTCCTCCAGCTTGTTAAAGTCCAGGGCCAGGATGCGCAGCTCTTGTAGCCCCCCAATCTCGTCAGGCAGCACTGTGATCCCTGTGCCACTGATGTAGAGCTTCTGCAGAGTGCTCAGGGCACACACCGGCGTCGGCAGTTTCCTCAGGTGGCGCCCAGAGAGCTCTAGCATCTGATCCCCTCCACTCAGCTGTTCTTCAGCCACAGATGGCAGCCGCTCCTCCCTGCCTGAGGAACCACCACTGCCCATCCTCAGAGACAAGGGAAGGTGTGAGCAGGATGAACGCTACTACCTCCACCGGGAATCCTCCAAGGCATGGCAACCGGCTAAGCTCCACCAGCCCTTGAGACTGGGTTCCTTCTGGAAGGATTCTCCGGTGGAAGATGAGCCCTGCCAGGCCGGCTCCTCTTTCAAATCCCTTTCCTGTACCGGAAGACTGGGGTCCTCCAATCAGCTGGACTCCGGGATGTGGCTCCTGGACTCGCCATCTGTGACCCCCGGGCCGGAGGGGCGCGGAGGGCGTTCCCGGCCATCGGATGTATTAAGCTCCAAGAGCCCGGTTGCCTGCCCGCCTCCGAGGACCAGCCCATCCTTTAACCTCGAAGGTTGGGTTACCGCGCCAGCTGCCGTCCATAACCAGGAGCCTCAGAAAGGAACCGCCAGCTCAAGCTCTTCAGAGGACCGGTTCCTCTAGACGGCGGCCGGCCGGCCCGCGGGTCCTCCGCCTCCCGGGCTTTCTCCCTCCCGGGTCCCCGCTAGGTCTGAGCGAGACTCCCACACATGAGCCGGGCGCCTAGCGACTCGGCGTTTCCATGGAAACCCCCACGCGGGATCGTCCGCCTATGGCGGAGCCGAGCGGATCGGACGGGGCGGGACTAAGAATTCGTTCTTCCCTCTCTTTCGTCTACTACGCGCTTCCTACTCTCAGCCTGGCACGCCCTCTCCGGGGGACAGGACGGGTTTAGAGGGGAGAAAAAAGCACAAAAAACGCCGCCTCCGCCTTTTTTTTTTTTAAACCCGGGCTTCGGTTTCCCGGAGGAAAAGACGACGAAATGGGCCGGGCTCCGCTTTGCTCGGTGGCGCGCAGAGCCGCGATGGACTCCGCCGCTCCCGCCGAATGCGGAGACCACCCGGCCAGCCTCTTGCGCCCCTGCCGCCGCCAGCAGCTTCCCAAGTCTTACTTTTGCATCAGGATAGCCAGCCCAGCCGGATAGGGGATCCCGTCCTTTTAATCTACTGCAAGAAGGGCAGCATCTCCATAAAACAAAGTTTGGGTTCTTCTTTGCCCCTCGGAAGACATGGACAAGGGGACCACTCTCCTTTCCAATTTCAAAGTTCATTCATCCTTCCACTTTAAATATTTCCAATAGGAAAGGAGACTGCAGGATGCAACTGTTGCCTTCCAGAGGTTGGATTTCAGATTCTATCAAACCCACCTATCAGATATTTCTTTTAACAGATTATTGTTAAATAAAACATGTAATTTTTTGAAACTACGCTGAAACTACGCTGTTTCCATTTCATCAGAGTTGTTGAGAACTGAAATCTAATACAGGTAGTTCTCAACTTACAACAGTTCATTTAATGACCGTTGAAAGTTACAACGGCACTGAAAAGAGTGACTTATGACCGTTTTTCATAATTATGAACTTTGTAGCAGCCCCATGATCATGTGATCAAAATTCAGATGCTTGGCAAATGGTTCATACTTATGACCGTTGCTGTGTCCCAAGGTCATGTGATCACCTTTCGCAACCTTTTGACAAGTTAAATCAATGGGGAAGTCAGATTCACTTAACAACCATGTTACTAACTTATCCACCGCAGGGATTCACTAAACAATTGTGGCAAGAAAGGTCGTAAAACGGGGCAAAACTCTAAATGTTTTAACAACAACAGAAATTTTGGGCTCAATTGTGGTCGTAAATCAAGGATTACCTGCATCTAAAGATTCAAAAGATTTCTTTGCTGCTACTTGACAATAGTCTGAGGAAAAAAGTCAAGAAATATTTTGTCAACTGGAAACATCATTTTAACAATGAATATCGTATACAGTTGAGGAAGTTGGCGAAGTCGTATCCTCAAATTGTTCAAAACGACATGGCAAGGAAGCTTTCTGTCCACATTTCAAACAGATCAATTAGCTGCAAAGTTGAAACCTGTTTCGTTTTGTAGTGACAGTACAGTAACTGGAATCTCTGCAGAACGGATCCATCCTTCCAGGTATCTGCAAGGGGAAGTTCAAAAATCAAGATGGGGCCACAAGTATGCAATCAACATGCTACCCCTTATGTCACAACACATTAAAAAGGTGAGTTTTCAATTACATGGTTCTGACCACCATCTTGACTTTTTTTGACTCTGCCAGTGGACACTCCTGCACCCTTCCCTGTAAAAATACACTGAGGAGGTTGTACACACCCATCAAGAGCACATTCAGATTTCCACATGGACTGACTTGACATAGTACTCTGCTTAACCAATCTGACAAAGCATTTCTACCTGCTTCAACAATCTGGAAAAAGGCAATATTTACAGCCTACTGTGCATGACATTGTTCTTCCTATGGTTTTAGCGTGAACCATCTGCTGTAACATAAACACTGGCCTCTAGTCTTGCTGCCTTAATACAGGAAGTACATTTATTGAATAGCCCAAAGGTCTTTAAAAAAAAAGAAAAACAGAACAAACAGGTACAGAAACAACCACACAAAAATATATATGGTACATGACATCAAAATTCAACGATATCAAAATTCAATAACTAAATTTCTAAAACTAGATAACCCAAATAAAATATCTCGTCTCTAACTCAGCTCATCTTTCTTACAATCAATGAAATTCTTTTCAATGTAGCTGGCTCGTATTGCTGTCATCCTATTAAGATAGCGAGTGATAGCCCTTACCAGGGGAGGAGAGTCTGCCTTCAATAGAAATGTTAATTTATGCCTTACATTCCAGTGGGAAAATTTATTTATAATTGGGGACAGATATTGTTTTCTTTAATACAGGAAAACACTACTTTATCACAGATACCTACCAACACATAAATTGCTTCTGTAGCTGTGAAGCTGCTGCTACAACATTTAGAGAGGTCGCTAGTATAACAGTATCTGCTATACTAATATAAAGATATGGAACTACCATAACCCAGCAAATGAAATGAATAATGAAGCCTCATTATAATGTCTTCTTGCCTAGGGTTTTAAGTAATGAATCAGTAACCCCAAATAGGTGCTTCTTTGGGTAAATGTTATCTTTTACTTACTATATGGAAAAGTAAGCAAATATCTTTGCATCTACCTACCATGCAATAGTAGCAGATCATAACCATAACCATAAATGAATGCCAGTATTGATGACACATGCACATTCAGCAACTGAAAAAAATACTGGAGATCTTTAATTAGCTCCCACAGAAATGAGCAATTAATTCATTTCTGAATTAACTTTAATATCATAGCTTGTTCTCTGAGAAGACTATACCCAGAGAGATACTTATCTCAGTTCAACCATCCCCAGGAGCTTTCAGCCCATCCCCACCTAGTTATTTTGGTACCAATCCCCACTGGTATTCCAGCTATTTTGGTACACACACACACACACACACACACACACACACACACACACACACACACACACACACATTGTAACACCCGCTCTGCATTTATTTCACTCCAGATGGTTGTGAAAAGGTGATATGGATTCTTTTTCCAAAATTATATGCCTGCATCTCTCTGTTGAGTCAATTGCCAGTTAGTAATATAGAGCTGATCCACATGTCTATGTTCCTTTTTAGGCTCTAACATTGCCATCAACAATATATTCACACCTCAAATATCCATTCTGTAGATAACCATAGCATCATCATATTACTCTTATACAAGCTTTTACCAAAATGGAAAACACACCAGCCTATCCACTCACTGCATGGTGGACAAAAACACAATTTGGGACAATAACCCCCTACTCATTTACTGACAGCATGGACTGCTTATCTTCAGAAAATACAGCTAATCCATCTGGGAAAATACAAACACAGATATTCAGTGGGAGGGAAAAAGCAGAGAGAGAGTGTCTCAGACAGCACAGCATAGCCAAGAGTATATTTTTGCAAGATGTATGAAAAGTCAACATGTTGAAGGTGTGGCCATGAGCTAGTTGACACATAATAAGTGAGTAGCAGTGTTCCCCTTTTCTTGCAATAATGATACAGCAGGTGGAATTTATCTTACAGTTTCATTAAGAAAGGGGCTGCATTAGAGAATAAGCAATATAAACTTATCGCAAAGCCTTAAAATTGTTAAAGAAACATTCAAAACAGAAAAAGTCATAAGAATGGTTCCTGAAGCGTAAAAAAAGGGAAATATTAAAAACCATATTTTGAGACTATAAAATCAGCTGAGGCATAACCTTAATGGAGACTGGGTTGTTTTAAATAGAAATGCACACTGCTTTCTTTCCTAATTTCAGAAGCCCTCATACAAACCAAACCTAATCCAGCTCTTACATATACCGAGATGCAAAGAAGATAACTTCTAAAACAAGAGCATGGGATTGGCTAGGCCGCTAGGCAAAGGGTACAACCGTTGTAAGCCATTTCTCCTTTCTCCAGTTGGAGTAATGTGTTATCTTAATCCAGTAAAGGTCCAGTAAAAAATTGATTAGATGCCAGATGACCCCACACTGAACATATAGCTGCTCTGTATTTTCCAGTAAGGCAGAAGCAATACTACCAGCTCGTGAAACCTACACCAGAGTGAAAACTCATCCACTGGGAGAAATGTGAGAAATGGAATTAAAAAAAGAGAGTACAATATGGCAGCTATTATTACTGGACAGAAAACTAAGAACAAAAGGAGGATTGGTGTGCATTACACCTAACTGGTAAAGTAAGCCACAGTGTCTGTTCCATGCTGAAAAGGAATAATTCAGCACACAAGATAGTGGGGCTAGCATTTCTGTGTCTTTAGTTTTCAAGTCTGCAAGAGGTAAATTTTTCCTAAGAGTCACACAAAAAAACCAGAAGGAATTCTAATTTCAGATGTGCTTTCTGCAACTTCTGAATGTTTACTACATCAAATCTGAAATCAACGAAGTCTTCTTAACTCTATAGGCAGGTTTGTCAGTTTGTGTATCACAAAGAGGAGTAGAGAAGCTTTACAGAATTATGTTTCATCATACCCTGCAGGGAGACAAGAGACCCTTCTACTTCTGTATGCTGTATGTGCATGTGATTGAGATCAGGGAATTACTGGTATATCCTTAGTACCTCAATGAATCTATATACTACTAAAACTCTTGTGTTTGTCTGTTTGTTCCCTCAAGTTAGCTGAAATGGTGCATTAAATTGCAACAATTCTTAAATCAAGGTATTTCAAACCTGCTAACTTTAAAAATGTTTTAAAAAAAAACCAGGACTCATTTCTCCTGTGGAATTGAAATTTCTACAATATTCAGTCCCGTTCTAATTGCAAAATTGTGGATGTTGTAGCATCCCTGCAGTCAAGTGAGTGTGATTTCTGATGCTTGCTGCCAGCTTCCCACAAGGAAACTCAATGGGGAAGCCGGCAGGAAGTTGGAAGTAACTCCTGCTCTCACTGCTTTTTTGCCTACCCATGGTCATTCTGGTCATTTGTTTAGATTAGTAAATACTGATATATCATTGAAGTTCATTTGCCACTACAATAATTTTTCTACTTATGAAAAATAATTGTATACTCTTTTTAGATAATCACAGGACCATCCAACATTGGGGTAAAAAATATGGTTGGCTTAGCATTTAATGTTCATTCTGGTCACATCGGACCGCATTATCTTTCTCTCAACAATGGCCCAATGGGTCACAGATTAGGTTCAACTTGTAAAGGCACATTGCATTAGCTCTAATATTCTGTCACTTTTCACTTTTAGCAGAATGGAACTACCATTTCACTGCAGATGAGAAATGAAGGCCTCCAGGATAAAAGAAGGATGATAGGAGAAATCTCCCAAAAAAGAATCTGGATGTCTGCAGTCCATTTCTTTCTGGTTTTGTGACACTTACATATATGACCAGGTCACAAGCATCACCTACTCAATGGCTAGGCTTGTGACTCATGCTATACTAAAGATCAAGATTTATAAATAATAAAGTCTGATCCAAATAGAACACATAGTGGGTAAGAATAATATAGGAAGTACGTCACAAATAGGTGGCACTTTTATCTTAGATATTGATCTTCCCTAACAGATTTTAGAAAAGATTGGGCAAATGTAGTGATGGGATGTTTGGAAGAGGAAAAGAGAATGTTTCACAAACCAGAACATCTAGGCATGTTGCAAGTGGCATATGCATACTAAGTATTCTTCTTTGTGATTGCACTCACATGCATTTTTCCAGTTCATGAGCTAGCAAAACATATCCTGGCATAATCTGTGCAGCCCCAACTGCCAAGCCCTAGTGTGCCTCCATCACAAGATCAAAAACTGCTCTTAATGTAAAAAAAAAAAAGGATTGATAGATTTTCCCTGGCTTCATCTCCTCTCCTACCAAGGTTAACTTGCCATCAGGAAAAGCAATCATAATCACCTCTTAACATGCATTGAGACAAGTGTGGATAGGGATCTAGGATGGAGGGTTTAGCTAATTTTAAAGTTACTGGGTTGGTGGCTCACAGATATAGAAGTGTTCCATGCCTGTGCCCCGCCAATTGTTTATTTGTTTTTTAAACACAGGTGACTCCTTTTCGCCCAACTGATAGGTCAAAGGAGGATTGCAAGTATTGGAGGTGCTACCTTCTAGTACACAAAGCACTCCTCTGTTGCATTTTTGACCTGTCAATTAGGCTTTGGAAGGGAAAGGAAACTGTGGATCTAGCATACTTTAGGGTACTTCTGCAGAAACTCGTGGGTCCTGGGTTCCAAATCAAAGTGCCAATGGAAGGCCATGCCCAGCAACCAGAGGGAAGGGGCTATGTTATGTTCCTAACAACCTGCAGTGGCTTAAGTGAATTGGACAAATCCCAGCCCAGCTGTACCATCAACCACGTAACCGAGAAAGTATGAAAATATACAGCCACAACAAAAGTTGTCCCAGAAGGTGGAAAGTATCACTTCAAAATTGGAAGAGCTAAATATAAATTTAAGGTTCTTCTACTGTGAATTAAGGATGAAATGAAAGCAGTGTCATGGGGACAGGCCCTTACTTCTTGGTATCTTTACTGTGTGGTTAGAGAGACATAAAGAGCTCTCAGCTAGTCAGATGCTCACATTATGTCACAAAGTTTGTACAGCTATAGAGCTGCAGAAACTCTATAAAAAACATAACTATCCCAAATATTTTTTTAATTCCTGTTTCAAGGTGCTAATCTAGGACAGGAGACATAGCTTGAATATATGTCTTAATTTCTTTAAAACAATACCACATAAAATAAGACAGATTCGTTATGACAATACAATTAGTGACGCTCCTTCCTTAGTATGTGGAGTGGTTCCTTGAAGTCCAAAGACATCACTGTGCTTTTCACTTCTGAACCCCCAAAACTTTACCCTTAGACTGTCTACTGTCGACCTCACCACATTCCTAAGAGGTCTTTAAGGGGTGTGCATAAGCGCACCAGTGTGCCTACTGTCCCTGTCCTAATGTTCCCTTTTATTCGTATCCATTTCATGTATTCATAGTTATGTTTATACTTATATCTGTTATCTAATACATGCTTGACAAAAATGAATGAATGAATAAATAAAATATTAAATTAGGATAAGATTTTATGCTGAAAGGAAAAATAAGGATGACATGAATGCGAAAATAGTCTCCATTGATGACTTGTGAGATTCCCTCCCCTGCAACATTGATCTGTAGCAAGTTCCTAGAACTTTTCATGAAAAGGGAAAACGACTTGATTGTTCTGTGTCATTTTGCTGCGTGTTGAGAGAGAGAAATATCAAATATCTGCATTTTTTTTCTGAAACTGGGAAATCTTGAGTAGACATAGGAGGCGCTAAACTGAGCTTTAGTTTCTCAACAGTAGTTGAATTATTAAACTCATGCAGTGTACTACTATAATCTTTCATATCTTAACCTGATAATACCGTCATATTTTTGCCCTGCTTTTGGAGTGCCTTAAAATACAATGGACCAAGTTACTTACTTAATTGGGGACAGTTGTCTGATGAAGAGCAGCAAAGCGACGATCATGGGGAGAATCGCGATAGAATGGGTCAACAGTTGTGATTGTCCTATAATGGCAGAGGGCAAGCATTGGAAAATAAATAAATAAAAGAGGGTAGAAGGCACCTGAGGGAAGGAGATGAAATGGCAACGGGCACCAGAAATGACTTGATGGAGCAAAAGAAAAAGAACCAGCCCTGCCCCTATGATGTCACCTGCCAACATGGGGATGAACAGTCCTCAAGATCTCTGTAGCATTAGGATCACTTCCTAAGTCAGTTCTGTGGTTGTTCGTAGCAAAGCCACCTGCTTGTTGAGGTTGGATACCCCCTCGGGTCCAGCCCTCCCTGTCCACTCCCTTTGCAATGGTTTCATAAAACCTGATAAAGAGAAAGATGATCAATGCCTGGCAGATTCAGCAACTGCTTCTTGTGATCTCACAAATATAAATCAGAGGTATGTCTTTTTACTCTGGCACTGCTTGCCTCTGGCACTGCAAACTTGCAATTTGAGAGTTTACACTAGGGTGTGAATATTTATTTTTCTACAAATAGCAGACCCACTAATTTTTTCTGCCCTCTGCTCCCACTATCCATCCTCCAAAGTCCTTGCTTCAAATAACTTGATCCATATAGATAAAAGAATCAAAACCACCTATACAGATAGAAAAAATATGCTTTAAGAGAAAATCATCGCTTAGGAATGTTACTATCTCCCCCCCCCCCACACCTTCCTAGCATTTTCCTGCAAGTTCAGGGTCTGCTTTCATTGGATCAACCAATTGTGACAGGCATTGAATGAGCAGAGGGAGAACAACTGCCCCAAAGTCACCCAGCTGGCTTTCATGCCTCAGTCAGAACTAGAACTCACAGTCTCCTGGTTTCTAGCCTGTTGCCTTAACCAGTAGACCAAACAAGGTTCCCTGAATGTTACTATCCTAATATGGATGGTAAACTACTACCAAACTCACTTGGAATTATAGCTAGTCAAAAACTTGTTGGGCAGATTTGGGTCATACGCAGGTGTCACGTAAGTAAGGTTGTTGGTGCTGAATCCCGTTGGTTCCTGTATGGAGAAATGCATGAAAGCAGAACTAAGGATGCCTCAAGAAGAGGACAAGAAATATGTGATTATGAAAACAGCTGTAAGATCCCCAAATAACTCCCATATTATATATCCGGCATACCTTGTTGCCCACATACTCTCGTCCTAGAAGATTGGTTTGTGTTTGAGGCTGTCGTGGATGGCCTTGGAACTGAGAATGGCTCAGTGGTCCAGATGCTTCTGCACAGGGTAGGGGTCCCTGTGAAAATGAGGACCATAACAAACAAAGGAATTTAAAGGAGTTGGTGAAGTATAGGAGAAGTAAGCAGCAACAAAAAATAGGAATCAAGATAGGAAAGGTAATGGAAGGTGAGCAGATAAATGGCTAAAAAAGTGTAAGGGAGTTTGGGAAGCCTGTACACAACTGAAAAAGGAAGAAGTGGAGAAAAAAGAGGTATCTGTTTGCAGATGCTGATAAGGAAAAACAACTAGAGAAAAATGTAGAACAGACAAAGAGGGAAAATGAAAGCAGGCAGAGAAACATAGCAGATAGAAGAACTACAAGCATAAGGATAATTCAGAAATAGCTGTGAAGAATTTTGGACACGTTTCTCCTGTGTACGAAAGCAGAAGTTCAAAAGCAGAGAAAAATGAAATGGGGGGGGGGGGAACTGTTCTGTCAACACAGAGCTGTCACTTACAGAAGAACCAAGGCGAAGATCCTTCTGCCGACTAAATCCAGAGCCCCGCTCAGAGCCTTTGGAAAGGACTGGTAGAAACTCATCCCCCTTTCAGGAAGAAAAAATAAATAAAGATGTGTGGATAGCTATAGTATACATATATAGGGATAGATATTGAAGAATAAAAATGGAAATAATATTCATCCAGCCCCATCCACGCCAGCAGGTGCACTTCTTACATGTGGAACAGAAGATGGTAGATAATCTGTCTTCATAATGCTGATTCCAGGATTGCTCTCCTACAAAGCAAAACAAATGAAAACTACTACTTAGACCTAGAGAGAGAGAAAGCAGATTGGATATAACAGTTATTTTATTATAGCTTTTACTATGTTGGTGGGGGGGAACCCAAGGAGCCAGGTTAGTAGGAGATCCTACTAATACTATCTAATTATCTGAACTAATACTGGTGGTATCTGGATCAGCTGTGGCAGGTCATAAGAAGTAGTAATTATTATTACTATGGTAGCATTATTATGATGGCAGGGCATAAGTAGTAATTATAAAAACAGCATTTAGTGTATTTAAATTTCCAGCCAGATATACCCTTTTCCATAGTACTCCATTCCATTAGGTTGTTTCCCCCAGCCACGATTTCAAGCCAAATAAGCATGCTCAGAGATCATTTATCTTAACTGGGACCTTTCTTGCTTTTTTTTTTTCCATAAAAGGTTTTTGTGTGTGTTCAAATCTAGGGATTCTCCCAAGCTTGTACTCTTTTAGCCACATATGGGTAAAGAAAACGAGTTTGCTATTTGTATGGAGAACCCTACACAAAATAATATTCTGGAACCTTCAGTCTGGGAATTTGTGTCCTGATTTGTTGCTATTTGTACCTTTGAAAAATGTGCTTGCAAAAATAGCTCCTGAAATATATAACAAGCTAGAAAGTATCAAATTATTAGAATCCTACCTGTCCCTCCCCTAGCTTCGGCTCCTGTATGTTACCTCAGCATACCTTGGACCTATTACTGGCAGGTGGGAATATTTCTAAAATAATCCAATAATCCATCCAATTTTCATAGAAGAAATATAGGAAATATATATATTTGGGGAAAACCAAGATACTCCTGTGAGCAGGCGGTTATTTTTTGCTTAATGAAAATATTTGAAATTTATTTGTAATAAAAAGTCTATTGGGGTAGGAGCTAGCAGACAACATTGAAGGGCCGTAGGCACATTGGTATAACGGAAACAAGAGCATTTATAAAAACTTATCAGAAAAGAAAAACATAATCCTACAGGGATTCTGGAATTTTTCTAACAATAAGGAACAAACATTGTGATAATGGGTCAAGCAAGCTGGGTGTTATTTACATTTTCAGAATTCCAATGCACTTTCTTTTAAGAAGAGGTGGTTACATTGCCTTAACATCAAATATGCTCTCTCCTAATCTTTTAATATTTTTTTTAAATTGTGGATTGTTTTTAATATTGTTTATTTTACGGCTTGTTTGTTGTTTGCTGCCAGAGTTAAGTTTGTTTGTTTGTTTATTGTTTGCTGCCTGAAATCAGGTTTGTGAAATGGGCAGCTATGATAGGATGTATATATATTCATACAAACCCTGATTAAAGAGAAGACAAATTAGACTGCAGTGTGCAGGGGAAGGCGTTAGCCCTTTTACCTTCATTGTGTTTCAGAAAAAAGTCACCCTTTTGGCTTTTAAAGAGAGCTCTAAGGGAAGCCAATGAGGAACACAGCAAATTTGTCACAGTTCTAAGACTAAGAATATCTGCTTGCTTGTTTTCTTTTGTCATCATGCTGGTTTATGTATTATCTTGTAGGTCAACGTGAACATGTGAATAATTGTTACAACCTCTCAGATTTATGCTTGTGGGCAATAGAATACCATGTCATGGTATACTACTACTCAATAGTCTTAGCCCGAGGGTTTAAATGAAGATATTCGGTACTTACCCTTGATTTAAACATGTCTCTCTTTAAGAAGGTTTCCCTTGCAGCTCACAATCCCTTTTGTACTACAAATCAAAGAACTGCTCTCAACCTCAGTTGGTTTTGCAAAACACTCTGATTAATTCCATAAGGTAAAATAAGTCTGTGCCTTACTTTTTCTTTAATGGAGATTTTTCTTCTTTTTCATTTACTTTCATTCCCAATAGAGATGAAACAGTTGCTACATGTTTCTAAAATGTTGATGTGCCTTGTAACTAATTATTCTTGTGCTCATGCAGACAATATTCTTGAAATTGCTATCTGAGTTCCATAAACAGATATTTTAGACTAATTTGACAATTTATTTCTATAACTTGAATTTATTCTCTTTTAGATATTTGCTGAACTACTTGAAATGTACCCAAATTATCCATTCTAAAAAATATTGTTATATAATATATGTTTTGTCCAAGTTATTTTAATATCCTTTTTGTACTCTTTCTGTTTTCACCATTATCCATCTATTGGGATAGATAAAACCTCTTTTACTGGAATGTGAGATTCCTCCTTTCTGTTTTGCTTCACAAATTGTCCTGCTCCTACAGTAAACAGGAGTCCTTGCTGGAGACAGTCAAAAAGTTAAGATGGTAGTTACAATCATGCCAGGCCCATTTTTATGTGCATTGTGATCTAAAAGGGTGAACTTTGATCACATGGTTGTGGCCACCATCTTCAGGTTTTTTGAGCCCTCCCTGCAGATACCAGTGACAGAAAAGGAGCCCATGTATTGAGGGAGAGCAATTGTTGAAACTCAATAAAAATTGGAGAAGAAGGACACCATTTTGCCAACCCTGCTTTGCAGCATCCTTAACATGATGCTTCATCTGCCCCTTGGGAAGAACAGCAGAAGAAACCAAAGCTATTGGGAGGACCTGAGGTGTTAGTTTCTCCACAATGGGGTTAGCAAGGCAGCCTTCAGTAAATCCTGACTCTTCCTTGGCTCCAATTGTTTTAGTTTGCAGGAAATCTGTATGGAGAGAAAAATAAAGATGTCCACTAAGTGGGGGGAAAGGAGCATATGCAGTAGATGACTTCAAAAACACCTTTGGAAGCTGGACTGATCTGTTCAGTTCTCACAAATTAACACCAGTGAGTCATGCAAAACCTTGTGAGAGCCCTAGCTTTGAATATTAAGTTTAAAAGGGCTTAAAGTGTTTGTATAGTACTATCCTTTTCTGGATGCTTTTTCTTTTCAACTGCTGTTCAGAGGTTTACTTTTTCTCTGATCCTGGAGTTGATGCCTATCCAATTGTGATTAAAATTGCTTCATTTTCTATATAAACATATTATAACGGAAGGCTTAGCCATTATAATTTGCTATTTCCTCAAGCTCCTTTCTTCTCACCCAATAGTGAAATCAAGGAAGCGAAGAGGGAGAGGAAGCTACCCTGTGCTTACAAAACCTTTGGAGGTTGCACCTGGCCCCCTAACTCAAAGATCTATTGCTCTTAATATATTCAAAGAGAGCCAATATGTCTGCATCAGTTGCTCTTTCTTCTACGGTGTTCACTCACCATATGACAGATATTACATGCAAGCTACATAAAAAAGGATGCTTTTTTAAAAACTGCAAAATTCCATAGCAGAAATCTGGAGTATGCAGAAATGTTCCTCAAAATAGATGCATGGATTTTGCATTGCTGCTACCTGTAATGTGAAGTTATTTTTTAGACAAGGCAGAGACTTCAGCATTTGTATGTAACTTTCATCCTGTGAGAAATTGTTCCCAGGAAACAAAGAATTTTCCAAGTACCTCACGGTTCTTGAGATGTTGTTTAAAAAATGTTGCACAGTTCAATTTCTCTGATCTCCAATTTTAAATTATGTAAGCAACTCCATCATCGGTTTTTTTAAATGTATGGCTTAAATGCTAAAATCACCATAGGACAAGAAATAAAAACAATAAAAGACAACCCTCTCCAAACAAAACTGAAAGAAAATAATTATTGAAATGTATATTTAGTAATCTCAATGGTTCCTTTCTAATGGTTGTGAAATTATTGTATTGGTTATGGAAAACAATAGTATTGGCTGGTAGATTCTTATCTGGCTCTCAGTGATTATGTGACATCAAGTTGGTGTCAACTCTTAGTGACCTCATAGATAGACCTTCTCCAGGATAATCTGTCCACACCTAACCCTCCAAGTCTTCCAATAGTATACCAACTGCTATTGTACATATTTCACCCATTGACCTTGCTACTGATTGTCTTCTTCTTCCTTCCCTTTTTACCAGCATTATGGGTTCTTCAAGGAAATTGGATCTTTGGCCTAAAGATAACATAATGGACCAAAATATTATAATTTGAACTTAGTCATTTGTGCTTCAAGTAAGAACTCCACATTGATTTATTCTATGAATGATTTGTTTTTGTGGCGCTCCATAGGATTCTGAAAAGTCTTCCCCAAAGTTCAAGAGCCTCAATACTTTTTCTGTACTATTTCTTCAAACTCCAACATTTGTTTCCAAACAGTATCATGGGGAAACCATTGCCTGCTTCGTTATGGTCTTTGTAGATGCAGAATATCATGGCAAATGAATGCCTTCTGAATTTGGAGAATTTTTGGAAGACTTTCCTTATATTTCAAAATCTGTTTCTATCTCTGATGTCTTCACAGATGTTGTTATCATACTGTTTGGGTTTTCTAACAGCTATGTTAGAAATTCTGTGTTGAGATTCTTTCCAATATCTTTGCTCTCTTCTCTTGTTACAAGAGAAATATTTCTGCTGTATTATCTTCTGATTGAAAGCATCTACTTCCAGTACATTTCAAGTGCCCGATGCCTAAGATTCATTTCATATTTCATTGTGTTGAGCTTTCTTGTGTTCATGCTACTTACATTCCATCTTGCCACCATAATTTGGTCTTTACAGCTTTGGGTTTTCTTTTTCTGTATGGCTGCATCATCAAATAGACATTTCAAAGGCTTTAATTGAAGTACATCACACCTGAATGCCATCTGACTTGAGGGACCCAAGATCCAGCACTCTTTTATCAATCGCTTTCATCATGTCTATCCATGGAATTATCTTGGCAAAATGTAAGCATGCTAAAATGTAGGAGTGCCTTACCATTGCCATTGTCACTAAAGTAAACATTGCCTCCAACATCTTATATCACTGCTGCCTGATATAATCCCTGGCTTGTTTTAGTTGATCAGCTGGGATGACCTTTACACCTTGGATGACCCTGCTAAAAG
The DNA here is from genome assembly GCA_023053685.1 of Diadophis punctatus similis. Classification (NCBI taxonomy): domain Eukaryota; kingdom Metazoa; phylum Chordata; class Lepidosauria; order Squamata; family Dipsadidae; genus Diadophis; species Diadophis punctatus. The sequence goes on along the minus strand of JALIGW010000029.1, from coordinate 7,077,434 downwards.
TACACATTCTTCTTCTATACTTCTGGTGTTCTTCATTCTATCCTCTCAGTACTTCCCTGCCTTACCATTGTAAGGCAGCAAGGCAGGATCTGGGAGGAGGGAGAGATGGGGCTGTTCCAAAGTAAGCTGAAGCAGAATAAGCCTGTGAAAGGCAATCCTGGAGGGCCAAAGACCCAGCTAAAGCAAAATGGTTTAGCTACTCCAACCTAAGAATTAAATGTGACATATAGTGTTTTGTGGATCTACAGTATTTCAAAGAGTGACTCCATTAAATCAAATTATCCCACTGAAGCTTCACGAGTTCTAATTCAAACTATACAATATTTTACATTTTAAAATATTGATTTAGGAATTTAATATTCAGAGTATGGGATATGAGTTTCAAAGGGAGAGGTATACTGATATAAAAACCATCGTGGGTAGTTTCAGATGTTGTGATAATCCAAGTCCCCCCCCCCCAAAAAAAACAAATTATGCTTTAATGCATAATAGTATAATCTTATAAGAGCCGAGGTGGCGCAGCGGTTAGAGGCAGTACTGCAGGTCACTTTAGCTGACTGTGATCCGCAGGTCAGCGGTTCAATTCTCACCGGCTCAAGGTTGGTTCAGCCTTCCATCCTTCCGAGGTAGGTAAAATGAGGACCCAGATTGTTGGGGGCAATATAACAAAAATACATTGCTTACTGGTGTAAACCGCTTAGAGAGTGCTTGCACTGTGAGGCGGTATATAAATCTCACAAAATAAATAAATAGTAGCATAAATCTAGCAACTATTATGTTGTACTACATGCATAGAAATTTTACCTGGTTGCCCTGGAATGTTGAAGCGGTACTTAGAGCCGTACTCCGTGGACATGAACTGAGGTCCCTACAAATACAACAGAGAAGAAGACCATGTTCTCTGGAATTAAGCCACCCTTATCTTCTCAATATATTTTCAGTCTTGCTAAGCTTTTCTCTCTGTGAGTAAACCAGTTATACTTGCTATCCTTCACCAGTTCTCTTGCCCTTTTGGAAAACATTGTCCTTTCTCCTCAGCTGCCTTTCATGTCTGGATTTCATGTCTAATTTAATTTTAATTTAATTTAATTTAATGGATTTCTATGCCGCCCAATCCCTGGGGACTCAGGGCGGCTCACAACATGTTAGATCCATTACAAGATAAAAAGCAAAAATTAAAATGTATAACAATACAAAATACAATAATTAAAAAATACAGAAAATACAAAAGTTAAAAAGAGTATCTCATTACCATCATGGGGGGAGACCCTTATTTAATCAAATTAGTCTCACTTTCACCCCGCCTGCCGGAAGAGCCAAGTTTTTATTGCTTTCCGGAAGGCCAGCAGGGTGGGGATGGTCCTGATCTCTGGAGGCAGCTGGTTCCACAAGGAGGGAGCTCCCACAGAGAAGGCCCTCCCCCTCAGTCCCACTAGCCGACATTGTTTGGTCGACGGGACCTGGAGGAGGCCGACTCTGTGGGCCCTAACCGGTCGTAGGGAGGTATGCGGCAGGATGCGGTCCCGAAGATAACCTGGCCCTGAGCCATGTAGGGCTTTAAAGGTAACGACCAACACCTTAAATTGGATCCGGAGACTAATGGGCAGCCAATGCAGCTGGCGGAGAATTGGTGTTATGTGGGTGCATCTGGGTACACCCACCACAGCTCGCGCAGCTGCATTTTGCACCAATTGCAGTCGCCGGACACTCTTCAAGGGTAGCCCCATGTAGAGCGCATTGCAGTAATCCAGCCGTGAGGTGATAAGGGCATGAGTGACTGTGAGAAGTGCCTCCTTCTCCAAGTAGGGTCGCAATTGGTGCACAAGACGTACTTGTGCAAAGGTCCCCCTAGCCACAGCTGAAAGATGTTGTTCCAATTTTAGCTGTGGGTCTAGGAGGACACTCAAATTGCGAACCCGTTCTGAGGGAGCTAATTTTTCCCCCCCAAGAACCAAGGAGGACAATTGGTCGAGTCCTTAGGAGGCAATATCCACAGCCACTCAGTCTTGTCAGGGTTAATTCCTTTGCAATGCCAGCTGTTATTTTCTATAGACCGCTACTCAAAGCTCATATTTTCTGTGGTGTCTTTGACACAACCTCTTAGTCTAATTCTCAACTGTAAGGAAGCCTAAGCAAGTAGTTGGAATTGTTTTATTTTTATAGCTACTGTTAAGCTTCCAAGTCCAATACTGGTTATCACTTAGAAAGCCAGGGCTTACTCAAAATGTTTTCCTGTTTGAGCAGAGCAGCAAATGCCTATCCTGATCAATCTTCTCTTTTTATATTTAGGTGTTCAGTACCCAGGCTTATCCAAATTGTTCTGACATCTGAGGCAGAAAATCCTATAAGTGCTTCTCCCTCAATATCACCACCACCTGCACCACATATCAAATCCCCGATCCCCTGCTGCCTTCTAATGTCATCTCATTCCAATTATTGGAGCCCACAGACCAGTGGTGGGTTCCTGCCAGAGCTGTCCAGTGCGTAGCTCCAGTAGGGAGTGGCCGATTGCGCAATTTGCGTGCGACCGCTCTGGAGCCGTCTTCGCTGATCCGTCACGCACGTCGCCATCTTTTTGTAAGAATTTTGGGGCAATTTTGCTTCTGCGCATGTGCGGAAGCAAAATCTCGCCAAAATCTTGTGAGGGGATGCGCGTGTGCGCGATTTTGGTGAGATTTTGCTTCTGCGCATGTGCAAAAGCAAAATCGTGCCGAAATTTTGCGCGCGCGTCCCCTCACGAGATTTCAGCAAGATTTTGCTTCCGCGCATGCGCAGAAGCAAAATCACATGAGGGGTGCGCGTGCATAGCGAGTGTGCCCCCCCAAAACGTGGAGATGCGTGCGCAGCGCACTGGCACTGGTAAGCGAACAACCCGCCCCTGCCACAGACTCACGTGTCTTGCATTTTCCGCTTCAACTGAGCCTTTTCCAAATGTATTGTGGAGCATAGGGACATGTCTAGGCTCCAGCCCTATCACAGCTTCAGCTCCCTGGGTGGCTGTGTCAAAATGGACCTTTTTGACCTGTAATATCAAACCCAGTTGGACTCTGAGAAGAGCAATGAGCTAAAACATAATGGGATGAAGGGAATGGAAATGCTGCTGAATCTGCTCTAGGAAAGGAAGAGAGAAGATGATAAAGATAGACCATTCCAGGACATTTTGCTGCATGACAGAAAACATGGTGGCATCCAAAGTCCATATTAAGACAATATGGTGTGAGCTGCTATCACAAATTTAAGTAAGTAAGTAAGTAAGTAAGTAAGTAAGTAATAAATAAATAAATAAATAAATAAATAAATAAATAAATTTATTCAAAAGCTGCTCAAGTTCCTTTAGCACCTGAAGCAGAAAACGCACACTCTCTGATAGAGAAACTCCAATACATTTAGATAACTATTTTCTGCCTTTTATTGTATCCATAATCAGTTGCCTGGGGCATATGTTTTCTTCCATTGATAGGACAAGTCTTGAAAGCAATCAGAAAGGCAGACATGCCAAGAAATGTTTCCTTAGCTGAAATTGTGACCTGCATTTTATCTATGGCCAGGTCTTGGTACCAGAAGACAAGAAAGCAGTGAAATAACATACCTCTCCGTCTCATTCTTTTTCTTTTTCCTATATATTTTAAACAAAATAGCATGAATTGCAGCATATAACTTTTGAATAAACGTTTTGATCTCTGTTGTAGTGAACATTTTGAAAAATAAGGTTATGGTGTTTTTCTAAAAGCCCACAACATAAAAGGTAAACTGCATTTTGCTCTTAGTGCAACAATGTAGTAAAGTAAGACCATAATTATGAAGCTGTTGCATTTGGCAAAACTAGGCATCAATTCCATTGCCTTTTCCTGTCTAGGTAGAATATAAGCAGTTGCGTATTCACAAAGGTAGCTGGGTTCTTATTAACATTATGTCTAGGTGTTTTCAGGGCTCATATTAAGATACAGACTTACTCAAATAGCTCTCTTCTATTATAGCAGTTTCACTTGAAATCTTATCTATATTGACATGTAAGTACATACAGCAGCTCTCATTGGATTAAGTTCTAAATCTTGATGATGATTCCTTAATGCATTAATATTATTTATTTTAAAAAGAAGGAGGAATGTAGAATGAACTTGGGGAAGGGGCAGGACAGTACAGTCTCTTTTTTTTAATAAAAGGTTTTTTTTTATTTTTCTCCACATATACATATACCAGAGGTGGGTTCCTGCCAGTACGCTCTTACCTGTTGGTCGCCGCAGAACCGAAGAAGCCGGTGGCGTTCGCGGCATGGGGCTTCCCCCGCCTGCTTTCCCTTACCCGCCTAGATGCTGCAATTTGCGTTCTTTTGCCCTCTGCGCATGCGCAAAGCGTTCTGCTTGCGCAGAGGGCAAAAGAACGCAAATGGCGGCGTCCAGGCAGGCGGGGGAAAGCGGGCGGGGGAAGCCCCGCGCCGTGAACGCCACCAGCTTCTTTGGCTCTGCGGCGACCAACAGGTAAGAGCGCACCGGCAGGAACCCACCTCTGACATATACCATAAATCATAACAAAATATACATAATTATACATTTATATTCAATAAACCATAAACAAACATCCTAATTTTGCACCTTTTATTGCCCGTCTGTTTCCCCCCTATTTCATATCACTCCCCTCCCTCTATCTCCCTCTCTTCCCTCTACCTTCTTTCTCCTTCTCTTCTCTCCTTTCCTACTTCCCTCCTCTCCCCTTCTACCCTTCCTTCTCTACTTCCTCTTTCTCCCTCTTATCCCTTCCCTGAGTAAATCTAATCATAATCCATCTTATGGTTAACAGAAAGGTAACTCATATCCCTAACTACATTTTATTATCGGTGCAACTTTTTAGACTCATATTTTTCAATATCCATATTTATACATATATCGTATATTTTCCTAGGTATATTTACTACTATCTTAATGCTGCCTCCTTGCTTGCCTAATTTTGTCCCCTGGGTCTACCACCTTTAATTTTCTATTTTCCTCCAATTTAATCGGTGTTACTTATCTTCTATACATATTCATTTTCTATCCAATCATAAAATTTCCCACACAAATTATAGTATTCAGAGTCCTCCTTATCTTTAATTTTCATTGTCAGTCTGTTCATTTCCGCACAATCCAATATTTTTTAATTACCTCCCCTTCAGAAGGGGCTTTAGTTGCTTTCCACTTCTGCGCAAATGCAATTCTAGCTGCAGTAATTATATGAATAATTAAATATGTATTTTCTTTATTAAATTTCTCTGGTAATATACCCAACAGGAATATCTCTGTTTCAGCTCTATACATTGTTTCAATATTTTTTCTATCCATAGTTGAATTGAACTCCAATATACTTTGGCCTCAGCACATGTCCACCACATATGATAAAAAGAACCCAGTATTTGCTGACATTTCCAACATTTCATAGATTTATCTTTAAACATTTTAGCTATCCTTTCTGGTGACATGTGCCATCTATAAAACATTTTATACATATTTTCTTTATATGCTGTTGCCATTGTCAGTTTATAGTTTCTTTCCCAGAGCTGTTGCCATTTATCCAATTCTATAGTGTGTCCAAATTTCCTTGCCCATTTAATCATCTTTTCTTTCACTTGTTCTTGCTCTAAATCAATATATAGTAAATAATTATACAGTTTTTTAATTAGTCTTTATCCGTTCCTATGAGTATTTCATCTAGTTCTATCATTTCTAAATTAATACCCTCTGTTTTAGTATCCTTATCATATCTTGACTGCATTTTCATTTTCATATACCAATCCATCTTTATCCCTTGTTTCTCCAATTCTTCAGTAGATTTCAATTCCCCCTTATCTGTTAGAATATCCTTATATCGTGCAATATTTCCCCAGTTAAGTCTATTGGGGTGATTTAGTGCTTCCATTATTGATAACCAGTATGGTATTTTCAGATAGTGTTTCTCTTTTATCTTTTCTCACACTGCATACAAAGAGTTCCTCATACAATGTCTCTGGAAATAGCTGCAGTATGTATTTTATTTCTCTCATACCATATAAATGCGTGCCATCCTATCTGTAAAACATGTCCCTCCAAAGCCTAAAGTCTTTTATTTCTTAACAAAATCCATTCTCACATCCATGTCAATACTGCAGCATAATAATATAACTCCCAATTCGGAAGTCCAAATCCACCTCTAAGTCTTGCATCTTGTAACATTTTTATATTAATCCTCACCTTTTTTCCTCGCCAAACAAACTTTCTGCATGCGCAGAAGCAAAAAAGCTGAAAAATTCTTTTAAAAAGATGGTGACGTGCGCGACTGTCCAGCGAAGACGGCACTGGAGCAGTTGCACACAAATTGCTTAATCGGTGGGTCCCTACCGGAGCTGCGCACTGGACCGCACCAGTAGGAACCCACCCCTGGCCAACACTATCTTTTTTGTTTCCTCATTTCGATATTGTAAGTTCCCTTCCATGTCTTCCAATTGTTTAATCCATTTTTTCCCTTTTCCTTCTTTATTTTGTAGGCTAAGCATCTCCCTGGTTTATTTGCATGTTCAAAAAAGTTTTGTTTGATCATTTTTATTTTCCTTGCCATCTCTTCATTTTCCATCATATTCAGTTTATGTATCTGCAGGTCCATCATATTTTTAAACCTTTTATTTTGAGTATGTTTTTGAAGTTCTTTTTCTAATTTCTTCTTCTTCTAATTTTTTCTTAACATACCTTCTCTGTTTATTTCTTTTACTTATATATGTCATAACCAATCCTCTAATATATGCTTTGGCTGTGTACCATACAATTTGAAGTGAAATATCACTCTTCTTATTTTCTTTAAAGAAAAATTCCATTTCTTTTTCCATAAGTCGTTGAAATTCTTTTTCATTCAATATTTCTTGGTTTAAAGTCCATTAGTTCTTTTCTTTTGACCTTTCCAAATAGTTGTAATTGGGTATGATCGGCCCACATACCGGTTTCAATGTTTATATTTTGTATATTTGCTAATAAATCTATTGACATCCACAACATATCTATTCTTGACCAAGACATATGCCTATTGGAATAAAATGTATATTGTTTCTTTTATGGAAACTTCCCCCTCCACACATCAAATATATTTAGTTCCCCTACCATAGTAAAAAATGATTATGGTAATATCTTCCTTAGTCTCTTATTCTTTTTTGTTGTCTTATAATCCAATTCCACCTCTACTATTGCATTAAAATCTCCCATCATGCAAATATTTTCATAGTCTAATTCAATTATTTTAGCATGTAGTTTAGAATAAAACTTATCTTGGCATTCATTTGGTGCATAAATCGCAACTAATAGTGTTTTTTTATTATTCAATATTATTTCAACCATCAAGATCCTACCATCTTCATCTGTGTATATACATTTTGGATTCATTTTTTTCTGTATATATAATGCAACTCCTCTTTTGCTTTGATCCACTAATGCCGAATATAAATCTCCCAACTTTGCATATTCTAATAACTGTTTATGTTGTCGTCTAATATGTACTTCTTGCAAGCATATTATATCCATTTTTAATTTCCCCAATTTATTAAGTGTTCTTTTCCTTTTTATAGCCGAATTCAGTCCATTTATGTTTATCAATATCATCTTAGCCTCTTCTTTAAGGTGACCAGACGTCCCGCTTTTGGCGGGACAGCCACGCTTTTTAATGATTTGTCCCACGTCCCGCCCGTCCTCTAAAAAGTCCCGATTTTTGGAAAGAATGCACGACTAGGGCATTCTTTCCAAAAATCGGCCTGAAAGGGCGGCGTGCGAGATTGGGGGGAGTTAAAACTCGGGGAGTTTTAAGGCAGGCATGTCGGGCTCCGTGGTGACCAAACCGTGGCGCATGCGCCAAACATTGCGCATTGGATGATTGCAAGTGACGCATTGCAATCATCCAATGGCCAGGAAAGGTGACGCTTTTCTGCCCGGCGAGCGGGACTGCAGCGCGCGCGGCAGGAAAGCCGGAAGACGGCGCCGAGCACCCAAGGCTCTCCAGGCAGCGGCAGGTGACAGCGGAGCAGAGACGCCTGGTGAGCGGGGCGAGAGGCGCGGGGATGGCAGCAATGGGGAGAGAGGCAGGTTCGCCAAGCGCCTGGGGAGGAAGAGGCGCTCCACTGGAGGCGGGCGTAGAGGTGACGGCGGCAGCTTGCACAGGGCGACTCTGCAGCTGGGGAAAGCAGCGAAGGGGGGGGCACGGCCGCCCAGAGCAGGTGGCCACAGCGGGAGAGACGGATCAGGATTCCCCGTCCTACCAGGACCACCGACTTCAGGCAAGTGGCAGGGATACCGCGCGCCATAATCCCCCCAGCAGGGCGCCCTCTACATCGCTCTCACGTCTTGTGGCCGCGCCGACTGGGAGCGATGTAAGTGCTAGCTAGCAAAGCGGAATTTCAGAGAGCCGGCTGCCTGCTGGGGGGAGGGGGAAGGGGGGCTGCTCCTCCTCTCCTTCCCCCGCCCCATCCCTAGCCCCGCCCTCGGAGGTGCCGCTGCTGTTGGGATGCGGGTGGAGGGGTGAGGGACGAGGAGCTGTCGCCGCTGCCGTCTCAGAAAAAGGGGTTTGAGCGGCGGTTTGAGCCCTCCGGCGGCGCAAACAGCCCTTCCTTGTCCCCCTCCCCTTCCTTCCCCCTGTCGCCTCGCTGCCGCCGTTGCCCTGGGGCCGGGCGGGCGACCGGGAGACCGCGGCGCTTGGATGCCTGGAGCTCGCGACAGAGCCCGCCATGGGCTGCCGGCTGCCTCCTTTCGCCGCCTCCCGCCTCCCGTTCATCGCTTGCCAGCCCAAGCCAATGTCGGCTCCCGAAGGGGAGGCAGGAGGCGAGGAAAGGCCTCCCGCCTCCCCCACCCACTCACCTGGACGCTGACATTTGCGCTGTTTTGCCCTCTGCGCATGCGCAGCATTCTGCGCATGCGCAGAGGGCAAAACTCAAATGGCGGCGCCCAGGCGGGCCCGCCCCCCGTCCCGCTTTTTTAAAAAAATCTGGTCACCTTACTCTTCTTCCATTTTCATTTGTTTAGCCGATCTCGTCAGCCTCATATCTCTTTGCTCCTTTACCTCCATAGCCGTTGGTCCTTCTAATTCTTTCTCTTCCATCTCTTTAACACATTGACTTGCTTGTTGCTTTGTCTCATCCCTAGTGCCTTCTTGAAATCTAACCTCTCTTTCTCTTCTCAGCCCTTCCTCGTTTTGTTCAAAGTTTTGTCTGTAGAATATTTCAGCTTTTTCCACTGTACCCAATCTGTATCTTTGTTTGTGCCAAACCAACATTATCCCCTCTGCAATCAGCCATCTAAAATTTGCTCCTCTCTCAATCAGTCTCTTCGTCAAAAATTGGTACTCTCTTCTCAAATCTCTAACTCTTCTTGGAACTTGTTTTAAAGTCACTATCTCCTTTTCTCTATACTTAATAGTAGAATCTCTTAATTTTTGTAAAATTTCTGTTCTGAGTGATTTCTTTGTGAATCTTATATGAACCTCTCTAGGAAGCTTATTTTTCATCGCATATTTGGTATACACTGTATATTTTATCAATATCATTAAGTATCTTTTCTTTACTTTCTTCCATCGCTTCTGCCAAGATTTCTGCCATTATCTCTGCCAGGTTTTCTCCCTTCTCCTCTACCACATTTTGAAACTGTAAATAATATTCAGAACAGTCCATCTCTAATGTGATGATTGTCCTCTCTTGTCATTTGTCTGTTTCTGTAAGTCGATCGTCCAGCTCCTCCATCTTCTTTTCAATTGCTTCAACCTTCCCTTCAACTTTCTGTAATAGTTGTTCATTCCATCAATTCTTTAACCTCTTTTGATTCTTCTTCCACTTTACCAATACTTTCTTTAATGGTATCTTTAAGGTTTGCTTGCATTGCTTGCATCATGGTCTTCAATTCCATAGTATTAGACTTGTCTACTTGTGCTGAAGTATCTGTTGCTTTCTGTGCGGGACTTTGTGTTGTTGACGTAGTTGCAGCTGACGAATGTGCTGGTATCTTCTTCATCTTTATCAATTCTTATATTCCAAGTATTTATAATCCAATATAAATGCAAAAAGTAAAAAATATAAAGCGAGATAAAAAGGGGAAAAAAAGAAAAGTAACAAAAATACTAAAATTAGTTCCAGTATGTTTTGATGAAGAAAAAAAAACCAAAGAACAAAAGAAAGAACAAAAAATAAGGGGAATAAAAAAGAATTAAACCCCTTGAACAAAGAAAAAAACAGATAAAAATAATCCAAACCTTCAGAGATCCAATCATGAAAAAGTAACCTCCATAACAATACCCCCCAAAAAATAAAAAATAAAAATAAAAAATTTCCAAAATTCCAATCCAAAAATAAATAAATAAATAAAATGATATATATATCCACAAGAGAAAGATATTCAAACTTCCATGTAGAAGAAAAGGAAAAACAGAAAAACCACAAAATTACTGAATAATAAATTGCCTCCAAGGAAGGTTAAAAAAAAAGAAATACTGTTCCTTCAGGCTCTTCCTCCCTTAATCCATCAAGTCAGAATAAATAATAATAATAATAATAATAATAATAATAATAATAATAATAATAATAATAATAATAATAATAATAATAATAATAATAATAATAATAATAATAATAATAACAATAATAACAATAACAATAACAATAACAATAACAATAACAATAATTTGTTCCAAAACAAAGAATGTGCCAAGTCAAAACAATACTTTCCCACAAAGGTCACTCAATATTATTCTTCTATATCTTGTCTTGTCAGCAAAAACAAAAGCCCACAGCTGTGCTTTTCAAGGCTATTACATACCAACTTTGGTCACTAGATGGCAATAGTGACCTAGCCAATAAGTCCAGTAGTCCGACTAATTTTAATAGAAAAATAAAAACCAGTAAAAAATGCAAAACAAGAAGAAGAGACAGTAATTATATATTTAAAAAAACAACCTTCACCGGCACTTAAGTTCTGCAAATCCAAGTCTATATCAATATAAGGCTTTATGGCTCATCTCTCGCCTCTGTTTATCCAAGCCTCTTTTTTCCGCTCTTCCGCTTTCCCTGCCGCTGGAATCCAACCAGGGAGCAGTTTTAAAAGCAAAACTGATCCCCTCTCAGTGGCCAGCCTTCAAGAGCTTTTTAACTTTAATACATATTGCCAGCTATTTCCTCTCTCCATAAACCTCCAAAACAATCACTTTAAAAAATCCTCTCACCCAGGTGACTCCACTTCCTTACTTCAATTCTTCAAGCGATGGCTGTCCCAGCTAATGGCGACCAAGTCGCCTCTTCTCAGCTGTAGGTTTGGAGGCTTCTATCTGCTCCCCGGGGGGTCTGCGATTCCCCCCGGGCCACCAAATCGTGCCTCTCCTCTTCACCTCTCCTACAGAGAGGCTTTGGCTCGATTTCTTCTGATTTCGAGCCCTCTACAGCTGGAAGTTTTGGGGTTTCCCTCAGAGAGAGGGATCACCCATAGCACTGCAATGCTTGGCCACACCCCTTATCCGACAGTGCAGTTTCTTACTAACCAGCTAGCCAAGCTTTGTTTGGCAGTGCATTCTGTGCACTCAGCTCTTGGGGGTGGATAAGTAAGTAAACAAATAAATCTGCTTCCGTGTAAACAGCTGTTTTCATAGCATCCCAATTTATGTCCAGATCTGAAAAAATCAGAACAGTCTGAAACAATATCATCCTGGCTATAAAAAAAAGAGTAAGCAAGTTTGCGGAAGATTTACTCTTATGAAACTCTCCTGTGGCCACTTTCAATGATCAGGTGCTCTGCAGGTATATTGGATTTCCCCAGAATCCCATTCATGATTGTTGAACCATTTAGAAGAATCACACAGAAGACTGTAGAATTGTAGTTTTGGTAAATGAGTTTTCCAGATGTTATTTGAGGATGCACATATGGACACTGTTTCTCCCCATGTATACCGAGACGCACACATACATTCAAACCTACACAAGTCTCAGATATTTTTGAAATGTTGTCCCATTTATCTATGGTACACACAGTACATTAAAAGTGAACTGAATAATATATATATATATATATATATATATATATATATATATATATATATATATATATATATATATATATATATATATATATATATATATATATATGTGTGTGTGTGTGTGTGTGTGTGTGTGTGTGTGTGTGTGTGTGTGTGTGTGTGTGTGTGTGTGTGTGTGTGTGTGTGTGTGTGTGTGTGTGTAACATTTTTTGCTGATAAATGAAAATAAAGGGAGACTATATATACACATATACATATACATATACATATACATATACATATACATATACATATACATATACATATACATATACATATACATATACATATACATATACATATACATATACATATACATATACATATACATATATATATATATATATATATATATATATATATATATATATATATATATATATATATAAGATTGTGCTATATATAGTCATTTGTGCTGGTCCGTTTGCAACATCAGATTTTAACTCTCTTAGTCATCTTTGTTCATTCTGAATCCTGACACATTCTCACCTGATCTTATAAATTTAGCAATTTTGCTTCCACAGTCTTCACCTTGCTTGGCAGTCAAGTGCACTGGATCTTGTGACCATGCAGAGAGAAGCTCAATTATCCAAAGACTCAATATTCCTCCTCTCAATACACACACATTATCCTTCAGCATTGATCCATATTTACAGTGCAGGGAACCCTAACAGAATAACAGAATTGGAAGGCACCTTGGAGATCTTCTAGTCGAACCCCCTGCTTAAGCAGGAAACCCTATACTATTTCAGACAAGTGGTTGTCCAATCTCTTCTTAAAGACCTCCAGTGTTGGAGCACCCACAACTTCTGGAGGCAACTCATTCCACTGATTAATTGTTCTGTCAGGACATTTCTCCTTAGTTCCAGGTTGCTTCTCTCCTTCATTAGTTTCCATCCATTGCTTCTTGTCTTGCCTTCAGGCGCTTTGGAGAATAGATTGACCCCCTTTTCTTTGTGGCAGCCCCTCAAATATTGGAACACTGCTATCATGTCATCCTAATCCTTTTCATTAAACTAGGTACTGTATATCCCATTCCTGATACTGACCCTAAGTCAGTATCAGTGGACATTGTTACTACCATTCTCAGGAAAACATACATCCACAAGAGAAAGCCAGAATGCAAAGTTAGGATACTTACTGTTTTGGTTGTGGGAAAAGTTAGAGACTTTTCTCGAACATACCCACTGCCTGGCTGATGAACACTCCAGGGAAGAGGATACTTCCCATCTGGGAGCTGAAGGGGCTGGAAATGTTTATTGGCTGTTGATTCATAGTTATCTTGGAGGAGTTTCCTGGTTTAGGGAAGATAATATACAGTTTAAGAACACTTCTGCTTTCCAGCCCAAAAGCATTTTACGAATTTTGCTCATATCCCAGATTTGGAGAAGTCTCCAAAAGATATCATGGACTGTCAAACAAAACAAGCAAACAAACCAGAGTTCCCATTTAAAGCAAAAGACCAGACTTAAATTATTTCAGATACATTATACAACGACCTAGCTTTCTGGAGAAGGCTCCAATGCTGAAAAAGGTGGAAGGAAAGAAAAAGAGCACAATTAACAGTAGACTGGATGGACTTAAGTTACAGTGATGATTAATATGCCATTGGAAGACCTGGAGGACCATTGTCATGGAGGAAAATCTATCAATGTGTTCCCTAAGTTCAACAGCAATTTGAGGGCACTTAATAATCAAGGATCTCCAAAAGACAACTGACCAGTGGCAGAGGATATGTGAAAAATGTATATTAGTTACCCAATTGTTCAACATTAGTTCTAATGGAATTCTAATTCTAAGAGAACCCTCTGAAAACTCTTGGTTGTCATTTAGGAACTGTTCAACTGTTTCTACTGGTTTCCAATAGCGACTCTCTACAACCATCCTTCTCATCACTCAGTTAGGAAAGCTGCAGGTGAAGATCCTGGACTGGATGACTCCAGTCCTGGATTTGAAGAATATGGATTTGAAGAATATACTAAAATCTTTTACAAAAGTCTTCTGCAAAAAATGTTTTAGGGATCCCCCTCCATGACTGTACTCACACAGTTTGTAGGCTAGTGACAAATGCAGTGGTTGACTTCATCATGGTTTTGTCTGAGCATTCCAGCACAAATCAGTGTACCCTAGCCTTATAGTACTTTAGTGTAGAAATATTGTTAGTTGTACAGTTCTGGATTCTGAATCCCTTTGACTCAGTGACAATCTACCAAATGGGAGAATTCAGACTTTCATCATCTAAAACACTCTGGTTTCATATTATCCACTTTAATGATGTCCTCTTGAGACAGATTGTTGATTTTACAACCTCAACATTGATGTCCAGATGCAAATAGTTCCACATTAGTCCACTTTCTATACATGAACAGTTTAAGAGTTTTTCCCATGTTCACCACACATCGCTACATTCACTTTTGGAGAACCTGGAGTGATCCCGTTTGCAAACTTAGTAAAAGTCATATGCAGCATGCTGCTCTAAATGAGAGTTATCAAATACCCCCTTAGCAGGTATCTGTATTCTGTATTCAGATTGCCTCTGCTTTTGAGAGCACCCATCTCTTACTAGATTTGGTAATTTAATACGCTTCTCCTAAAGTAGGGTAAACATAGCTGCTTGTGCCCTTTTAACAAATGGCACATTCTATAGAAATAATGGTTATTAATTATTATGATTCTCCAGAAATGAGCAGAGATTTATTTTGGAGAATTTCCGAAGAGGGATTGCAAAAACAGATCTGTCTGAGCACTGATAGATAGATAGATAGATAGATAGATAGATAGATAGATAGATAGATAGATAGATAGATAGATAGATAGATAGATAGATAGAGATAGATAGATAGATAGATAGATTGATTGATTGATTGATTGATTGATTGATTGATTGATTGATTGATAGGTTGATAGGTTGATAGGTTGATAGATGATAAATAGATAGATGATAGATAGATAGATAGATAGATAGATAGATATTGATAGATAGAGAGAGAGAGAGAGAGAGAGAGAGAGAGAGAGAGAGAGAGAGAGAGAGAGAGAGAGAGAGAGAGAGGCATAGACATAGATTAAAGGGATGTACTCATGTTATAGATAGGGTGGCTGAAACATCCCAGTTACTCTTCTATCTCAATCTGAAACATTGTACTTAATTGCCTGAAAAAGGAGATACTGACCCCACAGCTGGATTATCTATTCTATCTAGGTTTGGGTTGTATTGGACAACAGGCCGGTAGTTGCTTTTATATCCTGCTCCAAAATGGAAACCATTCCGAGGACGAAAGCCTTCCAGACCTGGGGGGGGGGGGAAAAGTTTGTCAATATTTTTTCTTATTACACTGCCAGCCCAAAATCACCTTTCCATCAAGGCACTGTAATAAATAATGCAAAACAGCAACTCAACAAGACTTCTAAATGCTGAAAACATGTTTTGATATCTTCTCAAATGACTATCACAGGGGGCTTGATTGCTTCCTCACAAAATGGCAGTCTAGTTGAGAGTGACCATTTTATTTGGTGAATTTGCTCTCTGCCAACTAGGACTCCAGTTTACTATTATCGTTTTGGGGGCAGGTCTACAGATTGCATGGGGGAGGGACTATGTTGGGATCTAGAAGTTTGTGAAATAAAGATGTTGCAGGTTACTACTTTGCTTTCTGAAGAGAAAATGAGGAAGGGTGGAGGGGGAGGGGAGGAGGGGAAAGGGGAAGAAGGAAAGGAAAGGAAAGGAAAGGAAAGGAAAGGAAAGGAAAGGAAAGGAAAGGAAAGGAAAGGAAAGGAAATCCCAACATTATCATTTAATTAAAGCAAAAGCACCAGGAAAAAGACAAGAAAATAGATAATAGTAATAAGCATTTTAAAATGTTTACACATTATTATATGAAATATAAATTGATATAACATGGAATGGTTGCTGCATATAATATAATGTGGCAAATTTACATAAGTTTTATTACATTCATATAGATATACTGTAGTTTTTATTATATTACTTAGTGTTGGTATTTTTTCCGTTTCTTCCAAATTTCAAGCATTGCAGTGTGTGGATGTAGAAAAAGGAGAGCAGCCTATAACAGAAAGATATATAAGAGGCAATATACCTAAGAAAGGGACACAGGCTGAATAATGATGCATGGAAAGTAAATATAACAAGCTAGATCCCACGGGAGTCACTCCTGATCAAACATATTTAGGACTTAGCTGTTAATTCTGTGTATTTCTGGATATAAATCCCAAACATATTGTTGACATTTTTTAGAACAAAGCCTAAAGAATCTCAAATTTGTTCTTTCCTCTCTGCTCATTTGCCACAGTTACTAACGTCTAACTTTTCATCTGGACCAGGGGTGGGTTCTGGCTTACCTTGCTGCCAATTTGCTTCCTGATGCGCTGTGTGGGTGTGCATGCACTTTGTGCATGTGTGCACACATGCACAATGCTAAAAAACCAGCTTCTGCACATGCACAGAAGCAAAAAACAAAATGGCGCCACCAAGAGAGCCAGTTCGGGGGCGTGGCAGGCCTGGGTCACTGCCAGTTCTAGCGATCCAGGCCGCCAAGTTACTACCGGTTCTATAGAACCGGTCCGAACCAGCAGTAACCCACCTCTGATCTGGACAGATAAATTATATATTGGACATTCTTGCAATCCAAAGTAAAAAAGCAAGGTTCAAATTCTAGTTTTTAGATTAATTGAGGAGAATAGATTCTTTTCTATATTGGTTGAAGTCTTACCATAAGCTGCCCCATAGCTGGTGCAACAGAATTTCATGGGGTCCATACTTCCACCAGAGCTTGTTTTTACATAGGGAGAAACTGCACCTAAGGGGAGACGTCCCATCTTCTCTGTGGATACAGAAAAAGATTTTGTGATACAAGATTTTCCCGGGGAAACAGTTATCATAGAAGACTGGCCACTGATCATTGTGGAGAACTAGAAAGCTGCTGAATACCAGAAGGAAAAATCAGTTTGGCTTGGAGAGGTATTTATTTAGACTGTTTAGATCTCCTGGAAACAGAGTGAGCTCATACACAAATCTGTGACATCATAGAATCTTAAGATTTAAAGAAAACTTAATAAAACTAAAGTGGACTGTAATTGAGATACCATAATACAACAAAATGGACTTAGCCCTCAGGTTTGACAGTATATAGCATAATACTGATTTTATTTATTTGACTATTCAACATCATTTCTATGTCTCCCCAATTGTATGGATTGATGGCTTGCAATAATTACTGCATTTAAAGCCATAAACACATAACACAGAAATTATAGACTACAATCAATAAATAATCCTGGTGAATAAATTTGAATAGCAACTCTCAGTGGGTAAGAAACTGAAGCTTTGCAGAAGATATTCATTTAAAGTTTCTTCTTAAATGTCTACCCCCTCTGTTTATTTACTTCAAGGGGGTACATTATTCCACAGCCCTGAGGCAGTAACAGAAAAGGCATATTTTTCTGGTCTCCACCTCTTTAGCCTCAGGAGGAACAGAAACCCACAGCATTCCTTGCTGTTTCAATCACAAAGGAAGGGTAGATCCAAACTAGAACAAATTATTCCTCAGTAGCCAAGATCCAAGTCATAAAAGGATTTATAGGTAACAACTAGCACCTGGAACTGTATCCAGAAACCTAAAGGTAGCCAGTACAATGACCAGAGGAAGTGTGTGGTCAGCCACATTGAATAGCTGAAATTTTGGGGTGTCCCTCAAAGACCAAATAGAGTATGTATTGTAGTAGTCCAAGTATGTGGTAATGAGAGCATGAGTAGCTGTAGCTAGCACACTAGCTGAAATTAGGTAAGAATTTATTGGCCATAGTTTTCACTAGCTGTTCCAGCAGAACCTCAGGGTCCAAGTGAATTGTGAGATGATATACTGTACCTATTCTATGAGGGAGAATACAACCCCATCCATTCTAGAAAATAAAATCCCTGAGTTTTGTCTGTTCATGCCAAGATAGAGAAGTATGGCTGAGTATCATCAGCATAGTGATGATAGTCCCAAAGGTGCTTTTTCAGGAAGCAACTGGACTTTCTTGTTTTTTCTTTTGAAGACATTTCGCTTCTCATCCAAGAAGCTTCTTCAGCTCTGACAAGATAGTGGGGGATGGAAGCATTTATATTCCTTGCAGACAGCTGGTAATCTGCTTCCTTTTAGCAGGTCATTGAAGCACTTGGAATGTTACTGATTTTATTTATTTATTTTGTCAAGCATATATATGATTACAGACAAAGTATAAACATGATTGTGAATACATAAGATGTATAAGCATGGTTATGAGTACATGAGATGGTTACGAATACATGGGGACATTAGGATAGGGATGACAGGCATACTTGGGCGCTTATGCACGTCCCTTACAGACCTCTTAGGAATGGGATGAGGTCAACGGTAAACAATCTAAGGTTAAAGTTTTGGGGGTTTGGGGAAGAAACTACAGTCAGGTAATGTATTCCAGGCATTGACCACTCTGTAAAAAATACGACTTCAGCAACAATCAAGTTTGGAGCGGTTTACGTTAAGTTTGTATCTATTGTGTGCTCATGTATTGTTGTGATTGAAGCTGAAGTAGTCATTGACAGGTAGGACATTGTAGCAGATAATTTTGTGAGCTACACTTAGGTCAGATCGAAGGCGGTGTAGTTCTAAATTTTCTAGGCCCAAAATTTCAAGTCTGATGGCATAAAGTGTTGTGTTGCAAACAGAGGAGTGGAGGACTCTTCTCGTGAAATATCTCTGGACATTCTCAATTGTATTAATGTCCGATATGTAGTGCGGGTTCTAGACAGATGAGCTGTATTCGAGAATTGGTCTAGCAAATGTTTTATATGCTCTGGTTAAAAGTACAATATTACCAGAGAAGAAGCTACGCAAGATTAGGTTAACCACTCTTAATGCCTTTTTGGCAATGCTGTTGCAGTGGGCTCTGGCATTTAGATCATTAGAGATGAGTACTCCAAGGTCCTTAACTGAGTGAGGATCGTCAACAAGGTCGTGATCATCTTGTTTGTATTTTGTGTTCTGATTATTTTTGCCAATGCGTAAGACTGAGCATTTGTTGATTGAGATTTGCAGTTGCCACTTGTTTGACCATTCTGATACATAGTCAAGGTCTTTTTGAAGGGTAGCAGCATTGTCAGTGGTGTTGAATAGTTTTACATCATCTGCGAAGAGGACGCAGTTGCTTTTAATATGATTGCAGAGGTCATTTATGTAGATTATAAAGAGAGTAGGCCCTAAAACGCTGACTTGGGGGACACCGCTGTTAACAGGTACAGGATTTGATAAAGCGCTTCCTATTTTGACCACCTGTTGCTTGTTTGACAGAAACAAGCTGTTATCTTGTTATCCATTTGTGCAGGGGTCCAGAAATGCCATAAGATTTTAGTTTTAGAAGTAGTTTGTTGTGTACCACTGAGTCAAAGGCTTTACAGAAGTCTATGTAAATTGCGTCTATTTCTTTGCCCTGGTCAAATTGTGTAGTCCATATGTTTTTACAGTATAGAAGTTGCAGATTACAGGATAATTTTTTTATGAAACCAAATTGTTTGTTAGAGAGTAGGTTGTTTGTCTATAAGTGGAGGGTAATGGATTGGTTAATGATTGATTCCATGACTTTGCAGGTGACACAACATAAAAAGATTGGTCTGTAATTTTCAACTAGGCTAGGGTCTCCCTTTTTGAAGATAGGGATGACCATGGCTAGTGACCATAGGTTGGGTAAGGAGCTGGTCTTGAAAGATTTTTCAAAAATTATGCTCAGCGGTTCTGCTAGGGCAGTGAAAAGTTTTTAAGAAGTAGGCACATAGTCCATCAGGTCCAATGGATAGAGATGGTTTTAAACTGCCTAGTGCCTTTCCAACGTTGTCTTCTGTAAAATTGATGTGTATTAAATCATTGTAATTGTTTGTGGTTCGACTAGGAAATATTGGACAGGAGTTGTTGCTGTTTACAAAGACTGAGCCGAAGAATGTGTTGAAGAGGTTGGATTTAATGGTTTCATCATTACAGTCTTTATTGTTAGGTCCTTTTATGGGTGGGATGGTTCTCGTCTCTTTAAGTTTGTTGTTTACAAAATTGTAGAAGGCACGGTTGGATTTTGTGTGCAGGAGGTTTTCCTCTTGTTTGATATGATAATTGGTGCATTCAGTTTTTATCTGTTGGCATAAGTTTTTGTAGCGGTTTTTAAAGTTGGCTATGTAACCAGTTTTGTTTTTTCGCCAAAAAGATTTTTGGGGGGGGATTTGAGCTTCCTTATTGTTATGGGTAGTTTGTTTTTCCTGGTTTTGGGAGTTTTTAGTGGTATGTATAGTTTAATGACTCTTTTGACTTCAAGCAGAAAAATGTTATAATGGTCTTCAGCAGTATTACAGCCAGTGAATAGGATTTTCCAATCAAGAGATGAAAGGTCAGTGTTTATGAGATCATAATTGGCTTTTTAAAAATTATAACTGGGGATCCCATCATTATGATGATTTTTGTAAGGGCGTATATTGAGACAAAAGTCTATCATGCTGTGATCACTGTTGGAAAGGGGTTCTTTTATTTGTAATCCATAAATTGAGTTTGAACTGTTGCAGAAGATGAGGTCAAGGCAGTTGTTGAGTCTAGTGTTGTTGGTTACTAGTTGATCCAGTCCCAGATTAGTTACAGCATTGTACAGGGTTGAGTATATAGGTTCAGTTGTACATTTGTTTAGGGACCATTTAATAAGAGGTAGATTGAGGTCACCAAGAAAGATGAGAGGGTATGGGCCGGAGGCTGCCCACGTTAGAAGTGAAGTTAACTTATTCGCATGCTCACTGTCATAGTCAGGGGCTCTGTAACATAGTAAAAAGCAGAATGTGGAATTTAAAGACAGATGATGGTCTCAGGAAGAGCGAGTTTCTGTGTAACTTGGATATTTTTTAGATTTAGGGATTTTTTATAGAAGATAGCAATACCGCCTCCTCTTCGGAGTTCACAATCAGACCAGTAAACATGATAGTTTCGTTCTAGGATAATGGAGTCAGGGATAATAATATATAATAATAATGTAATTCTATGATAATGGAGTCTGTGTCCTCAGGGTCACCTGAGTAGTGCTCCTGGTTCCTGTAGTCTGCAATTTTTCTAGAAATCCATTCCTACTCCCACACCATTCAAAGGGTGTTCATCCCAAATTGTATAGCTAAAAGTCTGTAAACCATCTTCAAAAGAAAAAACAAGAAAGTCCAGTTGCCTCTTTGGGACCAAAGGTCCCAAAAAGCACCTTTGGGACAACCATGACCTGGATGACTGAGAATCTCTAGAGACTCAGAGTGATGATATTTTAGTGATGATATTTTACCTCAGGTCAGCAGGTAACATCTCCTCATGATTTCAAATAGATGTTAAATAGGATGTTGGAAAAAAGCTACAGTATGTCCCAAGCACTCCATGGAATAGGCAAAACTTTGATCCTTCTTCCCCCTCAATACTGAGTAAAACCATCAGCTTTTGGAAGGAGCAGAATCGGTGTAAAAGATGTACTTTCAATCCCCAACCCTCACCCAGGAAGATACTATGGTTGATACAATGGGTCCTGTGAGTTTCCTGTGAATCTAACAGGATCAAAAGGGCTGCACTCCTTCCATCCTGATCCTTAAGCACTACTAATGGAGTTTCTATCCAGGTTTGAACCTAGTATCCAGAGAATCCACTTTTACCATGATATTCTGCAAATGAACCCACACTACTAACTCCAAAGTCTTCTCCCAAAAGGGGAGGATGAAGATGGGGTAGAGATTGTCCAGAGTTTCTGGATTTAGAGTTGTCCCATTCAGGAAGAGACACAATGCTTCCTTTAGTGCAGAGAACACTATCTACTCCCTTAAAGAGGAATTCATGACTACCCTAATCCAGCTTCCAGTCCTCTCATTAACCAGAAAAGGTAAGGTTCCAACTCCTACATGACATAGATCAAGAACCTTGTCATATACGATCAAGGATCTTGTCCATTTACTTGGAGTCCACAGCATCAAATGTATCCCTGATAACCCAGTAGAGCTTAGTTCCATTCTCCTGTTAAGGCTCTCCATAAGTATCATCAAGCACCCAAATCTTATTTTAAAAAGTACTCAAAATCTGAGTTTTCTCTCAGGCTGTTGGCTAATTTGAAAGATGTAATCTTCAAGGGAATTATTATTGTGAGCATATATCAAGGCTTTTGTACTGTTTTATCTTTTGATCATTTTTTTTGTTTGCTTTGCTTTTAATATTGTACACTACCCTAACCTAACCCTTACAAATCTAATTAGTTAATTTATTATCAAGATCTGACTGAATAGGAAACATTTATTTATTTATTTTATTTTGTTCAATCTTATAGGCCGCCCATCTCCCTGGGGACTCAGTGCGGCGTACAGCAGAAAGATGAACAATAAGTTTTAAAATAGCAATAAAAAACTGTTAAAATACATATAAAAATTAAAAAACATTTCTCATCATTCGTCTTCCAAATGCTTTGCACAAAGGCCACAATGACTGAAGCAAGTAGGTCTTGCTAGCCAATCCCCAAAAGGGCATGGGTCACCCTTAACAGAGTTCTTGGAGAGCAATCTGAAGATATAGTAGTTGCCACCCTAATGCACGCTTCTACTATGTTTGGTCAGTTAATTTCATTTTTTACCACTATCACACTAAACGTTTCTTCTGCTGCTTCATGTCCTGAAGCTACTTGGTAAATCCAGTAGTATATTACTGAAACTTTCTTATTGTTACTGCAATTACTGGGGTAAACCCAACTGAAATAAAAAGCTTTATAAAGGCAGGTCTGTTTATATTTTACTGAGCTTTGGAGAAATAAAATGCACAATTTATCGCCCAGCATTTATAGCTGCCAATTGATAAGTGTATATATATATATATATATATATATATATATATATATATATATATATATATATATATATATATATATATATATATATATATATATATATATATATATATATATATATATATATATATATATATATATATATACACACATACATACATACATACATATATATATATATATATATATATATACACACATACATACATACATACATATATATATATATATATATATATATACACATACATACATACATACATATATATATATATATATATATATATATAGTCTCCCTTTATTTTCATTTATCAGCAAAAAATCATATATATATATATGATTATATGATATATATATAATTCCTTCTTGTTGTTCATCTGAAGTCTTAACTATGTGGCAACTAGTTAGGCAGTAGTTCATTGATGCTCACTTAACACAATCATTTTTGACATTTTATAGAATATCTCTTTGAAGCAGATATGTTGAAATTATTTGAATTACTGAAAATGTTAGATAATATTGCTTCAAATACTACATATAGCTTGGCCTCAATTAGTGCTATATAATAAATCCCATGAAATGTTATTTAAATTTGCACTATTCAAAGTAATATTTTTGTGGAAAATTGGTTTCAATTCAATGGAAATAAGCAACAAAAAAAATTTAAAACATAAATGTGTGTGTGTGTATTTAAAGAAAAAAAATGTATTTCTAATTTAAATTTATAATAAACTAAGTCACAGAGTAGTTTTAAAAAGAATGAAAACTTTTAAATTTCATTTCTAAAGATAAGCTTACACTAACAAAAATGTATTTATTGTCTCACAATCTCCTTAAAATGCGGTATTTGCAAACCATAAAAAGATGATGCAATTTTATTTTTATTTCTCCTGCATTTTTATAATATTGTGCCCTATAGACTCAGGCATTCCAACCGATTGTGCTGTTTTATTATTTCTATGACCAGATTCATGTTGTTCAATTACATCAAATGTTTACTCTAATGTAATGACAAGCCTCTTCTTTTTTTGAGCTTGTACTCAAACTTGTACTGTTGGAGCTCGATTCCTCCAAAAGAATCATCCTTTTCATCTTTTTCTCCATTGTGCACAAACATTAGCAACATCTAAAACTTCAACCACAGAACTTTCCAGTGCCAAAATATCCGATATACTAATAATAGACATAGGTACTTACTCTTCTGGAAACTCATCAACTGAAACGTGTAGGCATTTTCTAATGTATATACGTTAGACCTAAATCAGGTTTTAAGTAACATAGCCACTTCTAAACAGATGTTCTGTTTAAAGATGTGCAAGCACTGACATTTCCAAATGCACTAAGTTAAACCCTTCAATAAATTACTTTGAATTTACAGTTCAGTGCTCAAAGTTCAGTAGCAAAGTACACATTTTTAATAAAAGTTTAGTATCTACAATATTATCCTTAAAAGGAATCAACTAGTATGTCTAGCAAATCTGTGATAAAGTGGTCATCACAAGTCTGAATAGAATTTGGTTCGTATAACGAACAGAAGGCAAACCACATACAAATTTGAGGCAAAATGTTCCTCTATCCTGAAAACTTGTTTTATGAAGCAATGTCAAGATTCATCTTGCAATACCATGTCCTTACCTGCCAGTCAAGATATTGGTTGGTTTACTGCAGTGAGCAGAATCCTTGTAGTGTCCCAGAGGACTAAATTATTCCCTTAAGTTAGGAACTTGGAGGAATGTGTAGAACTGAAGTAACAGTATGTATCCTAGCAACTAGCTCATAGCAACCAGCTCAAGAGAACCTGTCCACAAGACAGTCACATTTATAGAATTCAGTGGAAAAGCCAGTGGAATCAGTTTGGTGGCTTTTTAACATGGCAGACGCATTACAGATTCTTATCAGGTGTGGAGATGTTTAAAGTTAACCTTCAGAGTAATGGAAATTGGGATGAGAGTTTTCCTAGCAATGCTCCAATTATGAGCTTCAATCCAGTGTCAGACTAGATTCACAGAAACAATGAATTTTACAGTTATGCTATTCCATTTGTGAGACTTGAAGCAATACTGATCGCACAAAATGGATTTATATATATAGGCAATCTGCTTTCTACAAGTCTGCAAGTTTAAGTGTCAGCAAATTCCAAGTGCAGATTTTCGTATAATCATAGCTGTTTGAGAATGTAAAACTATCTTCATGGATCTGTATATTCGTTGACTTAATAAAAAAAGCTGTGAAATCTGGATCAAATTCCCAAGTAAGTCCTAACTAAGATACAAAGCTACATAGTGTATTTGATCAAACCTGTATCTAAAATCTTCATTTTCAGCAGCATTGAGAGTAGCACCTATATGCATATAATGACACCTTGTGGTAGTTCCAGGCAACGCCACAGGGATATTGTGGCAACAAAAGGATGTACAGCAAAGAATTTCTTTAACCCTGGCCTGTATGTTTAAAATTTCAGGAAAAATAAAACTTTTAAATTGCCATATTTGAAAATAACTAAAAACCTAAAACTGTTATACATAAAATACATACAATAAAATAGCTGTTTTTAGTATATAATTATAACTCCAATGTTTTATTGGCTAAAACTGCCCTCTATAACAAAATTAAATTCTAACCTTCTGAAAGTGTTATTTATAATTTGTTTAGACAGCATGTGATCAACTGAGGAAAAATACAGGATTATCTTCTGTACAAAATAATGTCTGATAAAACCATAAGGCTGGCACAAAACATCTAAACATCTAAAGAAATTTATGTACAAAATGAGCTTGTTGTGTACAAGCTAATGCAGACATTTAGCATCTGCCAAACTTGTTAAATTACAGTAACCAGATAAGCAACAAATGTGTCTGTTAAGTGCAACTAATCTCCTATAAATACTAATTCTGATTACATTTTATTAAACAAGCTAAAAATTTTAATAGCCACTGATGTATTCTTTGGAGACCTCTGTCATTTACAAGCTCCTCTGAAAATTTATTTCTGCCTATGAATCATCACAGGCAAAATAGTCAGGGATGATGGGAGCTCTAATGCAAAACTCTCATGACCACTGAGACAGGGACAGATGGTTTGATTGCAATATGGATCACTTACTCCCAAGTTGTGTTTTTAAATCCCCTACCTAGGTTCGAGAACAGAGCAGCATCCGAATCCAAGAACAAAAAATGCCTGTGAAATTTCCTTTACAAAAATCTGATAGTTGCCTGAAAAAACTAGGACAGCAACAGCTGAGCCAAATAGATGGCAAAAATTGGCCAAGCTGGAATGAAGTTGCTGCATACAGAGTAATATGTGCACTGACATATCTGAATTAATATAATTTTGTTCACATGGTATCTCATTGCACATTATTAACAGTTACTATCCTGTTAAAAAATGCCACAATTGTTAATAAATGGATAATAGACAAGCTAATATAAATGCCAATATATGTTTGCATATTTCTGAGGCAAAATCCTCAACATATATACATTAACATCTGCACAGAAAGCCTGGAATTGGCAATACCCAATTGAATTAACAGAAATATTCCTTGATGAATCAACTATCACTGACAGCTTTTGCTTCCATCACCCACTAACTATATGTCAGATAGCTTTCAGGATCTAGATGGGGAGAAATGGGTCGCAACAGAACTCAAGCAAAACAGTGTTGCTGTCTGTACATGAAGGTTCTCCCACAGTTCTGAGTTCTCTCCTATAACGGTACCATTGCCTTTGAAAGGGGAATCCATGACTTAGGTGGCTAGTACCGGGCAGATACTGTTAGGAAGGCAAAAGGTAGTTCTCCTGCCTTGGGAAGGGGTTGGACTCCAAGGTTCCTTCCAGCCATATGATTCTTTGATTCTAGTGACAGCCAGGAGGTCCTTAACCCAGTTTCAGCCATAGTAACTCATACCGTCATTGACAAATTAGCCAATTGCAATTCGCTCTACATGGAGTTTGCTTTTAAAAGCTACTCTGAAACTGCAGTAGGCACAACATACAATGGCCTGCATGCTAACTGGCACTAATGCCATGAACACCTACTCATGGACCCTGCCTTGAATGCCAGTAAATCTCCATGCAATTTAAAGTGTTAGTTTTAACCTGTTAATGTCTTATATGGCTAGGCATCAGGGCTACTGTCTTCAACATTCCTCCTCTTAATCTCTCATGGGAGATTACAGGGTCTACAATGAGGTGCTTCTCCATTATGATTACTGCCAGCTAATAGATATAGGTTTAGCCCCATCCTTTGGCCTTTGGGGAACAGGTTAAAGGGCCTTTTCAGTAGTTAAAATTGTGCCTTAGAAATTACACCCACGAAAACACACACAAATATATACCATATGTTCCAGTTTAGATAATTTTTTAAAAATATATTACAGCTATTTCAACTTTTGTTAAATTGCCAAGATCTGCAAGATTACAATGGTTTAAAAGTCTAATAAATAAAATACATTTCTAAAGTGCAGTAGTTATCTCATCACTATTTCCTAATTTGTGTTTCAGCCCTTCTTTCAAGGAAAAAAAGCAGCTTTATTTCAGAGCAGTACAATATAGGAAAAAATAGCTACTTATATGAGAATCATTAGGCATAACATAGTTTAAGAGAAGCCCATGAAGCACAAATATGATTCTACATTTTAAAGGATTCTTTGAACTGGGCATTTATGGAAATGCACACAAGATCAGTGGGAGCCTTCAGCAAGATATTCCAGATCTGGTTGTCGTAGTCTCTTCTCTCTGTGCTTGTTTTTAGTAAACTCTCTAAGCATCTGTAGGATTTCATTCTCAAAGATTTCTGGAGCAGGCTTTGTTTCTTGAGAAGGGGAAAAAAAGAGTGAAATTTTCTACAGATCCAATAATCTTTTCCAAACTTCAGTTACGTTTCAGGTAACAGATTGCATTAGTTTGCTAAATATAAAAAATGAAACATCAGCTAATAATAACCATTTTTAAGACTTTCTAAAGAATATTACTTTCGTCTTCTGGTAAAATATATTCAGGATACCTTCACTGAAATATAATAATCATGCAGTTCAATCCTTTGTGTGTCTTTTGGGAACTAAGTCTCACTGAATAAAATATTGGTTACTTAACATATATAAAAATGGATTCTGATTTAGTTATGCTAGGAATAAGACTACTAAATTTAGTAGAGCAAATTAACTGTGCGCCTCCCAAGTTTTATTTATTTTAGCAGATATACTTTTAAGCATAAGTAAGGATCCAATCTTTCAGTTACAGTCCTAGACCTCTTAACCTGGAAAAAGCTCTAAATAAACCCAGTGCACCTTACAAAGATGAACATCTGTGAACTTTTCAATTCTATCTATAATCCTGCAGTTAATATTGTAGATCACAATAGAATTGTAAATAATATGGAGAGTTTTAATGGAGTCACAAATTATCTCCACAATTGTACTTTTTAATAGATATGCACAGGATTGCATAGTCTCTTAGTTGTCAAAATAGCAAATGGTGTTGTTAACCATTTTACTGTATGTATTCCTGCTCCAAGGTAACATTGTATTTCAAAGTCCCATAAATTTCAATGCCCATGCATATCTTTTATAGTTTTTTAAGGTCTGTCTACAAGATCCCTGAAATATAGAATAAAGATAAGAAAGAGGCTTAAATATCACCTATATTGCTTTACTCATTATTGTGAGATTAGAAATATGTTGAGAGCTGTAGTCTGCTGGAGCTGTAGGCTCCAAAACACACTGTTCTACATTACCTGTTGCCCAGGAGTATATGTCCCAATCATTGCTTGGCTCATTTATTAGACGGTCATAAAGATCCAGTTGTTGTTCATTCATTTGATTCAGATTCTCTTTGGCAAATAAACTATTAAAAACAATTAAGAGTACTGTAAAATGCCAAAACACTTAAAAGTGCTAAGCTCATACAAAGCCAGTACACACAAAATGAAAAAAGAATCAAAAACACACCTCAAACACACCAACAGGAAAACAACCTGAATTTTCCTATATATTTATAGAATAGATAATCATCTCTCATCTCTCTTAGTAGATTCGAATTACCGTATTTTTCGGACTATACGACACACTCTCCCCCAAAAGTGAGTGGAAATGTCTGTGCGTCTTATTGAGCGAATGTTGCCAAAGCCCCGCCCACCCACTGGCCCCCACCCTTCGGCCTCTGCCTCCCAGAAATTTGCCCCCTTGCAGCAAACAGCCTGGTCAGCTTCAGCACAGCCTGATTTAGCACGAGCAGCTGATTGGCGGTTGGATCGGCCTCCCGGACTACCAATGATCAGCTGTTCCAGGCTGCGGGGATCACCGCCACCAATCGCTGCCTCCGCGTGTCCCATTTTCGGCCTCCGCGCGTCCCGTTTTCAGCCTGTTCCTATCAACACCAAACGGTGGTGGCGATGGCGACCCCCACCGCCTGCAGCTGATCGGTATTCCAGGAGGCTGATCCAACCGCCAATCAGTTGCTTGTGCTAAATCAGGCTCTGTTGAAGCTCACCAGGCTGTTTGCTGCAAGGAGGCAAATTGCTGGGAGGCAGAGGCAGATTTTTTTTTATTGTTTTCCTCCCCAAAAGCTAAGTGTGTATTGTGACATTGCAGGATTATTTACTTACATTATTTATTCTGGCTTACAGTTTTAATATTTCCTGGTGGTCTTCCATCCAAATATTAACTATTTCTGATCCTGTCATCACTTTTCACAATTTGTTAAGTGCTACTCCATACTCTGCTGAGTATCTCAAGGCAGGAATCCCAGTGAAAGTTATGAAGAGTGGTGATTAGCACAATATTCAAAGATAGTTATTGTATTATTAGCATTTAGCCTCCCAAAAGGGTCTGAGCTAAATAATACAGTAGTAAAAATTAAAATTGTGTGACCCTGGACTAGCAATTCTAAGTACAGGTAGTCCTCCACTTATGACCACAATTGAATCCAAAATGTGTGTTAAGACATTTGTTAAGTGAGTTTTGCCCCATTTTACAACCTTTCTTGCCACCGTTATTAAGTGAATCACTGCAATGCTGTTAGTCCAATGGTTGCTAGGTGAATTTGGCTTCCCCAATGATTTTGCTTGCCAAAAGGGGATCCCATGACCTTGGGACACAGAAACCGTCATAAGTATGAACCACTTGCCAAGCATCTGAATTTCGATCAAGTGATCATGGGGCTGCCGCAAAGGTCATAAGTGTGAAAAACGGTCATAAGTCACTTTTTCCAGTGCCCTCGTTAACTATGAACGGTCACCAAATGAACTGTTGTAAGTCGAGGACTACCTGTGTGTACGCTGGCTGGGAAGGAGAGAAGCAAAACCTCCCACCTGAGCAGCAGGCAGTTCTCCAACATGCCTCTCTTGCGGCTCTCGTATAAGAGCCTGGCGCGCTTGCTCGCCAGGGGCTCGTGCGGTCGAGCCTGCCAGGGAGGGAGCGGGATCTCCAGCAGGTCCTTCCCAGAGTCAGACGGAGAATCCCCGCGGTAGCCACACTTGGGCGTGCGGGAGAGACAGCCGGGCAGCAGCAAGACGCGCTGCGAGGAAAGAGAGAGATACGAGCGACCGTCCTTCAGAAATAACGACCCTTCCCCGGTCCGCCTCCCACACTCACCCGAACCATTAGAGCCGCCATCCTGCTTTCTCCCCGAGCTACTCTATCATTCGCTCTCGACCATAGACGTACAAGGTAACGCGAACCAGGACGAGCTTTCTTTCTTCAGCTAGCCAGAGAGAGAGAGAGAGAGAGAGAGAGAGAGAGAGAGAGAGAGAGAGCTCGTTCGCGCATGCGTCTTAATTCGGTCCCGTTCGAAAACGGTCCCCGTCGAAGGGAGCCAAATAGGAAGTTTTGGTCTTCGTTGCTTTCTTGCCCGGAGAAGCATTAGAAAACCGGAACAGGCGGGACTCGACAAGCCGGAAGGGGCGGGGCGGAGGAAGCCCTTTACTGTGGTGGAGAGAGAGAGAGAGGTTCGCGCGCGTTTTGGGCCTGCTTGGGATTGTGGGCCTTTACGCGGTATAACGGGGCCGCCTAACATTGGGGAGAAATGAGGTTTTTCACCGGCTGTGTGGTGGCGACCCTTCGTGGGGGGTGGGATGGCGGGCTCACCTCCCAGCTCGGGAAAGCGGGAGACGATGGCTGCCGCGAGCGAGCGGCCGCAGTTATGGCGCCGACGTGGGGGGGGGGGGGTTCTCCGTTTCCCACCTTTTTGCTCCCCGACCCCTCCTCCTCCT
Source organism: Diadophis punctatus similis (assembly GCA_023053685.1). Taxonomy (NCBI): domain Eukaryota; kingdom Metazoa; phylum Chordata; class Lepidosauria; order Squamata; family Dipsadidae; genus Diadophis; species Diadophis punctatus. Next base: position 7,046,336 of record JALIGW010000029.1, on the reverse strand, counting down.
CCTCCTTCTTGCGGGGCCCTCAGATGCGCGCGGAGCGAAGGGGGGCGGGGTTGCTTTGCGGTCCTAGGCCCGCCTTGCTGCCGGCGGAGGAGGAGGGCCGGGCCCGATTCGTAGCCGCGCCAGAAAGGTTATCTGTGTGGTCCACGTTAACCCGCTTCTTTACTTTGACTTACAGTGCCGCTCTTACCCCCTCCCCCCGATTCTCTCCGTGGCGCTCCTGAAACTATGTCGGAAGGAGTAGACCTCATTGATATCTACGCCGACGAGGAGTTTAACCAGGTAAGTGTTGATGCGTCCTCGTTGGGAGAGAAGGGAAAAGAGGCACAAAAAGGGGTCAGATCTTATTGAAGCTTCACCTTGTTACGTACTTGGGGGCAACGGTGCGCTGATTTAACCCAACTGATTTTTTCCCCCAAAAGATTTTAACACTGAAGAGGATTGAATGCCAGGTAATGGTTGTTAAATTTCATTTGCAATTCGAGTTGAAATAAACTTTTCATGCAGTGCTTGCCAGTTGGTTTCAAAAATGTTTTTTTTAAATCTGCAAAGAAGAAGAAATAGTATTCCTTTATTTGAAGTACTAATCATCAGTATAAATGAAAAGTACAGTTTGGAAGAAACACTATCTTTTTTTTCATGGGAAAGGCCGATTCGTGCATGTTAAACTTCTTTTTAGTGGGAATCGAAAACAAAGCAATGTGTTAGCTGTAGTGACAGATTTACACACAAAAATATTGCAATTAGCTTAGTTTGTATTTGAGAGTGCTTTTCCTTTTTGTGGGAATGCATCTATTAAATGGAGTTGGATCTTTGTTTTGTTTTAGACTTGGGTGTTGCCTGTGAAGAAGGGTTGCAGGAATTGGGTATGTCTAAGTTTAATGAAAATAAGAATTAAGGGTGGCATGATAGCAATGTTCCAATATCTAAGGGGCTGCCACAAAGAAGAAGAGATCAACCTATTCTCCAAAGACGTGAAGGCAGGACAAGAAGCAATGGATGGAAACTAATTGAGGAGGGAACCAACCTAGAAATAAGGGGAAATTTCCTGACAGTTAGAACAATTAATCAGTAAACAGCTTTCCTTCGGTAGTTGTGAGTGCTCCATCACTGGAAGTTTTTAAGAAGAGATTGGACAACCACTTGTTTGAAATGGTATAGGGTCTTCTGCTTGAGCAGAGGAGATTGGACTAGAAGATCTCCAAGGTCCCTTCCAACTCTATAATTCTGTTGCAGTTACACCAGTTTATGTCAAGATAAGTTAAGCAGTATAGACAGTCCTCAACTTATGACCACAATTGAGATCAGAATTTCTGTTGCTAAGCAAGGTGCTTGCTAAGTGAGTTGTGCCTGATTTTATTACCTGTTTTACCATGGTTAAACAAATCACTGCAGCTAAGTGAATCATGCAATTCTTAAGCGAATCTAGGTTTCCCAATTGACTTTGCTTGCTGGAAGCCGATTGGGAAGGTTGCAAATGGCAATCACATGATCCCAGGATGCTACAACCAATATAAATACATTCCGATTACCAAGCACCTGAATTCTGATTATGTGATGCAGTGGTCGAATGTGATCATGTGATGCAATGCCAAATGTCAAAACTTTTTTCAGTGCTCTTGTAACTTTCAGCAGTTGCTAAATGAATGGTTGTAACTTGAGGCATGTACTCTATCTCACTATTGATGCCATACTGATATAGCAACAAAATGAAGCTAAATAAAACATTGACAAACCATCAATCATGCAATTAAATCCAGGCTCCTCTTTATCATCAGCAAAAGGAAAACACAGTTAATATGCTATAGCGCTGTTTTTACAAATATTAGTTACCATTTACTAGATTGTATTTTTAGGGATAGGATGATGGCACAATAAATAGAATTAACTCTTGATACTTTTACAAGCTGCTATATTTATATTAGGTAATTTGAGTATATGAAATATAAAGGAATAAATTAAAATGCAGGAGACATCTTATAATCTGAGTTACTAGATTTGATAAAAGTATATTGCTTTAAACTTTGGAAGAGGGAAGATCAGTCTCTGTCATTCCCTGTTTAGTTTGAATCTGTGCAAGCATGTTGCAAACATCGCTATACATTATTTTAAATAAAACATTGGGAAGTCAGCAGAGGAATAATAACTTGGCAGGCCGAGGATTTGGAACCAATCTGTCATTAAAAATTGCTTAATACTAACAAACACTATCATTTAGTTTTGGAAGCATCTCAAATCATTGATATGTCTCGTGATATACAAGCAGAAGATGCCAGGTTTTATTGCTTATATCTCCTGGTAGAATTACTTAGACTTGTGTCTAAAACTCTGGAGAGTGCCTGTTACTATAGATAGTATTAGAAGGAATAGATTAATAATTTAAGCAAAGTTCTTAGAAATGTTAAAAGTTTGTGTAAGGTTCTGGGTTCATACTTGCATATTTTTTTTCTTATCAAATAGCTTCTTGTAACAGGATTCAGAGATGTTTGCTAGGTATTTGAGCTGAGATGCTATAAGTCAATTACCACTATTAAGTAATGTGCCTTGATTTGTATCCTAGGGCAAAGCAACTTTATATCTCCTAGGTAGTCTTGCACTTTACTTAGCAGCAGCAACCCACAAAAAATCCTGATGGATAGCTTCTGGATATCTGTATCTGAGATACAGTCAGCAACCTTTTTGAATAATTAAAATTCGCTATCTGGAAATCAGTTTGAAACTTCCTTTCTGGGGTCACAAAAGTGCCTAATACTATGTCCATGTTGTAGTCTCAAGTTAGAATTGTTTGCACTTTCTTTCTGGCAATATTTTTAGTCATCTCATGTGCAACTAGGACAAAGGAGAATATTTCGGTAATTTTTCCAGCATGCTGGGAGGTTTGTAGTATAAGAAGTGTTTGTGGCATGCTACAAAATCTGCTGTGCTAATTATTGTTTGGTGTTGCAAAGATCCAAGAAGTGATATTAAGACATAATAAGAGAATGACATAGATGTTTGTTTCTTGTGTTTGTTTTTAAAGTTGGATTACAACAGTCAGGAAACAATGCATGTCATTCTTTGGCCTATGCATATGTTAATTCTTTATACTTTTACGTCTCTATTAAGTAAAATAGATGCCTGAGAGGATTACATCAATGATTAATTATTGTCCATTACATCTTTCATATTACCATAGTGTTCTAAATTTACAATTATTTGTTCTTTACAATCAATTTATTTATGGAAGTTTTCTGTTCTGGGCAGGTTTTAATTGGATTTATTCCCTGATATAGAATTACTAGTATGTTTCTTTCTCTAAATCCTGGTGAAGTTGGAGAGAAAAACAAAGGAAATGTATTGCTTCAAAAGTGTTCTGTGATTTTTGGAGTCCTGCATTATATATATTGCTTTACTTATAATACATTCATCCATTTCATTGCTAAAGTAATTATGTATTTGTCCTAGTTCAATTTTTTTGAGGGAGAAAAGCAGCATTTTTAAGCTACAGTATATATTTCCATGTGTGCATCTTGCTTTGGGTTCCTCTCTAGGAATGATTTAAAAAGTAGTGGATATATGGATTTGCATTTGTCTATAATTTGCGTTACTTGACATACACATCATAGGAACTTGTGTGTTTGTATTTGTGTACATAAAACATCCTCAAAGGATTTTGGTTGCTTTTGTGGTAGATCATTTGCTACTATGATTTGTTGAACGGATTTTGGCCTATAAGCTAAGATTGAACTGTCTACAGCAAGTGGCAGTGTCCAATGAATATTGGGTGCGTCTTATACACCGAATGCAGACCCACCCACCCAGCCACCCCCACCCTTTGGCCTCTGTCTTCCAGCAATTTACCTGCTTGCAGGAAAGAGGGAAGAACCTGTAAAGGCAAGCAAGTCAGTAGCAGTTTCCCGATCTACAGCTGATTAGGTTTGCCAGTAGTAAAATGAAAATGAAACTAACTACAAAGATAGCTGGGAGAGACACGCAGATTTTTATTTTTTGCTGAACTGGATGGAAGGGGGTAAGTGAATAACTATAAATGTCTGTAGAATGTTCTAATTATTAGACTTATGTTTTAAAGACTGCTTTATTATTGTTCTAGAGCCAGGGGTCTCCAACCTTGGCAACTTTAAGACTTGTGGACATCAACTCCCAGAATTCAACAGCCAGCTTTGTTAGCTTGCTGGCTGTGGAATTCTGGGAGTTGAAGTCCACAAGTCTTAAAGTTGCCAAGGTTGGAGATCCCTGTAAATCTAGACAACTTAACAAAATAAAGCTTTTTAAAATAAATACTTGCTCTGAAAAGGCCCAGTGCTATTTTATCTTCTTTTAAATAATAGAGAATACTGTATACTTCCAGAAATTTTAATTAATTTTAACAGCTCTGTACAAGTATAGTCTGAAATGTAGCAGTGTCCTCTTTAGTATTAGAGTTTAGTTACCTTGGGGTAGATCTATTTAAATAATTGGGAAGACTTAGTGTGACTACATTTAAGAAAACTTTCTGGCATAATGTACATTTCTCCAATTCTTTGCTATTTCTATGGGTCAGGCACACATGCACAGAAATACACAGCAAACAGTGTATATCATCTGTGCTGTTTGCTGTTTGGCAAATTGCTTGGAGGCAGAGGCCTTTTTCCCTTATTTTCGTCCCCCAAAACTAAGGTGCGTCTTATATTCCGAAAAATACGGTAATTCCAACAAAATTAAACAAGGTCAGATCAGATCGATATTTAGATAAACCATCAGGATTTAATTTGGGTGACAGTATAGATTGGAACATTGAAAAAAGTACCCTGGAAAAAGGGAATGGTGAGCAATTTCCATATCGCCACTAGGAAAATAACAGTATTGTGGACTGTTTTCAAGAATGACATGAACTTGTCATTGCCTGTGAACCTGACTTAAAGGAGCTTTGACTTTTAGCACTAGGTCCCCATAAGCAGAAAACTTTGCTCAGCAGACAACTGTCTCCGAACAAAGGAATGGGAAGCTGTGAATATCTGGAAATTGAAACATTACAATACTACTCTTTCTGTAAATGGGCAAATGAGTGTTTACATGCTTCTATGAACTCTGAAGTATTCACTACAGGCTTCCAAATGATTACTATGTCAATTATTTGTTCTGTGTGCTTGTAATATAGTTTTGCATACGTTTTGTGAGTCCTGTTTTTTTTCTCTTCAATCTGAATCTCCCAATTTCCATATGCTTTAGTTTTAATATTGCTATTACACAGGTACAATCTAATATTGAATGATTAGAGTAAAGATTCCATGCATTTTTGTAGTAATTAGTGGCGCTGGCGCATGCACGCACACACACACAAACACTTTTCATGTGATCCCTAGATTGTTTTAGATGCACTTTCGTGGTGAGTTCTAGAAATATAGTGGATGCTGTCAGATAATATGTATAAATTATTGTTGCATTCTATTTTGCTGCAATACTTGGTTCCCAATTATCCTTTAGGTAATTTGTATATGCTAGTACTGCCCTTTAAGATTACCATTGTGTATTTTTAGCTGAGAAAGTAACTAATGGTTCTGAATGGTTTTTGGTAGATTATGTTATGCTTTTTATCTAAAGATGTAGTTCTACCAAAGTGAATCAGTGTTCATAATTTTCTTGTTTCAATTTCTTTTTTCCTAAACAGCATTCAGTTTTGCAATGCATATAGATGCAAAGCTACTGTTTTAAGAGACAGTACATTTTCTGAATGGCAAGATGAGTTACAACAAGTGACCACAACCATGAGTTACAAAGAAATTTAAAGAACTTGGGTCTTGTAAAGATAATTCACTAAACTTTCTAAATATGTTTTGCAATTAAGTCAGATGTCTTCATCAGGCAAATACTTGTTTTGCATTTCAGCAAATTGTTTCTTCAAAATATTCAAAGAACAAAAGTTCGGAAGTTCAAGGAAAAAAAATATTCTGATAATGCTAACAGCCCCTTTTCATTGTAAATGTAAGGGAACACATGCCATGGCTTGGATTCAGATTTCCTATCAGCAGAAGCATAAAATATTCACACAAGAAAGAGAAAGGGCAGTTTTCACTATTTTTCCCTTCAAATACTTTCTTGAAGGAGTAGGGTATTTTCTCATACTTTTATCCGGTGGAGCTCTGTGCTTTCTTTTCCACAAATAAAAGGAGCTCGTCCATTCGCGGAAGCAATACTCTGGATCCATTCCTACCTATTTAGTTTTGAAAGGGAAGAAGATATAGAACTACAACTGGTACAGATGTGGTAAATGATGTGGTAAATGATGCCAAATATGCAGCACTCATGCATGAGCTGCATTAGTTACTAGTGTGTTTCCAGATGCAATTCAAGGTGCTGGTTGTCACCTTTAAAGACCTACCGGTATATGGCTTGGGACTGTGCCTTTTCCCAAGAGTCTCTACCTGTCCAATTCGATCTAGGAGATCGGGCATGTTGCAGACCCCGTCGATGAGCACAAACTAGAAGACAAGCCTTTCTGCAGTAGCCCCTACTCTATAGAATATTCTCGCCTTGGAGATTAGAATGGCCCCAACCCTAGTGGCCTTTTGAAAGGCTTTAAAAATCTAGTTGGGTTCCCAAGTCTGGGGCACAGAATAGAAAGTATTAAGGGCCCTGTTAGGATAAGAAAATAAATTGTAGAGGTGACGGATCTTTTCCTTCGGAATCCAATCTTTGATAAAATAAACTCGAGTATAAGTTCTAAGAATAATAAAATATTTATTTCGGTACAAAAGAAATATAAAAACCTAAATCTTAATAATTACATCTTGACAGCTTAAATATGCGTCCTTCTCAATGAAGGACTAGGAGTTGAATAATAATGGAGGATGAGAAAGGAATTTCACATCTGCGCAGATCACACTACACGTGACTGCTCTACTTTGCTAAGAACCTCTGGGTCATAGAAGTCTGGCATATGAGTACAGCTGACAATCAAAAATCACCCCGTGACAGGCCCCCATTTCTTGCCTTTACTGTTAACTTGCCAAGTATCTCAGCTGCTATGTATATTTATTTTGGATGTTTTTTATTGTTTTTGAAATATTTTATTGTTTTATACTTTTGGAATTGTAAGCTGTCCAGCATCATTAATTGTGATGGGTGGCTATAGAAAATGAATGAATGAATAAACTTTATAAAGCTTATAAAAAGATACAAGTTCGAAATTGAAAATACTGTATATTTATATTAGATATTGTGCCACAAAGAACTCATGTTTTTGCTAAAAGATTATATAGAATCAAGACTTTTGGTTCATCAATTGTACCTAATGGCTTTATTTACTTTTTACATTCCATTAAATATATGGCAAAATACAGAGTCATTAAGCAGGCAAGTAGCAGCTGCATGAATCCTGGATTTGTGACTGTAAGTAAAATAAGATACACAGCTACCTTGAAAAGGCCATGAGAAGTAACAAGTGATATGGAGAGTATGATAAAAAAAATGTCACGAGCCTGAAAAGATAAAGCAACTGTTAAGGCTGCCTAGTAGCCATTAAGTGCTAAAAAGGCAAATCTTGAAATGTCTTGAAAATCTTAATATTCAATAAAAAAAATGACTATCTTTAAGGTAATATTTGATTTGTTCATACAGCAAGGATGGATAAGGAACCAATCACAGCAAATGTATGAAGGAAGAGCAAATGGAAGAAGAAAGTGAAGATTGAGAAAGGCATATTTGAATTGAGTTTATTGAATGCTGATAGAATGAGAAGTTTTAAGAACAGAGATTAGTGCATGAAACAAAATTTCAGTATGATGAAGCAGGACTCGGTTGCAAGTTTAAGAAAAAAGCATGGAGAGGAAGACAAAACAGTGTTGGTGTTATCTAGGTTTAGTGGCATTTCTCCCACCCCGCCTCATTTAATTTCTTTGGTTTACTACTTCTTACAGATAGTCCTCAATTAACAACCACTCCAGTGATGATAGCACTGAACAAATGTTAGTAACAACCAGTCCTTGAAGTTAGAGACATTGCAGCACCCCCACAATTAACACAATCAAAATTCGGGTGCTTGGCAGCCCACCCACATTTACAACTAGCATGTGCTCCAGCTCCTCCCATCCGCCTATCTCCCTCCCATCTCTACCCTTTTACCTGCCCTGAACGCCACCACCTCTGCTGCGCTGCACTCCGCTTTATCAGCAGTTGGAGGAAGAATTGGATCCAGGCTGTGGAGTGCAAGTTGACCAAAAGAACAGAGACAATTATGATAGGTGGCTGGTGGGCAGTGAAGCGGAGATGAGTGCAGCAGAGCAGAAGGGCGAAGTCCCTATCTATCATTGGCATGGTTCTTGTCTAATGACTGCAACCAGGACTACCAGAACTGCCATTGCTAATCAGAGTGGTCATGTGATGTTTCACTTTGCTTAGCAATGGAAATTAGGGATGCTAAGCGAAGACCATCTGTATTTTATTTTATTTTTGTGAATAGTGTTCCTTATAGCAAAAGGGAATAACATGGATGCATCTGGATGTATATAACTGAAATGTTACATATTTATTTGTTACAACAATCCATAAGAACAAAAAGAAAAACAGGTACACCCCCCCATCACTAGACAAACAGTCTTCCAACTCAGTCCCCATCCTGGTCCAGTGCTTGGGAGAAGACCCAGGTCATCCCACCCTCCAAAAGAGTAAAAGGGTAGCGATCCCTGGATGTATTGTAAAGGGTTGGGACAGCCATCAGGGTGACATCAGAGGTTCCATCAGGTGGCAATATTTAAGGGAGGGAACCTGGATACACATACGTCATCTACCATAGACAAGTACTCTCAGGAAGAGGCAGAGCTGCAAATAACATGGCCCTATTCTATGTGTGAAATATAATGCTAGCACCATGAAAACTTGATACAATAATGTGGCATTTTTAGTAATACTTAGTTCAGTCCCAACTTGCTCAAAATTAAAATCCTACCACAGCTAATAATAAAAATTAGGGTTATTGTTAACAAAGTAAAATTAATCGATGGATTTTTAACTAAATTGTGGAAGTCTGGTAAGTGACTGAAATATAGAATAATCAATATGCACACCCACATTATTGAGATGTGTTTTTAAATGTTAATTTTTAATCATATTCTGAGAAAATACCATTTTAGAGGATTTGTATTACATTATTTCTTTCTCTCTAATGTGTGTGTGATTTATTTGTTCAGAATTTGTTCAGTTTCGATGCTACCAAATTCCAACCAACTCTGGGTTGCTCAAAAATAAAGAATATTTAAAAAGTAACTAAAGATACAACAAATCCCTAAAAGGATTTACAAAATAGTTACAAACTGGTAATCCATACAATACATTAATACAGGCAACAGCCTACCCCAGTGATGGCGAACCTATGGCACGTGTGCCACAGGTGGCACGCGGAGCCATATCTGCCGGCACGCGAGCCGTTGCCCTAGCTCAGCTCCAGTGTGCATGTGCACTCCAGCCATCTGATTTTCAGCTCACACAGAGGCTCTGGGAGGGTGTTTTCGGCTTCTGGAGGGCCTCCGGCGGGCAGGAGAGACATTTTCACCCTCCCCAAGCTCCAGGGAAGCCTCTGGAGCCTGGAGAGGACGAAAAACGGGCCTACTAGGCCCACCAGAAGTTGGGAAATGGGCTGTTTCTGCCTCCAAATGGCCTCCAGGGTGGTAGGGGGAGGCCATTTTCGCCCTCCCCAAGGATTGAATTATGGGTGTGGGCACTCGCGCATGCGCGATAGCACATGCGCACTCGCTTTCGGCACCTGAGGAAAAAAAGGTTCGCCATCACTGGCCTACCCCAAAGCTAAGGAGAACAGATAGCATTTCCAGTCCTTTTGAAATACAGTAACGGGGAACAATCTCTGAACAACTTCATGCCAAAGGGCAGGAGCTGATACAGAGAAGGAACAATTCCTGGGTCCCAGAATATGCCTGTGAATTTTCCGAAAGATGCCCTAATTAATTCATGAGCCACGAGCCAAACTTCAAAAGAAATCCAACAATGACATTGTTTAATCAAGGGGACTTGGAGCGCATACACTCAGCCAGGCAAAAACCATGAATAGGCTGTTCCTTGAGTAACTGGACCTAAAGGCTGTATAGGCTTTATGGGTGATAATCAGCGCCATGAATTGTACCTGAAAACACTGGCAATATGTGTAGATTATGAAGCCCATCATTAAACATGCCACTGTATTCTGGACAAGTTGAGGCTTCTAAGCAATCTCTAATGGCAGCCCCATGGAGACCAGAGCATTGCAGCAGTCAAGCTGTGAGATGACAAGGGGGTGGGGGTCCAGTGTCGAGAATGTCATCAAATTCAGAAAGGGACATACTGTAAGTGCACCAGATAGAGTTGTGCAAAGGTCTCCTTGGCCATAACTTCCGCCGCCTCTGAGTGGGAGTTGACTCTAAAAAAATTCACAGGTTAAAAAAATTCACAGGTTGTGCCCTGCTCTTGAATGGGAAAGTGCAAAATCCTCGAACTTAGGTGTCCAGATAACCACAGCCACTTCTTAATCATGGTGAGAGAGAGTCCGAGTCGGTTCCTCCCCATCTAAACCTGCCTTCAGGTACTTGAACATCCTTACTTGGCTGCCTTGATGTTGAAAAATATAATGGAATATGATTAGCTGATATCGGATCCTGTAGATGTTGAACAAGATGAGAGAGAGGGTAGGGCCCTGTTGCACCTCGCAAAGGGGGGGGGGTTTCCTAGGGAGCAACCTTTCCATGTCAACATCAACTGGAACTGGTCTTGAAGGATCACTATAATATAACACCCCTAATTCCTAACTCTTGGAGTTGGTCCAGAAGAATACTGTGGTTGACAGTAGCAAAAAATCAAAAAGCACAAGATGGATGCACTCTCCCATCCTACCTCCACATCAGGTCATCATCAAGTATGACCAAAACACTCAATACTGAATCCTGGTCTAAAACATGACTGAAATGTGTTTAGATAATCCATTTCCCTCTAGGTCTTTTGTAACTGCAGGAAAGCCATCTTCACAGGATTGGAGATAGGATATGATAGTTGTCTAAAACAGTTGGTTTCAACGATGAGAAGGAGAGACACCATCACCTCCCTCAAGGAGACTAACATCACTGAATGGACCCAACTCCAGAAAAGAAGTTGCTGAAGGAATTACACAGAGAGCCTCAAAACCCCAACTCAGATACATCCTAGATCATAACACAAGACTATGCCCCTGGCACTTGGCCAGATGTGCCCAGTTGGAATTCATTCAGTCTGGATCTGATATTCTTTATTTGCCAAATAATCAGATATTCTTTTCACAGCAGCCCTGCAGATGATCTAATAGCATGCCACTCCCTAGCAGTGATCGCGCCACCCTCAGAAGGGCTGCTGGGCAACCTTTCATGGAAGCAATAAGGGCAGAGAATGACATTTTGTTGTCCTTATTGCCACGAGGTCGTCCTCATTATGTATTCTTGCCCATGTTCAGTCATAGATCTGTGAATATAAATTGGCAGTGCTGGTACTAACTCAAAAGTAGATGAATTTTGTTTGCCATTTCAGTATGATATTAACAGAGTAGTATTGTTACATATGATCTGCTTGCAATCCTGTTAGTATATAGGGTTTAAGTATAATCAGTATGTCGTGGTAGTTATATATCACTGCCCCAAGTCATCAAAGTGATGCTGTTGAATTGTTTTCCCAGTGAGGTTGTGAGGATCAGATTGGGTAAGAACAACCATGCCTCAAACCTGACAAGACTTGAATAGTATCTAGTGATTTTCAGTCCTTAATTCCGGATGGGGTGCCACTCAGAGTTAGTGCAGAATCTGGAGATCCTCCTGGACTCGGTCCTGCTTGAGATAGCAGCTGTGGCCAGGAGGATATTTGCAGAAATACATCTTGTATATCAGTTGCATGTTATCTGGAGGCACCGCTCCCAGTCGCTCACACACTAATCACTTCCCAACTGGATTACAGCAATGCATTCTATATGGAGTTGCCATTAAAAGGGCATGCTGAAACACCAGCTGATTCCCAGTGCAGTGACACATGCAGCGTGATGGGGGCCTGCATCACACTAATGCGACATGATCTGCATTGGGCATCCAAGTGCAATTCAAGGTACTGGTTGTTACTTTTAAATCCCTACATTGCATGAAGTTAGGTTAATCTGGGACATCGCCAGTGGTTTCTGCCCATTCCACTAGATCCAGCATAGTGGCTATGCCTCAGGTTCCTTCAATGAAAGAGCGTTGCCTGGTGGGGTCTAGGAAGTGTGCCTTCTCTGTTTATGTTTCCTGCCACCTTCCCACCACAGATTCCTATAGCTCTGAATGCACTAGCTTTGCAAAAAGTTCTGAAGACCTGAGTCTTCCCTCAGGTAACATCCACTGGATGTTAATGGAATTCTGCGTAATGTGTGTGAGATATGCAGATAATGTTATGATGTTTCCATGATGTTTATTTATTTTTGTTCACTGCCCAGAGTTCCTCTACACCATATCAGCAAATGTATAATTTTAACAGTATACTATTTAAAGATACGTGTATGAGCCCATGCATATGTGTGTGTGTGTGTGTGTTATTGAGCAGTGAGTTGGATCTAGATGAAGTAGATCTCATTAAATTCAGTGTGACATCTTTTAAATCTTATGGTTTGAGGGAATTTAAGCAAAATTCTAGTCCAATCAATACTTGGTTTGTTCTTCCAAACATGTTTGGAAGATGTGGTCTTGGTTTCTCAGTACAGGAGCAAATATAACTTCATCTAATGTAAAATTTGCTGAGTTTCAAATTCCATTTTAAGGAATTTGTCAATGGAATCAAGGGAGATAATGCCATGTCTTTTTATGAAATAAATTTCCATCTCTTGTTTGGTTGCAATCTCTTGCTAAATCAGGTTATTACCATCATTGATTAGGCAGCAGGGAAATATTTAGAAAGAGCCTGATTGAGTTATCTGTTTTTTGGTGGAGGAATGAGAAAAAAATAAGGCTGTTGATTTCACATTTATAAATATAGTACAGGAGAGCATGGAAACAAAGCCGAAATCTTTATAACGGTGACAACAGTCAGTATAAGTATTCATTACCTTTGGAAAGGGACATTGGGGACTTAGGTTTTTATTTAACTTTAGTAAATAAATCCATCCCACTGGACTTTTTCCTTAGTTTATTAGGAAGAAAGATTGGAGAAGCCAGCTTTATTGTAAGCTGTATAGCACTTCAGGAGATGATATAAGTGTATTTTACAAATATAGTAAAAGATTTAAAAGCTCTAGTCCTGAAAATGCTAAGTGGTATCTTCCTGTTTCTAGGACTCTGAATTTAGTAATACTGACCAGATGGATCTATATGATGACGTGCTAGCTGCCAGCTCACAACCGTCTGAAAGTTGCACTAGCAGCTCTGAGCCACCAATTGACAGCCGCCAAGAACAATCTTCTAAGTCAAACAGCAAATCGCCTGCTATTTTGTATACATACAGTGGACTGCGCAATAAAAGGGCTGCTGTTTATGTGGGCAGCTTTTCTTGGGTAAGTATTTTAAATTAGAACAGGAAATAAATAGAAGTTGACTTTTTGCAAAATACTCATTGATAATTTCAGAGAAAAGGTGCATTATGTGCTTTTGTCACACATTCACTTTGATTTGGTATAAACTATAGCAGCCATAGAGGCATTAATTGGTTGACGCATTTACTCTATGCTACAAAACACAATTTTCTTCTGGTACAGATGGTTCTTTTTAACAATAGATAGAGATACGCTGTTGGTGTATACCTGAGAAGAAAAATAGTTATCATTTCTGTTCGCATCCATGTGGACAAAGATTTGATGAAAAATTAATTTAGCTGGTTTAGAGGTTTTGCCTTTTAAACCAAGATTGCTGTTTTGAAGATACAGAAATCTGGATGATTAATACATGGCAGCGGAAGAGTTTTTTCTGTATCACCTAGACTTTTGCAACTCAGATATGGTAACCTTATTCTAAGTTAGAGCTGCTGTGTTCTCCCCCATCCCTCCCCCAAAAGGGGAAAAACCCCTCTGTTGAAGTAAATATATATAGCGTAGTGAGGGGAAATTGTTGTTGTTGTTAGTCGCAAAGTCGTGTCCGACCCATCGCGACCCCATGGACAATGTTCCTCCAGGCCTTCCTATCCTCTACCATCCCCCAGAATTCATTTAAGCTCATGCCGACTGCTTCAGTGACTCCATCCAGCTACCTCATTCTCTGTCATCCCCTTCTTCTTATGCCCTCAATCTTTTCCAGCATTAGGCTCTTCTCCAGTGAGTCCTTCCTTCTCATTAGGTGGCCAAAGTATTTGAGTTTCATCTTCAGGATCTGGCCTTCTAAAGAGCAGTCAGGGTTGGTCTCTAGGACTGACCGGTTTGATCGCCTTGCAGTCCAAGGGACTCTCAAGAGTCTTCTCCAGCACCATAGTTCAAATTCAATTCTTTGGCGCTCAGCCTTCTGTATGGTCCAGCTTTCACAGCCATACATTGCAACTGGGAAAACCATAGCCTTGACTATACGCACTTTTGTTGGCAGGGTGATCTCTCTGCTTTTTAGTATGCTGTCTAGATTTGCCATAGCTTTCCTCCCCAGGAGCAAGCGTCTTTTAATTTCTTGGCTGTAGTCCCCATCTGTGGTGATCTTGGAGCCCAGGAAAATAAAATCTGTCACTACCTCATTTTTTTCCTATCTATTTGCCAGGAATTGAGAGGGCCAGATGCCATGATCTTAGTTTTCTTAATGTTGAGTTTTAAGCCAACTTTTGCACTCTCCACCTTCACCCGCATCAAGAGGCTCTTTAGTTCCTCTTCACTTTCTGCCATTAGAGTAGTATCATCTGCATATCTGAGATTGTTGATATTTCTCCCGGCAATCTTAATTCCAACTTGTGATTCATCTAGCCCTGCCCTTCTCATGATGTGTTCTGCATATAAGTTAAATAGGCAGGGCGACAGTATACAGCCTTGCCGAACTCCTTTCTCAATTTTGAACCAATCAGTGGTTCTGTGTCCAGTTCTCACTGATGCTTCTTGACCCGCATATAGGTTTCTCAAGAGACAAATAAGATGGTATGGTACTCCCATCTCTTTAAGAACTTGCCACAATTTGTTGTGATCCACACAATCAAAGGCTTTAGCATAGTCAATGAAGCAGAAGTAGATGTCCCTAGCTTTCTCCATCATCCAGTGTATGTTGGCAATTTGATCTCTAGTTCCTCTGCCTCTTCGAAATCCTGCCTGTACTTCTGGTGCTGGAGCCTAGGATTTTGAGCATAACTTTGCTAGCATGTGAAATGAGTGCAATGGTGTGGTAGTGTGAACATTCTTTGGCATTGCCCTTCTTTGGAATTGTAATGTACATTGACCTTTTCCAATTCTCTGGCCACTGTTGAGTTTTCCAAATTTGCTGGCAAATTGAGTGTAGCACTTTTACTGCACTGTCTTTTAAGATTTTGAATAGCTCAGCTGGAATACTGTCACCTCCACTAGCTTTGTTGTTGCTCAGACTTTCAAAGGCCCACAGACTTCACATTCCAGGATGTCTTGCTCGAGGTCAGTGACCACCCCATCGTGGTTATCAGGGACGTTAAGCTCGTTTTGTATAGTTCTTCTGTGTAATTTTGCTACCTCTTCTTAATCTCTTCTGCCTCTGTTAGGTCCCTTCATTTTGGTCCTTTATCATGCCCATCTTTGCATGAAAGGTTCCCTTCATATCTCAAATTTTCTTGAAGAGATCTCTGGTCCTCCCTAGTCTATTGTTTTCTTCTATTTCTTTGCATTGTTCATTTAATAAGGCATTCTGATCTCTTCTAGCTATTCTCTGGAATTCTGCATTCAATTGGGTGTATCTTTCTCTTTCTCCCTTGCCTTTCGCTTCCCTTCTTTCCTCAGCTATTTGTAAAGCTTCCTCAGACAGCCATTTTGCTTTCTTGCATTTCTTTTTCTTTGGGATGGTTTTAATTGCTACCTCTTGTACAATGTTGCGAACCTCTGTCCATAGTTCTTCAGGCACTCTATCAGATCTAATTCCTTAAATCTATTTGTCACCTCTACTGTATATTCATCAGGGATATGATTTAGTTCATACCTGAGTGGCCTAGCGCTTTCTCCTACTTTCTTCAATTTAAGCCTAAATTTTGCAATGAGAAGCTCATGATCTGAGCCACAGTCAGCTCCTGGTCTTAATTTTTACTGACTGTATAGAGCTTCTCCATCTTTGGCTGCAGAGCACATAGTCAATCTGATGTCTGTGTTGACCGTCTGGTGATGTCCATGTGTAGAGTCATCTCTTGGGTTGTTGGAAAAGAGTGTTTGCTATGACCATCGTATTCTCTTGACAAAATTCTACTAGCCTGTGCTTTTATGTCTCTTCATATACAGTGGACAACTGACCAGCAATTGACCAGAATAATCCGCTCTATAGGTGTTTATGATGTTGTGGAGCTGAAATTTGCTGAGAACAGAGCCAATGGCCAGTCTAAAGGGTGAGCAATGCAGGGCTTCTCTGTTAATGATTGAAACATGAAGGGCAATCATTATGGAAGATACCACAGAGTAATATGGAGTACTTTATGATCCATCATATATGTGAATATATGCACACAACATTCTGGCTGTTTGACTTTGGCTTTATTTTTGAAGAAGCTGAATGTTTTGCAATATGCCTGCCTGACAAAAATTTTACTTCGATAAAATTTACATTTGTTTTGAATGCTATTCTAGGGCCACACTTCAGACAAAGATAAGACCGTTAAAAAGGAAATAATGAAATAAGAACGGATTAACTTAATTTGAAAATTGGTTTTGCTTGATTGCTTATAAATTTGGCTTCAGGGATATTCAAAATATTTCAGACTTGAAATGGATAGAAAAGGTGCTTCAAACACAGAGCATTTTAAATTAATGAATTGTTCTCCTATTACATGTGTTATGTGTATCCCCTCTAAGAAACCTCTCTTTGCTACTCCTTCACCCTCCAGCTATGCGTAGGATTCCTGAAGGAAAAAAAGAAAGAATTTGTTTGCAGGAAAAGCAGACCTCTGAGATCAGGAGTGTGAAAGGAAGATCAGACTGAAAAGGAATAGAAAGGGGAGATGCATGTCTGAAATTAGCTAAGAAAAAGAATGGCCAAGTGAAAAAAGGAAACAGAAAACTAGACAAATTGGGTCAAGTTATTTAATCTAAAACATTTAACTCTTCTGGCACTAAAGAAATGATGTGGGCAATGGAAAGAAATGAAGATACTGTTAGGTGGAATTCTACAGGGATGATGAGGCAAAGCTGCTCCCCCCTCCCTCCACCCATTATAATTAAATATGAGGAAAGCTGGGAATTTACCATTGTACAAGAATGGCTGATTCTTCCCTTCCCCTTGTTTAAATGGTACACCTTACAAGAGTTTCCTAATAATCTTCCGATGATTTTTCTGTGGCTCTTTGAACAGATACGCAGAAGTGGTTGTTGCTTCTGAGAACTCAGTCCACAAACTTCTAGAGCTGCTACCAGGGATGATTCTAAATGGAGATAAAATAGAAGTCAAGTTGGCTACCCGGCAAAACCTTGCACAGTTTGAGGCACAAGCCCGAAAACGTAAGTTTAGCTGGATATGCTATGCTAGCTGAATAGGTAGCAAGGCAGAGAAGGAGGCATTGGTTAGTTTATTTGAAAATCTTGAGCAGAGCTCTGTAGACTAGAAGCAAATTAATTTGCATTTGCAGAAATAGGAATAATTTTTAGGGAAGGGAGGTGACTTCATTACATTTAAATATAATTGAAGCTCATCAAAATCTCTTGCTCACCACCCTCCAAATTGCATGGGCTTAACTCTGGAGATTGTTGTCATATCTGGAATGCTCCATATCCATAAACAGATATCCTGTTTTTATATTTTGTGGCTTTTTGTGATTTGTCCTAGACAATGGTCAGGTTTCAGTATTGGAATAATTTAAAATGCCTGTTTCCATTGAATCAGATGCCTGGATCTCTCTACAAAGTTTAAGCCCTGTGTGAGCATAAGAGCAGAATCTATCCTTCTTATAATATAAAAAATCAGAAATTAGAAGAAAATTGGATTTTATTTCTTTTATTTTATTTTGTCATAGTGATGTGACAAAAAATATTTATTGGAAGTTTATCCTGTATGAAACAAAAACCCTGTAATTACTCATGTGCTTAATACTTTTCCTCATTTGTGATGTCTTAACAGGGGTGCCCCCAATGGCTCACTCAAGGGATTCCTCAGACTCTCTTGATGGCCGAGCAACTCCAACAGAGAATGCTATCCCACCACCACGCATTGAGAAACCTCCCATTTTACCTTTCTTCAACCGTCCTCCCTCTGCGCTTCCTCTGATGGGGCTGCCTCCTCCACCCATACCGCCCCCTCCACCACTTTCTTCAAGTTTTGGAGTTCCCCCTCCCCCTCCTGGTATCCATTACCAGCATCTCATGCCTCCCCCACCTCGACTTCCCCCCCACTTATCTGTGCCACCTCCAGGGTCAGTGCCACCTGCCCTGCACCTCAATCCAGCTTTCTTCCCACCCCCAAATGCAGCCATGGGGCCTCCACCAGATGCCTACAGCAAGGCTTCTGCACCATATAATCACAGCAGGTGAGAACGAATCCACTCTTAAGAATGTGCATAAACTTGAAGCAGCACAAAGAAGGGTGTCTAGGTCTAATTCAAAAAGGGGACTTTGTAAATTATTTGTTAGGGTAAAAATGTGTTTTAGTTGGGCAATACAGAAAATGCCTCCAATTACAGGGAAAGATTTCATCCCTTAAGAGTCTTACGATTACTATAATATCTGCTATGGTGGGAAATAAGAGATACATATTCAGCAACACACTTCCTTTTGGGGGGGGGGGGAGGCTCTTCATCATGCATGGTGGGCAAAGTAGTTCTGCTGAATGATGGGTGCATTCTTCTGTACTGCAGCAGGGAGTTGGGCCCATTACCTCCACCTGTTGGTGAAGCAGAATTTGATGATATCATGAATAGGAATCGAGCAATTTCGAGCAGTGCCATATCTAAGGCTGTATCTGGGGCCAGTGCAGGTAAGTGCAGTTGCTTAATGCTGTCTTTCCTTCCTAGCTCAGGCCTCAGTCTTACCATCTTGTTTATGTTGTTATGCTTCAGGAGATTACAGTGATGCTATTGAGACCCTGCTTACAGCCATTGCTGTAATTAAACAGTCCCGTGTAGCAAATGATGAGCGGTGTCGGGTCCTTATCTCTTCGCTTAAGGATTGCCTTCATGGCATTGAAGCCAAGTCTTACAGCATGGGCACTGGCAGCAGCAGCAGTTCCTCGAGGTGAGTTACATCAAGCAAACCTATTCGTGTTTTATCTGGCTGGATGTATTATATTCATGACTTAGTCCTATTTTTCTTTGTTTGGGATTGGTACATCCATATAAGCAATGTGTCCTTTTGTAAAAAAATAAAAATAAAAAACTGACAGTAAGTTTAACCTATTAACCACACTTTGATATTTCTTGTTATTTTCCAGAAAAAGACATCGGTCACGTGATAGGTCACCAAGTCGGTCACGTGAGAGCAGTAGGAGGCACCGAGAGGTGGTTCATAATGAAGATCGACATGAGGACTATTTCCAAGAAAGAAGCCGGGAGCACGAGAGGCACAGAGACCGGGACAGAGAAAGAGATCGGCATCATTGAGAGAAGTGAGAACACTTTTTAGATGGGGCAAAGGAGTGTTAATATGCCTGTCTGTTTTTATTATGTCTTCCTCCCTTAAAAAAAAAAGGAAAGCAATCTGTCTCTTCCCTCTAATTGGGTATCATAGTCCATATTGTTGTCATCAGAATCAGTGATAGGCATTGGGCAGGAAAAATGATGTTAAATTAAGACTCGAATCCTGTTTTGTTTTGTTTTCTTTATTTGTGGATATTTAATTTTCAGTGCTTTGTAAAGTTCAGTTGTTTCAGACGTTTGGGTGTCTCGAAGGATTAGAAAATCAATAACTGTCAGTACTGTTCTTCCTGTTATTGTCGATTCCTTTTTATATGAAGCAGCTTCAAGAACAGATAGTCCTCAACTTACGACCATTTGTTCGGCAGCCATCCAGAGTTATCACAGTGTGGAACAAAGGGATTATGATTGGTCCCCAAAGTTATGAGTGTTGCAGCACTCCTGCAGCCACATTGTGATCTGGGTGTTTGGCAATCCATCTACAAGTGCCTCACGATCAGGTGATCACCATTTGCAGTTTTCCTTGCCGGCTTCCCCAGCAGGTTAATGGGGAAGCTGGCAAGGAGGATCGCAAGCTGCTGTCACCTGCTGACAGGACTCCCTCTTGTCTCTGGAGGCTGGCTGAAAAACCTCTGTGCTGAGGCAGGATTTGGGCATGAGGCGTTTTTAGCCAGCCCCCAGAGTTGTATCTCTGAGCGTTGGCTGAAAAAGCTTCTTGGTGAAATTTTCCTGGTCTGATAGTTCACCTCTTAGGGTGATTGAAGGAAAGCCTAAACCCTTTCAATGGTATAGTGTAGGGCCAGTAACTCAGCAGAGTTGCCCACTTCCAAATAGAGTTGGGAGCAAGTGGGATCCTCCTCATTATACTCGTTAATTCCCCCGGGGGAGTCACCACCCATAATTTGAGAATTCCCGCCTTGAGCTTGCAGGGATGTAAAGAACTATAGCATCACTTTAAAATATTAGCACCTTCTCCAAAATTAGGCTAGTTTTTCCTGTTTTGTTTTTTTTTCAGGGAAAATGACCACATTGCTGGCCATGCCCCCTGTGACCCCAAGGCAAGGCAGGAAAGCGAACTGTGGCCCCTGGGCCCAAAAGGATTATCCAGCACTGCTGTAGATAATCAGACCAGAGCTTCTAATTTAACTACTTAAACAAGAAGGAAATCCTGAAGTACATTTGTGCAGAATCTGCTTTGTTCTTTCCTGGGTGAAGTATATGCCTAAATTCATATCTTATTTCAGAAGGGGAAATATCAGTAAAATATTTATTTCTTTTTTAAAAAATCTCAAATTTAACTGTTTATTCCACTGTAATCTGCTCTGGGTTAAAGGGAATTGGACACTTTAAAAAAATCTAAATTGCAAACTTGATTTCCACCTGTTTCTGAATAGTTGCATGACCTGAGGTGGTGGTCTTCTTTTGGTAGGTACCATTCTGTGATGGGAAGACAGTAGTTGGATTATGCTTAGTCTATATAATTCAGTGGCAGAATAAACTTGGCTTCAAATCCTAGTCCAGGTCAACTATGCTCTAAAACAACCCACAATTTTCAATTCCCTCTGTATATAGGAATTCACTCTTGGAATTGCACTTTTCTAAACTCTGCTCTCAAAAATGCCTTTAAAGGTGACTGATATTTTATGTTTCTTTCTTTTTGCAGGGATGCTGGAAGCATACAGTGTTTTTATGGACTTGTATCCTGTCCTTAATCAAGACTAAAGGATGGGGGATTCTCCACCCATTCCTTCCCGCTGCCCTCTGCTCTTTCCAGACCCCTTGGAAGTGACTTTGCCTGTAGGACTCCATTTGGCACACTATGGCACTAAGACTTGAGTTTTTCCTAAGTGTGCTGCTGCTGCTGTTGCTTGATGGAGGAACACTGAATGACTTGGAGTTTGGGAGGGGTTGTCTGAGCCACTGTGACCAGGGGGCCATTTCAATCCATGGATTCTTGGATCCAAAGAGAATGGTGCTTTCCACAGAGGTCTGTCACCTCTTTCCTTTCCATGGCGTTTTAGAAACACCCGGGGAGGAATATATCCAGCTTCTCTCCTGTAGGAAGACCTCATGCTTCAGCACAGCACAAGGTATATTACCATAGCCTCACTGGAGCTTATGTTCAAAATTCAAACTGCATTGTCGTCTTAGGCATCAGTGCATAGAGTCCTCCTTAATTTTTGATCCTTTTTCCAAAGCAGCTTCAGTCTTGCACTCTAACAGCTTTGTACACAGCTTAGAAAAGTTTCGTTTTCCTTTTCTGGGATGAGAACAGGCTAGTTGCTGCTTCCAGTCATGCCTCTTCTTAATTCCTGAAAGTTGTCATACTAATTTAACCTAACTTCTTTTAGGAGGGGCTGTGCTGTTAAGCTTGCCCACAAAATTGAGTCTCCCTTAAAAAATAAAATTACCTTTCGCTGTTGCAGGAGCTCTATCCAGAGGTGATTTACTGATAAATTCCGTGCTTTGTTTCATGCATTAGCTGCTCTGATTGTAATTTCTTACACAAACATTTGTTTTCAAGGTCATTCTTTCCCAGCATATCACCTTCCTTGTTGTAGAGGAAGAGTTGTGACTAGATACAGAGACATGGAATTGGGGCAAAGTCAAGCTGAGGCTTCTGGACATTATTGATTAGAGCACACCTCGAGCATTTTAAATTTTGTGTGATGTAAGTGTTGAATTAAGGTCCAAAACTACCCTTGCTCCCATTCTCATTTGGAATTTTCCCTTTGGTGGGATTCACTCACACGTTTGCTTCGGTGACATCATAAAACCTTAGTGGTCTCCGGCATGCCATCCTAGGGAAAGGCAAAGTTAAATTTTTATTATGTAAACTTAGAACTAGGATTCCTGGATCCAATGAGCCTTTCGGCTGGCAACCAGTTGAAATCAGAAACACATTACATGGAGATCCTTATGGAAAAACAGTGGCTGCAGAAATCTTGATTCAAGTGTCATCTTTGAGGTGGAACTTTTTGAGGTGTGCATTTTAGTTTTCAGTGCTCCATCCTAGCACCCCAGTTACACAGAATCAAGTTACATACCCTTGATTTCTTTAGTAAGACCAAGCACCTATTACATTGTGACTATCCAACTGCATGGCGAAGCCCTCCTCATAGAAGGATCTGTCTTTTTCTCAGAGAACAATTGGATAGATTAAAGAGGATGACTGTGTCACCAAGGGATATGATGCCTCCTTTTGTGCTGTTGATCCAAGAGGGTCCTAAGGTCAATGTTTTTTTTAAAGAGAAAACAAAAAGTTAAATGTAAGCCAGCGGAGAGAGCTTAAACTGTAAAGTATACAATACGGATTGGAAAAGTTGCTTTTTACCTAATGGGACATTTTTAGTTTGTTTTGAAATAATGGAAGAAAAAAGAAGAAGAAAAACAGACAACAGAAAGCATAACTTCAGTTCCCGTCTACTCTCCCACTCCTGTTCTTCGTGATTTGATTTGTTTGTCTCTTTCTGATAGGTTGGAAATTGTGTAATAAACTTGATGATATTGTCAATCTTTTATACTGCATTGTATTGTTTCTTTTCCTTTTGTAAGTTTTAAAAGGGAGGGTGAGTTGTTTTTTAGAAATCTCCATTTTAAAAAAAGATTGTAGGGGGAGGGATTGGGCTAAATGTGACTTAGATACGTCAGTGAAGATGTATAAATAAGGCAGGTGCCATGTTCTAGCTGGATGCTAGCCCTTGTACAACCATGGCTTTATGTAATGCTAAATTAGTTCAAAAACCACTTTGTGTACAAAAATTAAAATGCCTTTTTAAAAGATAAAACTTCTATCTCATCATTATATCATACTTCAGACTGACAAAATCCCTGAGAGTACTGACTTCTGGTTAAACTTAATAATTTCTAATATGGGAGGGGGGGAGGTGTTTTTACCTGGATTTAGTTTTTGGTCATGAATTTTTTTTTTGGTACCTAATTACCTTAGACATAGGAAAACATACTGGAGCAGAGGATGTACCTACACTCCTATATTTTATAGGAAAATTCACATTATTGGGGGATCGCTATAAACTGGGCATAAGACATGTTTTGCCATACTGCATAAAAGTTTGCACTTCACTACCTCTGTATAAAAAGTGAGACATCATCCCAAGGATCCCTGCCAGTAACTTCTAATTCAAATTGGCAACTGGTCCAGAGAACAAACTTTTGCCAAAGGGTAGAATGCCTTACATACAAGAAGACTAAACCAAAGCAAACGGCTAAAGGAAAATCTGTTGTTTTGCTGTATATGAACAGTGTTCCACTAAGCCTCTAGTTTGCCATAAAAGGGTGCCGTCTGCAAGTAAGTCAGTAATGAGGCTTGAATGATGTCATGCTTTCAGAACATGGTAGCTTGAGTAATGGATTTCTGTGGGTGGGGCTTAGTTCTAAGGGGGTTGGGTTTACCTAGTTGCTAGGAATCCATTATGATCTTGTGCATCAGACAGTCTCAAGTAGGCCAAGCAGGTAGCTGGCCTGAAGAATTGGTGCCATTTGAGCCTTTCCACCATGACATACTCACTGGAGTTCGGACTTATCAATGCTGCAAACAGATACCTGACTGCTGAACCTTTCCGTTTCCAGGTGACAGCCACAGGCAAGCAACTGAAGCCTCGCCAGGTGTGGGTGCTGCAATTTGTGGCCCCACATGGAGCTGGAGCAGCTGGCCCAGGAGAAGGGGCTGCCCAAAAGGTTCACCTTATCAGTGCCCTGAAACGCTACTTAGCAGCTGACCCAAACGGCAAAGTCACCTGTGACCAGGATAAACCGGGGCCTCAGACATTCTTCCTGCTGCATCAGTATCCAGATGGCAAGGTGCAGTCATTCACGGCCAAACACGCATATTGATTATGTATCCCAGACCACAGAATTACAGCCTAGTTATGTCCAGTAGAGTGGATTTGGTGGGACTGGGTTGAGGTAAAAGGGTGGAAAAGAAAGGATGGGGAGAAAGAAAAAGAAAATGGGAGTTGTTTGCTGTGAAAAAAAGAATCATTCGCTGTTCGCCCATAGAATAGAATAGAATTCTTTATTGGCCAAGTGTGATTGGACACACAAGGAATTTGTCTTTGGTGCATATGCTCTCAGTGTACATAAAATAAAAGATGTGTAGTGAGCTTCTTATGGTTGCAATGCATTGGTCTCTATAAATGGCAGAAGTTACAAGCGTGCAGTGCTTGGGAACTATTTAATTCTCGTTTGTACCTAGACCAAAATAAATCAAGTTGGTAGCTTTCAATGTCCTACTGTAGGGCATACAGTACACTTCCCTCCAACCCTAGCCAAAATCCTTAATAAAACAGCTAGTGGGCCAAATACATATTTTGTTCTTACTACCTAAAATATGCTGGTCAATTACAATGTATTGGTAGAAAAAGAATCTGGATCTTTATAGCAGAAGGGTCTGGACCAGGATGTGCCACAGGATGTATAGTTGCTGAAGGGCAAGTTTCAGATAAATACACATTCTCTAAGCCATGGTATACAATGCTGCAACTGACATTTAGCAATACCTGGAGAGCCGTTCTAGCTTTTCATTCTTAGTGTGAGTGTTTCATTTGCCACCTCCACCCCCTTGTCTGATGAGGTTGACTTGGTAACGTTTCTTTCCTGGCAGGTGTCTCTGCAAAATGAGCAGTCCAAGCGTTACCTGGGTGGGGCAGAGGACAATGTTACATGCTTTGCCCAGGCTTCCAGTGAAACAGAAAAGTGGACCCTGCACCTGGCAGTGCACCCCAATGTTGCAATCTATAACCCCAACAGGAAGCGTTATGTGCGTTATGATGAGAAGGCTGAGGTATTGCGCTGTGATCGTGATGTGCCTTGGGGGGCGGAATCAGTCATCAGTATCTACTATGATTTCAAAGGTGGGGAAAAGTGATTTTAGATGTAATTATTATGCATAAGGATTTTTGGAAGTCCAGAGTCTTCTTTATATCTCTTCTTTAAGGTGGCTCAACATCTAGTGGGATACATACCCTGTTTCCCCCCAAATAAGACATCCCCTGATAATAAGCCCAATTGGGCTTTTGAGTGCATGACAATAAGACCAAGCGCTTATTTCAGGGTTCAAAAAAATATAAGACAGGGTCTTATTTTCGGGGAGACACGGTAGATAGGACTGGTTTATAAATAACTGCTTCATTTTCAACATAGGCAGCTGTCCTAAAACTAACACTTGAAACTGTCGCAAGAAGCAGGATGCAACTTTGAATTCTGAGATAAAACACACTGAATACTTCTTAATAGGGTTTAGTCTAAAATGAAATAAATCTTACAATATCAAACATAAAGGCTACATGCATAAACCTAAATTAAGCCATGATTAAGATAGAATCTTAAATATGTTTGCTGCAAAGGCATCTCACTGAGTTGAAGAGTTGCCTGAATAAATAAGAATAAGATTATACAATAGATATAATTTGGAAAAAATGAGCTGAATTGGGGCCAATTCACGACTACCTTTCCAACAGTTTCCAAAAAAACTGATAAAAATAAACACCGAGGGGGCAGGACATGAAGTTGAGTGTTAAATAAATACATATTTTCAACTTTTTTGTATTAGGCCACATTGTGTCTAA
Organism: Diadophis punctatus similis; assembly: GCA_023053685.1. Taxonomy (NCBI): domain Eukaryota; kingdom Metazoa; phylum Chordata; class Lepidosauria; order Squamata; family Dipsadidae; genus Diadophis; species Diadophis punctatus. Next base: position 7,020,066 of record JALIGW010000029.1, on the reverse strand, counting down.
CAAATTACAGAAAAATAATGGTTTGCTCATCACTTAAAGATTTCTTCCATATTAACATTCTTCTGTGATGTGGTTGTTGATGACACACAATCCAACATTTCCTTTCTAGAATATTGCCAATATAAACTTTTCAGAATCAAGTTTACTTTAAAAAGTTGTACTGTTGTTGTATGCAGGAATAATCATGTACTGCACATCACTGGTGGGTTGCTCCCGGTTTGGCCCGGTTCTGCGAACCGGTAGCGCAGGCGGCGGGAGGCTCCGCCCACCCACCCGGGATGCTTCTATGTGCGCAAGTGCGTGCGCGAACCAGTAGCAACGGGTTTTAGAACCCACTACTGATGTACATCTTAGAAGCAATCATCACCTTATTGAAAATGTAGGGTCATTTCTTCACCTTACTCTTTTCCCTTATGATTCCTTATATTTTCTTCCTGGTGCTTCAAGATTTTGTCCCTTTTTTTAAATCAAGCAACCCTTTAATTTCTCTACAAAGAGGATAATGGGCAATTTTGAAAAGCAGAATTAAGGAGCAGAATACCACCTTGATGCTAATAGAAATAAGTCATGGTCTAATGACCCTGAATGAAAAAATCTCAGAGACAGACAGATTGCATCATAGTATACTACAGAAGGAACTGCGGAGAGAAAGGAGGATCCAAGAAACCACGGAGCAGTCAGACTGGGATTGATTATTGGGAAAATTCTAGAGCAGATTACTTGTATTTGTTTTGTAGAATTTGTAAATTTGTAGATCAGTTTGTAAACATTTTGAAAATAATGCAGTGATTATTGCATATCAGGAGGGATTTGTGGTCAGATTAATTTTATCAGTTTTTCATATGGTATTTCATTAGCAGATTGTGGGAATACCATGATTATAATATATGTTGATTTCAGCAAAGCAACTGATAAGAAAATACCCTATATTCTGATTAACAAACTGTTTTTAGTATGTGCGTAGTTGACTCAAAAACTACATTTATATACATTTGCAATAGTAGCGAATAATTGTAGCTCGGGTGCAAGATGAGGGTGAAGGTTTGTTCTCCGAGCTTGTGGGTTGGTTTCCGAACGTTTCGTTACCAGGCTAGGTAACAACTTCAGCGAACTTTAGGGGAATCTCCCCTAAACTCTGCTGAAGATGTTACCTAGCCTGGTAAGGAAACATTCGGAAACCAACCCACAAGCTCGGAGAACAAACCTTCACCCTCATTTATAAAACATCTATAAAACGTTTATCATACAGTCTTCACTGTTAATGAATACTTGAACAAATTTATTTATTTGTTTGTTTGTTTATGTATTTAGTTATGTATTTATTTATTGGATTTAGAGGTTGCCCAATTCTCAAAACCTCTGGGTGGCTTACATGTCAAAAATAGGAAATAACAGAATGAAATAAAAAAAAAAGACAGGTTCACCAAAGAAAACTACAGAGGACCAAGAGTTACCCTAATTGCAGCCCTGGGAGCAAAGCCAAGTTCCACAAGCAAGGCCAATGGAACAGCTGGAGCGTAGGAGCCTTATGAATCTCCAGGGAATGCAATTCCAGAGGGCAGGTGCCACAATAACAAAGACACACTTTCTAGGTTCCAATAGATGGTGTTGTTTAATTGAACAGACTTGGAATGTGCCCACTCTGCCCAGTCTCATTAGGTGGGCAGAAACTATTGGAGATAGAGATGTCCCTCAAATAACCAGCCCCTGTGCATATCAGATTTGCAACTGAAACAAACCTATGTGAGATAACCAATAGCCTAATAAGGAAAATTAAAAAATAATACTGATAGGCTAGGCAGGGACTAAATCGGCATGAAATTGAACAGAAACAAATTACAATTTCTTCTTTTAAGAAAAAAAATCAAATAAATAAATAAATAGAGTGGGTAGTATCAGCTTTCATAATCTTCCATATGAGAGAGAATCTTGTAATTATCAGCTGATATGTCTGTCAGAAAGGCAAAATAATTTAGGATGCATCAGTAGAAATATTATTTGCAAAGCATGTAAAGTAATAGTTCCCCTGGATTCTGCGCATCAAACTTCATTTTAAGTACTATATCCAGTTGTAGGCCCATATTTTAAGAATTATTCAGATGACCAAGCTTATAGAACATATTCAGCACGAGCAGCAACCTGGTGGACTGGATCCCTGGCCCATCCATCAGTCTGACCTCAAAGTGGCCAACCACCTGCATAGGAAAGCCCACTGATTTCCTATCAGTTGGGCTTCTGAGGCAACCACAGTGCCTTCAAGGCTAATTGATCCCACAACTTCCATGAACTGGTCCAATCCCTGAGGCAGCATCACGTCTCATGGCAACAAATTCCAAAGTTTAATTACCTGTTGCATTAAAAAAAATGTTTTATTGATCTTGCTTCTTCCAAGATTGAATTTCATTGGATGACTTCTGGACTGGTATTTTCAGAAAGGCAAAATAGCTTCTCCTTGCCCACTTTATCCATACCATGTATCATTCTGTGCAGCTCTATTATGTTCCCTCTCATTCACCTCCTTTCTAGACTAGAAACTAGAAGTGGAGACTAAGCCCTGTTAGGAAAGACCAAGGAATCTGGGTATATTTGTCTTGGAGAAAAGAAAATTAAGAAGGGAAATTATATTATATGATATTTCAATCATATCAAGGGAGCATCCAAGTGAAGAAGGGTAAGAGATAGAATGATGATCGTGCTTGAGTAACATTGCCATATCTGCTAATATCTTACCCAGAAGCTATTAAGATAGCCAGACAAACTCCTAAAATAATCCTCTGTTTTAATATGTGAAAAAGTTAAGCTTGAGTCATTTGCATCTCCTCAATAGGTCTGGATTCCAGGGCACACAATGCTGACAGAAGGCAATTGTCCCCATATATACCAGGTGAATTCAAATTCTGTGTCAAGATAAGAATAACTCTCATCAGAGGCGAAAATAGATCTTTTCCTGGAACTCTGACATTAGAAAATGAAACCGCAGTTTAAAGTTCTAAGCAGAAATATTTATTTCAGTACAAAAACAATAAATTCTCATTAATTACATCTTTGCTATAAAAACACGTCTTGCTTCCACAGAAGCTGGAACAGAAGGACTGATCAAAGAAAGGAATGTCCACATGCGTACTAGGAACATATTAATCACGTGCTCAGGAATAAACCATTATATCTGATAGGGATGCAGCTCCCTGCATATACATGTAACAGGCAATATAAAATCACTGCCTGACATTCTGCTTACCCAGAAAGTCACTATGGCTAGTGCAAAGTTTGATTTCCTTAACAGCATTTGTTAGGTAACTTGGATAATTCCAATCAGACAGTAGTACAAGCACTGCACTGAAGCCAAAAAGGGGGATATGTTCATGAAGGAGGATTCCGTGGCCAGTTTCAATCATCTTTGTAATACATTGCAAAAATATCTTCACTTCAAATTCTTCTTTCTATCAAATGCAGTCCATCTGGTCCTACTTTATAATGCACATGGGGAAAAGCTAGCCATGAACAGTGATGTGAAAATTAATTTCCAGTTCCTAACTCAGACTATGTGCCTTGATGCATCTGGTTTTACTGGAGCTGGGGGCCATAGTCTTTGGCTATATTAAGAATCTATGCATAGAAAACCTCAATACAGTACTGGAAAAAAAATAAGATTAATAAGCAAACAGATGTAATTTTAACACCTAAACTGAGGGCAAAGCTAAAACCAATGCATTAAAACAAAAACGTTTCTTTCAAAAATATACTTTTACGAAGCACATATATTTTAAAAAAACAAAACAAGCCATATTGTCCACAAACCAAAACCAAAACCAAAACCAAGGAGACAGCATTTTTCTTAGACTAACTGAAGAATGTACATTACAGTTGCAAGCCATAATATTTCCAAGCATTCTTTATCAGGCAAAATATTTAGAAAGCAGGAAAAATGGGAGGGATGTGCAAAGATGTTATTTAATATCATGTCTATACAAGTTTCCATTCTTAGATTGACTGGCCCCACGTCTCCAAGCATGTAGATTATTTAAGAGGCTATTTTGGGTATACCAAAACTCTCTCTATTGTTGGGAAGAGAAAAACAAAGGCATGCAAAATATTTCAAGGTTGAAATGTTCCAACCCCAAAATGTCTCATTATAGCTAGATGTATTCTGATCTCTGTTCTGCATTAGATTCAGGACCATCCATTTCTAAGTTGGAAACCAAAGTGGAAAAATTTCGGAGCTCTCTAGATAAGATCAGAATAATATTGGGATGTGATATCGTATATTGGAATCAGATTTCTTGAAACATCTCTAGAAATGTATCTCTATAAATAGGTGAATATGAGTTCGAACCGCTAAAATGAAAACTCTTTCCAACCTTCATGAGATGCACAGATTCTTTGATAGAAGGAAAACAGAAAGTAGATAAACAGGTTTTATACTTTAAAAAGATCTAGGCAATTTCAGCTATTGAACTAGGAAGCAAACCAATCCAAGAGAGAACTATTTAGCACTGCACAGAACAGAATCCCAGTATAAGTAGTTTAAAAATCATCCTCTTGTCCTGAATAGAAGTTCACTTAGAACAGTTCACTTTGGACTTTAAAATCTGATTTTAAAAAGAAAGAAAAAATAAGAAGGTATACAATAGTAGATTATAGTTATGAGAAACTGGGCTAATTCGGAGGTGGTAAGAACAAAGATGTTGGAAACAGGGGCTGCGTGTTGAAAACCTCTGCTGTCATTCTAGAATGAAATGAATAGTTGCAGCTCTGCTTTGCAGACATTCATTTTGAGATTATTTTCCAGGATTGAATACCAAGCCCTGTCAACCTCTTTTTGTTTTCCCTTCTCCTGCTCTATCTCCAGTGAAGAAGTATGGATTGAGAAATGGGGCAGGTAAACTCTTAGCTTCCAATGGTTCACTGATATCTGACGTTACTGCACAAACCATGTACTCCTTGGAAGTCCATGGTGGCTTGGTTGCCTTCCGGGATGATGAGGGAAAGTATTTGACTGGGCGAGAGGGTAACATGAAAACCTTAAAGATGGACAGACCTGGACGGGATGAGCTTTTCAGCGTGGAAACAAGCCCTGCCCAAGTTTCACTGCGCTCCTCTTCTACCAACAAGTTCGTCTGTTGCAAGCCCGGTGAGTTGAGCGAAAGCAACATTATGTGTCTAGATATGAGTGGCAATGATGGCAATTGAACCTCTACTCACAGCTTCTAAGAGTAACTTGTTATTTTGCCTAGTCTGGTGAGTGGAATGACTTGCCCTGGGAACAAGTACAGTCCTAAATCTGCAAAAATGATTTTGGAGGGGGGGCAGACCCAAAACAAGAGGGAAAAGATTGGTTGCGTATGTATTGTTATTAATTATTATGTCACCAGGCAGCTTTAAAAGCAAGGGAAAAGATGAAAAACAAAAGGGACACCTCATGCTTTAACAGATTTCCCTGCACATTGCAAAGGCCTGGATTAGATCAGTGTTCTTCAAACGTTGTGTCATTAAAATGTGTGGACTTCAATTCCCAGAATTCCCCAGTTCACACGTCTTAAAATTGCCAAGTTTCCCCAGTTCATACATCTTAAAATTGCCAAGTTTGAAAAACACTGGATTAGATGATGTTTGTGGCTCCTTAGAACTCTACAATTCTAAGTTTCTGTAAAAACTGAATGATAGATTGGACCATACATAATCCAAGCATCTAGCTAGCTGTCATAATAGCAATATTGGGTTGGATTTAGACATTCAGTGAAATAAAAGGGATTTAAGGCAGATTTGATCTAACCCTAATGAGTACTGTAGATTAGTTTGAGAAAGCAGCAGACAGAAATCTCCCCTATCCATGCCAGGGGTGAAATCCAGCAGGTTCTGACAGGTTCTGGAGAACCGGTAGTGGAAATTTTGAGTAGTTTGGAGAACCGGTAGCGGAAATTTTGAGTAGTTCGGAGAACCAGCAAATACCACTTCTGGCTGGCCCCAGAGTGGGGAGGGAATGGGGATTTTGCAGTATACTTCCCCTGCCATGACCACCAAGCCATACCACGCCCACCAAGCCACGCCCACAGAACCGGTAGTAAAAAAAATTGGATTTCACCACTGATCCATGCCCTCTCTCTGCTGCCCATGGAGAGTTGTTCTATGATTGCCCCATTCTGGTTCCATGCTGAGACATGTATATAAAGGAAAATGTCTTGATCAATCCAAGGATACATCTAAAATTTTGCTTAACTTAAGCAACAGAGGTTCCAAGAGAAGGTCATGAAGATCAGATCGTTAGGGCTTTCCTGAGAAGAACAGGATTTTGGAAGTATTACTTGTTCTTTCCCCGTTCTCTTGTTACTATCCTTTTGCAATACAGTTGAGCACTGCTTTAGCTTGACTTTAGACAACAATGGACAATAGTCTTAATTTATTGGGCTGAAACCATAATGAGTCTCAACTTGCTTTACTGTTCTGCAGGTGCTGACCTCTATGCCACTGCAATGGCAGTAAGTAACACAGAGATCTTCCAACTGATGTATGACGATGCTACAAAGAAGGTCTGCTTCCGTGGCCATAGTGGCACATACATGTCCTTGGTGAGTCCGTCTGCATAACGGAAGAATGGGGATAAACGGGGAAAGATCAGCTACTTCAATCTATTACTAAGTGTGCCATGACCTTTGCCCTTTTGGAATGAAATGTAGGCATTGTCAGTAGTTCGTCGTTCCTTCCTTGCTTTACAGATCGTTCTCGATTTACAACCATTCGTTCACCAACTGTTCAGAGTTCCAACAGTGCTGAAAAAAATGGACTTAACGACTGGTCCCTGAAGTTATGGCCAATGCAGCCCACCTGTGGTCACATGATCAAAATCTGGGCATTTGGTAGCCTGTGCTGCATTTTGACTGCAGGAGCACTTCAGCTCCCCCACCTGATCATCTCCCTGCAATCTGTGCCATCTGGCCTTCTGTGCTCCACCGCCCCTGCAGCTCTAGCTGACCGTCACCGTCTTCTTGCTCCCATTGCTAATCAAGCGTGCCCTATCTGGCAGGCAGCTGCTGGCTGCATTAGGCCTTCCAGAGACTGTCTGCGGCCTTGTCCAAATTGTGACTGGCCTTCTCACAAGGCTTGGAAGCCTTCCAAAGCCTCATAAGAAGGCTGCATGTGATTTGGACAAGGCCATGTGCTTTTGGAAAATAGGGCCAGCAGCCTTGGGCAGAAAGCCCCGGTGTGGGCAACAGCTGCATCACAAAGGGCCAGGGTGGCCATGTCTCCTCAGTGGTGGGATGAAGTCAACAGGGGTGGTGGAGGGCAAGGCAGCAGAGGTCTCAGAGTTCATGCAGGGAGGGTGGCTGGGCTAGGGAAAAGCTGGGGCTTCCTAGGTGTTTAGCACTTCTCGGGTTACGGTAGCTTTGCACTGTGCTGCTGAGCTAGCTGAGGCAGCCATGGCACCCAGGAGTGGTTGCAGTTTCATGTTGCGCTGCAATTCAGGAGCGTCTTGCAGCCCCAGGCCCGCAGGGTACCAAGAAGTCCTTGAGCTGCAATGTATTCTTTCTCTGCCCTCCTGTGCTTATGCTATACTGCAGGACCCCCTCAACATATGCATGGACTGCACTGGGCCTCCCAGGTCCTCTCCCACCTCCTTGCAGCTCCCATGAGCTCCTTATTGGGACTCCTTCTGCTTCCAGCTTAATGACCTCCGCATCTGGAGGTACAATGGCAAGTGGAACCGAACTGCCAGGATTGCTTTTGCTAAGCAACTCAGTCACCTGATGTTGTGCCACCCCATTGCTTAGCAACAGACATTCCGGTCCCGATTGTAATCATAAGCCAAGGACTGCCTGTACTCACACAACTGGCTCATCAGATTATACTATTCAAATTCGCCATATGAATGCTCAATTATAACTTAAATTAAGTAGCACAATTGTGTATCCCAGAACTTAGAATTCCATTTAAATGTCAATAGGGAGACTGAGCTATTTTTGTCTGGGTTTCAGGAAAACAATCATAAAATTGCTACTGTATGAAAACCAAAAACTTCCTAGATTTCCACCACCTCAGGAAATTCTGAGATAAGAGAGGAATCTTGCATATATGTGGCACACCATAACAGACATAAATGTCCTTTAATGGTTCTCTAATCCCAATAATCTAGGCAGTTCCCAAAAGGATCTACTAATTTTGCTGCCACACCCAACCCCTTTTCTGATTTGGAAATTCTTTCCCCCTCCTCTATTATTTCTGGTGGAATATGAATAAATTATTTTAATGTTTGAACGAAGAATCAAATTAATTTTTATTACCTAATTTTAAAAGAGTGGTAAACAAATTCCATTAAGATTGCACTTTAGATCGACTTCTTTACAGTACATTCTGACAGCAATATGGCTGCTAGTCACATATTGTAGGTACTAATTACTTATTCCAAAACCTGTCACTCTGACAGATTGAGGTTTTCCTAGGACCGGGAGTTTGAGGTTTCTCTCAAAAATGTCTTTCCATCCAGAACTGAAACTAAACTAGGAAGTAATGCCCTATGTCAACCTTCTGGACACCAGAGACTGGTTCCGTAAAGAGAGATTTTTCAGCAGACCGGCGGGGATGTGGATTCACATGTTGCCTGCAGCCCACAAATGGGGCTTCGTTTGTTTGCGTGGATGGGTTTCTGGCATACTGCGGGCCAGTGCCAAACCACGGACCGGGGGTTGGGGAACCCTGCCCTATGTTACCTTTCTTTGATTGACAGTTCTAATACATACTGTAGATAGTAATCACAGAGTGTATATCAGCATGTGTGTGTTTGCACAGTAGCACAAAGGCCGGATCATGCAACACACTAACATAGGCCACAATTTTTGCGTTCATGCAACATGTCATAAACAAAAACCTGTCAAACCACATAATAGCCTAGCACAAGGTATAAACCCAGTGATTGTGTGTATTTCATACAACACTCTGAGCCAAGCTATACAAGATCATGTCCTGATAGCAGTGAAATGATGGAAACCATGACTAAGGTCACACTCAAATAGATTGAAGTTCTAGATTTGGACAACACAGTAGGTAAATCAAATGCACTGCAGGTTAATGTGATGCAAACACAGCCATTATAGTCAATCATCTTACAGTAGCTGAATTTGGGGCTGGGCCATGACATAGATAGAGACAGACTGACGTGTAAAATCAGAATTTTTAATGCAGGCCAAACAGCTAGGACTGAAAGTTAAGTTTCAACCTCAGGGTTGGGAATGTTTTTTCTAGATTGGGTAAGGCAGAATTTCCTTTCCAGTAAAACCGCTCTTTCTCCTGCAGGGACCCAATGACTGTATCATTAGCAGCACCAAACAAGACAAAAATGTTTGGTTTGAACTCCAGTATCAGGATCAGAAGGTGCTGCTTCACATGGGAGACAAGTATGTGTCTATGCGGCCCAACGGACAGCTCCTTGCAGTCCCCAAAGCTGCAGGTATAAGTTGGTCAGTAGCTTTCATTGTAATTACATGGCTTCAGCATGGGCAATATTAAAATATGGGCAAATTGTGGAAAAGAAACCACAGATGGCCAACTGAAAATTAATGTTAGGGCTGAGTTTATAAAATGAGAGCTCTTCTTAAACTGTTGATTGCTATTGTCAATAAGAAGCAGCGACATGCCTTTCCCTTTCTTAAATCCATTAAGTCAATCAAGTTCATGGATCACAATCCTAGGTTGATCTTAGATTTAAAAGGCTTGGCCTTTGTGGAACAGTAGGACATGGGTCTCTAACAGGTTCCTTCTTTGTTATTGGAGCAGGTTACAATATGTCTACTAGCCTTGGGGTATGACAATCCGTCCCTCCCAAACTGTGTTTAGATACTTCTAGCAGAAACACCTTTCAAGTTATTGTTTGACAATTAATTTAATAGAGCAAGTGCACTAGATGTATAAAAATCATTATGATGAAAGTTCTGAGGACAAGTGCCTTTGACATGTGGACACCCAATGATTAAAGGCTTTCTAGGCCAGTGTCAATATTGTGATTTGTGTTAGGAAGACCAGGGAAAGGAACTATCAAACCACATAGTCCCAATAGTCAACTTTCCTAGGATACTTATTCTAGTACTTTGCGTATTTTTATCTGGTGGGTAAAAGGGGCATTTTAGCAAATATCAGCAGGTGGTTGCAGACCATGATGAACAACATCAAGAGGATTATATTGCACTTGCAGGTAAAAGTGAAGATTTTCTGCTTGTTCTGGTGAACCGGCCTCTACTGATCCTGCACAGTGACGCTGGTTATGTTGGTCTGACTTCTGACATGAGGCGGTTGGAAGGGAACTGTGCTGACTACGTGCTCAGCAGCCTGTCACTCAGTGATGAAGGATACTATAATTTCCAAATCGGTTAGTATACTGTAGCTGATTAAGCTTGTTTACAACAGAGACCCCCAGATTACAGGGGTGGGTTCTAACTTACCTTGCTGCTGGTTCGCTTCCTCCTGCGCCGCGTGGGCGCGCCTCGTAGGTGCATGTGTGCAAAGCGCCCACGTGCATGCGCAGTGCTGGGGAGGGAGTCAAAAACAAGATGGCGACTGCAAGCACAGTGCCAGAAACTCGGCTTCTGTGCATGTTCGGAATTTTTTAAAAAAAATATTCAAAAAAAAAAAGATGGCGGCACCCACGGACTGGCACTGACCGAACCGGGTCGGTGACATCATCATGACATCACCAGCGGGTCGTTACCGGTTCAGGCAAACCGGTCCGAACCTGGAGGAACCCACCCCTGCCAGATTATCCGCATTATGAGGGAAATCTGACATACAGTACTACTAGAACTGCAGAAAAAACAGTTGCTACCAACTTGCCTTCCATTGAGGACCTGTATACTGCACGAGTCAAAAAGAGGGCTGTGAAAATATTTACAGACCCCTCACATCCTGGACACAAACTGTTTCAACTCCTGCCCTCAAAACAATGCCATAGGGCTCTACACACCAGGACAACAAAGCACATGGAGCTTTTTCCTGAACGCCATCACTCTGCTAATTCCCTCAACACCGTCAAACTATTTACTAAGTCTGCACTACTATTAATCTTCTCATCGTTCCCATCACCCATCTCCTCCCACTAATGATTGTATGACTGTAACTTTGTTGCTTGTATCCTTACGATTTACATTGACTGGTTCCTAATATTGTTTGATTGCTTATTCATACCCGGACTATCATTAAGTGTTGTACCTTATGATTCTTGATGAACGTTATCTTTTCTTTTATGTACACTGAGAGCATATGCACCAAGACAAATTCCTTGTGTATCCAATCACACTTGGCCAATAAAGAATTCTATTCTATTCTATTCTATTCTATTCTATTCTATTCTATTCTATTCTATTCTATTCTATTCTATTCTATTCTATTCTATTCTATTCTATTCTATTTCATTCCATTTTCTATTCTATTCTATTCTATTCTATTCTATTCTATTCTATTCTATTCTATTCTATTCTATTCTATTCTATTCTATTCTATTCTATTTCATGCACATACACCCCTCTAGCCTGGCCAGGTTATGGAAGGAAGCTCTATATAGATTAATGGAATCAAGGCCACAACACATCCCCACTTCCTTTACCCTAACTTGAAGGAAGAAAGGAAATGATCTTGCCACTATGCTTTCTTCCTCTCCCCCCCAAAGTAAGATATTTTCTGCGGCATTTATGTTTACTTAAATATTAGCTGAGTATTGTTCATATTTTCCAATTATATAGTCCACAAATTATACCAGTCAAGACCCTTAAGGTTCTGTCCACATTTCAGCCACAATTTTAGCATTAGGCATGAAATGTTCTTCCTGTTAAATCTTTAGGACTGCTGGGAATGCAGAAAGATGAAACTTCGTATCTATGGAAATTCTCAATCATCCAGGTCATAGTTGTCCAAATGGTGCTTTTTCAAAAGGCAACTGGACCTTCTTGATTTTTTTCTTGAAAACGTTTTACTTCTCATCCAAGAAGCTTCAGGTCTCAGAACTAGTGCTTCCCAAACTCTTTCCTGGAGACCTTGCATAAGATTACTGAAAGTGGCATGTAGAAGTCATGTTGCTTAGCAAGAATTCTGACAAAAAGCAAAGTCTTGCTAAGGATGGGTGTGTGTAGTTCCCAATCTAGCCAGAGATGAGGCCCGAAAAGGTTGCCCACTCATATTTAGATTAAATTTGGCGCTTACAAGAAACACGACTGCAACCTATGATTGCTTTGATCATCAGAATACCCTTAAAAATCAAGAAAATAGAACAGCTTGGTTTGTCTTGCCTCTGTCTTTCCTAATTTCATACCTTCCACTAACTCTGCTAGGTGGCAAATATTGGGCCTTGGATAAAGATGGACAAATCCTGGTAACCAGTGACCGTCCTAGCAATTTCAGCCTCCAGTTTGTATCCTCCAGCAGTCTTATAATCAAGGCTTCCAACAACAAATATCTCATGGCTGATCAAGGAGGCCGAGTATGGACCGGGTCTACTGATGCATCAAATGCAACTCTGTTCCATTATTGAGAGGCTCTGACCTCCATTAAACTTCTGTTGTGTGTCTCATTTAATGCCTCCTACTAAGGATACATCGTCATGGAGAAAATCTATGTGGTCGTTAGGGGTCGAAAATGACTTAATGGCCCATGATCAGTCAATCAGTCAATCAAAACAAATTTGAACCTGAAGATGCACTTCAACAATAACAGTTAATATTATTACCACACTATACTCAAAAGTACCTGGGACAGCTATTTGTCTGACATGGTTACAGGTAGTCCTTGACTTACAACTTTCACTTAGTGACTGTTCAAAGTTACAATAGCATTGAAAAAAAAGCGGTTTATGACCATTTTTCAGACTTACAACCGTTGCAACATCCCCAGGGTCACATGATCAAAATTCAGATGCTTGGCAACTGACTCATATTTATGACAGTTGCAGTGTCTCTGGGTCATGTGATCCCCTTTTGTGACTTTCTGACAAGCAAAGTCAGTGGGGGAGACAGATTCACTTAACAACCAGCTCATTAACTTAACAACTGCAGTGATTCACTTAACAACCATTAAGGTTGTAAATGGGGCAAAATTGACTTAATAACTGTCTCGCTTAGGCAATGGATATTTTGGGTCAATTGTGGTCGTAAATCAAAGATTACCTCTATTACAATAACCCTGTTTCCTTCCATCCTCAGTGCAAAATAAGGGAAGTATGACATCAACAACTGCAACAAAAAAATTGCCCAGTCATGTGTGAAAGGTACGAAATTAAATTGTTAGGGCTGGTCTAGGATCAGCTCAGGACCCCTTCATATAAACCTGGTTAAATCAAAATTTTCCTTGAACTTAAACACATGGCTGAAAGTCTCAGCCACCATAGCACATGTGTTTGCGTGTGTACATCTTTCATTGGTTGTAGATGGAAGATAGGAGATAGCTGAGCATATCTCTATCACTTAGAACCATCACATAATTACAATAGTTGAAAAATAAGTATTTATGTCAAGGGTATTGTAGAAAAAAAAATCAAGTATCAATCACAAATTACCAATACACCACAATAACAATACTGATTTCTAGGGAACGGCTATCCCTCTTAAGAGCAGGACATCAGGTGTAACAAATAGAATTGACAAAGGCATCCTAACAAGAGTCATTGTACACATGGTAAAGACTTGAGTCAGTGTTAGAATGTTTTCCATTTGAAGAATCTGAAGAGAACAGCACTTGCAGGCAAAACCTATGCACTGGCTGAAGATCAAGGATCCACAGTCTTGAGACCTGCAAAAATCAGTCTTGAATACCGCCAAATCCAAGTGGGTCAATTGTTATGCTCTAGGACGGGATACAAGGATGATGATGAGGACGTGCTTAGACCATCCAGTCTAGGATTGGAAACTCTACTCTCAGGACAGTACCTCAGCAAGCCTGAAGCAAATACTGGAACTATATCTTCTTTCATCTTGCCCAAGAAACCAGCTTGTCAACTTCATCCTGGGGTAGGCATGGAAATGGTTTCATGCAACTTCCCTTAATCACAAAGTGTTTCACATAGTGCAATCCACAGAGATTCTCAATATGAATCCAAACTGAAAGAATAAATTAAAAAAAAACAAAAAAACAAAAGGAGATAACATAAGGATATTAGTCATGACCACTCCAAACACTTCTTACCTTACCCAGGATAAATGAGAACCAAATCTAGTTCTTGTGCTGACAAAAATGTTTGCAGCCACTGGTCTGAAGAAGACAGTGAAATGCAATTGCCATTGTGCAGTAATCCTCAACAGTTCTAAGACTTCATTTCTGATATGACTCAACATATTATGATGAAGTTTGATATACTGCTGAGATGGTTGTAACCCTTATATTTGGTTTTACTTGGTCTTTATTTGTCCATTTGTTCTTGTCAATTCTGCCCTCTGGAATGGATCACTCACTATTCTCAACCATTCATCCTTATTTCAATATACTCAATAGCCTTGCTCCTTCATAATTGCGCTCTTTCATTTCTCTCTCCCAAATTGTCTAAGGAGACAATTGTTATTGGATTCTAAATAAGGAAGTATTACATTTTCTTCAAAGCCAGTGGGGAGGGAAACCAATCATTGCCTTTAAAATGTAAAGGCAACCTACAACCAAAACTTTGATTTCAAGAATTAAAATGATTACTTTTTTATTATTTATTTATACCTTGCCTTTATTATTTTTACAAATGTCTCAAGGCAGTGAACCTATCCAACACGTTTTCCTCCTATTTTCCCCACAACAATCCTGCAAGGTGTTTGGGTTGAGAGAGAAAGTGCCCGGCCCAAGGTCTCCCAGCTGGCTTCCATGGCCTAGACAGGGCTTGAATTCACAGTCTCTTGCTTTCTATTCCAGTGCCTTAACCACTAGACCAAACTGGCTCTCCCAATACATCCCAGATTACAAGAAGATTACCTGGAAAAGGAGGCTAACGTTAGAATACCCAGTAACAGCTCAACTGCATAGAAAAAAAGCAGGATGGCATTCAGAATGGCTTCCAAACGCAAGGCGTAGGTCTGCAGAAGTAGGTAATAGGCTGCCATCACTGCTGCTGGAAAGGTTAGTGCCAGGCTGACAGCAAGTGGCACTTTCCGCTGGCAAAGGTTACCTTTGGAGCCTGTCAGATATAACATATGGGACACAAAACATATGGACCATTCAGCAGAAGTCGGAAACAATCCAGTAAACCTTTTCAGATGTTCATTTGAGAGAACGAACCAGAGAAAGAATTCAGCTACAGGACCAAAAAGCAGTTCAATGCATGCTAACTTGAATTTAAATCTCTCCTCACAATTTTTTCTGCCCCTGGTTTTATCTGAGTCAATGATGCCTCAGATACTGCAACCTATATTCATTTGAACATAAACAGGACTCTCAGATTTCACTCAACAGAGGGAAGTGTGGGGAATGGCACACAAGTGTTGACGTTTAGCATATATAGCACTATGTTCTACATATCCTACTCCCAATACACTTTCATGACATGAAAATGACCTATTAGAAATAATCTCTCCTAAAATGAAAGAACAGGTTCTGAACTTTACAAATTCTCAGAATCTGATTTCATATGGTCACAGATCAAGAGGGGCAGCCTCACTGATCAAACTTTACAGTTCTATCCCCATATATCAAATTGTACCATGGTTCCTAATTACTCCCAAATAATTGTAACCCAAACTATACAAAGAAGGGATGTTCACTGCTATCCGCATCTACAGTACACTACCGCAGTTGAGTAGGAACATTAAGGCCTGGGCACAATATACAGTAGGAGAATGATGCCAGAATCTATAAATTTATGTCCGCTTAGGATCACTTGTCAAAATCTCATAAATGTGCTGTTCTTAGGGAGCCAGGATTTATTTACTGACAATTTGGTGAACAGCCTGAAGATGTGGAGGGGAGACCATCTAGTAAATTTAAATGCCATCAAAGAAGCTCATATTTAACTGACAAATGCATGTGCTATTCCTTTAGGTATCATTGTATACCCTTTAATGCTTACCAAAAAATATCCTTGTGACTTCAATTCCAAGATAGAGAAAAAGCATAACCAGGTCCAAAGCCAGATTAGCAGATGGATAAGGCAACAAGAGACCTATAAAGATACACAAATGGCCATATGAATTGAAGGGAAAGCAAGATGCCCCTTTCCACCATTGTGTACGGGTGCATTAAGATCAGGGGGGACACTTCCAGGTAAGGTACCTTCAGGAAGATGGCAGCAGGAAGCATTATCCCAAAGCAGGACGTGGAACCAGGTGAGAAGCTCTGACGGCTTCTGGAAAGGATGTCTGAAATCTATGTAATCTTTCATTGTTTGGTTTCAATAATTCTACTATAAAGAATGGTTCTACAAAAACCCTGAATTCTATACAATCATAGGTTAAGTTACAGAATTAATGAGGAAATAAAAAGTCACACTTTTCTATGTTCAGCTTTCTTCAGGTAAGTCACAGATACCTAAAAAAGAACAAAGGAGTTAATGCAAAGCATGCCCTCCACTAACTTCCTGTACTCACCTTTATAGACAAATATGAAAATCTCCAGCAAAAAATATGTGGCATAATACCAGCCATTGAGGAACAGCAGAATTTCCAGAGGTGTAGACGAAAGTTGACGATCTAGGAGGTGCAACCAAAACAGTAATATGTCTGTGATTTCTTTTCATCTTTTTTCAAAAAGAAATGGATTTAACTTAGTCAATGTTACATTGAAAAGAATAGTTTCACATACTGCAAATCTAACGATAATAATCCCTATTCTGTTATAAACTTAAATTGATATTCCTAAAGATTATCTCCTGAATGTCTATATGTAGAATAGAACAACAGAGTTGGAAGGGACCTTGGAGGTCTTCTAGTCCAACCCCCTGCTTAGGCAGGAAACCTACACCACTTCAGACAAATGGTTATCCAACATCTTCTTAAAAACTTCCAGTGTTGGAGCATTCACAACTTCTGGAGGCAAGCTGTTCCACTGATTAATTGTTCTAACTGTCAGGAAATTTCTCCTTAGTTCTAAGTTGCTTCTCTCCTTGATTAGTTTCCACCCATTGCTTCTTGTTCTACCCACAGGTGCTTTGGAGAACAGTTTGACTCCCTCTTCTTTGTGGCAACCCCTGAGATATTGGAACACTGCTATCATGTCACCCCTGGTCCTTCTTTTCATTAAACTAGACATACCTAGTTCCTGCAACCGTTCTTCATATGTTTTAGCCTCCAGCCCCCTAATCATCTTTGTTGCTCTTCTCTGCACTCTTTCTAGAGTCTCAACATCCTTTTTGCATCGTGGCGACCAAAACTGAATGCAGTATTCCAAGTGTGGCCTTACCAAGGCATTGTAAAGTAGTATTAACACTTCAGGTGATCTTGATTCTATCCCTCTGTTAATGCAGCCTAGAACTGTGTTGGCTTTTTTGGCAGCTGCTGCACACTGCTGGCTCATATTTAAATGGTTGTCCACTAGGACTCCAAGGTCCCTCTCACAGTTACTACTGTTGAGCAAGGTACCACATATACCAGGGGTCGGGAACCTATGGCTCGCGAGCCAGATGTGGCTCTTTTGATGATTGCATATGGCTCGCAGCAGGGGTGAAATCCTCCCGGTTCGCCCGGGCCAGTCCTTCGGCGTATAGCCGATGGAACTGGCGGCGGTTGCGGCGCGGAGCTTCTCCTGCCCGCTTTCCCGTCCTGGCTGAACACAATCACCGCTTTCCCGTCCCGGCTGACCACAATCATTTGGGTTATTTTTCCCTCTGTGCATGCGCGCGCATGCACAGAGGGAAAAATAACCCAAATGGCGGCGTTCAGCCGGGACGGGAAAGCGGGCGGGAGAAGCTCCGCGCCGCAACCGCCGCCAGTTCCATCGGCTATACGCCGAAGGACGGGCCAGGGCGAACCGGGAGGATTTCACCACTGGATTAATGTTATAGTTGTGAACCAGTTTGCCTGAAAAGGATGCATCTCTGAAGCACCATAACTTCATAAAAGGTAAAGATTTTTTTTATTTTAGATTGCAGTTATATTTTTTGACGCTAGGATAGTGAATTCCATGCCTATAAGCTGCACCCAACCCACAAATCCTCCCCATCTACATATGAAGACCTCAACTGGGATCACTCACCTTCATTATCCATTATCCCTTCTACTCAACCTTGAAAAGCTGTTGTTTCAGGGTAAAAGGTTGATCTATGCAACTTTCTGTCCCCTCCAAGATTGTTGAAATGTCCGCAGCAAGTTCCAGAAATAGAACAGGATAGCATAATGGACAGTTTTATTTTTTTAATCTTCCTTTTATGATTCTCTACAACAATATCCTTAGGGGAAATCATAATTTGCAAAATGCTGGCTACTGTATTTAATTAGCATCACATACATACACAAAAGGGCAGAGCTGAGGCTGTGACCACACCTCTCATCATTTAAAAGAATAAATTCAGAGGCTTATTATACTGACATTTAGTTGAATTCACTTTTAAAATATATTATATGGCTCTCACTGAAATAAATTTCCAAATTTTTTGCTTTCATGGCTCTCTTAGTCAAAAAGGTTCCCGACCCCTGACATATACTGTACCTGTGCATTTTGTTTTTCTTGCCTAAATGTAGAACCTTACTTTTAAATGTAGAGTGACACCAATTGCTAGAGGAACCGTGATGTATATCCGGCTAGAAAAAGGCACAAAATATTTTGTCTTGCTCTTCTACCTGTGCAACTTGATCGCTGTATTTCAGATCTGGGATTCCAAAGCACTAGGACTAATTGCTACCAGCCCAATCTTTTCTATTCTGCCTTATTGTCATTGGCAGGTATCCTCGTTCTTCTTTGCAAATTTGACTCAGAGCAGATCCATGTTCAAATACTTCGATATTATTTTAACAGGCAGACACTCAAGAGTTACAAACCGAAACGCAGATTAAAATCTACGTCCCACTGCGAATTGCAGGGTATCAGAATCCGGTTTTCCGCCACCCGATTGGGACATCCGAAAGATGATTTTAAAAAAGAAGACCGTTTCCCTTGAAATATGGGATTAAACGGGGGCATCTCAAAGTTATGCTCCCAATAGATGTGCACCCCGCCTGCTTTCGGGGGATGCCGGATTGACTGGCTCTTTTACGGCAGGCTCCCCTTCCTTTTCCTTTTTCCTTCCCTTCCCTATGCAGGATCTCCTGCCACGGCAGCGTCTGGCGCTCCGGGGCCAGATCCCCCCCCCTCCGCGCTTGCATCGCTCCCTGCCCGAGGCCGGAGCCTTCGAACTTGGAACCTGGAAGCGCGAGACACCGCATCGCCCCCCCCCCTCCACGTCCCGCGCTTCGTTCATCACATGACCTCGCCGTTCCTACCGGCACCCTGTCAACCCGCCGAGCCCTCCACTTACGCCGAGGTGCCATCTTCCGTCTCCATGGACACCGCTACGCAAAAAAAAAGCAAAAAAAAAAGCTCCACTTCCGATCGAGCTCACGAAACGGAAGTCAAAGGGGCAGATTCCCAGCTCCCTCCCATAGAGAGAATGAGAGAGAGACGCGCGGCTTTGGGCTGCAGCGCCCGACGCAAGCTCAGTCGGGAAAGCTTGCCGCGTCAGTTACAGAATAACAAGAGTTTGAAGGGACCTTATAGATTAGTGTTTCCCAACCTTGGCAACTTGAAGATGTCTGGACTTCAACTCCCAGAATTCCCCAGCCAGCGAATGCTGGCTGGGGAATTCTGGGAGTTGAAGTCCAGACATCTTCAAGTTGTCAAGGTTGGGAAACACAGATCTTCTAGTCGAACCCCCCACCCAAGCAGGAGACCCTACACCATTTCTGACAGATGGCAGTCCAGTCTTTTCTTGAAAGCTTCCAGTGATGAAGCTCCCACAACTTCTGAAGGCAAGCTGTTCCATTGGTTGATTGCTCTCACTGTCAGAAAATTTATCCTTATTTCCAGGTTGAATCTCTCCTTGATCAGTTTCCATCCATTATTCCTTGTCTGGCCTTCCTGTGCCTCGGAAAATAGCTTGGCCCCTTCCTCTCTGTGGCAGCTGCTCAAATATTGGAACACTGCTATCATGTCTCCCCTGGTGCTTCTCTTCACTAGACTAGCCATGCCCAGAGCTACTACACTGAATAGCCAGAGCTGCAAAGGTCGGTCCTGGAGCAAGGCAATGCAGAGGCCGATCGACCGTAGCCCGTGTCACGTTGCCCTTTTCCAAAGAACTTCAGAATAACAAAAAGAGCTTTCTCTGATAGGCAGCATATCTTTGAGCCATAAATGCTTAGCGGATGGCACCTGTGCTTGCAACTTGCCCTTCATCAGCTGACCTTGCCTTTCATCACCTGGATTTTCCACCATTTTTCTCTAAATGTAGGTACAGGTAGTCCTTGACTTACAACAGTTTGTGTAGTAACCATTCAAAGTTACAATGGCAATGAAAAAAGTGACTTATTTTCGCACTTAACGACCATTGCAGCATCCCCGTGGCCACGTGATCAAAATTCAGATGCTTGGCAACTGGTTTCATATTTATGACGGTTGCAGTGTCCCGGGGGTCATGTGATCACCTTTTGTGAAATTCTGACAAGCAAAGTCAAATGGGAAAGTCGGATTCATTTAACAACCGTGTTACTAACTTAACAACTGCAATGATTCACTTAACAACTGTGGCAGGGTCGTAAAATAGGGCCAAATTCACTTAACAACCATCTTGCTTAGCAATAGAAATTTGAGGCTCAATTGTGGACATAAGTCGAGAACTAGCTGTACTGTACTGAAGTTGCAGTGAAGGGCTTCGGTGAACTGCCACTTCCACCCATTTCTTCTCTGCAACTGGAACAACTGGGTTTGTGCAACACACAGTACATCCCTAGAGCAGTTTAATGTTACTACCCTCCAGTCTATGAGACTGTACAAAGGATAGCAGTATAAGTGTGCTCTGCATTGCTTTGTTTATTGTAAGGCAGTTTAAGCAATTGGTTATAGTAGGAAAAACCCTCACGTAGGGCTTTTCTTAAAGGGACAGAGGGGAAGAGAGAGCTAGACCAGGGGTCAGCAACCTGTGGCTCTGGAGCCGCATGCAGCTCTTTCATCCCTCTGCTGTGGCTCCCTGTCGCCGGTTGGCACCACAATTTTGAGAGGAGCTTCCGGTTAGGGTGGGGGGAAGCAGGGCGCGCCAGGAGGAGACTCTATGGCAAGGGGTGGGTTTTCCGGTCAGCTCCACAATTGATAGGGCTTTTGGTTAGGACAGGTGGAGGAAAAAGGATGCTGCGCTAGGAGAAGACTCTATGGTAGGGAAACTGGACTTCCGGTTGGCTCCAGAATTGACCGGGGGCTTCCGATTAGGACCTTTGTGGCTCTTTGAGTGTTTAAGGTTGCCGACCCCTGGGATAGACCAATAGATTCAGCCATCTTGTCAAAGCGTGCTGTGGGTGGGTGGGGGCTTTCTGCTTCTACTTTACAAAGGTG
Source organism: Diadophis punctatus similis (assembly GCA_023053685.1). Classification (NCBI taxonomy): domain Eukaryota; kingdom Metazoa; phylum Chordata; class Lepidosauria; order Squamata; family Dipsadidae; genus Diadophis; species Diadophis punctatus. The sequence goes on along the minus strand of JALIGW010000029.1, from coordinate 6,998,616 downwards.
GGCACTCCTGGGTTGTCTGCTGTATTTGCACCCTAGTGGTGGTGTGTCAAAAGCTGCAACCTTCATTGTTCCACCCCTTTGCATCAGAGGGATGGGTGAGAGAGGACAGAAGGAACCTCAGGGGACTAGAAACAAAGCCTTAGGAAGAAAGAGTAAAGGTATTATGAGCGTTTGACCTGAAGAAGACTGAAGGGGAGTACAGATAGTCCTCAACTTACGACCACAATTGAGCCCAAAATTTATGTTGTTAAGTGAGAACCTGTTAAGTGAGTTTTGCCACACTTTACCACTTTTCTTGCCACAGTTAAAGTGAATCACTGCAGTTGATAAGTTAGTAACCTGGTTGTTAAGTGAATCTGGCTTCCCCATCGACTTTGCTTGTCAGAAGGGGGGGGGACAAAAAGTGATTACATGACCCCGGGACACTGCAACTGTCGTAAGTATGAACAAGTTGCCAAGCACCTGAATTTTGGTCACATGATCATGGGGATGCTGCAAAGGTTGTCATTGTGAGAAATGGTCATGTCACTTTTTTCCAGTGCCTTTGTAACTTTGAATGGTCATTAAATGAACTGTTGTAAGTTGAGGATTGCCTGCAATACCGATAGAAGAAAACCACAATTGAGCCCAAAATTTCGATTGCTGAGACAGTTGTTAAGTGAGTTTTACAACTTTTTAGTTTAGTGAATCACTGCAGTTAAGTTAATTAACGTGGTGGTTAATTGAATCTGGCTGCCCCATTGACTTTGCTTGTCAGAAGGTCACCAAAGGTGATCTCATGACTCCAGGACACTGCAACCGTCATAAATATGTGCCACTTGCCAAGCAGCTGAGTTTTGATCACATGGGAATGTTGTAATGGTTATAAATGTGAAAAACAGTCATAAGTCACATTATCAGTGCCTTTGTAATATTGAACGGTCACTAAACAAATGATTTAAGTCGAGGACTAACTCTATTTGTAGTTCAGGTGTCATAGCACTTGAAGATGTTACCTAGTTTGGTAATTAAATGTCTGCAAGAAAGCCACCAAGCTCAGAGAGCCGCAAGGACCTCACAAATAAGAGTAGTGGTCTTCAAATCCTTGAAAGAATGTCACATAACGCAGGGGTCTCCAACCTTGGCAACTTTAAGACTTGTGGAATTCTGGGAGTTGAAGTCCACAAGTCTTAAAGTTGCCAAGGTTGGAGACCCCTGACATAGAGGATTACGACTTGTTCTGTAGCATTCCATAGTGCAGAACTAGAATAATGGATTTAAGTTACAAGGAGGCAGATTCTAATTAAATGTTAGAAAATAAATCGTTACAGACAAGAGTAGTGGAACAAACTATCAAGTGAGTTATAGATTGTTTTTCACTAGGTATGTTCAAGCAGAGGCTAAACAGTTACCTACCAAGATGCTTTAATTTGGATTCCTAGTACTAACACTTCATAGGATTCCAATCTGTAATTCTAAAATATAAAGCTGGGTTTTCTGTTTTAATATGTAAGAAGGTTTGCTATCTTAATCTGAACTATGCCCAACTCAGGAACTTGTTGAACTTGTATTCCGATAACATACACTTTATTTTTGGCTTAGTATATTATACAAATTACCAAGGCTAAATAAATAATGACTTTGCATATTCAGTTAACCAAGTTAAATATGTTTCTTTTTCAGATTCTGTTTATAATGCAATATTATAATTTGATTCAAGGTCAACAAAATGAATATATACACATAGAATATTATTCCAAAGCTTAACTTTGCATGAACCCTCTGTTACTATTAGATCCTACCAAACAAAAAACAAAAAAAAACCCCACCCTGAATCACACTTTGATTATTGCAAAATGGCAGGTTTATTTTCTCATAACTTATAAAAGAAGTACAAAAGAAAAAAAGTCAATGAGAATACATTTGCCTACTGTGAAGGTTTGGAACTAATCACATTGCTCATAATAAAGACAAGGGAACCTTTTAAGAGGCAGCAAACAGATTAAGGGAATATTTACAAAAATAAACTGCAGTACTGCTACTTGAAAGTTCTCAGCCAAACCAATTTGGCACTTCATATATTCCTCAAAAAAAAAATTGTAACCAACTCCTGAAAGTGCAGTACGCAGACCTGAGAGGATAAGTGGAAGACTGATAGTTATGTAGTGATAAAGACTCCACAGAAGAATGGTATTGTGGATTAAATCATCATATAAAGTTAATATCCAGACTGTAAAAAAATGAGAAGAAAACTTGCTTCAGGATACTGATTAAGGTCTCTTTAACATTCCAGCAGCTCCATATAATTCAGAAGTAGCTCTCAACTGCGGAGTTGAGCAAACTCTTTCCGTAACCAAACAGAGTCTTGATAGAAACGTGGGTCTCCCAGATGAACAGCTGTTCTTTTGTAGAAATAGTAATATAGCACAGCCACTGCAATAAAAAAAGGATTGTGTTATCAAAGTCCTCAATTCCCTCCTTCCTTTTTTTGTGTGTCTTCAAGTCATTCTTGGCTCCCGATGACTCTATGGAAAAGTCTATGTAATTTTCTGGGAATCATTTTTCAGAAGTGATTTGCCACAATGTTCTTCCTAAGGGCTGAGAAAGAGTGACTGGTCCAGATTTACCCAGATGGCTTTATACCTAAAGCAGGACTAGAACTCACAGCCTCCCAGTGTTTTACTTCAGTGCCTTTAACTACTATGCCAAACTGGCTCTCCAACTTCCTCCAGTCAAGAAAAATGTCACCATTGCTCCCGAGGGGATTTCTACTTTGGGGGAATATTCCAAAACTCTCTAGAAGTATTTACTAGCAAATCTGTGAAAGGGCAGATGGTTTGCATGCAAAATCCAGCATCTTCAGAGAGGGCTTGGAAAGGCTTGCCTGAAAACTCAAAGAATCATTGGCTGGTGACTATACGTATATCTAAAGTCTGACATAGATATCTGATACAATTCCTACATTTCTCCTACGCTGTCCCATTTATTTACTTAGGAAAAATGCTGACTATACCATCTTCATTAAAAAGTTCAAAAGTCATGACACAAAGGGAAATGATACAACTTAATTCTTACCTAATCTCTGGAAAACAAACAGAGTCTGCATCTCATTAGTCCATACAAAGATGTCTGAATTTTCCCAGCGGTAGTTCTATTTAAAAAAGAAAAGCATAAAAAGCATAAAATATCTTCTATCCAATATTTCTATAATTGGAAAGTAATATAAGGTTTCCTCTCGAGATGTCAGTAGAGTTTATCATCAAATAATGAAACAAATGCAAGCATGCAGTATAGTTTAATGTGTACTTAATCCCCATGTATTGCTTTGCCTTCAAACACTTCTCATGCTAATTGTTCAAATTTCTACTGTTTGGCCAAAGACAGAATCAAGAGTTTCCAAAATAAACATATACCCATAGTAAGTCCCAGTAAAACTAGCATCTTCTTTAAGTAATCATGCACTGGTTTACACATTGATCTATACTCATATTTGATTGTAATAGTTTTGCATGTTTATATATAACTAGGATTCAATTTGATTTTACCCAGCAATTTTGTTTACCTTTTAATATTGATTCCCAATACCACTTTTCCAGCTGGACATTAGTTAACTAACTGACAGATAGTCCTAATGATTTTTTTTTCAAATCTTAGAAAATCTATAGCTAAAACTTAACATTCACTTGTATCAGTTTCCCCAACTATTGCCTACTCCATGCATTCAAGTTTCATAAGAGAGGAATTAATTTTTTAAATTGTGATACAGGAATGAATAAAAATGGGATAAAGATTTTCCCCCATTAATTTATTTTGATGGACTAATTTGGTCTGACACGTAGACATCAAATCCTAGATTGCCACCCTCTGTCTTACGCTTTTACATGTCTGCAATTCTTTCTCTATTTCATAGGATAAGACCCCTTCTCTTAAACTGATGCAAATGTCCAACTGACAATACGAATTGAAAAACTAACTTTGATAATATTGCACTAATGTTCCATTCAGGATAATTTTGTCAAGTGCACATTGCAGCAATAGGCTCTACAGATTTCCCTCCAAGGAAAACATTCTCTTTCAGCTGCCTCCATCTCTAGAAACTGGATTGCTTGGAGATAGGAATACCTGGCAGAGTAGTTTCCCCTGGCCCTCTGGAAGACTAGGAATGTAGATACCTGTACATGGCCAAGTTAATCTTTATTCCTATAAAAAAGCCATTAAAAAAGCAAGAAAATGGGATGCCAAAAGAAGTGTGTAGCAATTGAGAGAAGGAAAATGAAATCTTGTAAGGCTATTTCAAGCCATATCAGCATGGAAGTCACAACAGCTCTGAACAAAAGCCAATTTAAGAGGCCACCAACAACATTCAAGATTTTTAAAGAGAACTGGAGAAGCTTTGCCAGCAAGCAAGAATTGCAGCAGCCCAATGATTGATGTAAGTATTGCTGTGATGTAGTAGCTACAGTTCAAATCCCATCCATGTAGTGACTTTGGAGAAATCTCAGTCTAATCTACAGATAGAACAGAAAAGGCTCGGCGTTCCTAAACCTAGAGAAAAGACAGCATATTTACAACAAATGCATACATCAATTTCGTGCTCTATAACATCTCAACTTCTTTCTAGAACTTCTGTAAAATACAATAGAAGGTCTTCATTTTTTCAATTAAAACATATTCAAATATAAAATGCAAAGCCAGAAAGTAAAGTATATTACATAATTCTCTTTAATTCATAAATACCTGAATCAATTGGAAAATTGTGTACCTGTATTCTTTCTTCCTCTGAGAAGCCCTAGAATTCATGTTTCCACTTTAGTTATAACCAAAGTAAAATACAACAGATAACTAAAACCACCCCTTCCTTCAAATCTTTTAAGGATTAAGCATTCATATACCATATGGGAAGAGTGTGAGTGCTGGAGAGAAGCCGAGGAACATAGAAAGGTTAATCGGATCATCAGATTTATAAAGCATGTCAGACTTATTCTAGCTACCAACAACAAATCCCACAAAATCCTCTTAAAATCCTGACTAAGCAAGGTTTTGGCCCAAACAGTCTAAGCAACTGAACCTAGACTGCTCTCCAAGTGGGACAGCTTTATCAAACTGGATGAAAAATATTAGTTTCAATATAGGAAGAAACATAAAAATCAATTGAACAGATGCAGAACAAAAGGCTGAAAATAGGAGATGACAAGAAACAGATATGGGCTCTGATATCTGATAAGATATTCACTAATTAATTAAAAACTAGACATATTTTTGGGCCGTCTATATATTCTGTACTTACAATTAATGTGTAATTGTTTATAAAGTAAAATAACGTCCCTGATGTGATTGGCCACATCCTTTAACAATTTCAATAATAGTTACAGAAAAGATACAATTGCTGTTGAATATTTATATATTAAAGTCATCTCATGGGTTAGTTGTGCAGTTATTATTATTTTATCCTATCTTATAAATATATGTGACTCAAGGAAATAAATGCTGCTATATTCCAGTCTATTTTCCTGACTTTTTTACTAAGATTTTTGATTACTAACACAAACTAAACTTAGAGAAAGAGAAGAGAAAATATAAAAAGTGCAAGAAAAAAGGAAGAAAAAGTAAAGAAAACAAACAGTAAAGAAATAGAAAGAAATATATAAAGAAATGACTTCTAACCTACATCGAACAAGTATAAACAAATTTAGTAATTCTTCACTCCTTACGAGATATCTCTTCATCATATATTCTATTCATTATCTATAAGCAAATCCGTAAAACATCAACTTTTTCAATCCTGGAGTCAGCAAAAGCCCATAAAGGATTGCCAGAACATTGGGGAAAAAAAGGTTTTATTTTTAAGCTTGGTCAAATAAACTATATTCCTTCCTTTTACTTCTAATAGTTCTAATGTTTACTCCAATCAAATATTGTTGAGGGAATTTCATTTCTCTTCATTTCTCTTCATCATATAATTGTTTTTTAACAAGCCTCCTTTATAGATCTAATAAGAAAATATTTTACAGATTATTTTCTTGGTTGATTATTTATATTTCCTTTTAGTTTTAAAAACGTCAGCCAGTTTCTTTTGTATATCCAATAAAGTGTCCTTTTGCAAATAATTCTTTTGGCCTGTCATTTGTAGTTCCACTTTTGGTACTTTCTCTGTCTTATCAAATAAAATCTGTTCCACATCCGTCATTGCTTTATTAACATCTTTTAGACATAGTCTATCCATAGAGGCAGACATCATTACTGACAATATTGTTAATATACTTACTAACTTCAAGATCCAATCTTTAAAGAACTCCTTTAATGTTTCCAATGTTATACTTTTTTTAAATCATTCTGTAAATCCGAGTACTTACAGGTTTTGTATTTTTTTCTTGTACTTAAAATCTTTAGTCCCCTCTAATGTCCAGTTTCTAAAATCATCACTTATGACTTGCAATTACCAGGATAATCAAAATAAATCTGTGGCCGTTCAGAAGTTGTTTACTTGGTATAGCTAATTCCAAAATCTTATAGCAAAGTCAGTATTCGAAATTTATCTGGACCTGTAATCCATTTATACCTTTGTTAATCGAAATCTTATTTAGCTTTTTGCTGTTTATTTCAAATTCTTTAATTTCTTAACTTTTTAATTAATGTTTCTTTTGTTCAGAGTTGAAGATAATTTCACCCAATGATTTTTCATACTTGTTATTCCAAAGGTCTTTAATAGCTTTGAGATAATTAATAGGTGATTTCCAAAAGAGATTAGAAAGTGAGCCTTGCAAACTTAGTGTCCTTTAAAAGGTTCCATTGCAGTTGCAAGCCAGATGGCTAATCCCCTCTTCTTTCAACGTTCATGGAAAACCACTATCCTGTGATCTTGTTTGGAGCATAGTGGATGATCTCCCATGCACTCCTTATATGAAGAAATTCAAACGGATTGGTCTACTCACTGGTTCCTTGACAGCCGCAGACCTCAGCTCCACTTTTGCAAATATGTCTTATGTTCACCATACCTCCCCCAGAAATCCCCCATAATGACAATCCTGTGAGGTGGATTGGGCTGAGAGAATGACTGGCCCAAAGCGAGCTGGCTTTCATGCCTAAGGCAGGCCTAGAAACGTGCAATCTCTTGCTTTTTAGGTCAGCACATTATCCACTATACCAAATAAGTCCACAGGTTTCTGTAATGGTAAATGAAATTGTTACATTGTTATTAAGATTTGTTACATCTTAATAAGGGTCATTAGAGAGCCACAAAACAAAAGTAGCAGCATAGATTCTTCCTCAACCCAAATAAATATAGACTGACTTTAAGCGTGCAGAACATTTATTTTTTTATTAGAATACTCTATTTGTTGTACATGTTTTATGTCCAACAATACTGCCTAGAACAGTGATGGCGAACCTATGGCACGCGTGCCACAGGTGGCACGCGGAGCCATATCTGCCGGCACGCGAGCCGTTGCCCTAGCTCAACTCCAGCATGCATGTGCGTGCCGGCCAGCTGATTTTTGGCTCGTGTGGAGGCTCTGTGAGGGCATTTTAGGTTTCCAGAGGGCCTCCGAGGGGGTGTTTTCGCCCTCCCCAGGCTCCAGGGAAGCCTCTGGAGCCTGGGGAGGACGAAAAACGGGCCTACCAGGCCCACCGGTAGTCGGGAAATGGGCCATTTCCGGCCTCCAGAGGGCCTCTGCGGGGGCAGGAGAGGCCGTTTTCACCCTCCCCAGGCATTGAATTATGGGTGTGGGCACTCACACGTGCGTGACAGCGCACGCGCACACGTTTTCGGCACCCGAGGGAAAAAAGGTTCGCCATCACTGGCCTAGAAAAATCAACATTTATAAAGACTGCAAGGGAGAAACTCACTTAGAGGATGCAGTATATCAATAAGGGTATTTGATGTTCCAATTTACTAAACATAATATTGGAACATCGACAATCTGTAATAGGGCATTTATGAACACAATATGCAACCACTGCTAGGCCTCTCATTCAATTACCTTAGATAGCACATATTTTAAGGATCACAGAAATCACCAACATAAATACCTATGGCAAGTGAGAGACATTCCCCATTATAAATTATACCATCAAGAATAAAACTTCTATTTATTTGAAATTACTAGAAAATACTTGACCAATGCATGTGTATGAAACTATGTGAGATGAAACTGAAAGACTGAACTGTTTTAAAAAAGCATCTTAGGTAGAAATTTACTATGGAAAATCAGTTGAAAGTCCTCTTGGGTCTAACTAACTATGTCAACTGAGTCAATAGTAATAAAATGGTAGATTTGTCCATGTTTGCCTAAAATGCACATGGCATCATGCAAGCATAGAGCGGCTAGTTTAAGGTTCAGTGTGTTTTGAAAACCTAGCCAACTGGATTAATTCAGGAAAGCATGGATTAGTATATGGTGTAAAAAAAGGCAGTAAAATTTCTTCTAACTTAAGACTTTACATTTTAAAAAAATGCAAGGAAAATTCCTGGATTATCTAAACGTAACTACTTGCGTCTTAACATATCTTGGTCACACATGGCGCATCAGAGTTTATGTCACTGATCAACTGGAGAGAGGATGCTAACCTAACACTTGCTATAGAACAAAAACAATAACATGACTAGTAACACATAGTTCCTGCTGATCTACAAAGGAAAGGATACCCTAATACAGTAATCAAATCATATAATTAATTCTTTAGACTTGAAAATTATCTCATCCAACTTACAATTAATTTCTATTCTACAAGTTATGCATACACGGATTATGTATAGAAGTGGTCACTGGCATGCACTAAGTTCTCTGCTTGTTTGAGGGAGATCATAGTACTGTAGTAGAGATAGACATGGAAATCTACAAGCAGTATTTTGCAAAAGATTTCAGATATTTCATATTTTTATCCATTGCACTGCAGTTTATAGTATCCAATTCATTCCCCCCCCCTACTTTTAAATTTACTAAATTAATCACAAATGGAAAACATATATTAACTTTAACAGGCTCACATAGAAAATCACATTCTACCCACCTTCATTCTTACCAGCATTCCTCCAATAAAACTATTATTATAGGTTTAATGCAAAGAAAACACAACAACCCATCGGTGTGTATTGAACAGATGCATACTGAACAGATGTGTATTGAATTCAATGAAGGGAAAATAAACTACTCACGCACAGTGGATTTCAATATAAATTTCATCTAATTCCAATATTCAAGATAAGTAAACCTCTTTAAGAGCCAAACGTAATCATTTCTTACCATGACCCATATGTGAAAAGATATACTCAAAGCAAGGTATGCTGCTGATAGGATAATAGTTGCTTTAAATTTGTGAAACAGAAGATTGACCAGGCCGGCTTGAAAAACAAAAGTGTTGAAGAACATGAGAAAGATGATGATGACATTGAAGAGGATGGTAATATCTTGAATGCTGTAGGGAAAAAGACTTTTTTTTAATGAAACAGAGATTGACGTAGCCCCATACATCCTACAAAAATGGGCTTGCTTTTTACAAGTAGAGAATACAGCAACAGGGCTGCTAAAATCTCCTTTGCCTATCTTTCCACTGGGATATTACTGTTTCATTAATAACAAGAAAAAGAGATCCCAAAGCTCTTGTTTAAAAGACTGCCATGGAAATAAGAGTCATATTGAGCTCCCTGCTTGCCATCAGTTCCATTTTTCTCTGCTACTCCCTAGGCACAGTGATCTGAATAATACATCATGCATATAGCAACATTTTAATACATTGTTCAAACCAGCACAGGTTACCAGTAATCTATACAATTCGATGTTAGATTTTAAAAATATTTTATTTTATTACTTCACAGCAATCAATTGCAGTATTGTCTGGCTTTCTCTATGTTTTCCTGAATGAAAGTAATCCAGGAAGAGCAGAAACTAAAAATACAATTCTATGAACGTTTACCCCCAAAGTACATTCTAATCTCCCCAATAGACATTGTTCTTTGATAAGTGGTTTGGGGGAGGGGCTCTGAGTTAGTCTTGATTCCTGGCAAATGGGCAACTGGACAAGTTGTTGCAGTTTTCTGTGCAATATTTTTAAAGTCGGCTTGCCTTCTTCCCAGGAATAGTAGAAAGTCACCAACTCCAAATCACTGCTTGACTGCTTAAGGTGGGACTAGAACTCAATCACCTAGTTTCCAGCCTGGTGCCTTTGGCCACTATACCAAACTGGCTCTCAAGTGTTTTGTTTCCTAGCGTAAAAATTGCAGGCCTATGCATATGGGACCAAATGGCTTGTTTTTGTGGCTTGTTTTTTTTAAATTATTGTATACCACCTAGAGTCATATTTTGAGATGGGCGGCCATATAAATGATTCATTAATTAAAAACTCCGGTACAGACTGAAACATTTCTTTATGAACATCTCTTAGAGGATCTTTAAAAAATATCTACAGTTCCCTTCATGGACCATTTTGGTCTTGATAACAGTTTTAAAAGCTACAGAACCTTTCCCCCCTGCTTTCACTTTGCTGCTGTTATTATGACAAAACCAAGTAATTCTGAAAAGAATATGTACTAAGAAGCATATGCAAGTCTTTACTACTCACATGAAAAGCACAAGCTGGATGACAGGAGCCATGCGAAGCAATTCTGAGAAAGAGTTGACAAAGAGATCATAGGACAAGAGGAGGAATTGCAAAGACAGCACCAGGCTGTAATTGCTGGTCTGGAGCATCTTTCTTCCCTAAGACTCTGGGATCTCAGCGTCTGCATTCCAGGCAGCAGAACCAGCTTATACTCATGTTATGAAAGAGGCAAGCTTCTTCCTCCAGATAGATTTGCTGGGATGGAAAAGTAAAGGGAAACAAAAGTAACAATGAAAGATAGAGACAGACATTTTATTAATTGCTGCTATGGTAGATGCATACAGTTTAGGTCAGATCCGAATACCGAAAAATGATCAAGCACTATTCCTTGAAGAAGGGCAAAAAAGATATCTTGCTAAATCAAAGAAAATCCCTCTTTTCTTTTCTTTTTTCTTTTCTTTTCTTTTTCAAGTCATTGTTGACTTCTGGTGATTGCCTGGACTACCGTAATCCCTGCAGGGTGGTTTTTTTTTTGGCAAAGTTTTTCCGAGGTTGGTCGCCCTTGCCTGCTTTTAGGGCCGAGAGGGACTGACCTAAAGTAGCCCCGCTAAGCGAGGACTAAAACTCACCGGTCTCCCGGTTTCTAGCCTCGTATCTTAATAGCTACAGCAAATTGGCTCTTTATTTCTAATTTTTTTTATTGCCAACAGAATGTTTATACTTGGTACGGAACAGAATACTGCATTACTTTTGAAATCGAAAACATGGCCCATAATCAAGCATTTCTAGACTTGGGACAGGATCACGGGGGCTTGGGGGGGATGGAGGCAGCTGACGATCTCCTCCGCTTACGTGGGAAAGGGGGAAACGCCCACTTTTAAGATACAGGACTTCACTAAATGCAGGACTTACCTGTGTTACACAAGCCCCTTTCAACCGGAGGCTACGAGATCTCTCATAGGAGTCGAGTTTACACCTCGGGAATCGAATACAGCTCCGCGTTGTGTTAAGACACGAGAAACGGGAGGAAGCGCAGCCGCTGCGCCGGGGCAGCCCCCGACGAGGAGCAAACGATGCAGGACAGTTACTTCGCGCCGCCACAATCAGTCCCCATGGCGATAGCGCAGCGGCTCCGGAGGAGGCGCCGAAGCCAGTAGGCCCGGAAGTGCAGCCGGGGCCGCAGAGATCATAGAGGCCTTAGAGGCCCAGGCCGAGGAGTAACTTCAGGATGCTTGGGCGCTTCCCGACCAAACAAACCATCGCCTCGTTCCTCAAGCAACCTAAGGAGGGTGGTACTACTGGTGCTATGGCGTGGCACGAACTCCCCGCTTTTTCTCCATCATTAAGCAAATGAACCAAAAAGAAACCAGCCACATTATATCTTCTGTAATGTGGAAGCTCAGCTTCTGAACTTACGCACATAATGAATGAGGCAGCCAATAATTCATGCTAGGGATCTTAATCTTTCAATTAGTGTGTGAAAAACATTTCCATCGATTTATCTACTTGTTTTCATTAACATGTGGTGCATGGCAGGCAATAGAAGGCAGTGTGAATTTGTTCATGAAGCTTGCAGTTCATTCATATATATGAATGCGGGGGGGGGGGGGGGGAAGGCGGGATAACTTAAATCTCCCAGAAAAAGATTTGGTCCAAACCGCACGTGTGGATAAGAAAACTACATTTCCCAGACATCCAGAGAAATCGGACATCTTCATTGGGCGGGGTTTCCACTCTTAAGCGCGAACAGAGGGGCTTAAGTTCTTCATCCGCAATGAACGGCAAAAGCCGTGATGAAGGGGCTGTTGAGGACTGGAACTACTTTTCCCGACTCTCTCTGCGACTTAGGCGGAAGCGAGGTATGAGAGTGGTGTGCATTTGCGTTGTAATAGGACTGAGGAAGGGAGTAATAATAATCTTTAATACCGGCAATCATTGTGACTGTCAGTCACCCACACGCTCATTCTTGTAAAGGGGCATAGCATGTTCTCCTACTGATATTTTGCTCAAGAAAATTTTGCTGCTGCTGCTGCTGCTTTTTTTCTCTTTTTTGCCAATATCGGTCTTCTTGTGGTTTTGATTGGCGAATCGACAAAGTTCCTTTATTTTACCCAGGAGAGTGCCGCACACTTGCTAGTTCTTGGATCTGCTGTTGCACGCTCCTCTTCATTAGAAACCATTAATACAATTGGTAATCTGTATGTTCTTGTGTGGGCAGGCAATTGTTCTGTCTTTTACCAACAAGTTAATGTTCTTTAGGCCAGTTAATCTCAAAAACGGCTATGCATTTTTCTCAAAATGTAGCACGGCGGTGCATTTTATTGTTTATTCAATAAGATTGGTATTTGTCCCTCGAGCAATATAGAGCAGGAACACGCTAAAATTTGTAGCCCTTTTTAATAAAGCCCAGCTTTGAAATCTTAGCCTTTAATGTTACATGTTTTGCTATTGGTCAAAGAATTAAAAAAAGGAAATACGATATCTAAACTATTTATTTCTGTTCATTTTGTTGCTGCAAAGCAGCATTCTTTCCATTGACATGGACAGATTATGATCCAAAACACTTGTGCAGTCCATTTGAGCTTTTCTTCTTTCCACGTCTACTTCTAACTATAGTGCTTTTGTGCGTTTATATACCTAGGTGGATACATAATTAAAAATAACATTAGTTTTATGGTCACAGTTGCATATCCCTGGTTGATTCTGGGAAGAGAGTAGAAGTTACCACATTCAGAATTGGATTTTATCTGACTTACTTGAGCTGGTAGCCCATATGATACCTATGCTTTTTTTTTAATTTCACCACAGTATTTAGGTGACCTAATGGCCAAAAATATATTTCTGGTAGACACCTGCAATAGATGTGCCATATTTTCCTTTTTCCTAGAAGCCAAAATGGTTCAGTATCTTTCTGTAGAATTTTGAAAGCAAAGTTTATGTATAGCAGGCCAGAATAATATGCCTACACCACACTTGTCCCCAATGAGCATTTATTGAATAGTAGTGTGGACGCTGCAAGTAGGAGAGCAATGTTAAGTTTATAATGTACCCAAATGTGGGAAATAAAAACAGCTGACAATAAATTACTATCAGAACAAAACAACCACAAAGCTCTTTTCATTCTCAAAACTTTGGCACCCAATTTCAACCTCTAGCCTTCAAAGAAATTCCTATACGCGTAAGTCATCTACAAAAGACTCGCACAGCAGAAACTCTTGTCACTGGATCCAAGTGACAGTGCTCACAACCAACGAACTAATGTGCTGAAGCTGACCAGGCTAAGGACGCTGGTAGGCAGAGCCAGAATTCCCCCCCCCATGTTTTCCTCCCCTGAAACTAAGGTTTGTCTTATACTCTGAAAAATACGGTAGGTTTGAAGTGAATGAGCTGTGTAGAGATTGTGTAGAGATAGAATTCATCTAATTAAAGTGAGAAAATACATTTTTGGATGAGGGAGAGCTAATCTGGCTTGGAGGCTGTTAAACTAGAGTGAGTGGAAATTATAAGACCACTGATGAGTAAACAACTGCCAAGTAAACGGAGTGAATAGAGCAGCAAAGTGAAATAATTTGGGAATTGCCAGTTTTACAAAGCAAGGTAGACATAAAGGAAAAGGAAACACAGGGAAGCTATCCCATTATCTGAAATGTCCCTACACCAGGTCTGCAGATCTCGTGGAAGTCAAAAGTGGCAGATTAATACTTTTAAAGTAACTCTATGCCAGAAAGGAACAGCTGGCAGCACAGTGGCAGTTATGCAATTAGCAATGTAAGGCCTGGAGGTACTTTGCAATGTGTCTTTTGGGGTGGCAGTTATTGCAAAAACCTTGGTGGAAGCTTTGTTTGGCAGCAGTGGATTGGCTGTTTTTCCACAAACGCTGGCACAAAGCAGCTTGGGCTGCAAATTGTGCAGGCCTGCTCCATGCTAATGACAAAGTATGGGTAAAAACAGATGATCTGGATCATGAGGAAGAAAGACAAGTATGGTATAATAGGGATTAGAAACGGTGGAACAAATCCCATAAGTGGAACATTAATCTTGATAAGTATACTTTGTTTTAGAGGAACAGGCAGTACAAGAATGGACATGGTATAGCATTATATAGTCAAGAATTAACTTAATTAGTTGTAAATTAACTTTACAGAGATCAATTGGATTGGTAACAACCCGAGCATGGACAGTATCTGGCAAGCTAAGCTAACAGAAAGGATAGCTTGCATGTCGGCTCCAAACCAGTCAGACGAGATAGAGTCTAGCCTGTAAAATCAGATTAGCCCTGACCCTGCTGGTCTTCTGTAAGGCCTTAAAGACATGTTTGTGACACTGAGCTTGGGGTTCTGGATGTATGGCAAAGCCTGTGCAATGATTGTGATGATTTGTTTGCTGGTTATTTTGATTTTTTAACCATGGCTGTCAATTATATGTAGCAGGGGTGTCAAACTGGCAGCCTACAGGCCAGATGCATCACGCACAGGCCATGCCCACCCCAGCTCCGCAAAGGCAAAAAACATCACGTGACATCACATGACACGATCGAGTTTGACACCCGTGATGTATAGCAATAGCAAAAGCACTTATGCACCACTTCACAATGCTTTACAGCTCTCTCTAAGCAGTTTACAGAGTCAGCATATTGCCCCCAACAATCTGTGTCCTCATTTTACCGACCTCGGAAGGATGGAAGGCTGAGTCAACCTTGAGCCACTCAGAATTGAACTCCTGGAGTGAGCAGAGACTTAGCCCTGAAGTACCGCATTCTAACCACTGCGCCACCACCATGTATTAGTTTTGTTGAGATGTGTGGCCATATGAATTGAAATAAAGATTTATTGGTTATTGGCAAACCTTAGAAAACCATGAAAGGGTTTTTAGGGAGGGAGGTTTCAACTCCCCAAACATCTGTTGAAAGACTATCAAATGAAGAGAAGATAGAAAGAATATTAAAAAAAATAGTGTTTTTAGGTACTGTCAGTCAGTGGTGGGCTTCAATTTTTTTTACTAACTGCTCTGTGGGCGTGGCTTGGTGGGTGTGGCAGGGGAAGGATACTGTAAAATCTCTATTCCCACCCCACTCCAGGGGAAGGATACTGCAAAATCTCCATTCCCTCCACACTCCAGGGGAAGGTTACTGCAAAATCTCCATTTCCTCTGGATCAGCTGGGACTCGGGAAGCAGAGAATAGATGGGGGCGGGGCCAGTCAGAGTTGGTATTTACCGGTTCTCCGAACAACTCAAAATTTCTGTTACCGGTTCTCCAGAACTAGTCAGAACCTGTTGAAGCCCACCTCTGCTGTCAGTCCTATAAGGTAGACCAGGCTGGGAAACCGATGCCATATAGGTCATCACTACTTTTATTGTAGCAGTTGTAGTAACAGAATCTTGCAAGTCTGGTGAATGTACTTCCCCTCTTCCACACTTTATCTTTGGATGAACTAGGGAGGGGCCTCTCTGAGATGTTTATTCATATTATTTTCTTGGTCCAGCCTCAAGCCCCTCTTATTGCCTTGGTAGCCGTTCTTCTTTCTCTTTTTCAAGACCATTCTCTATGCCGTCCACAGATACTGTATATAAAAAGATTTTATTCAGAAAATGGTTGACAAGTCTTGAACTGCCAAGAAACTAGAATCAGAAGTAATTGACTTGCAGCTACTTAGATTTTGTTAAAAAAAGGGAAAAAGTCTTGACAGTAAATCTATACACCATTGAAGCATATGATGGTTTCAGATTCTCAACTCTGGGGTGCCCCCCCCCAAAAAAGGTGGACAGCATTTTGCAGAGGGCTGGGCTATAGGATTATTGTGGTTCCTTCCAATTCAACTAATCTATAATTCTATCAGAAGAGAGGCAGTAAACATAAACTACTAGAATGTGTGTAGGAGCCGAGCCAGATTAATTTGGCTGCACTAGAATTTTGCTACCTAAATTCATTGTCATACAAGGCACAGATAAATAACTTTTATTCTGATTAAGGCTTTCAGTGTTCTACTCCCTGACTTTGATGCAGATGCTAATATATTTGGTTGGTTGTATGCATATACAGGTATGTATACTATAGATCCCAAAAAACGTTATAAATACAACTGAAAAACATTTCAATACAACTCTCAATTTTTAGAAAATTGCCTGGCAATTTGGAGAAAGTACTACGTTTAAAGAAAATGTTCAAAAAGAGCAAGCACGTCCATTTCCTTTCTCCATCTATTAAGGTACTTGTGTGTTGTGAAGAGTGAAGTTTCGGTCCTCATGAACTATTAATGGACATTTTCTGCTATTTATTCAGCCTCAACTTCTGCTTGAAAAGCAGAAGTGAAGTCATGACTGTTGCCTTTCTCAAGAAGCAGTGGTTGCAGGTGCAATATCTAGAGAGGGTTTTTTTTTCTTCCTTCTTCCTTTGTACAATAAACTCATCAGTTCCCCTAGAAACTATATTTAGTGATATGAGTACGTAGCATTTCTGGCCTTTAAAAAGATGATAATCCTATCAATTAAACTGATGGTAATGATTGAGCTTTGTACATATTGCCACCCATGTAGAATATGATCTGCTTGAATCAGCCCAGAGAGATAGTAAAGACTTTGTCTTCTGAACAATGAATTTTAACGGGTAAATACATTAACATATTTTCTCTAGCCCTTTCTCGCTAGCTCCTCCTCCTTGGGTGATAATGATAAAAATAGTAAAATTGAAGTGCATGTGCCTTACAGCAGAAAGCAATGCCCTTTGGAGTTGGGTGAAGGCAATATTGGCTAAGAAGACTAGAAAGCTGACAGAGGAGATTTGGAATTTAATTTCTTATCACAATAACCTGAACTGTTTGTTCAGTTTCTGGTATCTTGCTTTATTTCCTCAGGTGTGCTTCCAAGTAGCGTTGAGATGCCTACAATTCCATTCCTACCATATTCAATCCTTGTGGGAAATCTGGGCATCTTGTGTTTGGGGCTTACAGTATATTGGAGTCAGCACTGGCTTGGCGGCCTTGCCTGGGATGGTTCTCGTAAGATGTTTAATTGGCACCCAGTTCTCATGGTGACAGGCATGGTGATCTTCTATGGTACAGGTAAGTGGAAAAAAAACCAGTTTCTCTGTCCTTTCCCCCCTCCTTTTAGTGTGCAAGTGGCGATAGTGCCAGAGCGCTTCATTTGGCTCTGACGGTTTCCCCCTTTTCCCCCTGCAGCAGCCCTAGTGTACCGTTTGCCCTTTTCCCAAATGGGTTCCAAGCTCCCTTGGAAGGTGCTGCATGCAACACTTGCTTCGATAGCTTTTATCTCTGCCATTCTGGGATTGGAGGCTGTCTTCAAGTTTCACAATGTGAAGAAGATCCCCAACATGTATTCTCTACACAGCTGGCTTGGGCTATCTGCTGTGCTACTTTTTTCATGCCAGGTAGGTGAGAGCGTATCAATGGATTGATTTATGTCAAAAGTATATATCCCACTAGTTTCCCAGAGAAGAGATGAAAGGCTGCAAACAAACTAAGATCAGCAATATTTACAGTAACTCCCAACCTTTTATTTTTACTGTAACCTGCCTCCAATAGTTGATCTTCAGAAAGGATTAAGAAATCCTGCCTGAAACTCTGGAGACTCATTGCTAGTCAATGTAGATAGTCGTGGGTGAGAAAAATCAATGCTCTGGTTTAGTGTAAGACAGCTTCTAGGACTCTGAGGGATAGCCAATTAGGCAGAGATGTGACTAGTTCATCTTTTAATATGTAATCAAATATTGCTAAGCCTTTTCTGAAGAAAGATTTGATGGTACTTTTACATATATTGCGTGTCCTCAGTTTCTTGTCACCAGAAATTAATTCTATAAACAAAAAGATTACTTTTCTCCTACTGGGCAAGTGGCCATCTCTTTTGAAATTAAACCAAAGAATTATGCATATGAATCATGCATTACCTAAAGAAACATGCAATGTGTTGCCCGCCGAACACATATTGTATTGTGAGAGAGGGAATCACATACAATAATCATATTTTCACAAATGTGTCCATATGTGCTTGAAGAACTAAAATTATTATTATTATTATTTTAAATTAAAGAGACGAGAGGAAAAAAGAACTTCTGCTGGCTACGTTATCACACTGGCATTGCTAATCATGTACAAGTAAATTTGTATAGACTCAGGTACAATTCAGGTACTATAATGTAAGACTTCTAATTCATGTCTCTCCTTTCCAGTGGTTAATGGGATTTGCTTCTTTTTTGTGGCCTTGGACGCCCATCTGGTTCCGAGCCCTCTACAAACCTGTCCATGTTTTCTTTGGTTCTGTCATTCTTGGTTTGGCTATTGCATCCTGCATCTCAGGCATTAATGAAAAGTTATTCATGACATTGTGAGTAATTGAATTTGGTTATGGGTTGATCAGGACATAGTGAAATGGGTCTTTGTGTTTTGTCCTTTGATTCTGAGGTAACAAGTAATCTCTATAAAAAGTTAATGATTTGGCTTATACAATAGAATAGAATAGAATAGAATAGAATAGAATAGAATAGAATAGAATAGAATAGAATAGAATAGAATAGAATTCTTTATTGGCCAAGTGTGATTGGACACACAAGGAATTTGTCTTTGGTGCATATGCTCTCAGTGTACATAAAAGAAAAGATACATTTGTCAAGAATGGTTGTCATAGGGTTCAAGTAAGCAATCAGGAAACAATCAATATGAATATAAATCGTAAGGATACAAGCAACAAGTGACAGTCATAGAGTCATAAGTGGGAGAAGATGGGTGATAGGAACTATGAGAAAAACTAATAGTAATCAGTTTTATCAGTTTCAATCTAGAAAAAAGGAAAGAGAGCTCAAGGTGATTTGGACTGAAATTGTTATGGATTTTGACAGTAACCAAAATACTTATAAATATGGAGGGGGTGTTCCTAAAGATTTATCAGGCACTCAGAATCCAGCTATAGGGATGCCCTTAGGAACAAGTTCCATGTGGCATTTTTCTTGAAATGTCTACATCAGTTTGATCCAATATTGCGCTTTCCTTATTTAGAACTTGGAGAAAGGGAGGTTTAACACCTCTTGGTGACCCAGGGTTCCGGACAGCTGGTATAAAAATATTTCCAGCCTTTGTATATTTAGTTTTTCCAACATAGCAAGTAAAGATGTGGAACTAAGTATGGAGATCTGTTGGAAACAAATACCATAAGCATACCTAGGTTTTGTATTATGACGTCAATAGCAAATATTTGGAAGCCTGCAAGAGCAAAAAAGCTGGTAGATAAAGCCCCAGATGATCACAGAAGAACCCATGGCCTAAAAAGTTTATTAATATATTCCAAGCATCCCCTTCTTTTTGGATGTTTGCAGAAATGTGTGAATTAAACTAGTTTTCATCAAACACTTTATTTGACTATCTTCTTAGAAAAAATTCAACAAAACCGTATTCCAAGCTTCCTGCAGAGGCTAGGTTTGCCAACTTTCTGGGAATGCTGATTTTGGTATTTGGAGTGTTAGTGTTGCTGGGTCTTGCCATACCAGGATGGAAACGTCCAGATGTGAATTCACAAGACATTAGACAGGTGAGGAATTATGCTACGATGGATTATAGAAAATGAATATGGTTTTTTATGTGCTTTGAAAAGTATTTTTGAATGCTACATACACAGAACACACACACACACACACACACACACACACACACACACACACACACACACACACACACACACACACACACCTTATACCAAAACTCAGATGCAACTACATTCCAAAGAACTGGGGCAGACACAGAGAAGGCTTGACTCCAGGTCACCCATGTGACAAAGGTAGGCAAATCTCAGTTGAATGGGGGTAGTGTTGGGAATCAAATAGAAAGAGGTGTTTTCTCAATCTCCTTCAACCTTTAAACCACACTGGGCTTTAAAGTTAACTCCATACTTTCTATTTCACCAAAAAAGAAATACAAAACAGAATTGGGCAGGGATTGCAAACTAGACAAGATATATAAACCTGGTAAAGTGAGAATTAAATATTTAATTGATCAATCCTTATCCTATGGATCACCAATGTATAAATGCTGCTCGGGTAAAAATTAGTTCCAGCAATCTAAAGATTTTAAAGACAAATAACTGCATAATTTTAATTTTATTCTGCTAATACATAAACAAAATGCTAAAATTATACTTATTAATCTCGTTCTCCAGCCATATACATTTAGCCACCATTCTGGCTAATTAGATGTTATTGAGTCTAAATCTAAAGCGTTTAATTCTCAAACTTGGGACATTTAGTCCCCAAATCTGATTTTTAAAATAATCATTAAACTGACGAAACAAAACATTTGCAGTGTGTATAGCTTTCAGGCAAAATTTCAGTTTAAATGGAGTGGGACAATTAAACAGATTGTCATCTTGAAAACTGAAAGGTAAATTAATATATGGTAAATAGCTACACAACCATTGAAATAGGAATTTGTGACTCTAGATCAGGGCTGTCAAATTCACGGCCTGTGGCCCGGATGCGTCACGCGCTGGCTATGCCCATGCCCAGTTTAACGAAGGGGAAAAAAGTCCCGATATGTCACATGACGACATGAGTTTGACACCCCTGCTCTAGATAGTAATTAAAGAACAATTCCTACCATTATTTTCCAGCGTATATACTGGTTGAAGTTGTCAGAAGTTGTAGCCTAGCAATACTTAACAACAATACCACTTATCAGTCACTCATAATTGAAGTCATTCATTTCTCAATACCTAGGCACAACTTTATTTGAGACTTAGGGCACAGGAACCTTCATTATACAGACTGTCTATTTTTCTGTAAAATGAGACAAATGACTTAAGATATCATGGAATGCACTCATAATTTAACATGTGAATATTAATCTTAAAGATAACTTAAGCTACCACATCCCCTTTCACTATAGGAAAATCATGTTTTATTGAATCCAACTTCTGATTTGCTTCCTGTACAGCCTCTATTACAAGAAGACAGATGAAGAATTAAAGAGCAGCTGCGTGGTATTACCAGTAAGGGTTTCTTCATTGAAATTTGTAGCCTTGCTTGTTGTCCTCATGAGTACAGCAGCTCACACCACAAACTGATTCAGTAAGATAAGGTTTTTCTGGTAAGACATCCAAATTTGTTCCTCTGGGTCTGATTTTTAAACTTGAAATGTTTGTACTATCAAAGATTGCTGGACATTCAATAACATTTGAACAAATCTGTTTGCTAAAGTGCCATAAAGTTCAGATTTTTTTTGTGCTTTTCATTAACCAATTAAAATCCTAAATAATCAATTAAAGAAAAGCTGCCTTTTTCTGATACTTGGGTGAAAGGATGTGCTACAATAGATACTTTGTGTGTAAGCTCAGTGCTGCGTTATTTTTTAATTGAATATAATTTTCTGGGTTTTTTTTATATGAATCTGTTCAGATTCCATGTATCATAGAGCATAGTTTATCATAGAGCATAGTTTATTAGTTTTTGGGTTAACATGTCAGGTGAAGCCAGCTACGGGCAGTATAGAGGGTCTTCTCTTGATTGAAAGGGATTTTTTTTTCATTTTGTGCAGTAATGCATCAGGTAGACAGTCAAATCTTTTGCCAGTTCACCTACAGAAGTTGTGTTTATATAACACATCAAGCCATAATTGAATGTTGGTTTACGAGATAAACAAATGACTGGGTTCCCATAATATCTTGGTTTACAAAACACATTGACTGGATTCATGATTGGACAAGTAAGCAAACCAAATGTGGCACAGTGTAATAGTTTAAACATTTTGGTCTCAGGACTTTATTTTGTTAAAAATAATTGAAGACCCCAAAGAACTTTATATGGATTATATCTATCAATATTTACTATGTTAGAAATTAAAACTGAGACATTTTAAGGTATTTGACTTTGTGGATCCCTGTTTATACTTGGAAAACTGCTGGTGTAATGTATTATGGAGATGCAACTACCTTGTACCTGTTTATGGTTTCTGTTTACTTGGAATGATAGGATATCAATGGAGATAATTTTTTTCCAAGCACTTTTTTCATTTGATTACTGTAAACACTTCTGATCTAAAGAAAACATTGAGATTTCATGGTCTGTAATTAGGTATTCAGGCATGCTAATTAAATAAGATTTTTAAAAAATATTTATTTTTCCAAATGGTCAAATACCTGAACTACATACCGTGTTTCCCTGAAAATAAGACTGTCTTATATTTTTTTGAACCCTGAAATAAGCGCTTGACCTTATTTGCCATGCACTCAAAAGCCCGATTGGGCTTATTATCAGGGGGTGTCTTATTTTGGGGGAAACAGGGTATTTCCCACCCACAGTGTTCTTCGGTATCTATTTGTGTCAGTGGAACATAATCTTACTTTTGTGTTAACAGTAGTGTGGCTACTGAAATTCAGAGTTGATGACAAAATATAATCATTACCATAGTTAGGCTCCTTTAAAATGCCTCCTGTGTTTGCTACAAATTTATTCTCAGAACAGTAGACTTTGTGCTTGTGTGAGGGTGAAGAGCAGGCTATTACATATATTACAATAATGTCTCAAACACGTTACAATAATGTGACTCTATAGCTAACTTTACTTTTTCTTAGAGCTATAATCTAATCACTTTATTTTAAGCCATCTTTCATTAGAGTTTAAATATGAGACTTTACATTGGATCACATGTCTGGTCTAATAAGATACATCATCTTATATGGGAAAATCATGGGATTAGATCTTATTAGAAAAAAATATTAATCGACCCTGGATGCTTTTCTTATTTCTAATATATCTATCTTCTATCTTGTTAATGTGGAAATTGAGCCCCTTTCTTCTTATTTGTGCTAAATCACTTTCTTAGTAATGCTAATAAAAGATTATGCTATTCTCCATAATCAACAATAGAGAAATTCCTGAACTTAATCAAGCAATGTGAAATGAACACACTCAAGGACTGGCCCTTGATATATAATTAAATTAAAATAATATTTCTGTTGAGCTATTTATAGCATATGGTGTTACCTATTTCTGTTACTTGCAAGCTACATTTATTTAAAGAACCAAAAACCAAACCACTATATAGGTAGTCCTCATTTAGCAACAATTGGGACTAGCAACTTAGTGCTTGCTAAGTGTAATCATGTTTCTGCTTATGATGTAACTTCAGCTTTCCTTTGCTTTATAGACCTGCAAAAGTTGTAAATGTGAGGACTGGTTGTAAAGTTATTTTTTCATCACAGTTGTAACTGCAAATGGTTGCTAAAGAGGACAGTCACCAAACAAGGACTACTTGTATCTAGTATGGGCTAATTACATGCATTTCAATGTTAACTCCTCAGTATCATTGCATTAGCTCAAGGTTGGCAGATATTTATTATTTACAGTTACGCATTCTGGAATTCCTTTCTATGGCTGGCTGAACATAACCTTTAAGTCAAACATCAAAAACACACTTTCTTTGGGTAATATCTTGGACATATACTGGCGCTTCTTTCATTCAATAGAGTTCTTGTCTAAAATTGTCCCAAATACTTCAAAAAAATAACTTTCGCAAGCTTAGCAATCCGGTTTTTAGAAGTTGGAGTTATAATATGTATCAACTAGGTTCTATGGGTTCACTAACATTCTTGAATTACTAAGAGTTTACTAATGATTCTTGGTTTACTATGTTCAACTCTGCCCTAAGTTTCTCTGCCTTTCACATGCTGAGCTTAGTTTATTTGAATTGCATCTGTGCTATGTCTAGAATGAGAAGTCGTACATTATTTACCTTGTCTAAACCTTAATAGGAGGTTTCCCTTTTCTTTTACATTTTAAAATAAGATGCTTGGCTCCAAAATAGCTGGAAAATGTCTTGAAACAAAGTTAGTTTAAAGGCTTTATTTGGAAATAACCAGACAATGAATAAAATCTTATGTATATTTATTCTTCTACATTCCTTTTGAAAATTTTCCTTAACACCATTAAGGTTTTTTCCAATTTAAATACAGGTAATTTCACTTAATTATAACTGTGCACCTAGCTTTCATTCTGGTTATATCGAATGAGTTCTTGATCATATAATTAGCAAAATATTTAAAAATGGTGCATGCAGTTACCTGGATGAAATAACTTTGAGGTTTTTGTGGCAGATCATATGAGAAAAGTTACCTTTACAAACATGGATCCTTGGCTGGCAGAGAAATATACCTGATAATTTCTTTCAATCTAAACTATAATGCATTCTTTGTATAGCTGCTCCTGAAAATAACACCCACCTCCCACCACATAAAAGATCTAATGTGTTAACCAGCATGTTACCTGAGTAATTATACTCTACAATTCTGAAAGAGTGTTTTTGACTTATTTCCAATTGTAGCTCAAAGTGCTTAAGTCCCAGCCTTAAGGATGCTAAATTCTATAAAGATGAATCTTTACTGTCACCTGAAGCAAAATAGACAATCTTGAAAAAGTCATCTGTAAATAATCCCATTTATGAAGCTCCCGAAAGAGGGGTCTGGTTGCCAAGCTTCCTTTCATGTTATCTAGGTACCAGCTAAACATTCCTAGCAGGATACATTTTAATTGGTTGTGTAACAGCTGAAGCATATTGCCCAGAGGGTAAGCAGTTCAAAAATCCTGATCTAGATTTATGATCCCTTGTACCCAAAGAGGATCCCTGTAACCTATGACAATGGTGAGTTACTGCCAAGGCTAAAAGGCAGATTATTTCAATTATAAATATATAGCAAAATTCTTCTCAGCATCTACATATATACAAGCTAAGTTAGATTGATGTGTTCCATATTTATATAAGTTTTATTGCATGCAAAGAAATATGCAGTAGTTTAACAAGTGTGATGATTGCACCTATGAAATTATGGGTCTCTCTGTGCTCCTGTGTCAGGGAATGGATTTAACTAGTCAAGAATCTTGTTTCATTCAGTGGCCAGTGAGATCTCTATGCAAAATCAACAGAGAAGGAACAAAAACAGCATCCCTTTGGTCAACAACTCTTTAGAGGTATACTGTGTCAATGTATTAATTTCAGCAGCTCCAGTTGTTTTTTTTAAAAAATCTAGACTATTAATCATGGTTTATGAAGTATTTTATAAAGTTTCTGGCATATTTATACACCTGGTATCTACAGTTAGAAGACCTTTGCATACATTTTACTTAGTTGTTCAAGCTATATTGCTACAATATTGTTTGAATGTACCATTACATAGCTTCAGCAAAACTTAAAACACCTCTTGTGTACAGCGAAGAAATGCAGTACATAAAAACAACTTGAACAACTGAAAAAGAGGACCCTGCAACAGTCAAAATCCAAAAAGCATGAAAAAAACATAGACCCCAGACAAACATATAAACACAACTTGGTTCTCAAGCATGACGTTTCAAGAACAATACCAAATGATGTGCAAGAAAGCTTTTTAATTAAAATAAACCTTGTCATGCCAAAAGTACCAGGATTTAGTAAGTCCTGCACAGCAGGGATAGAATAGTGATGGGACATTTAAGCTAGTACTAAAATATGATTTATATTAAGGAAGAATATCATGAAGTTACTATGGTTTAGCCTGTAACCCTTCCAATACTGCCCGGAGAATGGCTGCAGTTGCTACAGCACCAGGATCAGGCTGTTCTAGGTGAGCTGAACTGATATAACTGGCTCTGCCTGCCGAAGCTTCCATATTCTTTGTAGATTCAGCAGCAGCCTCTGCCTTCTGGAGAAAAAAAGCAACATAAATGTGTATGCTACAAACTTGTTCTTTATAGAAATAACACTAGATATAATACACAAAAGTTCCACATATCAATTTGTAAACACAGACATCATTTGGAGTTTAGACCTCTTTTTTGTTGCTACAGTCTTTAATGTGTTAATATTTATAGTTTTTGATTATTGATTTTAAGGGCTGGAGGACTTTAGGTGATTATAACCCTGGAGGCAAGAAGAATCTTTTAAAACGGCTCTTTTCTAAGAGCTGGCAGAAAACAATGCCAATTCTTGCCTTGCCTGATCTGGACCCCTTTCCAAAAGGCTCCAAAGACTTAACCTCATATCTGTTGCTATGTCTTGAAGAAGCACTTCTCCGATAAAGAAACAGAAAGAAAACTGCATGTTCCTCATCTTTGCTCTCACTATGCAAAAGTTACTAATTTTGAATTGCATGTATGCTAATAAACTCACATTTACAGCCTTGGACAGAACCTCCATCAGATCAGCCTTCGGGGTCTTCAAAGCTTGGAGTTCTTTTGCAGCAGCCCAGAGTGAATCCAGCTAGGCAAGAAATGAGGAATATTAGACAAACAATAGTGGCAACATCTACTATTCTTTATTGGACAGGAACTGAACCTTTGAAGGAATTTCCCACGATTTGCTATAATTGATAAGAATTACAAACATTTTCAGTTGGAAGTGCTGGCTCTGACAGAAAGGGAAAATGCCAACCAGAAGGGAAAGGGGAGAGAGAAAAACACTGTACAGGTACCGTGTTTCCCCGAAAATAATACATGTCCCCATAATAAGGCCAATCAGGCTTTTCAGCGCCTGCGCTGAAATAAAGCCCCCCCCCCCAAAAATAAGGCCCGCCCAACTACTTTCCGGGGAAAGGGGGGAACATGCCGGGAGCCACTCTTTTTACAGCGGGCACTCTTTTGGACGGGAGAGCGAAAGCAAGTGAGAGGGGTGCGCACACACCCCACGGGATTAGCTCGGCTCCTCTGCGCTCTGCCTACGGCAATTTGAAACGCACTCCTGCCTGCGAGGAAGAGGAGGCGAGCATCGATCCCTGCCTCACGGCCTCCACGCAGGCAAGAGCGCGTTTCAAAACACTGCCAGAGGCAGCCCAGAGGAGCCGAGCCAGTCCCGCGGGGTATGAGTGTACCTGCCTCTCGCTTGCTCTCTCTCTCTCTCCTGGCCAAAAGAGTCCCCGCCGCAGATAGAGCGGCTCCCGGCCGCAAGAGCAAGCAAGAGACGGGTGCGCACACACCCCACAGGACTGGCTCAGCTCCTCTAGGCTGCCTCTGGCAGCGTATGGAAACGCGCTCCTGCCTGCGAGGAGGCGGCGAGACCGGTCGGGTACAGCGGGCCCACAAGTGCAGGACTTGAGCAGCAGATGGGGGCATCCAGCCCGTCCCTGTTGCCGCGCATGCAGCGGCCGAGGATTTCCAGGCACCTGCCGGGGGAGCCGTGTGCTGGTCTGGAGCTGCTGCCGCTGTTCCCCACGGCGGAGATGCTGGTGCGCCGCGACTCTCAGGCACTTGCTGCTTGTGCCTCTGCGGCTACTGATGTTGAAGAGCCCTGAAGTCAGCTAGAGAGTGCCGGGCTGTGGGTCGTCCTCGCCGCCCCTTCGGCTCTGCCTCCCGCCCCTGCCTCCCTCGCTTGCTGGCTTGGGCCACTCATCCTCCACCTGCTCTCCCCGCGTCCTTCAGACGGGGAATGCAGGCGAGGACGGTGCGTGGGAATCCCCTGCAGGAACAGCCACCCGTTCCTCGGTGTTGTGTCCACTGACCCTCCCCCGCCTCTCGCTCTCGAGCAAAGCGGGAGAGGGAAGAAACACTGGCGGGCTGCCTGAGGCAAAGCACCTGCCTTTCCTCCTTCCTTCCCTCCCCTGCTCTCTCTCTCGGCAGGAACCTTTTGGCTGCACGCAAGAAATCTTTCTCTCTTCCAAACTCTGCCAGAAATGAGTCTTCGTGAGACTCATCACGCCTGCGCAGCCTCTTGGAGTGAAAGGGGAGAAAGATTTCTTGCGTTCAGTGTGCAGCCAAAAGGTTCCTTCTCCTGGTGCTGTGTCTTAAGTGCACTCTTCCCCCCCCCCGCCGAGAGAGAGAGAGGGGGGGGCGTTTGGAACAGCCCTGATTCTGCCACTGAGCCCGGCTAGACGTTTGGCTGTCAGCTCAGCTTCCTCAGGCAGCCCGCGAGAGTTTCTTCCCCCTCCCGCTTAGCTCGAGAGCCGGAGACGGGGAAGGTTCAGTGGACACAACACCGAGGAACGTGATGGAGCTACAAGTCCCATGTAGGATGCGCGTCTTGTGGCCCGCCTGACCTGCCACCCCCAAACTGCGCCCCACCACGAGACGTGCGTCCTACCTGACACTTGTAGCTCCGTCGCGTTCCTCGGTGTTGTGTCCAGAGAAGCCCATTGTAAAATAAAATTTCTTGTGAGTTTGAGAAGTTTGATTGAACTCGTGAGAAGATTTCTTTTACAATGGGCTTCTCTGGACACAACGCCGAGGAACGCAATGGAGCTACAAGTCCCAGGTAGGACACGTGTCTCGTGACCCACCCCACCCCGCCCGACCTGCCACCCCCAAATTGTGTCCCACCACAAGACGCGCATCCTACCTGACACTTGTACCTCCGTCGTGTTCCTCGGTGTTGTGTCCAGAGAAGCCCATTGTAAAAGAACTTGTGAGAAGTTTTCTTTTACAATGGGCTTCTCTGGACACAACACCTAGTAACATGACGAAGCTACAAGGTAGGACGCGCGTCTCGCGGCCCAACACGTCCCACCTGCCAGAAATGAGTCTCTGTGAGACTTGTCACGCCACCGCCGCGGCCTTGTGGAGCAGGACTCTGCAAGGCTTGTGCCGTTGCATGCACGAACGTCAGCAGGACCCCAGCTGTGCTGTATGATGAAGCTCGTGGCAGTCCTGTAGTTTGTGCATGCAACGGCACAACAAGCCTTGCAGAGTCCTGCTCCACGAGGTGGTGGCAGCGGGACAGACGCTCGGCCAGCACCAAGAACAGGGAGGGGAGGTGGCGGCGGCAATGGGACATCGTCCCACACTCGCTGCCTACTGCAACCCCAAAATAATAAGCCCCACGATAATAAGGCCAAGGCCATATTTTGGGGCTCAAAAAATATAAGGCCCTGTCTTATTTTCGGGGAAACATGATGGCAGAGCGAAGGGCAGCCTGAAGGGCAGAGATGGGGGAAAGATGGGAAGGGAACTGAAGCACATGCTATGGTCATAATTGCAGGTGGGCTGCTAAGTGCCCAATTTCGATCACCTAACTGTGGGAGCACTGCAACAGAACTGCAAGGACCAGTCATAACTACCATTCCTTCAGCACTGTTGTAACCTTAAATGGTCACCAAATTAATGATCATAATCCAAGGACAACCTGTACAAATGTAAAATTACTTATATGAGGCAATACTTACAAAACTATAGAATATGCCCCTGGAAATTTAATATTTAGTATATATTTAATACAGTCTTGCCATGTAGAATCTTGGCAAAAAATATAACTGAAAAAAAAACAGTATAGGGAAATATCTGAAATATCAATTGCCAGCATAAATATTATGTCTGCATAGTTCAAATGTATAGTTTGTGATGTATAGTACCCAGAACTCAAATGCTGTTCTTTTATATAGATCAAAAAGGAACTTGGGAGCCTGAAAATGTGACTAAAAGCAACATGAACACTGAAGAAGAGAGCATATCTGTTAGAATACACAGAGATAATGTATTAGAAACATGAATCTTAGCTTTCTATAAGAAAGATCTCAAAAGCAGCCCTACATAAGTAGTCAGAAATCCATTTCTGACATCCAAACTAGTTTTCAATGTTTAATTATTCTTTACCCCCATGCCCCATTTTTCCTCCACTATCTCAACAATGACAACAATTATAAAACTAATAACTGCTGTTTTAGTGGTTAATGGATTAAACTAATGACTTATTTGAAAAGCTAATTGCAGGTTGTAGGAACAGTCATAATAATGAGGAATTAGTTACCTTATTTTGTCTTGACCCTACAAATGTTAAATTGGAAGGTGATCTACTCTAGGTTCAGGACACCTGAAGGGGCTAGTTTCACCTTGGAATGTTAAGCACACTCCAAGGAGCTGTAGTGGCGCAGTGGTTACAATGCAGTATTGCAGGCTAATTCTGCCCACTGCCAGGAGTTTGATCCTGACCGGCTCAAGGTTGACTTAGCCTTCCATACTTCTGAAGTGGGTAAAATGAGGGCCCAGATTGTTTGAGGCAATATGCTGACTTTGTAAACAGCTTACGAGATGGCTGTAAAGCACTATAAAGCAGTATATAAGTCTAAGTGCTACTGCTATTGCTAATCCTGCAGCAGTGATCATCACTCTCCAATGTCAATAAAGCCCCCTCACAGTTGTAAATAATCCCATTAACAACTCCATTAGCATTAAGTACATCACATATGTTGTTATCTGTAATTAGTATAGCCAGTGAAGGAAAGAAAATATGGCTGCCATCATGGTACTAACAGAAGAAACTCAAAGACAATAAGGATAATAGGATAAATTTCTTACCATGGTTCTGTCTCCTGGTACAGCTCCTCCATACCTGTCAGAGGAAATATTTAATAGTATAGTTTCTACAATATTTTGGGTATACAGCTCCACAAATCTTGTATACCATGGGTAGTTCATATAGCATATTTGTAAAAATTGGCCTTGCTTATGCGAGCAATTAAACAAGTGATAGAAAATATTGTAGTTTGGAGGAGGAGCTGAGAACCATAACAAGTTGATGAAACAAAGTGACTGGGATCACATCATATACGTGAATGATATTTCCTCACAGTAGTCCTCATTTACTTTCTATAAAAATGATGCCACTCTTACATGTGAAAACACATGAAATGTTATCAAATAATAAAGGAACACTTCATCAGTTATAATTATACTCACCGCATCATAGCAGTAATTCCAGCATCCATCGCTAAGGACCAGGCTGCTAAGTCATCATCATCGGTCCGTAGAGCCTGAGCAGCTGCTGTCAGAAATAATCCATAGAGCTGCAAATGAAATAAATGTATTTTAAGTATCTCTTGAGCTGTACATTACATGGCTTAAATTAAAAAATAAGAAAATATATAGAATTTCATTATTACAAAATATAGTATCTCATTCTGTACATTCTTCCACCTTTAGATCTAAGAAGTCCTCAGTTTTTCCAATGTATAAAGTAGTGTGTTGTTTTATTGTAGTCTATTAAACTAGACATCTGATTCAACTATAAATCTGAATGTTTCATTCTTCTGCCAGTTTTCCTAAAAGGTAACATTATTATAAATGCATATTTTCATGTTTATGTGATTATATTTCTTAATCCATAAATTAAACCATGATTCCTAGTAATTTGGGAAAATCTATGTACACTTCTATGTACACAACAAAATGGAGTGGTTTGATATTGCCTTCTTTTGAGATATTATTTCAATTTCACAAATGAACTGAGATTCATCTTGGGGTTTCTTGGAGGTTCCCACATTCAAGTACTACTCAGGTTCTAACTTGCTTTGTTTTTTTTCTTTTCTTTTTTGATAAAACTTAGTTTGGTGCTGTCAATTAAACTAATAATTGAAAAACTGTTCTCAATTTCTAACTGCTTTCTTCCAGATCTAGTAGTTCTATTTGTCTTTCATTTTCAACTAACAGCTAATCCAAATGGCCAACACTCACCGCTCCTGAAGAGCCTCCCATCTTTTCCATGAGCAACTTGGCTAGTGAAGAGAACAGTTGGTAAGGTTGTTGAGGCAGAGGTTTATCATCTAGCCAATTCTGGATTGCTGTGAAGCAATAGTTATGGTTAGACATGATAATCATCCAGCTGGCACTCATTTTATGTTTTTTAAAAACCCTATTTTTAAGCAACTTCTAAGAAGTGTTATTAAACAGGAATCTTACCAGATTTATAAAACAGCTATCCTGACATCCATGATTTGGTATGGTAATTTACAGTACCAGGAAGAAAGATGCAAAAGTACTCCAGAAGCAGGGAACTTTCCATTGCCTTTTTTTATCCCAGATTGTATTCAACCACTGACACCCTTGAGAATTCATTTAGCAACAGAATCAGAAAAGAATTTATGGAGCTCAGGGTTGAACTGTGGAGTCTTTGATGGTCTCTGAGCTTGGCTGTTTACTTCCAGATGTTTCACTACCCAACTACGTAACAGCCTTAATGATATTACATAATGGGATGATGAAACATCTACAAGCAAACCAACAAGCTCAGAGAGTAACCAAGGATTCCAGAATCAGTAAAAATTTAAAAATCTTTTTTTTTCAAACTTTCAAATTATTAATCTTAATGTATCCATAATACAAAATTCAGAAAATATATAATCTCCAATGCTGAGAGAGGAAGAGCAACAGCTCATATTCACCACATTGTTTTTGTTTTAGAGAAAACAGTAATCATACCCAAAGCTAGTTTGAATTATGAATACCTCAACAATTTGTTTTGCTCACTTGCAAGATCAATCATGTTTTTGGTCTGATTCCGCTTCCATCCCAATTTGCCCTTGGTTTAAATACAGCAAACACAAAAATTTGATTGTGTTTAGGCTGGATTTATGACCTTTACTACTTCTCCAACCCCACCCCCCGAAACCAGTTCACAGTTTGCAAGAAAGCTTTACTCTTTTGGTCATACAGCTTAAACCTTAGTTGAAATTCTCTCATTTTTATCAAGCACACAAAAGCCAAAATTTGTTCACATTGCACAACCTGAAATACAGCTACCTCTGTAGCCTCAGCTGTGGTTAGGGTATTTCATGCTTTTGTTGCTCTAACCAAAAATGAACCAAACTTCATAAAGGAGCTCAATGGAATTCAACACTGGATTTCTAAAGAAAAAGTGTATGGTTGTCACGTGATATAAGTTGACTCCAAGGCTTAGAGTATGATAAGAGAACTAACCAATGGCAGCCTGTGCATGTGTGTTGCCACAATCTCCATCACCTGCAGCACGGTCAAGTTCATTGAGTTGCTCCTGTAGGCTAAGTATTTTAGAGCACACGCATTCCAGAATCAATCTCATGTGAGGAGAAGTTGGCACTAAAAAGAATGGAAACTACTGGTTATTTTGTTACAATAATGGTGAAGTTTCATACACTCTGTCTTACAGAAGTACCAATGCTGCTATTCACCTGTTTCTTGTGAATATATGTATAAAAAGATAAAATCAAACTACACAGATCACTTAACCAAATCAATCACTTTATCAGAAAGTCGTTAAAGAAATTTAAGTCTGTACTGGATGACTCATAAGTTATTTACTCGATCAATGATGAAAAAGTAGAACGTTTGTGATAATTCACTGAAAAATTCTTGGGTTTGAAATGAAGTAATCTGAATATTCTGCATGTTTGTTCTATGAAAATTCTCAAGTTTTGCCATACTGTAGCGACCTAAAATGATAAAATGAATTTGTGTGACTGTCCCATATAAAAAACTATTTCATTGGACTAGTTAAGCAAGAAATATTATTTTTAATAACTGCTAATATATATATATATATATATATATATATATATATATATATATATATATATATATATATATATATATATATATATATATATATATATATATATATATATATATATATATATCAAACAAAACAATAATTTTACAATTTTAGTAAATAACTCTGTTATATTGGAAATAAAGAACCACACACCAAAACCCAAAACCTAATTTCAAACCTTATTCTTTAATGGGAAGGATTAATTTGATTGTTTTGGCATAATTTCTGAAAGGGTGTTTCCTTATCTTAATCAGCTTCTCATAAAAAGTCTGAAGAACACTGGCAAACCTGAAGCTGCTTTTGGCTCTCTTCTTCTGACAGAAGATAAAAATCACACACCACCTTTTTTCCCCTTCCCTTTCATTGTAATTCCCTCTTGAGAGTGAGCATCAGTCAGAGATTTGGAACTGCAATTCTTTTGAAAGGAAAATGTGGTGTATAAAAACAGAAACAAAAATCATTCATCCAGAGCACTGGAACTAGAGAGATGCAAGAAAAGTACTCTGGCGATGCTCTATCTATTGTCCCACAAGCTAATATACATATAATCCGTCTGTTCTATGTTACAAAAATATTATGGGGCTAGGCTCAAGCAGAGATAGAAAAGAGAACAGAAATCAATGCAAGTCTTAGTGACTTGCACATGCGCCCTTGATTAAGTCCTTTTGTCCAATCATGATATAATGGTGCCTCAGATCTTTTATCCCCACTCTGTGTCTCTATCATTACCTGGAAGCCTGGATCAGTCTCAGCTGTTGACATGAACCCAGCAAAGCAGAAATTCCATTGCAGCTATAACAGATGTTTCAGACTGTACCTTTTGTTGGGTCAGGCTCTTCTTCCGCAGAACACTCTTTGGGTACTAGCCTCTCTCTTTTCTGTCTTGTCACAGACATCGTAACAGGTTTTGACCAGGCAACCGCTGTAGTTTCTGAATCTAGGAATTTAAATATAATTGTGGACAACAATTGAAGATAGTTTCCCATTCACGAAAGAACATAAACAA
This sequence comes from Diadophis punctatus similis, assembly GCA_023053685.1. Lineage (NCBI taxonomy): Eukaryota > Metazoa > Chordata > Lepidosauria > Squamata > Dipsadidae > Diadophis > Diadophis punctatus. Next base: position 6,963,846 of record JALIGW010000029.1, on the reverse strand, counting down.
ATGAATTGTTGAGAATTACCACCACTTTTTTCTGTGTAAAATAAAAACATATCTGGTAACAATCCCCAAATAATCAAATCCAGTATAATAGAAGTGGAGAGCTAGCTAAGATACTATTTAAAATAAAAAGATACAGTACACCATTGAACATGCTAGTTATGTATCTGCATTATGTATGCCCAAAATGTAAAAATACCATCTTGAACTCATGGTTCCACAGACATATTCTGATCAATTAACTCACAATATATTTTCCCAATAAAACCGTGGGAAGAAAACCAATATCTAAGAAAATTACCAAGGAGGATCAAGAGTTCTTCATCCACTTGGAGAAGGGTAAGGGAGACACCTGCCATTTCCAGTGCAGTCATAAAGGAGCCAACGTAAGTCCGGGCAATATGAAAACCTCTGCTCTCTGCAATGATGAAGCAAGGAAAACTTGAAGCAATTCTTCAGGGTGAAGAACCAAAATGAGAAGGAAAAATAAATAACTGTCATGAATGAACCAGATTAAGAAAAATGAAAAATATATCCATTTTAAGTAATGCAACGTTTGGGAAAACATGAGAAGGTTAATCTTACATAAGCAACTGAAAAGTAAAGAAACCAGTCCATAAAATTTCCAAAGTGATGTCACCACAAGAGGAAATTAAATACTTGAGTCTTATAAGATTCAAGGACCTCATGAACAGAATTGATTATGAAATGTGGAGTCCTTGGTGCGCTCTGAGCTTGGTTGCTTTCTTGCAGACGTTTCATTACCCAACTATGTAACTAGATGGTTACGGTTATGATCATGGATTGTTTTCACTATTTTTTTTTTACAAACACCTCCCTCACCTTCATCTCCAGAAAATAAGGAGGACTGTGAGGCCTCTAAAACAGTCTGGAGGTATCAGAACTGCATCAGTAATTCTTTCCCATTTCATGTGAGCCTGAGCCTCTAAATTTTTCCTCCTTTACCAAATAGGAGTAGTCCTACCTGAGGCAAGGCAACATCCATGTCAGATCTATTTACTAAGGCATTTCAAACGGAGCTGAGAAATCTTGGCATTAAAAAAAATACTACTACCAAGATCCCCCATGAAGAACTTGTGCTTAAATTTTGTTATTTGTTTCTTAAGAGTGAATTCAAGTTACAAACATCAATTCATTATGAATATACAAAATTAGATTATCATAAAAGTATCTTTAGACAAAAAACATGTAAACATGGTATCATAGATAAAAGTATCATAGTAGTATGGAAAAATAATGTATAGGTATACAAACCACTACCTACAAATTAGACATTATGAACATTTTCAAAATTTCAAAAGTTCTAGAAAACTTTTTTTTAAAAGAGCGGAGAATCTCGCAATGGCAAACCTGAAATTTGGTGGTGTGATTTTCAAGTACAAAAATATGAAAATAAAATTGGGAATGAAGTCACTGGACACAAGCCTTACCCTTTCTCTGTCTTAAAGTCCTATCAAATGGAGCCAAAACACCCCCCCCAAACAAAACCCAGAGCAAAATTTTAACTCCCCCCTTCGTGGTAATCATCACATCACTGAATAGACTTTTGCAAGTTGGGAGGATGAGTTTCTATCCCCACACCAATGGAAGATGTCTACTTTTATTGTAGTAGGATGTGAGTTTTGTTGGGGAAGTATCCAATTGTGTTTCTGTGAAAGACAGTTTGAGGAATACATTTTGCTCATTCCAAGGACTGCTGCCTTGGTAATATAATTAATTCCGGGCCAAAATAACAGTTCCTGTATTTTCTCCCTTCCTCTACGGTATATAGATATATAGATATTATTATTTGCCTGGAAACAGCTTGTCATGCTGATCTAAACATTACGGGTTGATTTATGATGCAGCTGAAACCCAGGTTATGTTTTAATTCCTATCAACATTACCTATATGCTACTAAAACTATGATTCCTGTAATCTTTAATGGGGCAAAATGATGTACCATAGGACAAAATGTTTTGAACTAAAGTGCCTCAAATGAGTTGACTTAGAAAATATGTCCAAAATCCAGGACCCATGACTTCCATGGAATTGAAATCTGGCAAATTTTATAAAACATGTTATGACGTAAACAGTGTCATAAAGTAGTTTATGATATAATAAAATGTCATAAAGTAGTGATCCATGGTGGCGCAGTGGTTAGAGTGCAGTACTGCAGGCTATTTCTGCTGACTGCCAGCTGCCTACAATTTGGCAGTTCAAATCTCACCAGATTCAAGGTTGACTCAGCCTTTCATCCTTTCCAGGTGGGTAAAATGAGGACCCAGACTGTTGGGGGCAATATGCTGACTCTATAAACCACTTAGAGTGGGCTGTAAACCACTGTGAAGCGGTATAGAAGTCTAAGTGCTATTGCTATTGCTATTTCCTGTGCTGATATTTGACTGTGTAATATAGTTCAACATGAGATCAAGACAGATCTCTGAAGATCAAGACAGATCTCTGAAGGTATCCCAACATTTCCAATTAAGAGAATTCACTGGAAGTCCTGAGGAATCTGGTAAGGAAATATCTCTGAAATGATGATCTGATGGAGCACGTTGTCTAGCTATTTCAAAATGGGATGTGTATTTATTAAATTAAATCTTACATGTTAGGTTAATAAATTAGTAAATGTACTTGGCTGTTTATATTAAACAATGAGTTTAATCCCAAGTAATTAAAGCGGAGGTATGCAAAACATTCAAAGGTGTGAATATTTTGCTGGTAGCTGGATGTTTGTTTTCATTTACCTTACTTTCAATAAAAAAATACTTACCAAGAGAACAAACAGCAGATCCAGCTACTATATTCAACTCAAGATAGGATAATCCACCCAGGTTGTTCACTACCAAGACTACAGAAGAATCTGAAAGCCAAAGCAAAGACTGATATAATTGAAAGGTGTTTCAATGGCCTGGAAGCCTAATATAAATGTAATCTGCAAATATTAATACACAGAGGATGATTGAAGTACACTAGATTTGTACATGTAGTAATGGTAAATAGTCACAACAGTCAAAATAACTCTAGGATTGCTAATCAAATACAGGTAATCCTTGACTTATGAATGTTCACTTTGAGACCATTGAAGGTACAGTGAAACCCCCAAAAGATACTTACAATCCAAATTCAAAATTCTGATTCCCCCCCCCCCCACAGTCATGTGATCGCATTTGGACTCTTAATATCTGGCTCACATTTATGGCCATCTGCAACATCCTACGTATTGGGTATGACATTTTTTTGCCAGAAACTAGCATTTACTTCCATTCTAAAACAGCCGGTGTGGACAAAGGGCTTGCTTATTGACCACAGTGTTTGCTTAATGACAATGTTCATTTGTCATTAATCAGTTCATTTAATAACTGCCACAAAAATGTCATAAAATCAGTTCAGTCATGTCGGTGCTTCGACTTGCAACCATGGTGACATATGGACTCCTTATGGGCACTGATGATGTTATTTAGTTTGGGTAATGAAATGTCTGCAAGAAAACAAGCAAGCCCAGAGAGCACTAAGGACCCCTCATTTCAACCCTGAGCCACAAATATTCTCCTTTATTGGTATGGTGACATATAATAGAAATTCTGGCCTCCGGAATTCCTGTAAGTCAAGGAATATCAGTAGTAAATTCACCAAAAAATGCTGCTGTTCAGGTAAAATTTTATTACACTAATTACATTTTTTTTAAAAAATCACACCAAAATAGTTACCAGTGTCCTTTGAGAACTTTGGGGAATAATAGGTATGTCAGTCCAAAGTTACTCACTAGGCCTGAGTTGCACATGAGAGGCGTTGGAAGGGTTGGTCATGTGATCCAGCATTATGTTGACTATCTGATCTGCTGTTGCCATCTGTGAAAATGATACGTGTTAGTGGACAAGCTTACACTTCTAGGTATGTCAGATGGGTCACAGTCAACTTACCTTTATTCTGCGCACACCTGCTTCACCATGGATTCCTGCAGATAAAGCAAAATATCTTCAGTTGTTAGTTTCTTTTTTAACTAAAAAAATTAACATTCCATTCTAAAAGAGGGCGATAGACAAAAGTGATATACACATTCTTACCTAAACCCAGCTCAAATTCATCATCTGCAAGTTGGAAGGTGGGTCTGGATCCTGGGACACTGCAGGGGGACAGACTTATCCCAAGAGTACCTGTGCAAATAAAATATATAAAAAGATTATGACTAACCTAAAGCCATCTTTTAATTAGTAAGATTTGAAACTGGAATTTAACATCTGGAGTGAGTTATTTCCTCATTCTAATTGCTACTTACTACACATTATCCTTGCTTACTAATCATTTGGTCAGCAACTGTTGAAAATTGTAATGGTGGCACTGTCCTTGAAATTATGGCTATTGCATGCCACTGAGGTCCTGTGATTATGATTGAAGTGCTTGGCAACTGGCTTGCACTTATGAAAATTGCAGCGTCCCATGGTCATCTCAATGCCACTTGGAACTTTCCCTGCCGGCATCCCACAAAGCAACGGGGCAGGAAATGTCACATGTTGTTTTGGATGGATGGACAGACAGATAGATATAGGAATGATTTATATTCAATCCAGAGACTTATTCTAGAAAAACATTTACCCATTGCTCCTACAATAGCATTAATTCTACGAACAATTTCATTCAGACCGACACCTTCCTCAGCCAGATGTCCAGCCACCTAAATATAAACAGGAAAAAAAAAATGTTACATGAACTCAACATAATAGTTTTAACAGGTCACATTCAATACTCTACCCAAGAGAGTATGAGATGCTTCTCTCCTAAAAAGGAAGGACAATGCTTGTGAATAAAGTGTTAAGCTGTGATTCAGTGAAAGCACCATCCGCTAGAATTTACTTGAAGTCTCTACACTTTATCTCTCCAATAGTATAATAATTTGCAATCTGAAAATTTAATAATTCCAAGACAGAATGTTGTCATTTCAGGATTACATTTGTTAAAAAATGGATTTATTATAATTGGCTTTATTTCCACATACCGCCCCATGGGACTGTCTCAATTTAGTTTTATCTATACTTAGAAATAAATAAATTAAGTTCATAAAACTATTTCCCATTACATATGTGTAGAATTGTAATTTAAAAGTATATGACAAAAACCCATTACAATTATTAAAGTTGTTTTAAAATGTAAAAAAGTAATTAGTGCAATAAAATTACAGTAGATTTCCTTTTTCTTTTCCAATGTATTTTGCCTCCAATTTCATTCTCATTACTTCTTACTCTTTTTCTGTGCTTTGTACAATGTTGAAAGGAGATAGCATGATAGCTGTGTCTATACCTATCTATGAAAAATTAAGTTTTATTCAGATAAAAAAGAGCTCATATAAAAAGTAGATGAAATACAAAATGAAAACATTACCAGAAAATTACATGATTTTTATTTTTTATTTTTCATATGATTATATGCATTTATCCTCAAAGTAATTAGTTGGTGATAGTAATATCCTGTTCAGTTTTATAGAGATTTATAGTTATATTTTTTTAAAATGATATGAAATACTCAGTTACATATAATCAATTACTGAAATACTGTATTTTAAATATCACAATTGTAAACTCTGTTTATTTTCTGATAATATATTTCTTTACCCATTACTTTTATTTTTTCTGTAGTTATTATTCCGTTTTTTCCAAATGCTTTAATAAATTAAAAATAAGAAAGGCTTTGCTAAAAATGTATGAATTCTTGTAACTGTAAGAAAATCAGCAGAAACAAATTAATTTTTATGTATATTTTCTGAATAATCTCTGTCTTTAAATCTACACAGAACAGTTTACAAAGTTTTCTCCATATTCTCAAAACTAAACTTAGTGGTCAGTCATCAAATACTGATGCTGAAAGACTGCATGTAATGAATAGCAAGCACAAATAAGACAAAGTACTTGGCATTATGTAACATTTTTCAATAGAATGTGTAATTTGATATTGCTCCTATGCAATAAAAGCATAGCCAATGACAATATTTGCCTTCAGATCAAAGATGGACGACTCTTACCTTATGTACAAGCACTGTGCCACATAAGCCTCTCCTGCCAGCCTTCTTCTTGGTGGCAAAGGCAGTGTCATCACCAATTATCACCATCTGCACAGAGATCTCTTCTGCCTGTGCCTGTTCCAATGCCAGCCCAAAATTCAGACGGTCTCCTGTATAGTTCTTTACTATTAGCAATATCCCAACTATAAAAGAAAGAATTGAATTGTCTTCTGTTCCTTATCCAGATGGGATGTCAGTCCATGAACAATGCTACCATACCTGCTCGAGCTTGTTTCACAGTCCGAATTGCTGCTAAAATGCTACCCACTGCGGGGGAAGTGAATACTGGACCAGCGACCACTGCAGTGAGCATTCCTCTTCCAATGTATCCTGTGGAAAAATGATAGACAGGATGGTATCTACGCTTGGAGTATCTTGGTTTTTCTATGATTCTACTAAGGCTCAACATAAATCAGATAAATGAATCCCAGTCCAAGTCCTCACTTCTTTGTATTCAAGACTGAAAAACTTTCCAGAAGCCCATTCCACTAACCTGTATGGGCAGGCTCATGTCCTGATCCACCTCCAGAAATAAGTGCAACTTTGCCCTCTATGTTCTCTAAGTCAGCACGTAATGCCACTCTGTGTCCATTTAGAAGTTGAAGATTAGGATTGCAAGCTACTATGCCAGTCAATGAATCATCTGCACAACTCAGAATTGTGTTCACTAGTTTCTTTGAGCCCTAAAATAAGGAGACATAACAAGAGAGTTCACATATACTCGTCATTTCACAGAAAGCAATTCCACATGGATAGCAGCTTTAAAGATTAAATCATTTACTTAGATGTCAAAATGAGTCATGATTCTCCTGTGAGATCTGAAATGTAATCTCTACAAAGACATATACAAATTGTATATGCTACTTGAATAGCACATCTCTTAACGATTACTTTGCATTACTAAAAACAAAACGTTACATAGCTGCTTATTAATGCACACATACCGGTATAAATCTTGGGAATTATTTCAGGATAGAAGAATTCCAGGTATTTTATCACTTGAATTTGGACTTAGTCAGGATCTTAGGGACTATTCATAGGCATGGTATAAAGAAGGGGCGTTTGATTCTGCATACATTCATGTCAACATGGATTCCACAATAATCAACATCAATCAATATCCAACAAGGCTTCCCTTCCCCAAATTCAAGATAATTGTATTTATAAGAACACAAGAGCTTTGCTAGATCAGGCCAACCCATCAAGTACAATATTCTATACCTATAAAATCCAATTAGAGATATGTTAGAACCTTATGAACACAGATGGATAATATTCTTCTGGCACTGGCAGCTGGTAAACCATATAGTTTGACATTCAGGAGCTAGCTTGTAGCCATCAAGACAAATGACTCTCTTCCCAATAAACTTGCCTAATCCTATTTTAAAATGGGTTACAGCGCTGTCCATCATAATATCTGATTGTACAGCAAATCCCACAATTTAATTCTGCACTTTTAAAATTAATATTGCATTTTTAATAACTAGCTCTTTCTGCACACATTTTAATATATGATTTAGCATTCTATTATTTTGAAAGAGAGAAACTATTATCTCTATCCCCATTTTCCATACTACTCATGATCTTTATCTTTATCGGATTCATATTCATTTTAAACTAATATCCCTAAACATTGCAATATTTCCTTTTAGACAAAGCTACTTTAACTTCCCAATCATTTTCCTCTACATTTACCTGCTGTGTGAGATACGGTGAACAGAACTATCTACAGAATTCTATCTCACAATTATTTTAATTCAATTCTCTTTCTAATGAAATTCAATTTGATATTTTTGCTGGAAGTAAAATGGAAGCTGCTTACTATTTCCACCCACAAAGGCTCTCAAAATTACTAAGTTGCCAGTAGCAGCTAAAATACAATGAACTTGCTCTCCTACAAAGATGGTATTCCACTTCCTACTCCTGACTGGTGAGTAACCTGTGATTATTGGAAGGAGCGGCAATTGCTTGTTGCCACTGGGATTGTGGTAGATCATTCAGTGCCAAAATTGCATGATATACTGTGTAACTGAAATAATTAAATGCATTTCTAACATATGTCAACAAACTCCCTCTGGATAATCAGGCATATTACCTATTAGAACAAACTGAGCCTGCCTTTAATAGTATTCTATGACAGTTCTATATAATCTTTATCTAACTCTTTCCTATCTCTATCAAGTATACATGAATCAATGTTGAGGAGTATGCTTCGTTTAGATCAGATGGGAGGGGGAGAGAATCTTTGTCAGGCTTTGAAGATTCTGTTGTTACACAAGGACTTTATACTGGTAGTAGTCCCAGTGAGTCTCTTTTCTGACTTGGCCAACTTAAAAAGCTTATAATATGCATATCAGTGTGAATAGCAGCTGACCGATGATATCAGCATAGGAACTGCATGACCCGAACTATTTTTCTCTCATGGCTGCTTCATGGCACAATCCTCCTCACATTTTCAGTTGTCGAGTTGATTTTGAAAACAGCTTTGAGTATTTTTCTGGAAAAGTGCCAGACCTGTGTCCAAAAGCAGGCTACTTATCAGCAAATAATCAGGCCATTTTAGGCATGGGTTTAGCATCATTGTATTCCTCAATATCAGATGATAGTCAGGCGTCCTTTGAATGCACCCATACAAAACCAGAACTAATTTGATAGATGGCTAAACACAGTGTTCTGATTGTTCCAAACTTATCTCCTTCCTAGTCATATTAAGGAGAGCAATTGTTAAGTATTTTCCTGCTGGTTGGTAATTTGGTAATAAGGAAAGAAACAGAGCTCCATTCTGATAATGTAAGTAGTTCATAAAATCCCAAAATGTGTCCTAAATTTTGTAACAGTTGGCTTGTGAAGCATGTGTTCTTTTGGTTACTTTTATACAACTGGTCAAAATGCTATTATTCAAGCAAACATACGATTTCCATTAATCACTGTGTTTGAGATCTGATAATACTCTGTTGCAGTCTTACTGCTCTTCCAAGTGTTTTGTAACTGTTGGTTAACGTTTACACAGAACATGAGCCTGATCCCAAATTGTTGCAATATTATAAGTTCCTGTTCATTGTATGGTCAGCCCCACCTTGCTTCATTCCATTTTTATTTTACCTCCTTAGATCTCCTTCTCATTTGTTTTCTACCCATCATTTTCTGATTCCTTTAATATTGCCTCTTGCTGCCAGTTTCCTTATTATTTTGCAGTTAACAGTTAAGAATAACTGCTGCAAAAATATTTTCATTAGTAATGGAACAGCAGACAAAGCAGAATACTGTATTGGAAAAAGCAAGAAATTCAAGTACCATCCATCTTCACTAGATGAGCTGGATTTCTAGTAATTACCATATTTTTTGGAGTATAAGACGCACTGGAGTATAAGACGCACCTTAGTTTTGGGGGAGGAAAATAGGGGGGGGGAATCTACCTGCCAGGTATACATCTGGGTAGCGTCCTTAGTCTGTTCAGCTTCAGCACATTATTTTATCCTCTGGTTAGGGCTGAAAAAGCCTTTTTCAGAGGGAGTAGGAATGAAAGCAAGCCTGCAAAGACCTAGGGCAGGAAAAACTGCTTTGGAGGAAGTAGGAATAAAAATAAATGCAGCAAGCCAGGAAGATCGTTAGCACCGCGTTAGGGCTGTAAAGCACTGTTTTTTCAGAGGGAGTAGGAATGAAAGCAAGCCTGCAAAGACTTAGGGCTGGAAAAAACCTTCTTCGGAGGGAATAGGAAGCCGGGAAGATTGTTAGCACCTCGTTAGGGCTGGAAAAAAAAGCTTCGGAAAAGAAAAAGCTACATTCCAAGTATAAGACGCACCCAAATTTTCAGCCTCTTTTATAGAGGAAAAAGGTGTGTCTTATACTCCAAAAAATACGGTACTAATACATCTGTTTTAATTTATACACTGCTCCAAGGAAAGGCTGGATAAAGCAGTGGTTCTCAGCATGGACCAGATGAATCCAGAGGAGCCGTGTCATTTTTCTATAGTGAAGACTTTTTATACTAATGCTAAGAAAGGCGTCACAGGGGTGATGAGGTTCAGAAGGGGGCCATGAGCAAAAGAAGATTGAGAATTCCTGTACTAAAGCATAGAATAATAAACAGAGTTGGAAGGGACCTTAGAGGTCTTCTAGTTCAATCCCCAGCTCAAACAGAAGACCCTATCATTCCAGACAAGTGGCTGTCCTGCCTCTTCTTAAAAGCGTCCAGTGATGGTGCACCCACAACTTCTGAAGGCAAGCCGGTCCACTGATAGATTGCTCTCACCGTTAGAAAATTTCTTCTTAGTTCTAGGTTTGATTAGTTTCCATCCATTGTTTCTCCTCTTGTGCTTTGAAAACTAGGTTGATTCCCCCACCCCTCAAATATTGGAACACTGCCTTCATGTCACCCCAGTCCTTTTCAGTAGACAAGACATACCCAGTTCCTGCAACCATTCTTCATATGTTGAAATGTATTTGAATATTAGTAGATTGGGTTGGTAGTTAGGCCGTTGTTCTGAGCTCCAATTCTGTCAAATTGTCAATTCAGATTGTTAATTCAATTGTTAATTGAAAGCACACTGACGATGTCTCCTCAAATGGTGACCAAACGTCTGCAACCAAATTACCAAGCTCGGAGCTCAGAACAACATATTGTATTATTTTATTAATTGATTATTTTCTTCTATTAGTTTTATTTTTATATATGATGTTTTTATATTCCTATAAACTGCCTTGAGTCACCATGTGCAAATGGCAATATAAATTTTCTAAATAAATAAAACAGCCCATTCTTCGTATGTTTTAGCCTCCATAGGTTTTAGCATCCCAGTTTTCTCCCTCAACCCAAAATATCAGGTCTCACCTGCATGATGTCCCAGGTTTCAGTTCTAAAAGCCAGCCAACAAAGTACCTGGGCCCCACAATAAGAACCACCTTTCCGACAGAACGGATCGAAGAGGAGGCCGAGCTGAGCTCAGGAGGACCCTCCACGGACTTTGGGCAGGAATGCAAATATTGCGCTGGACCAGAGTCTGAGACACACGCGCGCCGCCTGCCAAGGAGGGGAGGAAGAAGAGCCCAGCGCGAGCTCTGGCAGTTGGCCGCGGGGGTCGCCGTGTTGCGCACGTACTCGGAATAAGCTACGCACCGCTAAGGAGGGAACAAGGAGAAACTCGCGCTGGAGCCCAAAGGGGGATGGCCTAACATATTAGGAGCATTTTGGGCCCCTTTCCCCCCCACCTCCAGCTGGCGCACCACAACTCCGTTTCCCACCGGGCTTTGGTTAGGACGGTGCACGCGCACGCGCGCGCATGAGATAAGGGCAACATCCGTCCTCCAAAATTCGCTTCCTCCCTTCGAGCCGGAAGAGGGCGCTCTCGCACCGATACAAAAGATCCGCAATCCTCTCGGCGTGCTCGTTTCCCCGTCGTGCACCGCGCGAAGCGGGACGACGGCGCTCTGGGTGCTGGCGGTTTCTCACTGGTGCCATTGAGGGCGGTAGTGGGCCCTCAAGGCTGCGCTCGGCACCACCGGTCCTCGCCTTCCGCCTCTCTCCCGGCCTCGCTATGTCGTGCAACTACGTGGTCACCGCACAGAAGCCCACCGCCGTCAACAGCTGCGTCACCGGTAATGGTTTGGGAGGAGGGGGCCTTTCCCGGGGACGGTGAGCGGGCGGCGGGGAGGAATGAAGGGAGGAGGCCGCGGGACTCTGCGCCCCTCCGGCTTTGGGCTCTGCCAATCGGAGCGCCCTCACCCCGAGGCCTTTTCTCTTCGCCCCAGGTCACTTCACCTCCGCGGAGGACCTCAACTTGTTGATCGCCAAGAACACCCGCCTTGAGATCTATGTGGTCACCGCAGAAGGGCTGCGGCCCGTCAAGGAGGTGGGCATGTACGGCAAGATCGCCGTCATGGAGCTCTTCCGCCCCAAGGTGAGCATCGCCCCCTCCCGAAGGGCAGCGCGGCCGCTGGGCACCCTTTTGCTTGGCCAGGGTAATATGCCTCGATCCTTTACGGCTCTCTGTCCAGAAAGGGATTCCTGCAGCGGATCGGGTTGGACTTGTGGTTCGACCGGAAAAGTTTCGTTGGTCCCGATCCTCATGCTGGTTGGGGGATCTCTGGGGAATGCGAACTCGGTGGAAAACCTGGCCTTGTGGCTTGCTAGCTAGGTGGAGGGGTATTGTTTTGTTAAAATTTCAGCTTAGTATTACTGGGAAGACGCCTTTGAAAAATGCAGGTATGCAAAGGCTTCATTTTTTACGACTGGTGGCCTGCTGGAATTTAGCACATTGTGATGATTGCAGGCAGCCTGTTGTGAGTTAATTGTGTGGACCTGTCATGTGGACCGAGTATTTTCTTCTGGGTGATTCATTTTTGATATGGTCATGATTGGACTCGGAAATTTGCCATATTACTCCAGTATGTTGTGCTACACTGCTGCTGAGTATCAATAAAACTGAGAGCCTGGTCTTTTTAAGGGTGATATTTGAAGGAAAAGGCATATGTATGTTAATCTGTTCTCAATAGTAATCTTCGCAACCAACTTTTGGAAGTCTATTTCAAAAACAGCTATGCTGTCTGGCCTGGCCATTTGAATAACATTTGAGGTAAAATTCTTGCATCTGTTTGTTGCAAATCTCCCTTGAACATCAACAGCTCTGGTGCTTCTCATGTTCTTTGATGAATTCATGTTGTGTTTCACAAGAAACTAATTTATACACTTTCTGATTAAATACTTTTTGGAGGAGCTTATTTATGTGCAGGTACTGAAGAAAATGCTTAATGCAGCACTAATACCTAGGAAGTTGTGATAAGCAAAAGCATCTGTATTTCAGACATTTTTCATTTGAGATACACATTTTACAAATGGAATAATACCTTGTTGCTAATGTGTTGCAGAATGTGGAGTGTTTTTTTCCTTTTCTAGCTAAAACTTGTTTTCCCTTCTTCCCTAGGGGGAAAGCAAGGATTTGCTCTTTATTTTGACAGCAAAATATAATGCTTGCATTCTTGAGTATAAACAAAGTGGAGAGAACATTGACATCATCACCAGAGCCCATGGCAATGTGCAGGTAAAGGAAAATGCATTAAATGTAATAGGTACATTGTGATTCAGGACCACACAGCAGTTTTCTGTATGTTTTGTAAACTGAGTTTAAACTTTTGGATAATGTATATTCCAAGTTAAGTAATGTAAATACTGTATTTTTCGGAGTATAAGACGCACCGGAGTATAAGACGCACCTTAGTTTTTGGGGAGGAAAATAGGGGGAAAAAATCTGCCTACCAGGTATTCATCTGGCTAGCTTCCTTAGTCTGGTCAGCTTCAGCACATTATTTTATCCCCTGGTTAGGACTTAAAAAAACCTTCTTCTGAGAGAGTAACAATGAAAGAGCCTGCAAGCCAGTAAGAGCTGGGAAGATCGTTAGCACCTGGTTAGGGCTGGAAAAAAACTTCTTTGGAGCAAGTAGAGCAATGAAAAAAAAACCTGCAAAGACTTAGGGCTGGAAAAACATTCTTCTGAGAGAGTAACAATGAAAGAGCCTGCAAGCTGGTAAGAGCTGGGAAGATTGTTAGCACCTGGTTAGGGCTGGAAAAAAACTTCTTTGGAGCAAGTAGAGCAATGAAAAAAAACCCTGCAAAGATTTAGGGCTGGAAAAACATTCTTCTGAGAGAGTAACAATGAAAAAGCCTGGAGGTAAGAGCTGGGAAGATCTTTAGCACCTAGTTAGGGCTGGGGAAAAAAAGCTTCGGAAAAGCTACATTCGGAGTATAAGACGCACCCAAATATTCAGCCACTTTTAGGGAGGAAAAAGGTGCGTCTTATACTCCAAAAAATAGGGTAATATAATTTTTATATTGAAATTTAATGAATAGTACAATTTGGGAATTGAGATTATGCTTGTCTTTTTGTTATCAAATTATTGGATGGACACTGTTAAATTCCTACTTTTCCATTAAATCTTTGTTTCCTTCTAGTGATCTGCAATTAAAAATACTTGTCATTGTTATGAGATCGAAGTAACCTTGTTTGTTCAGATAGCTATTTTATATTCTTGTGATCTGCAAACTCTCATTGAATGTATTTCAAGAAAAAAGATTTACAATCTCTCAGTTGTTAGAATCTTGTTCTACATAAAACATTACTATTCTGCATAAAGGCAATTTATAAACAAGACATTTTTATATGCAGCAAAAATCATTCGAGTGGTTAGTTGTCTTGGTTTCCTGCTTTTACACTCCCCAAAGGCATCTAATTGACCACTGTGAAAAAGGCGTAGCTTGATTTATCTGATCTCTATCTGACCTAATAGGACTTTTATTTTAAGCATTCACTTATTATTTAAAGGCCTTTCCTTTGAAAAACCAGCGCCAAAATTTAAAAATGTAAGCTATTTTTAGTAACTGAACAAATCTGTCCTCATTTCTTTTCTCCCAGTTCTATATTGTACTAATTGGAACTCAGTCAGACTCCTCAGTTGTCTCTCCCCTCCATCCAAATGTGACTGGGGAAATGGATTATTTTTATAATTGCACTGCCCTTGTCTGTTTGTAGTACTTAAAAATCATGTTTAGAGGAAGGAGGGATTATATTAATAGTTTAGTTATGTTTCAGATACTCCTATCCCACCATTCACCTTCCAGTTCCAAATTCAAGTGAGATTACTTGTTTTACATTATCCTCCTGAAGTTCCTGGAAGCCATTCACTGACTCTGAGGGCAATAGGTCATCTTTTCTCCAAGACTGGAAAAAATATGTGCTTATCATAGCTGGCAGAGAGTATTTAAATATATAAGTTGTATTAGGAACCTCTTGTCGGTTATATAAAGGCTAGGAACATTTATTCTAATTATTTTTTAAAAAACATACATTTAAATAGTATTTAAATACTATTGACATGTAAAAAATAACCATTGCCTTTACTCCCTAGTTGTATTTTAGCTAGTTTAGAATAATATTTTTCAAAGGGTAGAACCTGCAGACTTGCCAGAATATGTGTTCTTGAGACATAATTTCGCAAGGCTTTAAAACCCAATGAAAAGAAACAGTGTACGTATACAAGCTTTATAGTATAAGTAATCCTTGCTTGAGTAGCACAATTGGGAATGACAACTGCTATGTTTGTTAAGTGTGTTATGAGACATCACATGACTCTGATGGGCTTATGACATAACCTCTGTGGTGGTTATTAAGCAAGACATGTCTGTGACCTGTGATTTTACTGCTGGCTTCTTCCTTGATTCTGTTATTGGAAGTGCTGTGAAGTGTGCAAATGGCGATCAGATCACTGCAGGATGTTGTAATGGCTGTAAGCACCCGCCAGTTGTGAAGCATCTGGGTTTTGATCATGTAAACCAGGCCTCTCAAACTGGCGGCCCGCAGGCCAGATACGTGACATGCAGGCCACGCCCAACCCTGCTCTGCGAAGGCACGTGACACGATCAAGTTTGACACCCGTGACGTAACCCCAGAGAAGATTATGAAAGTCGTGAGGTCTGATGGTAGTTTTTCAGCACCATTGTAACAGTTGTGAACCAGAGCTGTTGTCAAGAGAGGATAATATAATGTAATATGTATATACGTAATGTAATATAATATGTACATATGCAATATAAGTCCTGTTTGTTTATAACTTTAAAATCTTGATCTTGGGTTGTTAAATAGCATGTGTCCTCTTCAGTTTTTAAAGGGGAAAAGAAAAATTCTACATTCATTATTTCTGTAAAATTGGATTTTTTACCTGTTAGCTGTCAAGGTGTAAAATTACTTCCGCTAAAGTATGAAAATCAAACTAGCATGTTTTCCAAGTAGACCTACATATACATATGTAGGAACTACATATCCAATATAATATGTAATTGAAAATTGTGGATTTAAATATATAAATGCATAAACTTAATTTTGAAATATATAGATTTGTCAACTGAGATCCATGAGTTATTTACTGTGTTTTTGAAATGGCAGTGAAGGATTCATAGTAATTACAAGATATGGACAGACACACACAAAAAGAGAAATGGCTGCTGATTGAAAGTCTAGGCGTACATGAACAACATACGTTATCATAAATTACAGTATTCATCATGAGTGAATCAACTGTTGGCTAATGCACAAAAGCCAAATTAATGGATTTTAATTGCATGTTTTTATTGTTGTGACAAAAGAGATTGTACTAAGAATATTTGATTTGTGTTGTCCTCTAGGATCGTATTGGTCGTCCCTCAGAAACAGGTATAATTGGCATAATTGACCCAGAGTGCAGAATGATTGGACTAAGGCTTTATGATGGCTTGTTCAAGGTGATTCCTTTGGAGCGAGAAAATAAAGAATTAAAGGCCTTTAACATTCGACTAGAGGAGCTACAAGTTATTGATGTGAAATTTCTTTATGGCTGCCAGGCCCCGACCATATGTTTCGTTTACCAGGTAATCAAATTGGATCTGAATGTGTGTTGTAATAAAATTGCTGAGCAAGACTAATGGGGACAGGGTCTGAATATTTATTTATTTATTTATTTATCTATCTATCTATCTATCTATCTATCTATCTATCTATCTATCTATCTATCTATCTATCTATCTATTATTTATTAGTGAGATTTATATATCGCCTCACAGTGCAAGCACTCTATAAACGGTTTACACCAGTAAGCAATGTATATTTATATTGCCCCCAACAATCTGGGTCCTCATTTTACCTACCTCGGAAGGATGGAAGGCTGAGTCAACCTTGAGCCGGTGAGATTTGAACCGCTTACCTGTGGATCACAGTCAGCTAAGGTGGCCTGCAATACCACACTCTAACCGCTGCGCCACCTCGGCTCTTTAGCATATCTGTTAAATATAAACAATCAGTTGGTTCTTGCGGGAAAAGAAATCCCAGGATCTTTAGTAAGGTAGTATTTATTTTTTCTTTCTTTGTTGCTAGAACAAAACAAATTGGTGCCAGAGTATTGGCAAACATTTGAATACTTTGGGACTTATTGAGTTAAGTGTTCTCAAAAACAAACAAACAAAATGGGATAGGAAAGAAACAGAAAAATCCAAAATCTAAATCAGGAATTTCAGTCATGTGGTTTGTCATTTAAAATCAGTCTCAGGATGATGCTTGCAGACCAAATATGCTTTCTATAGACAGCTGTTGTCAATCTTAGGTTATATTACCATTTAGGTAAAAAGAATAATAATTTTTTTCAAGCATTGTTTTCTTGTCCACAAACATTATTTTGATTTATTGACATTTTTTACTTTGTATTACTATAACTCTACTAGCCCATGACTAAGGGTTAATGGTTTGATTCAGTTGTAATAATTTTAATCTACAAGCAAGTTTTTGAAGTTAAAATGATTAAAATAATTCTCCTTTAATGTGCAAAGCTGTTAAGAACTTTTCCTGATTTGTTACATTTTTGTTTTTCTGTGATGATCAGATAGAAAATTGGCTTAATCACCCTGCAGAAACCATGATTTGATTTCTGTAGCCATCCTAGTTTAAAATTCAGTTGTTCATTCCTATCTGGAAATCACTTTTGGGACCAAAATATTAAAGGCAATGTGACCCAGGATTATTTTTTTTAGTTCTTTAACTACTGCCCTTAAGCAGTATTGCTAACCACCCTTGAAACCTGTTGCTTTCATTACTTTTATGTTTGGTGTTCTGAATTGTCTATTAATACATGGTTTTGCACTGGGCAAAAAGGGAGGAAAATTCCTTTTCAGCATAATAGCCTTCAGACAAGAGATGGGCAGCACATAAATCCAATACATAAATAAATAAGAACCAAGCAAGTTACTCGCAAGGACCTAGAATGCTTCTAGCAATTGATTGCATTTCCATTTTCAATATATAGGAGAGAAGGTCCCCCAATGTAGAATAAAAACAGCATTTATTTGTTTTTTTAAATTGTTATGGCTGCTGTGATTTCTATAGCAATTTGAGGAAACTAACTATTAAAATAGAGACAAAAACACATTAAAACAATTGAAAAGCCTACAAAGGCATATCAGATAAAATTCCAGTCTATAATTAGTTCAAACTACAATCATACAAGCTCCAGCTGACCACTAGACTTCCAAGTCTGGGATGTTGGGTTTCATTGCTAAATGCATTAAGGGTGAATTGCGGCACTTCTGCAACTATCATAGAAAGATGGGCTGATGGAGAAGGGACATGTTTGCTTTTATCATCAGCATTGTCAGTTTCTCAACATTACATCCGTTGACAGAAATGCAATGTCCTAGCAGCAGAAGCATTGAGTATTCTGAGCCTGCACATAGTAATTGTTAGATGCTTGTTTACTTTTTGTGCATCTTGTATAAGATAGCAGTATTGTGGCAAGTGACAAAGAAATTTCATTTTGTAGCTCAAGATTGATCTATAGGGTCCTTGGTGCTCTCTTAGCTTGGATGTTTCCTGCAGGTATTTTATTGCCAACTAGCTTAGCAAGTAACTAAGTGAACAGTGAGGACCCCACAAATTTAATTCTACTATCAGTCCTCTAAGCTGTGCTGGGTATAAGTCTTTTTCCTGGATAACTAGCAAAAAAATGAAATAGGCTGTCAGTGGAGATCTGGATACACTATACTTGTGGTCTGCACAGTGTCCTCACAGGGAAAGTCTATGGGGCTTATTTTTAGATTGTAAAATATCTCAATTTGGTTATAATTACAACAGTGTTTCATATTAGTGATTTGTCCATTCTCTTTTAGGAGAGACACTAAGTGAATTTTTTTCTACATTAGTAAGAAACTTTATAGGACTAATTTACCACAAGGCTTGCCTTACTAAATTAATTGAGAATATGTGCTGTCTTGAGATTCCAGCATCAGGAAAATGGGATTTTTAAAACCTACTTTGTTTCAAAAGGTTTGTCATGAATGGAAGAAATTAAGAAAGAAATCTGAAAGCTTTAGGTAATTAAAGCAAAATAGTTACTATTTGAAATAATGTATGGATAAATATATAACTTATCAATTCCATTAGCTGTATTAGATCAGCAACCATATTGTTCAGAATTGGGAAAATGCCTTATTTTGTGGGAGAGGCATTCCTTAGGTTTTGAAGTTGCTTTAATGAAAGTGCATCTATATATTTTTTCAATGCATAAATGTTATAAAAATAGAAGAGAAATGTTTCAGGGAATGTTTGATTCTTGAACATTCATATGAAAATGATTCTTCTCATATGTTAAATGAGGATAACTAAACAGTGATGGGTTTGTGTTTAGTAGTTGTACTTTCCATCCCGCTAGGATCCACAGGGCCGTCATGTCAAAACATATGAAGTGTCTTTGCGTGAGAAGGAGTTTAACAAGGGACCCTGGAAGCAGGAAAATGTAGAGGCTGAAGCCTCAATGGTGATTGCAGGTGAGTTTGTGTCTAAAAAAATACTTCTGCCAGCTAATAACGTAACTATAATTATTTAGACATAAAAACCAGCATTTTTTAAAAAAGAACCCCCTAGACTGTTTTTAAGCCACTGTATTAAACTTGCACCTAGAAAAAAAACCAGTTCTTTTTTGGATATAGGGGTGGGGCAATTTGTATAAAAATTTCATTGCCCCAGGCTCTCAGGCCCAGAATAGTTATGTAACTTGAGCAGTGTTTATAATGAAAGTAGTGCTGGCCAGTGATAACTACTTGCCAGGCTCAGGTTGTCTTGTAATCTTAAGAATCCATCATTGCACAGCTGCAATTTTTGGACTAAACTATGCTGGCAGGAAAAACTCAGGAATTATAATATTCAAGGTGATTGAGGATGTAGTATCAAAGAAAAAAATGAATAAAGAAACTTAAAAGCCGCAAAAGCTTGAGTATTTTAAAGACAGATCTATATTTAAGTTTACCTGATAGCTTTGTGAGAAAAAGACCTGTTTTCATGAAAATCTGAAATGTATTGATTTATTACTATTCATTTATTTGTAACTTGATACCCAAAACCAAGTTAAATGGCTGTTTAAGAAACTAAAATTAAAATTTGCTTGCTTTTAGTGAGTAAAGAAACAGAAAACTGTTTCTAAAGTATATAATAAAATATGGTTAGGATATTGACTATCTGAATTACTCCTAATGATCAGTAGTATATTTTCATAATAAAATTATTTTATTACATTGAAAAGTGGCTTTTTTCTGGTGAACAAGAAATTCTATGAATATAAACAGCAGCTATTGAAATTCAATTTAATACACTTGGCTTAACTGATTCGTATTCCTTTCCTGTATTGATTATTCTTTATGCATCTGAGATGAATATTCCCAACAATTTCTTTGTAGTGCCTGAACCATTTGGAGGGGCCATCATTATTGGACAAGAATCCATTACTTATCACAATGGTGATAAATATCTGGCTATAGCCCCACCTATCATTAAGGTAAGCAGCAGAACACCTGGAAAGATATTTGCTTAAAGCTGGAATTCTGTGCTTCATATTTACAGTAGGTTTAGTATGGATGTAAGTAAGCAGGTACACTCTAATATTTTATACTATGTCCGATAAGTCCCGAACAAATATGATTTGTATAATTTATGCAGCATCAGTTTGCTTGCCTCAAGTTTAAACATTTTGTTAGGGCTGAAACTAAATTTATTTTAGGTGTTAGACATTTTTACTGTATTTTAACTGACATTTTAAGTTTGTCCAGAGTTGTTGGCAAGTGGAAGGCCTTAGAAATGGAAATTATAAATAAATGGGAATTACTGTGGGCACCTGGGCCTACATTAACTGCTTGTTTCATTGTCTCTGTAGTTTCTTAGAATAAAGGTAGAATCTTGAAAATGTGTTTCATGCACACTCAAATGTGCTGTTCTGTGAATTTGGCCAAACACTGTATGTATATTCATCAGGAAGCAAACTAGAGAAACTCTTCCTTATATCTTGTAGGATGCTCTTTTTTTAACTATAGCAGCTTACTCTTTCTAATCTAGAGGAATAATAAAATTGTTTTGATCAATGTTAAGGTTATCCTGCTTTTTCAAAGACTTTTTTTTTTCTGAAACAGCAAAGTACAATCGTATGTCACAACCGGGTGGATCCAAATGGGTCCCGTTATCTGTTGGGGGATATGGAAGGTCGGCTATTCATGCTGCTTTTGGAGAAGGAGGAGCAGATGGATGGTGGAGTCAGCCTCAAGGACTTGCGTGTGGAATTGCTTGGTGAGGTAGGTTTTGTTTTCTCCATTTCTGGAACATCTGGTGTGTGATGTCAGCTGGAAGAAGAACTAGAAGAGTGGGAAAAAATTCCTGCAGATACCGGAAGAGACTGAGTCCTTCCCAAATACTAATTTTTTGTAATTTTTGAATATAGGGTTTAAAATTCTGCTGCAGTAAAATAATAAAAAACGTGTTCCAACAGCATTTTTAAATTTTGTAATAGAGGTTTATATTTCATGATTCATAATTGGAGGGCTATATCCATCATTGAATAATTTTTTCACAGATCTAAGTTTTTACAAAATGTATTTCATTTATAACATCTTATCAATTGAATATACAGATAGTCCTCGACTTAAAGAGTTCATTTAGTGACCATTCCACTGACCGGCACTGAAAAAACTGACTTATGACCATTTTTCACAGTTACAACCTTTGTAGCATTCCCCATGATCAAAATTAATACACTTGGCAACTGTCTCACATTTATGACGGTTGCAGTGCCCCAGAGTCATGTGATCACATTTTGCAACCTTCTGGCAAGCAAAGTCACTGGGAAAGCCAGATTCATTTAACAGCCAGGCTATTTACTTATTAATTGCAGTGATTCACTTAACAACTGTGGCAAGAAAAGTCGTAAAATGGGGCAAAACTCACTTAACAAATTCTCACTTAACAACATAAATTTTGGGCTCCATTGTGGTCGTAAGTCAAGGACTACCTGTATACTCTTGTCTTTCCACTGGCAAATTGTCTCTCAGAGGACACTAAAAATAGAGTACACATTGAATAAAAAATGATTCACCAAAAGCCACATTGGACGCTTTTCCTCCCAGTGGAAACATGAAACAAAGCAAACTTTGACATCATCCTTGACCGGTTCAGAACTGGAGCAGAGCCATCTCTTGTATTCTCACATGTGGCTCTATGGTGGTGATAGCATCAAGAGAATGATCTCTCACATCTGGGTTAAAGCCCAGACTAGGACTTAAATACTTGCCTTCCTTCAAAGGAGTTTACAGAAAAGAGCTTAACTTGATGGCAATTTGATGTACCAAATATGGCCAAGAGAGAATGTCATCTAAAATCACTTACAGGTTTTCATACTTGTGAGGGATAAATTCCTACTTATGACTAAGACATAAGTAATTATGTTTTGCTGTGGCAATGTATGTTCATCGGATACTTTTAAATATATCTTCTAATGTATTAGGTACAGTATGTGCAGATAATGTATGTGTGCAACTATTGACATTCAAAGCCAGAAGCATGTTTGAGGTCTAGGCGTGAGTACAATCACTGCACTTGTCAGGAGCTCCTTAGAGAACCCACAACTTTTCTTGGCCTTGCATAATAGCCGCACAATCCCAGGAATGCACATCTCTGAGTAAGGAGCTGCCTGCACATACATGAGCATATTATCCATGCCAAAATATCCTTCCTGCTTTGGGTTTAAATAGCTGCACATCCCTATTATCATGTCTTTAAAATGCCTAATATCACTCATTTTGCCTTATTTGTTCCTAGACTTCCATAGCAGAATGCCTGACATATTTGGACAATGGTGTTGTGTTTGTGGGCTCTCGTCTTGGGGATTCCCAACTTGTGAAGGTAAAGTGTAGCTTTTAATTAATAATTAGGTACCAATAAATAGTAATTTGCTACTCTTTTACTTATTATATATTTATAATATATAATAAGCATTGTTGTGAGACCTCTAGTTTTATTTTTGTCATTCTTAGGAATTTTATTCTCTTGGTATTTGTTCATTTTATTTTGAAACAAAGTAAGACCAAAAACTGGAATTTTAATACATTTTTGCTCAAGTAGATCAAATAAAGAAAATTTAAGCAAACAGTTTCTTATTTTCACAAGAAACATAATATTATTTTCATTCCTAGCTCAATGTGGATAGTAATGAACAAGGCTCCTACGTTGTGGCCATGGAAACCTTCACCAACCTCGGGCCAATTGTGGACATGTGTGTGGTAGATCTTGAGAGACAGGGTCAAGGCCAGGTAAAAGTTGATTCTTCTTTCCCTGCACCAGGAATAATGGATCTTGCTAAGAGAGGTGCTTTATATCCCCTTTGAAATACTGCTTTGCAATAATATATTTTCCCCAAGTTGATCTGTGTGATGTATATGAATCTCCACTGTTGAAAAACCCAACCTTTTCTCTCTCACCAAACTTACATGTTAGGAGGAAGTTGATAATTAGCTTCTTGCTAAATGCTGTTGTGAGCTCAGGTCTGCCCGTTTCAAGCTTGATGTATTTTTAGTATATGACACGGATTCTAGTAAATCTGATAATAGTTTAGAAAATTATTATTCTGTTGACTCTTGAAGTAATTCACTATAGGAATGGAACTGACTGCAGGATTTTGTCTTAATTGAAATTTTTGATTAGGTAATTTACTAACAGATTGAGGAAAACTTCTTAAAGGGTGGACGTAAATTACTATTCTCTATAATTACATTGCATGTCCCTTAAACTTTAATAATGTAATTAGTATATGCTAACTATACCTGCTTTTCACAGCTGGTTACATGCTCTGGTGCCTTTAAGGAAGGTTCTCTGAGAATCATCAGGAATGGAATTGGAATTCATGAACATGCCAGCATTGATCTCCCAGGGATTAAAGGTATGTGTGTGCGTGTCTCCATTAGAAACATGATGAAAAAATGATAGTGCATACTATTACCAAGGTTGTCAGTTCTCAGATTTTTTTGAATGAGCTTTTTAAAAAAATGTATGCTAATCCTCATGAAATCTTAGAAAACTGAATATACTATTTAGGAAATTTTGGGGAGAAATCTTGGCATCCTTTCAGAAAAAGGATTTGGGTATTTTGTATGTGTGTGCATTCTATTCCTCTGTCTCTTCCCCCCCCCCCGCCCCGCCCTTGGTATATTATTATGTCTTCTCTTTTTCTTGTTATGTATTCTTGCTGTTATTTACCTTTTTGTTATACAACCTATTCTGAGAATCTTAATTTTTGAAAGTACAATATATTTTAATTAGAAACAATACCCAATTAGTTGAATATGTTGTACAAGTCCAAGAGCTTTGAATTAGCATTGAGGAAACATTGATGATTCAGGAAGTGTTGGGTTGGCATTTTTGTTTGTTAAGTTATGAAATCCCTTGAGTTTTCCAGAGGAATTTTATAAGACTACACTTTTGTCTCCGAATTGCAGGATTATGGCCTTTGAGGTCGGACTCTCACCGTGAAACTGATAACACCTTAGTGCTGTCTTTTGTGGGACAAACCAGGTAGAGGAATAACATCGATGAAAGTGTTGAATATGGCTCTTGGTTAGGTCTTCTGGGGAGTTTGATTGGGCTTTCCTACATTCTGCAGAGTTTTGATGTTGAATGGGGAGGAAGTAGAGGAAACAGAACTGACAGGATTTGTGGATGATCAGCAGACTTTCTTCTGTGGTAATGTGGCTCATCTGCAGTTAATCCAGGTAATCTCTAAATTTTTTAGTGATAATTTTTTTAGTGATAAAACGTAAGGCATGAGTGACTAAACCTTTGGGGTAAAGAGCCACATTTGGAACATGGAATATGTGAGGGTGTTATGTTCAAAACAGAATGTCATTTTGTCCATAGTAAGCAACATAATTTTTCTTAAGATGTAGCAATTTTTTTCATAATTTTTTTCCAATTGGACTGTTTTCAATTTAGTCAATCTTAAAATTAAACATGGTGGATTACATTTTTAAAAAAATTGTAGCACTTGAAGAAGTTGTAGAAAGCCTTATATGTGATGTAGTCACATATTCTAATGCCTAAAGAATATGTTACCTTTCGTTGGGAAGAAATACCAATGGACGTTATTTGTCCCTTTAGATAACATCAGCCTCAGTCCGGCTTGTCACTCAAGAGCCAAAGGCTCTGGTGAGTGAATGGAAAGAGCCAAATGGGAAGAACATCAGTGTTGCTTCCTGCAATAGCAGTCAAGTAGTGGTAGCTGTGGGGAGAGTGTTGTACTACCTGGAAATCCACCCCCAGGAACTCAAACAAATAAGGTCAGTCTGAGCTAACTATTTTGGGGTTATTTTGTGTCAGAGCTGAGTATTGCTATAATGTTGACAGTTTAATTTCTTGCCAGTTTTACAGAGATGGAGCACGAGATTGCTTGTCTGGACATCACTCCCTTGGGAGACACCAATGGCATGTCCCCTCTCTGCGCTATTGGCCTTTGGACAGACATTTCAGCCCGTATTCTTAAGCTGCCCTCATTTGAACTGTTACACAAGGAGATGTTAGGAGGAGGTAGAAATTCCATTTGTGTGCTTGGTGTTGGGAAGGGCAGGCTAATTGCAAAGAGTGATATTACAACTTGTATCCCCCTTTACAGAGATTATCCCACGTTCCATTCTGATGACCACCTTTGAGAGTAGCCATTATCTGCTTTGTGCCCTAGGTGATGGGGCCCTGTTTTATTTTGGACTAAACATTGAAACAGGTAAAAATACAGTTTTCTGCCCTGCAGATTTTCTTCTTTGATTTCAAACAATGAACAGATTGCATGCCAGTCAGGTTTTAGCAGAACTCAAAATCCAGCAAATAGAGCTTGGCCCAAAAAATACAAGCATGAATTGAATAGCTGAACTCTAGAAATCTCTTTGGTGTGAATTTGAACAGAGCTAAATCATTCCACATCAGATTTACTGTTTTTTCACTTCATCAATATATTGAGGCTACAAGGAAGTGCCATATAGTAACTGTCATTTCCTGGTTCACACATTGTATCAACTTATAATGTAATCTGGTTGGTTAACTCATCTGATTATGACTTAACTGATGAAATAATAATTATGGGAAATTAGACTAATAGAACTGGCCTATATCCTCTTATCATTTAGCAACCGCAATTCATTCCTTAAAGCGGAAGCGAAATGGTTGCTAAATAAACACAAGACTGAGAGGGGAGAATGAGAGAGAGAGACCCTGCAAAGATCACTGGTTGCTGCCATCTCTTTCAGATTTCTTGTGTAACTTTGCCAGCTCTGATATGTGTTCTGGTCAGCCACCCAAAATTTCACTGTAAGTGTGTGCATTGTTTAGAACATGAGTTTTTTTAATATCACATTTGCAAATGCTTGCAACACATACCTCCTGTCATTTTGTCGTTATTTAACATAAATAACTCAAGTTAGACATCAGGAGATCCATGATTAGATTTTTCAGGGCTTAAGTGTAAGACCAGCCAAGGGTATATGAAGCTTATCTCCCTGAATCATTTTTCTGTTCTAAAACAAGCCCACCCAGTATCCAGAAATTATTATTGGTTCATGGAGGAAAAATACAGTTATGCTGTACCTGTATAGACATATCACTGTATTTTGGGATGTCCTCTGTCTTTCAGGAATAGTTTTAGTACATTTAAAGTGCTACCGGAAATATACTTTTCTAAAATACAAAAACATTTCATTTTTTTCAATAATGAAAAGTAGTCACAGGGCAGCTAATTTGCCCTACTCCCCTCCCATCATCTAGTCTCTCTTAGTGGGTAGGCTCTAATAATATTCTTCCTCTGGCAGGTTTGCTGAGTGACCGTAAAAAAGTAACTTTGGGAACCCAGCCCACTGTTTTAAGGACATTTCGCTCACTTTCCACCACCAATGTGTTTGCTTGCTCTGACCGCCCTACCGTGATTTACAGCAGCAACCACAAACTGGTCTTTTCCAATGTCAATCTTAAAGAGGTGAATTATATGTGCCCTCTTAACTCAGATGGGTACCCTGACAGGTAAGTGTGTTTGGTTCCTTCGTTTCAAGTGACCAGTGGGTCCACAAAGCGCAGCATGCTCTCTTCCTGCTTAGCCAGTCTGGTCAACTCTTTTAATTAAGAAGCCAACTTGTCTCATATAAATAACAGAAAAATAAGCAATTTACTTTTGAAATATCGGGATTAAGAGAATAGGGACAAAATGTTAGGCAGTTCCAAAGTAACAGAAGAATTGCTTACATTGTATCCTTCCTCGTCTCCTTTTTGCTGGTGCATCCTGGCTAATGTGAGTTTTGGGAAAAGAAATTGTCATACACCCATTGTGTAATAAATATTCAGCCTGTTTTATATCTTCATGTAAGAAAGAACTCTTCTATTTCATCTATATTTGATATCATTTATTTCTGTGTTGAATTTTATGTAGTAATACCATAAGAAATTACTTGAGCAGTCATGAGTTTTATCTTTCATTATGCTAGTTGCCAAGTGATGATGATCACTAGGCAAGAAAAGTGGGATTTCCAGTAAATTATTTTTCAGTGACTCAAGTCCCCTGTTCTAGAATAGGTTTGATTGGTCTAAAATAATACTCTCCAGAAATACACTGGAGGTTCCTGATAGAATTGGTGAAACGGTAACTTGCATTTAGGATTGTATGTGGAAACATAGTTGTGATGATAGAGATTGGTTGTGATCAACACTAGCAAAATTAGTCCATCTGTAAGAAAGAGAAGATTTATTGAAGGTTAAAAATTCGAAAGAAGATAAAAAGGCTCATTTTTTGTACTGCAGAAGGAAGCTGTTGGAAACAAAATCAGAAATATACTGCACCCACCATAAACATACTGTACAAACCTCAACTCTTGTCTTTGTCTGCTCTACCGATATATGAGCTGTTCTCCATGTATATTTTCTCCCTTGTTTCTCTTAATGGCCAGATGAAACAATACTGATTTTGACATATATTTGCTGCAGGTTTTTTTTACATTTTCACTTCTGTCAAGTCTTGCTAAGTACTGTACAAGTCCTAATATTGAATTATTTCTGAAATGTAGTAGGTAAATACTCTAGAATTGAGAGGTATAGTGGAGTGATTTTTTTCTTGAAAATGAAATACTTTTATTTTGCAGCTTAGCTCTGGCCAACAACAGTACTTTGACAATCGGCACCATAGATGAAATTCAGAAACTACATATCCGCACTGTTCCCCTTTATGAATCACCCAGGTGAGCAGAGCTAAACATGTTGCTGATAATTCATCAACTTTTAAATAATGTAACTTTCCCTCCCTCCCTCCCTCCCTCCCTCCCTCCTTTCTTTCTTTCTTTCTTTCTTTCTTTCTTTCTTTCTTTCTTTCTTTCTTTCTTTCTTTCTTTCTTTCTTTCTTTCTTTCTTTCTTTCTTTCTTTTTCTTTCTTTCTTTCTTTCTTTCTTTCTTTCTTTCTTTCTTTCTTTCTTTCTCTCTCTCTCTCTCTCTCTCTCTTTCTCTCTTTCTTTCTAAAATTGTGAGGTTCATGGATCTTTTCAAGGAATAATGCTTTTTGGAGCATTTTGAACTTCTTAACATGGATGTTTATGAGTGAGCTGGCACCTAAATTGAATAAATTAAATATTACTTCTAATGTTTCTTAGAGCATATGGATCTTATAAGTATGAGTGTGTGTAGACACCATGTGTCCCTTTCTGTCATGCAGAAAGATCTGTTATCAGGAAGTCTCTCAATGTTTTGGCGTGCTCTCCAGTCGTATTGAAGTTCAGGATGCTAGTGGAGGCACCACTGCACTGAGGCCCAGTGCAAGTACCCAGGTGAGAACCATCAATAATTGTGTTTAGGAATGCCTTGGAAATACACTAGTTTCAATAAAAGGAGTCACTATTGCTTAGCATTCTGATTATGTTTATAAATCATTTGAGAAATCATCTCCATTTCTCATCTGATAATCTAATCTTAAAGACGGCTAGGTACTTGTTTTGGGATAAAAACTACATTTTGGATCAGTTACTTATTGGGCTTTCTTCAGTGATTTAAATCCTTGCTAGCATAGCTTTCCGTATTTATTAAAGCTTTCTACCTATCTTTTACAAGGAGGTCTTAGAATGTATTGGTATTTCTTCCATGTGGACTGATTTTCAGTCCCTTCAGTAAGCAGGAAACTTGGTAGTTTTATACTGGTACTTTAACATAAATCATCTTCCATTACTTCTTTCTCAATCTAAATATGGTTTTATTCTTCATATAATTTGGCATTTCTGATGCAAACCTTCCTTCGAACAGTTTTTGCCACAATTTTTTTTTAGTTATTTCGTTCTAGTGAATGTTCTTTGGGCTTATTTCTGTTATCTCTGTGTCTCTAGCTTAAAATGCTTACTTTTCTCTCCATATTTTAGGCCCTTTCCAACAGTGTGAGTTCTAGCAAGTTGTTTTCTAGCAGCACAGCTCCACATGAAACATCATTTGGTGAGGAAGTAGAGGTACACAATCTGCTCATCATAGATCAGCATACATTTGAAGGTATCTACCTCATAGGCTATATTTCACTGTTTATGAGAGAACTGTTTTTGGGAATCATGAGATTAGGAGAAGAGAGCCATCTAGTGTACTTGCTGGCTTGGATCATCTTGAGGGTCCAAGGGGCCATGGATCATCTTGAAGGTCATTGAATTTCTGTAGGTTTTTGCAGTTGCATGCCTTATCCACATTGTTCCAAACACTACACTGAAGTCGATATTTTGTTGAGCTCTTTAACTTTTTTTTTTACTGTTTGTCTTCAGTACTCCATGCTCACCAGTTCCTGCAGAACGAATACGCGCTAAGCCTGGTCTCCTGCAAATTGGGCAAAGATCCCAACACTTACTTTATTGTGGGAACAGCCATGGTGTATCCTGATGAAGCCGAACCCAAGCAAGGCCGCATTGTGGTGTTCCATTATTCTGATGGTAAGGACTAACGTTTTGGATCTCTTTCTCCCTAGAAACAGCTGAGTTGCATGGAGTTGTTTCCTTTTTATTAATTATTATTTTGTCATGGAAAAAGTGGGTTTGTTCCTAGGTTCCTTTACCCTAAAAGTTTAGAATACTCTTTTCAGCTCTTGAAGAGCCATCTTGTTTGCTTCATATGGAAAAAAATAACCTGAACATCTGGTTTTTTAGAGTTTGGGTATTTAAATTATTTATAATATGCTGAAGTTACCTGGATGGCTTACAGTAATAATGGTAATATTATTCTGTGTTATAAAAGAGACCTAGAGGGAGATCAAATTAAATCACTGTAACAGCACCACATATCAGGGTCTGCAAAACAAATAAATGGGTTTTTAAAGTAAAAGTTCTAAAGCCTTGGAAAATAGGGGGAAAGTGTTCATTTGGCATTAACAAACCCAGTCATCGTCATCAGCCATTCAGTCATGTCCAACCCTCGGCTACTCTTATGGATCAGCACTCTCCATGCCCCTCTGTCAGGCACCGTCAGATCCACCATGACCATCCAGGTATCATCCTTTATAGCAGGGGTCCTCAAACTTGGCAACTTTAAGACTTGTGGACTTCAACTCCCAGAATTCTCCAGCCAGCTATGCTGACTGGAGAATTCTGGGAGTTGAAGTCCACAAGTCTTAAAGTTGCCAAGTTTGAAGACCTCTGCTTTATAGTGTCCAGCCAAGGGGTACTAGGGCGGCCCCTTCTCCTTTTTCCACTGATCATTCCCAGCATGCTTGACTTTTCAAGTGAGTCAGCTTGCATGACACCACAGAAGTATGATAGTCTTTGTTTCTTGGCTTCAAGTGATACTTTTGGTGAGATTCAGTATAGGACTTTGTGATTTTTGCAGTCCATAGGATGCGTAATAATTGTCTCCAGTGCCATAATTCAAAGGTATCCACCCTTGTCCTATCTATCTTTTTTAGAGTCCACGTTTTGCAGCCATAAGTAGGGATTGGAAAAAATGTTGCAATGGCTGTGAAACTTGGAAAAGCACAGAATATTCATCAAAATAGCAATTTTAGCAATAGCTACCTATGTTGTATTGCTAAAAGGGAGCACAAGAAGAAAGACCTCAAACGATCATCTCAAAGTATGGTTAAATGGTCAAATAAGGAGATATAAATTCATTCTGATTCCTATTCTCAAGAGCAGCCTAAGCTTTTTGAGCCCTCCCATTGATCCTTTCACAGTGATTAGTTGCATGCTAGTTGAGCTAAGAAGTCTTTATTTTCACCTCATTTCACCTCATCAAGAAAATGGATAGTTCAGGTGGAATTACCCAGATAATTTTATGACTGTTGAAGTTGATGACTATTTTTTTTAGTTAACGACAAATATTTGGGGTGATATTGAGTAATGTTGCAGAATGAGGAAAGAGCCTTCAGAAAAGTAGGTAGAAGTTAAAACTATTATAGTTGTTACAGATTTAAGGGCATACTAGGCTTTATTGTATGTTGTGTTATTGTATCAGAAAAAGATTATCTCATAGCACCACATACTTGCAAATAGACTTTGATAGTTTACCCTGATTTTGAGGAGTAGAATTAACTCATTTTAGTCATCGTATCTATGTGGCTACTAAGAGTTGGTACCAGCTTGATGGTATATAATCAGAAAGAGAGCCGAGGAGTTTTCTGTCCACTTCAACATTTGAAATTTCCTGAATGCTTACAACTCTGTAGATGAGGCACCATCTTTATGAAGAACTCCTGGCTGAGGCGAGCATAAAGAAATTGTAACTCTTAAAAAAAAGATAATTAAAGACCTCCCTGACATCTTGTACACCAATCTTTCTATGTCTTGCTCACATTTAAGGTTGGGTATTGCCATATTTCAGAAGATAATTGGAGTTCACTTGCAGCTAGCATTTACATTTACTCTGGATCCATAGTGAGCAAAATGCCTAAATTAACTTCTGGAAGGTTTCATGATAGAATTTTAAAAATATTTTGTAATGTCATACATTTTATAACATAATTAAGTTTATGCTGCAGAAAGCAAGGAGGGCTTCATATAATCCAAGGGGGAAGCTACATTTCATGGCATAACATCAAGCTGTTTTTGAGGCTGTTAATCTTTTTTGTTGCTATTTGTAGCTGCACCATGAAATGTAAGGAACCTGTGTATTTTTCAAGTATTGTTGTATTAATGTGTATCCTAGGTAAATTGCAGAGTCTGGCTGAGAAAGAAGTAAAAGGGGCCGTCTATTCCATGGTGGAATTTAATGGAAAACTCTTAGCTAGCATAAACAGCACGGTAAGGTTTCCAAAGCTCTCACATCGATATTTCCTAAAACTGGGTTTGTTTAGCGAACTGTAGAAGAGAAATGTTTTGGACTCTGCAGTGTTGTTCCAGATCTGTTTTAGCCGTACCCGTACAAATCTGTCTTGTCCTAACAGGTGCGACTGTATGAATGGACAGCAGAGAAGGAGCTTCGCACCGAATGCAACCATTACAACAACATCATGGCACTCTATGTGAAGACAAAGGGCGACTTCATTTTAGTTGGAGATCTTATGCGCTCTGTACTTCTGCTTGCCTATAAGCCCATGGAAGGAAATTTTGAAGAGGTATTAATTCAGTTTTTACCTCAATGTGTATAATGGAAATCGCAATACAGAGTTTAAGAGAATAGAATATTTGGTGGCAGAAGAAACTACTTGTTTGTGTTTGTTTTTTAAATTAGGTGCCTAGGTTATCTTTGGTTGGCCTCTCCATTTCACTCTGCATTTAAAACCGGTAGAATTCTACTTCAGGCCAGAAAAGTCTTATCTTTGTGGAGAATAGATTGACTTGTATATCGTTACAGATTGCTCGTGATTTTAATCCAAACTGGATGAGTGCTGTGGAGATCCTGGATGATGACAATTTCTTAGGGGCAGAGAATGCGTTTAACTTGTTTGTGTGCCAGAAGGACAGGTGAGATGACCTTCTAAAAAGGTAGGCCAAAGTGAGCAAATAATAGGTTGGGACAAAGGGTTCGCCCTATCCTTTTCCTAGTAAACGTTTTGTATTGCAGTGCTGCGACAACTGATGAGGAGCGCCAGCATTTACAGGAGTTTGGCCTCTTCCATCTGGGTGAATTTGTCAATGTCTTCTGTCATGGGTCCCTAGTCATGCAAAATCTGGGTGAAACATCTACACCAACACAGGGCTCAGTGTTGTTTGGCACAGTCAATGGAATGATTGGTAAGGTTAGATATTAAGCCAGAAAATTTTGCCATCTCCCCATATAGTCTGGTACTCGGGGAGGGCTTATCTGGCCCTAAAATAATATCTATCCTTTGTTTCCAAAGTGATCTTAGAGTAAATAGATAACTATTAATTTCTTTTTTAAAATAATGCTCTGTCTTTATTCACAGGACTGGTGACTTCTCTGTCAGAAAGCTGGTATAATCTCCTGTTAGATGTGCAAAACAGGCTCAACAAAGTCATTAAGAGTGTTGGGAAGATAGAACACTCTTTATATCCTTTCTTTCTTGTGTTTCTCTTTAACATACATAACACTTTGTGACATTAGCCATTATACAAGAACCACGAATGGTTCCTGCCTACCAACCTACAGTTTGCAGCACAGAACCAAATGGGTAGAGATCAGCAGTATGAATGTATTCATTCCTCTTATATCTTTAGGAAAAAATAGGGATAGGATACTGTCTTTCTAGTCCCAGTTATAGCTTATGTCCCTCTGCCTCCCTTAAAAAAAACTGCTTTTGCAGGTTGAGAACTCTCTTGACTGGAATATTTATGGGCCTTGGAGGAGCGGTAATATAACACCAGATTAAAGTGAGGAGCATATTGGTGCTTTAGCAGTGCCAGTCAAAATAGTTCAGCTTTTCTTAGGAATTTATATAACTGCTCTAGATCACATATTTTGCTAGAATTTAGTCTGATTAATTATGGTTTATTAGATATAATTGACTGGGTTGACATAATAAATCAAAATTATAAACCATTGTATACAAACTACAATAGATGGGTGAAATAGGTAGTCTATTTTACATTATGGCTTAATATGTTGTGTGAACCAGACCAATAGCTACTTGCCAGACACTATAGTACACAGATGTCAAACTCGCCAAGTCACATTGCCGTCATGTGACGTTTCATGATGTTTTCCCCCTTTGCGGAGCTGGGATGGGCGTGGCCTGTGTGTGACGTATCCAGCCCGTGGACTGCCAGTTCGACACACCTGCTTATAGTAGAATCTTTTACAGGATGAAAAGAGTACTAAGCTAGTTTTCTATGAATTGTGGGTAATTTGAGGTACAATAGAAAGGTGAATTATAAACAGAACATAAACAAGTGGTTACCATGATATTGAATAATTAATTAGAAAAACTGCACTCATTGGCATCTGCAGTCAGTCTACATCAAAAATGTATGGGTGAAACATACCAAGGAAAATTAAAACACCATGAGAAAGAAAGGAAGATATTCATGGCATGATTAAAAATATTCAAGGGTGTGACCAAAATTGAAGAACTATGCCACATTTAATATATGTTCATTTGATTAATTACTGTTAACACAACATAAGCATGTAGGCTATTATTTTAGATTGGCAATAGCAATAGCAATAGCACTTAGACTTATATACCGCTTCATAGTGCTTTACAGCCCTCTCTAAGCGGTTTACAGAGTTCAGCATATTGCCCCCAACAATCTGGGTCCTCATTTTACCCACCTCGGAAGGATGGAAGGCTGAGTCAACCTTGAGCCTGGTGAGATTTGAACAGCTGAACTGCTGAACTAGCAATCAGCTGAAGGTCGCAGTGCTGCTTTTAACCACTGCGCCACCTCGGCTCCTCGGCAGAGTTGTCATGTTTGGCTTTCAGGCTTACAAAATCAAAGTTTGAGACTTAGAATGAAAAATATTTTTTCATTGAACCTCCATACAATTTACATGTTACATTGAGACTGGGCCAAATTCTGTTGATAACTATCCATAATACTCCAGGTATATATTTGATAATTTCATTAAATGAAATTCTCTTTCTCCCCTATGAAGTATTATTTTTAAAAAAATCTTATTGAAAAAAAATACTGTTTCAGTTTTTGAAGAATTCATTATGGTGTGTGTCAATAAAGTACATTTTATTCTTTGTTGATGGCAGTTGGCCATGACGATTATTACATGGGTAATACATTCAAAATTTTAGTTTAAGGTGTGCATGTTACGCATGTCATATCATGTACCTGCAAGCCTTTCCTTCTGTGTAATATTCCATACATCAAATATAATAAATCATATATAATGCGACCATGGAAGCTGAAAATTCTCAAGATTGTAGTTTGAACTGGTCTGATTCTATAGGATAATCAAGGAAAATTAAAGACTTACATTGCACTACTGGTTCTGTTCTGGGTGATAAGTTTGGGGACAGTTCTTGCAACATACTTTCGTTTTTACGGGAAAGTTGAAGCCATATTTTGCTGAGAGCTTTATTTCCTTGATTCTTGATTTTACCTGGAGATCATTTCATACAGAACGCAAGACAGAGCCAGCCACTGGATTTATTGATGGAGATTTAATTGAAAGCTTTTTGGATATCAGCCGACCCAAGATGCAGGAAGTGGTGGCTAACTTACAAGTAAGTTGAGAAAATTACCCACATCGAGACAATCGTTGTTGGCCATGACTTCGATTCTGCGCTTGCTTATTTGAAGTAAAGTTATGAACGTGGGTTTTGCAGTATCAGGATTAAGAAGAGGTATATACGCTTGCCCTTCGGTCTGCCACACGACTCTGCTTCAACTCTGCCTCTTGCCTCCTTGTTTCAGATTGACGACGGCAGTGGAATGAAGAGGGAGGCTACGGTAGATGACTTGATCAAGATTGTGGAGGAGCTCACCCGTATCCATTAGCTGAATGAGAAAATACTTCTGCACCTTCCTTCAGGATAGCATATGGAGTCTTTCCCGACTGGTTCCCTCACCAGTTTCACTGTAATGCTAGAGCAGTAGCAATGTGCCTGGATGAAAGTGGAAAATCTCTGAACTGAAGCCATCTTGCTAAGGACTTGCAAATGCAGTGTTGACAGTTTGACGACATTGTATTCTGCTTGGATTCACCATTCATCTGCCACCTAATAGTGGTCCAAGCAGGTTTTTCCCTCTGGGTAACAGCAGCTGGCAAAGATGTCCCTCTGCCTAGACTCTTTCCACACTTCATTCGTTGTTGTCTTTTAGAACCTCTGAATTTATTTTGTTCCTGGTGTTTTGAAGTGGAGGTCTTTCCCCATACCCCTCCTTGTTTGGATGAGAAGGTGGCTAGATGGCTGCAGTGGCTGTTGGGAAGATGGAAGTGACATTTAGCTCTTGCAAGGTGCTTTCAGGATTAGGGCTGCTTAATCTCAAGGAACCCAATTGTGGGTAGCAGCCTCTCTATTCCAACAGCTTTGCTGCTTATTCAGGGAGAAGAGACTAGATTGCAATTTTTTTTTCTGTTATTGGTTTTGAAATTTTACCAAATAAAAGTAGTCCAAGAGGAAAGGTTTGGCTGTTGTCAAAATCTTTTCATGCTTTTCTGAACTCCTTTACTGAGGAGGAAAGAAACTTTGTTCTCTCATGTTTTATATTTCAACACTCCCATTAGTCCATCTATAGGGAACTGACTACTCTGATTTCATTTTGTTTTCGTGTTTTCTGCTCAATAAGCTTGTAGATTTTTTTAAAGGGGATGACAATATACCTCATTACCTCTTTTTTTCTCATTCTTGCCAGTAGGAGGCAGACTTTTAAGAAGAGGGTGGTGGGATTTTGTTGTTGTTGTTGGACTGATAAGCACAGGATCCTCACTTCCCATTGTTCTGCTGTCACATATTAAGAATTTTCATTCCCTTCTAGCATGTGAGAGTTAGAAAAATACTTTTTTTTTGCATCGGACATTTTACTCAAGTTGTCTCCCTTTTCTTTTGGTAAAAACTTGTCCTGACTATTCTGTGATAGAGTTTATGGGCTGGGGAAAAGGCTCTTCTTCAAATTCACCCCACAAGCTCACATCATTGCATCACTAAATGCCAAAAGTGAAAATGCTTCACAATTCATTGAGAAAATGTTAAATGCACAGTGCAGCATGCCTCTACTGGATTTGGCTTCAACATTTTTTTACCCATTCTCATAAAATCACTTCATTCTCTTCTCAGAGGGACAGAGAAAACCTGATGTATGGTGGACTTTCAGTTCCATCCACAAAGCCTGGATGTTAGTTTGATGTGCAGATGGGGATGGGGTTTATTTTGTCCTTCAGGGTGTTGAAAGCATTTGAGCAAACCTTAAGGAATTGTAAAAATGGAAAAACAACCCATAGTTTTTTGATATGCTCAGCAGAGGACAGAATATTTGTTATAGGTGGTTCTTGACTTATGACATTCAATTAATGATGGTTCAAAGATTCAAGAGCCTCAGAAAAAGTGATCTATGACCTGTACTCACATTATGACCATCATACCACCTCCACAGTCATGTGATTGCAATCCAGGAACTTGGCAACTGGTTCCCATTTACCATTATACTTGCAGCATCCTGCAGTCACATGATTGCGATTTAATGACCTTTTTGGGGAAGCTGGACTTGCTTAACCACCAAGTGATTTGCTTCACAACTGTGTGATATACTTAATGACTTGTCAGTGGAAATTCTGGTCCCAATTGTTTGTTTTAAGTCAAGGACTATCTGTAATATGTTGGAAAGGTCAACAACTTCTGGCACCTGCAGCATGTACAGTGTGAAGCAACGTCCTGTACAAATCTTTTTCATGTGCTAGGTGATTGTGCTATCCCATACTTTCTAAAATCATGCCCCAAACATTGTTGATGGCAGGAGTTTAGATCCGTTGCTTATGTTGCATTTCACATCTGCTTAGATAAGGTGTTAAGGCTTGTGTCGAATGTAACTAGCTTTCTGTAAAATGGTATATTTTGCCAAAAGATAAACATTTGGGGGAGGGGGGAAAGCACTTGGAAAAATATTTGAAAATGTTTTATACAACATGGAGGCTCTGTAATCATATCTTCAGCCTGTGATACTAATGGCCAAGCTGCTTGGTAGAATGGAATACTATCAAAAAAACCTGGCTCTATTCTCAGGAGGAATGAGGACAGAAATTTGAGGTTTCAGATATATTGAGACTAACTGCATTCAGCAGTTATTTGGACATGGCCTTAAATAAACTAAATTGTTTTCATTACATTTGCTGTCCCTGCTATAGGTAACCTGGTATGCATGAATATTCAGATGACTGAGGGAGCATATGCATTTCAGATATTGGAGGCTTTTGTTAAAATTACAAAAGCTCTGTTGTGTGGTAATATACATACAAAAAGTGTGGTGTTTGTCTCACAATGGCAGAATGCTACTTTCATTATTTGTCCCCCCTTGTGGATGTCCCTGATTCTTATTTTATTGTGAAATCACAGTTGGGAAGTATCCCAAATGGGGGAAAAACATGCATGCCAAAACTGCTATTAAACTTAAAGGAAGGGGTCTATACATATTTTTGAAGCCCTTCATCAATCTATATTGTGCTTGCCTTATATTTCAAAATGAATACAAGAGGCATTGCAGTAATATGTAGTAAACATTGTGCAATGTATTGAAATATGTTCCTGTTTTAGTACATTGAATTTCAGAGTGCAATTGATACAAAACAGTCCTTTTTGATATGATACTAATACACAAAACGGGAGAAATAAAGAAATTTCAATATTTGCATAGATGTTGATGCTTAGAAAGGGGGAATATATTCATATAATGTTACAAGTGAGTCATTTCAAGAAAGAACTGCAACGTGTCACTATTTTTAATAGTAATTTTATTAAATGTTACAATTAAAACTAATACAAACTAAAAAAAGCTGCATATAAAAGAAAAAGAAAAATTATAGTGAAATATATATATAAAGAAATGACTTCACTCTATCACAACATGTAAATATTTTAGTAACTTATCGCCTCTTAAACTACAACAAATGAACTTTTTTTCCCATATGCCATTTCTTATCTACAAATTATCCTTAATGTCTCCTGGTTTAGTTGTGGTTAGCAAAAATCCATTAAGGGTTAGCAGAGATAACAACATAACCTTAACCTTGATCAAATAAACCAACTTTATATTCCTTCTGTTTATTTTTAACAAGTAACAATCAGATGACTGCAAAGAAATACAATCCTTCCACTCACCCACCCCCATCTTATCAAACCTAACCTTCCAATTCTCCACCATCCAGTCTCAACTGTCAGTACCTATCCTTCCATCCCACGCCCCCCCCATCAGAACTGATGAAGTTTCTTGGATGAGAAGCAAATTGTTTTCTTCCTCAAAGGAAAAAAAAAGTCCAGTTGCCTTTTGAAGAAAAAAAGCACTTTTGAGTTAATACAAAACATTCTTAATATCCAGATGAAGTGAATCTGATACTGATGTTCAGGACTTTTTGATTTGAAGGGAGCTAATTGAGAGATTACAATTTATTTATTTATTTTGTGAGATTTATATACCGCCTCACAGTGCAAGCACTCTAAGCGGTTTACACCAGTAAGCAATGTATATTTTACATTGACCCCAACAATCTGGGTCCTCATTTTACCTACCTCGGAAGGATGGAAGGCTGAGTCAACCTTGAGCCAGTGAGATTTGAACCGCTGACCTGCGGATCACAGTCAGCTAAAGTGACTTGCAGTACTGCCTCTACCCGCTGCGCCACCTCGGCTCCTGTAAAAAACACAAGATCATGACATTTGCTTTGCTGAATGCTTATTAAGAAAAAATATAAATAAAAATAAGGTTTAGTCCTTTAGGGTTTATTTCTAAACATGCATATGCATAACTCAGAAATCTTCCTGTTTTAGAAAGGCAGCATGCTAAGATTCCTGTCTCCTTGTTTACTTAATACCTACGGAAGACTTGGAAGCCCGGACCTTAAAGGTTATTTCATCACCCAATTTTTAATTGATATTCCCAGGATCACACTCCTCTGAACCTATAGGTCAGCTGACCATCAAAAAATAGATACCTAAAATGGTAGAGCATTGCAGATAAACACCAAAATGAGGTTTTCTTGAAGGAATCTTGGTATCCTTTTTCAACATGAACAAATGCAATTTGAGCTATAGGGTTTTGTAGCCCAGGTAGCAGCAGGGTAAGAGAGTAACTTTCTCCTTGATGCTGTTTTCCTCCTGCTCCGAGAAATAATGTGACTTGTGAGAGTCATTGTAGTGCAAGTATAGTAATAAACCTATGTGTGTCACTCCACCGTGTTTTACAGCACTCTGTAAAGGATGGGATAGGGACAGAAAGATGGTGCCAAGTGCTTTGGATGAGAACGAAAGCCATAGTGCTGTTTCCTTCGTGCTTTCTCTTGTGGTTTCCTTCTATATGCTTTTTGTATAAGATGTGAATTAAAGGTTTCTCAGTGATTTGGAGGAAAGTCTGATTCTCAAATTCTAGACATGTTCCATGTGCCAGTCTCTTTCTACTCTCCAGTTCCCCACCTCGCAATAATTTCATCTGCCATTCAAATCTAGTTTTTGAAGGAGAAAGCAATAAATTCCCTTTCCTGCTGCCTTAATCTCACTAGTGAAACCAGGAGGCAAGTACTGCACTATGCAGGTAAACATGACACATCCTAATTGGAAGAGAGCTCCTCCTGTGGTAATAAGAATCCAGAGTATATTTGATACATGCAGTCTTATATTTGAGAGAAATCAACAGAAAATAAATTCGATGGATTAATCTTTCAGGCGGTGAAATAGAATAGATGGTCAAGAGGGGGTTTTGGTAAGATACAGTTTCATGAATTTGACCACAATCTGCAAAAGCTTACCTGAGAATAAGTCTTTTAGTCTCTCAAATGCTAAAAGACACTTGAATTGCTTCTGCAATGGGATTGTTGGTGCTTTGAACATTTCCAAATTTAAGGGTTACAGAGGAATGCTCTGCATCATCTGCTAAGCATAAAAATAAAACTTGTTTACATTCCCCAAGTTGCAAAACCCTGACGAAGGTTGGTACTGGATTGCTTATTA
The DNA here is from genome assembly GCA_023053685.1 of Diadophis punctatus similis. Classification (NCBI taxonomy): domain Eukaryota; kingdom Metazoa; phylum Chordata; class Lepidosauria; order Squamata; family Dipsadidae; genus Diadophis; species Diadophis punctatus. The sequence goes on along the minus strand of JALIGW010000029.1, from coordinate 6,922,928 downwards.
CCTATAAGAGTTGCGTGTGGTGATAAGACTAGTTGAGCCAAGAATGGCTGTTTGGACAATTCCAAATGATACATTAGCAGAAGGGGGGAATCCTTGTTATTAGAGTGGTAGGGGGATGCATTCTTTCCAGAAGTATGCTGCCGGTGTAATTATTGAGACAGCACAATAGCTTCCTTATGTCTACTGAGCAAGACTTGCTATTTTTCATTAAGGAGATCCAACTCCCATGTATTTAGCCTTTTCCCTTTGCCTGCCCCTTGAGAGAATCTATCTTAATTTTCATGCTTTTCTCTCTGATGAACTTCTTTCTTGAACTTCTGAACTGGATTAGAGTGAATCATATTAATAGCTACTATTATTTCTGCTATGTGATAAGTGTACTATTTTTCTTAATGACGGCTATTAATGATTCTGTTGAAGAATATGTGCGGGCTAAGCTTTTTATATGTTCTTATACAAACACATTAACACTGCTCTACAAACACATGCGCACTGCTTGATAATCTCCAGTCATGGAGCAGGCGTTACACTAAAATCTTAATGTTGGTTGCTTGGTTTTTGACATAGTTCGTGTGAATCATTGTCATTGTAAACCAGGTTTAATGGCTTAGCTTATCAGGATAAGGCAAGCATCGGTTATTCAATGAACCAAGCTTATGCAAACCCTGCTTAACACGGACTGCTGGTGTTTCAGAACGCGGTTTTGTTCACCTGAAGCAACACCTGTTTTTTTTTCCACCAGTGGAAAATCCGAGACGACAGCTGGGCAGCTGAAGCGATTTCGGTTTTGGTTTTTTTGGTTTCTGCTTTTTCTCTCTCCTCACTTTTCCCCTTCCCCACTTCCGGCCCCAGCTTTGCAGCTCTTCTCTGGAACAAGGCCCCCAATGTATTTGCAAGGGGCAGCAGCCTAGTCTGTTATTCACATCGGATGCGCCTCGTCTCTTCATCCCCCTCGGAGCCACTTGGGAGCTTTTATCTGCCGCGGCTCCTCTTCGGTCCAGACGGGAAAGCAGCCCAGGGAGGGGAAAGGGGAGGAGGGGACATTCCACATGCCAGATGTGGAAAAGGGAGACTCCTTTAAAAAATGGGGGTGGGGGGATCTTCTTAGTGCAGCAACAAAGCTGCTGTGTTTTGAAGCCCGGGGGCCTCCCCGGTTCCTTTGCTCTGCGCCGCCCAGCCTCCCCCCCCCCGAGGGTGGGGCGAAGCGAGTACCCTTTTGTACACACACACACACACACACGCACGCACGCCCTCGCACACAGGCAATGCTTCTCCCCCCCCCCACTCGGAACACCCGGCTGGGGAGCCCCGCCGCAATCTGAGCCTGCTCGTGGGGAGGAGCTTTCTCCCCACGCCGCCGCTGCCCCCAGCTCGCCAGCGCTGATCCTCGCTCCCCTCCTCTGCCCTGAAAGCGCCCCCGGCCGCCTCTTTGGTGGGAAGAGTCCAGACAGTTCAAGCCATGCTGTAGGGGGCCTGCGGGGAAAGAGAGGGGCGGGGAGGGACGGGGAGGGCAGGGAAAGAGGCTTCGGAGGGGAGCGAAGCATCTCTGAGGGACTGGGAGACGCTGTCATGCTGGCCGGGCTGCTCTTCCAGGCTGCTTGGGTGGCTGTGCTCCTTCACGGCGCTCAGGGGAGAGTCTACACGGGAAGGAGGAAGCTTGCCAACTTCGCCGTAGAGAGGTACCCCTCCGCTGCCCTGGCCGCCGCCGCCAATATCCCCCCCTCAGGGGGGACAAGCCTTGTCGTAGTATAGAGCTACACTTCTCCCCCTCCTGCCCCAACCCCCGCCACTGAATCCCCCTGAGGCTGACTGGAGAACCAGACAACGACGCCTCCTCGCCATCTCCCACTCCCACCCCCCACGCCACACGAGCTGGGCAGCGAGCGCTTCCAGCGCTTTCCACGGCGAGTGCTGAGGGAGGAGGGGGAGGGAGTCGGTTCCTTTTGGGGCAGCGTTGGTGCGCGTGCTGGGAGACGGCGACGCTTGCTTGGGGAAGCGGGAATTGGCCTGCCTGCCTGCCTGCCTTCCTATTTGCTACTTGGTGTCTCTGTCGGCCATGCCCTCTCCAGCCTGGCAGAGTTCTGGAGGTGGCCAAGCTGTTGAGGCTTGCGCTGTCCAAAGCTGCCGTTCAGAACTGAATGTCCAGTTAAACCAGTTTGCCAAAAGGACAAAAAAAAAGTTGGCCACACGACTGAGGGACTGCTTGGAAGCAAGATGGAGGGGCGATGGTGTGTTTCCTTCACTGAATGCCCTGATTTCAGGATGCCAACTCGTCCCTCGTTCCATGCTTCTGTGCATCTGTGGCAATGGGCAGCTTGTTTCCATAGATGTGCTTCTGTTCGTATTAGTGATGATAATTAGTTAGTCTATTTTAGACTAAGGAAGAACTTCTGCTCCTGTTATCCATGCCATGTGTCTGGATGTAGCATTTTCTTCCTTGCATACTCCCAAGTCCTCTTTTGTTTCAACAGTTATTCTCATTTTATTAATGCAATTTGCAAGGTGGTTTTCTTTTGTGTGAGAAGAGAGCCTTCTCCTGCAAGCCCACCTGGGCACTTTTCTATCGTTCATGAGCAACCTGAACCCAGCACAGGAAATGATTGCAGCACTATTCTGTGCATGAAGGTAGTCCAACTGAGCCTGTGCAATGAGCAAAATAACCATTAGGCTTCATTGAGTGACTTCTCTTGTTCTCTGGCACATCTTATGCAAAGACTGTGACCATCTCTGGTCAACATCCACACCTCTGTGTCCCTGTCACACTTGTCACAGTATAACTTAATTCTTTTAGAGCTGGAGGTGTATTGTAAAGATAGCAATTGGCACAAAAACAAGTGGGTGGGGAAGGAATGTGCTGGATTTATTGCTGATATGCTTAGCACTGATCACCTTCCCCTCCACTGGGGAATCTCTTTCAGGGTCTTCTGACTAATTCTCCCCCAGGGCTTTGTGAACACAGCTGTTTCTTTCCTCCCTTCTTCCTGTATTGGGTCATATATGAGGATGTCATCATTTCCCTTCCTTTCTTCTACAAAAGCCTCCTATAGCCTTTTCTTCTCCATCCCCCCACTGGGAATTGACAACTGCTCCTCACATTCTTTCTCTCCAGCCACTCTGTTTTGCAGCCCCTTTTTTCCTCTTTCTTTCCTCTTCAGCAAACTTTCTCCCCAACTTTGGATCAGACTGGCAGCAGTACCCAAGTGATTGAGGAGATGGGGGTCCATCCGCCGTCCGCCCCCGAGCTCTAGCCCACAATACCTCTATAGTAGCCTGAACCAATAGGACTGCTGTCTCAACATTTCCCTACAATAGCCCTGGCTAGAAGCCACGTCAGCTCATCATCCTGCCCGACAGTGCAGCTGCACTTCAAGGCTAGAAAATGAGCTTCTTCTCTTCTCTCCTGTTCTGTCTCCATTTGTTGGACTCATGCCAGCCCAACGGCAGCCATGCCAGGTCAATAAAAAACACATGCCCCAGTCTCTACGATGCTGGCAGTTTTCCCCAATTCAACATTGAACAGATTAACTTCCATCTTAGCTCTTACTCCAGAGGGAACTCGGTGAAGACAGTTTGCAGCATTTATTCTGGTGCTGCAGGGTAAGAAATTTTGTATTGGTGAGAATTCCTGCCTTATCTCCCTCTTGGAATTTCTCCTACTCTCTCTGGAGCCAAGGCACCGTAACGCCTTGCATTCAGCCCCTTTCGCAGTGATCAAAAGAGCAGCTGCTTTCCTATATATGCCCCCACCCCCATAATTCCATAAGCTGCAAATGCTTATAGTCAGGAAATGATGAGATGGGGTGCTTGCTGAAAAACTGATTTGTTTGTTCCCCCAGCTTTTCTGTCCTTTTCTTTCCCTGTCCTCATCCTCTATCATCCTGGAGAGTAGACACTTGCACAGCAACCAGAGTAAGAAGGGTGAGGCTGGTGTGCGGGGTTGAAGTTTAATTTCTTAATTACTTAAGATCTTACTACTAAGGATGAAGAGAGATGCTTACAATGTTATCCCTCTTGTGTACAAATCACTTGTCTGGCTTTGGCTACTGTGGTCCTCTGACTAGGCTGGATAGGATATTATCTTTTGTTCTCCAAAATGTTTTGGACAGCCACCAAATCTAGCTACTATAAACTATTAAATTGATAACTTCTGCAAGTCTGTGTTCCCTCCTGCCAAGAAAGAATGGTTTCTCTATGTAATTTGATCCACTGTACCTTTCCTCCAAATAGTTTTGTTGTGTCTTGAACACAGCATCAATTAGATTTTTAGTCCAACATGCTGCTATGTTTTGCTTTGTGCCAGCACTGTGTGTCCAGCTAGAGAAGCTCTGTGGCTGGCTTAAACAGTTGCAAGTCAGATTGCAGTTTGCACAGTATTTAAATCCTTCTCTGCATACCTAATGCTCAATTACTATGTACAAACAAAAAGGGGAAAAGGGAAGGGAGGGAGGGAGGGAGGGAGGGAGGGAGGGAGGGAGGGCGGTTGGATCTCAAACTGCCTCTTCCATTGTAGGCGTCGCATTGGACCACATATTTGTCTCTCTGGTTTTGGAAGTGGATGCTGTCCTGGATGGATACCATCTCCAGGGAGTGGACAATGCACACTGCGTAAGTTTCTAGAACCTGTGGCAAAATCAGCCAGCACTACATTATTATTACTTTTGATCCTTATTAGCAAACTGATGCTCATTAATGTTTTGCTGCAAGGGTTATCATAATCTTAAGAGAGCACACAAGGGGTTCCAAAGGAAGGCAGCCAGGGAACAGCAGCAACAGATAGTCCTGCACCTGATATGAACAGTGATCAGCAGAGTTGCCCTTTATGAGACAAGTAGGACCAACGTCCCACCATGCTATAGATCAGGGGTCTGCAACCTGCGGCTCTGGAGCCGCATGTGGCTCTTTCATCCCTCTGCTGCGGCTCCCTGTCGCTCAAAATATGCGTCACAACCGCCAATGTGCGATACCCGCTGGCACGTGATTTATTGAGCTTTTCGACCCATCTTTTTTTCGGAGTTCAAAATGTTTTTGTTGCATGTAGAAATAAAAATGCGTTTTCTCTGTAGCAGGTTACTGGTTTCATAAATGCAACACACTATAGTTTTTTTTTATACATAGCATAAAGGTAGAAAAATGATATATGCACTGTTATCTTAATTTTAGATGTCAAAAGGGTTTTGTGGCTCCCGGTGTTTTCTTTTCTGTGGGAAACGGGTCCAAATGGCTCTTTAAGTGTTTAAGGTTGGAGACCCCTGCTATAGATGATTGCACTCCAGTAAAGTACTTGGCACTGAAGCTCAGCTTATAGATTTGCTTTTAGGGCATTTTCTTCTTCCAACTCATTTGGGAACTCTAATTTTACAATTACTCTATGGGTAGTCTTACCTACTTTTGATGAAGTGTTGCTTACTTTAGAGCTAGAAAACTATAGTCCTCCAGATATTGCTGAACTATAACTACCAGCATCCCTTACCACAGCCATTCTGTCTGCATTTCTACATACCTACACACACACCTACACACACACGCACGCACACACACACACAATTCTTGCCAAGTCTAATGGATGTTTTCTTGATCCTCCTCCTAGCACTGTGTTCCTTTGGCTGTGGCAGCGGCTTCTGCATAGCTCCCAATGTCTGTGCTTGCCGGGATGGAAGGCAGGGCATCACCTGTCAAGGTAAGCTGCATTTCCTGAAATGCTATCAGCAGTACTGTTTACTGATAGGATGCATGATTCTGTTAAGATATTCATGAACTTGGAGAGCCAATGGTAACAAGGTCAGCCAATGAATAGGCATAGCAACTAAGTCAGCCAATGAGAGTTAAACACTTCTGAGTCTGTGCAGAGAATCGAAACTGAAAACTTAAGCTTAAGGCTGGGCGTGGCTCTGTTCACTCTGCTCTCTGTCCACTCTGAACCCTGCTGAAATGAAACTAACTGTTCTCTGCTGCCTGTGTGTTTACTTGTAACTACATTGAAGAAGAACTCTGCTAATGGTAGTGTAAATTCATCTGTTACTATGTTTATAAAGAAGTTAATGAATCCAGCTGAATCAGTTATCTGTGTGTGCTTCTTGAAATTGATTTTTCTGCAACAAACTCTAATAGATTCCTATGGAGGGTTTGCCTGGTACCACAAGATGAGATGCTCAGTTTGTGGCTTTAGGATGTACTGTATTTTAAAATCTGTGAGCCATAACAGAGAGTCTATGGAGCAGATTGCAAACTTTTTATTTCATTCTATATCTTAGTTATACATTATTTTTCCATAATAACAAAGCCAAAAACACCCTGTGATGCAGTTCCTCCATCATTATAGCTCTCTAAAGCAGTGGTCACCAACCGGTGGTCCGTGGACCACCGGTGGTCCGTGAGAAAATGTTGGTGGTCCACAGAAAAATTATTTGCATTTTTTATATTGCGCTAAATTAGGGGTCCTCAAACCATGGCCCCTGGGCCGGATGCGTGCAATGAACGCTTGTGTTGCTGCAGAGAGTCTCCCCCTTCGGGGTCTTTTTGGGATGTGTATTGCTTTCTTTCGTTTTGGTAATCTACGTTAACAGTGTAACAGCCAAATAGTGCTTGTTGTTTTCACTAAAAGCAGACCCAAGAACAGCTGAATGAAAATAATGCTGGAGCTCTTCTCCTTTCTCTGGGCTCTGCCAGTGCATCGAGCCTTTTCCATAAGATCTTTTCCAGGACTGCCGGTTCTGGGCTGCAGAACTCCAGAGGACCAAAGGATATCAGCAAAAGGATAACAGAAAATCCTCTTTGTGGGCTCCTTGGTGCTCTTTGAGTTTGGTTTTTTTTCCTCCAGACATTTCATTACCAAACTAGGTAACATTGTCAATTAGTGCATCATCATCACTGATGATGTTACTTAGTTTGGTAATGAAATGTCGGCAAGAAAACAACCAAGCTCAGAGAGCACCAAGGACCCCATAGTTCAACCTTGAGCTACAAACATTAACTTCTGTCAAAACCCTCCTTGCTACCATTCCAGTCATTCCAGGTTTTGCAGCCCTATTCGTCCTGAAGATGCTGGAATAGACATTTCTGTTCATGCAGCACTGAAACTGGGGATGTTTTCCTCTGCCTCATCCCTTCTCACAGTCCTTGCATTCTTATTACCTTACAGATTTCCCCTAATTGAAATCTCTCTGTGAAACTGTCCCATCTTGTTTTTTTACAGACCCGCCTGGAGCCTGTGGGGAGTATGGCTGTGACCTCACCTGCAATCATGGAGGCTGCCAGGAGGTGGCAAGAGTGTGCCCTCTGGGATTCTCTATGACTGAAACAGCTAATGGTGTACGTTGTGTGGGTAAGCCAGAAAATGGGATAACTCCCTCCCTGGGAGTCAGGAGAAATGGACCTTCAACACAAGAGTCATAGGGAATTTTTACACTTTTATACTGAGCAAGTCATTAGTCTTTAGCTATAGCAAGATGGGTCAACATCTGGCAACTCAACTATGGCTCCAGAATATCCCCAGATGTTGAAATCTGGTATGAGCAATCATTTTCACTTTTTTGCCCCCAAATAAGAAACAAGCCACCAGAAGGTCCAAAATTTTCAGTTCTAACCGTTCTCGTAACATCATATGCCATATGAGTCTTACATATTTAGACCACTCTCTAAGGGGTGGGGGTGGGGAGGAAACAAGAGGAAAGGAAAAGGGGTTGCCCTCATCCAAAAGATTGCCTGCACCTTCATTAAAAGCTGGATCAATAATTATAATACATGTTGGCTGGTCCAGCATTTCAGTATCCTGAAATGTATTTTTGAGCATAAGACTTGTGACTTGGGGGAAAGATAATGGGTTTGGCATTTGCTCAGTGGCATGCTTTCATTGCAAAGACTTTCTCTTTACACAGACACACAAATACATCAGCAACTCAATGCTAAACGGGCACTGACCAAAATAATAATACTGAGGTTGTGCTAAGGGGGAAATGTGTGGTAATAGGTTCAGTGTTCTAAAATGATTCAAAATGAAATCAAAAAGTAAAAGGAATCTGTTCTTCAAGTCAAGCTCAACTGCTGACATCACAGACATGACACTAGGAAAGTGATTTGCGCTGCCTTCTTCTGAAATGTTTTTTCAAGTTCTCCATCCCACCCACTACTCTGTTATACCTAGCCCACCTTTTGATCACTTAGTAGTGTCCTTGGGCACTTTGACATGTGCTATTGGAGAGACTGGATGCCTGATTTCCACAGACTACAGCTCTGGTCAATCACTGCATAGGTGACTTGTATGCATGACTTTAACACTCTTTACAAAGAGCATTAAATCTGTCTTTTAAAATAATGGTTTGGCATTCTTTGGAAAAAAGCTCTAGCCCTATGTTTAATAAGCAGAACTAGTATTCTCTTTTTCTACATGGCACAGAAGTTTGGTTTATACCAGATGGTATCCTGCCAGCTCTAAATTGTTGGTTCTGTCCCATATGAATGCATAGAAGGTTTTCCACTGATTCTGGAAAACCCCATCCCATACTGGGGGAAGGAATGGGGGGAATGTCTTTAAAAGCATTGCTGTCATATTACCTAAGAGACGTCTTATTCTTCAACTATTTAGCCCTCCATTTTTGTCTTTAGGTACAGCTGATCTCATCTCCTGTCTTCATATTTGCTGATCCACAATATTTTTTTCTGCAGATATTGATGAGTGCCTGAGTGCTTCCTGTGAGGGGCTTTGTGTGAACACAGAAGGGGGCTTTGTGTGTGAATGTGGCCTAGGGATGCAACTTGCCACTGACCGGCACAGTTGTCAAGGTGGGTCAGACTGGAATTACAGGAAGGGAGGTCTGGATGAATTTTAAAAAAATGCAGAAGGAACGTTGGTAGGATAGATTGTCATGGGCCAATGATCTTGATCCCAGATACTGATGAGTGCCTAACAACACCTTGCCAGCAGCACTGCCAAAACAGTATCGGCAGCTATCAATGTTCCTGCCATCCTGGATTCTACCTTCATGGCAACCGACATTCGTGTGTGGGTAAGTGATTCTGCTTTTGTTGGAGAATCCAGCAGATACCTTTCTTCTAAAACAAGTGCTTTACCCTAGCCTAAAAGCTCTGTGGCAGCTATAGTTTTCTGGAGAACAAATTGGAACTGAATCATTTGAAGGATTTATTTCCTTTCATTTCAAAAATGAGGTCCAGGCAGATATGTTATCATCACTGCTTTAGTTTTGGGGAACACCTGTTTCAACTGAGACTCCAGGAGGCTGCAGTGTGGTTTGCTTCTCCAAATCAGAGTGACAACACTATTTGGGCTTCTAAAACTGCACATAGCCGCCCAGAGTCCTTTGGGAGTTGGGCGGCATACAAATTCAATAAAATAAATAAAAATAAAAAATAAATTTAAAAAGGGGCTGATTAGTTTCTTTGAATTCTTTGTTCTTTGTATCATACCTGACAGTGTCACATATCTAGGTTCGGCAGATATATTTTCCCAAATTGAGAAATAACGATGGAAAAGTTTACCTGTTCGATATTGTGGTGGTATAAGGTACCCTCCCTACACACAGATACGTAAGCTGCATTCAGTGTCAGAGCTATGAGATGCCTCCTCATGCATATGAACTGCTTAAACAGTAACCGGATTTTCTTGATTTTTCTTGAAGATGTTCAAAAAACTCCAGTTGCTGCTTGAAAAAAGCACCTTTTGGGATAACCATGACCTGGATGAGTGAGAACCTCCATGACATTTTCTTTAAGGTGTCTTTATAAGAAAATATTAATAGCAAGCTGAATTGGCCCTGAGTGATGACAGGGGAAATAATCAGTCAAGAACCTGCAGCTAACTTGTTTCTATTCACTGACCATATCTCTGAAATAGTACAGCTAGCATTCTGACCTAGTAGGAAGGGATATATAGAGACTTAGGTGACATGGCCAATATAGAAATTTGATAAAATAATAAACAAACAAATAATAAATAATAAAGTCACTCAGGTGGGCTTATCAAAATATTTATCAATGTCATTCTGCAATTTCTACCTTGTCTGACTTTTATTTTATTTGCAATCTAGTAGGCCTAGAGTATATAATTTCTGATTTTGCTTTTGCTCTGGTCTGTCCAGCAAGCTACTAGTGCTTTGCTGGAAGCCTGTTTTTATTGTTTGCATGCTAATAAAATGATGTTGTGCCTTCAAAGTGATTTTGGTTGCTTTAGGTGACCCAGGTTTTGGCTACCACAATGTAGTTGAGCAGTTTTGCATGGCAGCCTATTTTTTCCCCTTCCTTCTCTTATGCTGCTCCTGGCTATCTCTGAAGCTGATTTTAAATATTCTGGGTTGGATTTCAGTGGGTGGGCCACAGGACTGCCTTACTGCTGGGCTAAGGTTAATGCGGGAGCAGATTGGCTCTTTGTGGTCCAGCTTGCCAATGGCTGCCTTTTCCTTTTAGAATTTGCTCCCCCCCCCTTATCCCTGATCTTTTCCTTTGCTTTCCAAGCATTTGCACAAAAGCATGTCTTCAGCCCACATTCTCTCCTTTGATATCAACACAGACCCTTTCTCTGCCCTCCCCCCCACTACATTTATTGAACCTTTCTGGTTCTGCCTTTACAGTGATTTAAGCAAATGATACAATTCACTGTAAGTTCACAGAAGATTAACTTCCCATTTCTAAGGAAGAATTAAGAAAATTGAAAGAGAGCCCACAGTTATTCCTTATCTATATGCTATCTGTTGCATAGTTTGTATATATACACTATACTTTCTGGCCCTTTATGGCTAAGCAGCAAAAATATCTGCACAGATACAAGCTTGAGCTGACCTAGCTGTGCTGTAAGCCTGTAGTGCCCTGTCTGTCTGGTGCAGATGTGAATGAATGCCGCCGACCCAGTGAGAAGCGAACCTGCCAACACTCCTGCCACAATACACTGGGGAGTTTTATGTGCAGCTGTCATCCAGGCTACCGACTCAGTGTGGACAGATTGTCTTGTGAAGGTAAGGACTGCCATATAGTTCATCCTACAAGAAAGCCTTCTTGATCCTTTGCATTGCATCAACTATTTGTTTATTGTGGTAAAAACTGATCAACTAGAAAAGTTCTGGGACTATGGGAATATGTATGTGAGCAGTGGGAGAACAAGGAGGTGTTGGAAAATGTGTAAATCCAATCCACATCTGTTTGGTAAGCCAAAGTGATTCAGCCCAGCAGAGACTGACTTGCTGCTGTAAACTGCCTAGGATGGTGACTCCATTTGTTCCTCTAGAAATCTCAGTTAGCATGCTGTTTCCACTTTCTTGCTCATCTCATCTATGTTGGTAAATGTCCTGTCGAATTTCACCAGTGATAGTGCTTTTTGCCAAATGTATTGTTCCTATGGAACAGAACCATGACAACTATCAATCAAAATCCCTCCCCTTTCTTCTTGTGACTGAGATCCCCAATGGTCTTAGTTAGGCCTACTGGTTCTTGCCCAACTTAAAAAATCAAGATCAATTCAAAGAGGCTATTGAAACAGGTCTCTCAGTCTGTTGGATTAAGTTATCTTCCCTCAGCATGTGGAGCTCACCAGATCAGCTTTCTGGGGCAGAGATTTATTTTTTCGAAATAGGCAGGCAGGCAGGAACATTCCATCTTCCAGTATTTAAAAGATCTGTAAAATAACTTGCAGCAGTTTTAAACAGTATATTTTGCCATGTAGAGTGTTGTATGCAATCGACCTTGGTTCATATTATGAGCCTACAAGATGCATGGAGAAGAAGATACCCAAAAGAAAAACAATATACTTTTTATTCAAATAGGCATATGTCATTGTCAAGAATAGATATCATGTGGATGTCAACAGAATTATTAACTAAAGTACAGACAATGGATATTGAAACAGATATTTGGGCAGACCACAACCCGATAACAATGATATGGAAAGGACAGAGAAAAAGAACAAGATGGACATTAAATTTGAGACTATTAAATGAAAAGAATTTTCAATTATATATGGAAAAGGAACTGAGTTTTTTCTTTAAAGAAAATAAAAAAGAAGATACATCATTACAAAATGTATGAGACACTTGCAAAGCATATATTAGGAGATTAACAATGACATATCTAGGAAAACAAAAGAAACAAAAGACAGAAACAAAATAAGTTGGAGGAGGAGTTCAAAAAATTGGAAGCAGAACTACAAAGAAATCCACAAGATAAAAGGATCAAAGAAAAAATGGACTTACAAAGACATAAAATAAATATGCAGTAATAGAAAATGAAGAATTAGCTTATAAAATAAAATCAATGAAAAAAAACTTCTTTGAAAATGCAAATAAACCAGGGCACTGGTTGACCTATAAAATGAAGAAAGAAAAAGAAAAGAAATTAATTAATCAATTGATAGATTCTGAAGGAAAGATATACTATCAAAATAAAGAAAAGAAGAAAATAGTGGAAAATTATTACAAGCAATTATATCAACAAGAAGTAGTAGAGGATGGAAAGATAAAACAATATCTGGAAAGAGCTGAAATACCAAAAATACCTGAGAACTTAAAAAAAAAGACTAGAAGAGAGAATAACAATGATGGAAGTGACAGAAGGAATTAAAAGGCAGAAGAATGGGAAAACAACGGGACCAGATGGATTGCCAGCAAAACTATACAAAACCTTACAGGATGTATTAAGTAATATATTATTGGAAGTATTTAATGATCTAATGTTAAAGGCTAAAATACCGAACTCATGGACAGAGGCGTATATAACTCTTATACCCAAAGAAGAGGTAGATCTTCAACAAATAAAGAACTATAGACCAATTTCTCTATTGAATGCGGATTATAAGATTTTTGCATCAATAATGGTGGAAAGATTGAAGAGACTATTGAATGAATTTATTCATATAGACAAAAACGGATTTTTACTGAAAAGGCAGATAAGAGATAATATGCGAACAATATTAAATACACTGGAATATTATGAAGCACATCCAGAGAAACAAATGGCATTATTGTTCTTAGAGGCACAGAAGGCCTTTGATAATGTGAACTGGAAATTTATGATAATGCAACTACAAATGATGGATTTTGGGGGAAAGTTTGTAAATGTGGTTAAAACTATATATAATGATCAATCAACTAAAGTGATAGTCAATGGTGAAATGACTGAAAAAGTGAATATTAGAAAAGGTACCAGACAAGGATGTCCGCTGTCCCCACTATTGTTTATTTTAACATTAGAGATTCTAAATAGAAAGATAAGACAGGATGAGGAAATAAAAGGAATGAAATTCTAAAATTCCTTTTAGAAGAATTTAAATTACAAGCATTTGCGGATGATTTGGTGTTTATTATGGAAGATCCAGTAGAAACAGGCCCAAGATTAATGAGGCAAATAGAGCAATATGGAGAAATGGTGGGGCTGAAAATCAATAAAGACAAAACAAAAATAATAGTAAAAAATGTGATGGAAAGACAAAAGAGTAAAATAGTGGAGCAGCTAGACATACAAATAGTCAAGAAAGTAAAGTATTTGGGTATCCAACTATCAGCTAGATGTGCAACAATAAAAGAAGATAACTATTATAAATTGAGAAATCAAATTGAGACTGACTTAGAGAAGTGGAAAAACCTACAACTATCACTAATGGGAAGAATAGCTTCAATTAAAATGAATATTTTGCCAAGAGTCTTATTCTTATTCCAGACAATACTGATAAAACTGGAGAAAAAATACTTTGAAGGATTGAATAAAATAATATGGAAATACACATGGCAAGGGAAGAAAGCAAAAATAAATGTTAAAATGTTGCAGGATACAAGATTTAGAGGGGGGTTCGGCTTACTGAATTGGGAGATTTATTATCAAGCGGCAGTGTTAACATGGTTGAAGGAATGGGTTTTACTGAGAAATGTAAGGTTGTTAACTTTGGAAGGACATGATTTGCAATTAGGATGGCATGCATTCTTATGGTACAGGAAAAATAGAATACATTCATATTTCCAGAGACATTATGTAAGAAATAGCCTATTAAAAGTGTGGGAGAAAGTAAAAGAAAAACACTACAGAGAAATACCAATGTGGCTTTCAACTAGAGAAGCGTTGACATATCCAAAATTGACAAATATACAAAATATTATTAGATACAAGGACATTTTAACAGAAAAGGGAGAACTGAAACAAAAACAAGATTTAGAAAAGCAAGGAATTGAGTTAGATTGCTATACATATTTGCAAATACAATCGAGATATAAAAAGGATTTTAAAGAATATGGTTTTAATTTTGGAAAATCGGAACTGGATGAGATACTGATAGAGTCAGATGAAAAATGATTTAAAAACTATATAATTATTTGCTACAGGTAAAAATGGAAGAAGAAGTGGTGAAAGAAACAATGATAGCTTGGGCAAGAAATTTTGGATACACAATTGAATTAGAAAAATAGCAACAACTATGGGAAAGAAATTATAAATTAACAATGGCAACAGCATATAAAGAAAATTTGTATAAAATGTTTTATAGATGGCATATGTCACCAGAGAAAATAGCAAAAAAGTTTAAGGATAAGACAACAAAATGTTGGAAGTGTCATCAAACTCCAGGATCTTATTATCATATGTGGTGGACGTGCACAGAAGCAAGAAATTTTTGGACTAAAATACAAATGTGGTTAGAAAAAATGTTAAAATATAGGATAGAATTGAGACCAGAGACATTTCCTATTGGGTATCTTACCAGAAAAATATAGTAAAGAAGACACTTATTTGATAGTACATATAATAACAGCAGCAAGAATAGTATTTGCACAAAATTGGAAAACAGCAAACATACCTGAAGAAGGACAGATTTTAAAAAATTAGACTGCGCAGAAATGAACAGATTAACATTTAGATTAAAAGATAAAGAGGAATTGTTGTATTACAAGACATGGGAAAGATTGTACAAAAATTATATTAGACAAATATACATTTAAAACAGAATATATTAATAAGTGAAAAATGTGAAGAAATAGAAAAGAGGCGTTAAACAAGTAATAAATCGAGACTGCTGGAAGGCTATCCCGAGATTTATTAGAATAAAAGAACACAACAATAGAATAGGAGAGAAAGAGAAGGGTGAAGAGGAAAGAAGAAAGGGAGAGGAGAGGAGGGTAAGGAGGGGAGATGAGGACAGGAGAGAAGGTAAGAGGAGGAAGGAGGAGAGCAGTAGGAGAAAGGAAAGGGATGTAGAGAAAGATGGAAGGGAGGGAAAGGAAAGTAAGAAGTGTAGAGGGAGGAGAAGAGGGAGAAGGGTTGTGGGAAATAAAAAAAGGAAGTAAGGGATGGCAAAAAGCAGCCTCGATGGTATAAAATATAATGATCGTATCAATGAAATAGAAAATATGTATAGGAGTATTGTATTATTACTGAAAAAAGAAATGGTATATTTATGATGTAAATATGTGAAAGAAAATAAAAAATGTTGTTTAAAAAAATCTTGGTTCATATTACATTGATAATCATTTCCAAGGAACATTTTAATACAAATTTATCTGACCTTGTTTGTTACATAATTTCCCCTGAAGCATAATTTTGCAATACATATTTTTCACTCTATGCACTTGATTTTTTAAAAATAAAAACGAACTTTTTTGTTTGCATCTTTCAAAAACATCTTTTTTCCTTGATGTTTCCCCATTGTATAGTATGCTTTCCTTGATTATCAATGATGTTTTTTCATGTGAACTTTTTAGCAGATAAACAGAAATGAGTAATCTGTACTCAAAATTCTACCTGCCCCATAAGCAGTTTGTTTTGACAGATGCTCTCAATTTTTTCAAAACGAGATTTCGTTTACTCTAGAGATACAGAATTTAGCAATCCTTTTGCGTTCCATTAACAAGGGTTTTTGAAAAGCCTCTGTTATTGTAATCAAGATAAGACTGGAGTCAAAATCTGGGTAAAAGGCACAGTTGAGAGCACAGTGTAAAAGCTCTTATTGATGGAGTAGAAATATCTTCCCAATAACAGTGATTTGGAAGCTATGCATTTTGAGCAAAGTGGGGGGGGGAGGGGAGGGGGGGAGGATTTCTGAATATAATTGGCCATTTCTGTAATGGAGTGTGTGAATGACTTTGGGGAATGAAGGGAAGAGATGCTGCTTAGATTTAGAAGCAATCAGACAAGTGAGGGAGGAGCCTGCTATGGATTAGCAGTCAGAAGAAGTAATTTAGGAAAGATCTGCCCTAATTGTTTGGGCAGTTAAAAGTGGTGGCAGGAAGTCTGTACTTCAGAATTAGCAAGATTCTGTTAATGTAGCCTTACAATAAAGTAGAATTAGTTTATCTAGTTGTATTTCCTGTCTGGTTTACCAGCAAGGGCTGACAATTTCTCTCTCTCTGTTCCTCCCTCCTACCTCACAGGTTTCTCAAAGTCCAGCCTGGCCCCTTCTCCCATTTTGCAGTCTCTTCAGCAGCCGCAGACTCTGCTACGCCTTTCTCCAGAATCCATAGGACCTGTCTTGCCCCCTAGGGGTTCCCCAGCACTTGCTCCCTCGAGTGTACCTGGAACCCCATTTCCTTTTCTGCTCGTTCCCATTCTCTCTGTGCTTCCATCAACAGCTTCTCCCATCTCCTCATCTCCTCCACACAGCTCATCTTTTGGCACCTCTTTCTGGCCCAGAACTGCCAGGCCTTCTCTGTCAGTAAGTCCTCTGTCACCATTGTTACCAAAGAAGTTTAGCCCATCCATTCCCCCAAGCCCTTTGACTCCCTCAGTTCCATCTGCCTGCTGGCATGGAGGGGTTCTTCATGAAGATAACAGCTCCTGGATAGAGCCACCATGTCTGAATTGCTCCTGTGAGGTATATGGCATATTTTGAGTTCTTATCTTACTCTCCAACTTCAAGTATTATGTTCGTACTGCCTGTATTGTCTTATTTCAGGGTGGACAAGTGTTTTGTCAAACAGTGACATGTGAAGTTTCCTGCTCTCACCCAATTCCCCCAGCCCAGGGAGAATGCTGTCCTGCCTGCACAGGTGAGAGAAGTACCCATTAGATCAAGGCTCTATATGCTTGTGTCAGATTGGATCATGTGGGTCTTCCCTTGTTCTAGCCATGGAGGATTTTCACCATATACCTTTTTCCCCTGCAATTGATCAGAAGCAGTCTCTAATTTCTGAACTTGACTTGGTAAGTCTCCATTCCTATTTTTATTAACATTTTTGTTTCCTGGGAATTATATAAAACTTGATCTGAGTTTCCTGACTTGTCATACTTCATGGATCACCTCATTCACTGGGGCATCTGAAAGCTGGGCAGAAGGTTGTTGCATCTTTATTCACACAGGTGCCATGTCTTGTGCAACCTGACATTTTGTGTAAAAGGTAAATGCTCACGTGAGTCGAGCTTGACTTCTGGTATCCAGCTATGCAACATTCTGTGTACAGTTAGCAAATTGTAGGATAGTTTTTTTTAGACCACTTTTAATTGAAAGCTAAAAAAAATTGGCACTGTCCCACCAATTTTAAAATTAAAAAGTTTAATTGGTCAAAATCTCATGAGATTTTCAGGTCTTAAAAGATTTCAGTAATATCATCTGTTGATTCTAATATTGCTTGAACCTTGTAAGGTTTGGCAATTTCAGCCATTTTTAATGTAGTGAATTTATTTCTTAATTAGATTGATATCCCATCTTTTCTTCAGGAGCTCAAGGCAGCGTTCATAGCATTCCCTTCATCTATTTTCCCCGCAAAAACAATACTGTGAGGCAGGTTGAGCTGAGAGAGTAACCAGCCCAAAGACACTAATTAATTTCTATGGCTAAGGGTGAACTGAGCTGAACTAAATCCAACCACAATGCTACTATAGCTCTCAATCATTATGGAGATCATGTGGAGTATCACAGGTCTATCCTGGTACCTACAGACATTCCTTAACCTAGACTTACTTTAACCTTAAAAAAAAATAGCTGTAAAGTTTTCAGAAAAGGAATGAACACAGCGTTTCCCAACTTGGTGGCCTTCTTTAAGTCTGTTGGGCTTAATAGGAGTGTATAGTATAATATATAGGGAGATTTGCATGTTGGACGTAACTGAAATAGAGCTTTTAACTGTGTTCAACAGCCAAGAGGTACCTTGAATTATCTGTGACTTGCAAATGGTGATATTGTTACATGTATTTTCATCTATGGAATATTGGAGAGCATCTAGCAAGTTTTTGAAAATATCTACATGCTGACCACTGAAATTTTCCCAGTTAAGAGAAAGTGTAATGGGGCCTATTTCCCTTAGTTCTTGTCCCTTCAGAGAAGAATCTTCTCATTCCTGTTTCCTACAGGCTGTTTCTATTATGGGATGTCCAGAGTTGAAGGGGACGTATTCTCTCTCTCTGAGGAGAACTGCACAGTCTGTGTCTGCCTGGTGAGCCTCAGGGAGTTGGGGCTGGTATTTCTTTGAGGACATATAAATTAATACTTGCTAATACTTCAGATGAAAATAAATATAATGACTGTTGCTTTTGCTAGGAGCCATCTAACAACATTGTACTGAAACTTGTAAATGTTTTGATGGGCATTTGTTTTTCTGCCCAGAAAGCAGGGTTGAATTAAGAGATGGAATTATTCCTTCTCCTCCTCCTCCTCCTCCTCCTCCTCCTCCTCCTCCTCCATTTTACTTTATAGTACAAATTATTATCCAATTTATCATGAAGTTTCAGGCCCACATGGTTTTATAATGTAGCCATATCTTGGGTCACTGATCTTCAACTATTTATCAAAGATGCCAAGTTTCAAAAAAAAATATAGAAAGAGGGGAGAACAATACTATAGTGAAAGACAAAATACTTTCCAGCTTCTATCAAACTTGCATTTTCCTGTTGCTTTCATGCCACCCAAACGCCTTTTCTGAACCTGGCTGTTCAGAGGGTTCAAGGAGGGTGCAAGGAGGGTTCCCTTTGATTTTAAACCTGTACAAGGATCCCATAGGCAGGAGCAGGATATAGAGTGTTACTACCCTTCTCCCATGGCCCTTACAAACCCCTCACTACAAGCTGTACTCTCTTCCTTTTCAGCCTTCATTGTTAGCACTCTTATCCACATAACCACTGGGATGCCTGTCTCCAGTGGTTGAAGTCTGCTATCCAGGAAGAGTGCATAGAATTGATTGGGTGAGCAGAGTTTTTCCAAGGGGTAATTTTATAGGTGAGATGCACTGAGACTCTTTACCAGCCACATCATGGCTAGGAGCAATACTAATCCTACTGTTAGGCAGTAGGTGTCACGAAAGGAGAGCATATTCTCCAGTGTTAATTTAATTGGTATTGTATTTATTGCCAAAGAGAAGCTTGTAGGATGTCTCTGTCTCAAAGCTGAAAATAGTGTTGGTGGTCTTGGTACTAAACACTTGACATAGAGCATGTACTGTTTATCTGAGGTGGCAAAATGCACTGAGGAGGTCCAGAGTGAGGAGCATTTGGAATTTAATGGAAACAATGGGTGTGAGCATTTGGGAGGAGAAGGCTTATGTTCACAACAATCCATTCATTCTTTGTCACAGTTTTTCTTATCTTGTTGCCTAGAAATTATAGTGGCTGAAATCTAAATTATCCTGATGCCACAGGTTTATGGAACACATTCACAAATATAATCCAGATGTGTCATCAGGCTGAAACTGCATTGTAGAAAATGAAAAATCAAACAAACTGCACTATAATGTTTGTTTTTTCATTCCAGGCAGGCAACATTTCCTGTATTTCTCCAGAATGTACACCCAGTCCATGTCCTGGTTCTGCTCAGACTGATTGTTGTCCCTGCCAGCCAGGTAGATCTCTCTCAATTGCTTAATTATTGCCATGAAGATATCTTGTTTTTTAGAGACAGTGTAAAACAAGAAGGGTGGAAATGGTGGGAAGTCATTTCTTTTAAAGATTTTAAACAAACAAGTAAGAAATCCTATGAGTAGGTAATGCTAGGATTCACAGTATAAAGACTTTTCAATGCTTGAGTGCTTCCCTCTATAAGTGAATTGGGGGTGGGTGGGTTCAAAAAAGTGATAAATAAATAAAACAATAAATAATGGAAATATCAAGTAAATATAATTATTTGGAGAACAACTGTCCTTGAAATATTGAAATGTCCTATTCATGTGCAAATAGGGAGTAAGTGATTATGTCATGATTTGGTGATGGCAGTGGTGGGGAATAACCTGCACATAGAAAGTAAGTACACCAAAAAAAGTATAAGATCAGAAGTTTGGTCCTAGTATCTAGTGTTCTAAGTGGAAGGAACCATGAGTAAAAGAACATTTAGTCATAAAAGCAGAGTATTGTATGCAGCGAGAACTCTACTACATGATGTAAGGAAAGCAAAACATTTTCTACAAATCTACTGACCAGGAGGGCAATAAATGAAAAGAGCCTACACTGAAATTCTACGCTGCTTTCCAGTTTTAAAAACTTCCAAGGCAATTTACTACATTCAGCAGAAGTGAGGATTAGGGCAATGAATGGAACATTTTAAGAGGCATGGAATAAGTAAATGAAAGTTCTTTTTCTGTTGTGAAAACATAAATACATTTGATACTACACAGGGCACCTTGGGGGAAGAATTTCAAGCAAGGATGCCGAATAAATGAAAATTTAAATCCAAGTGTCTGTGCAGTATGACAAGACACGGTGGTATAAATTTACATCATAAGAGCTATGGGCACAAGACAGGGGTGAAATTCAAAAAATTTCCCTACCGGTTCTGTGGGCGTGGCTTGGTGGGCGTGGTGTGGCTTGGTGGGCGTGGCAGGAGAAGGATACTGCAAAATCTCCATATCCACCCCACTCCAGAGGAAGGATACTACAAAATCCCCATTCCCTCCCCACTACTGGGGGAAGGATATTGCAAAATCTCCATTCCCACCCCACTTTGGGGCCAGCCAGAGGTGGTATTTGCCGGTTCTCCAAACTACTCAAAATTTCCGCTACCGGTTCCCCAGAATCTATCAGAACCTGCTGAATTTCACCCCTGGCACAAGATCATTAGAGCTGTACATTTATAAATGTGATACAATAGATTAATTGGCCCTTTATCTGGTCACCAATGCCTCTCTTTTCTATGGAAAAATCACCTGTGCCATGTTACTCTTTCCTGCTATGAATCTTCCATAGCAGGACTGACCTGTTGCTTTCCTCTGTAGCAGAATGTCATTTCCGTGGGCAAATATACACAGAAGGGACCGAGTTCAACCCAGATGGTGATAACTGTACCATCTGTGTGTGCAGGGTATGTGTTTTATCTACCTTTATTCATCTACCTTTATTTTTAAAAAATGAAGTTTATTGTAATATAAATAAAAACAAAGATAATAAGGGACTAGGGAAGCAAAAAAGAAAGAGGAAGAAGGTGCAAGATAAGAGGGAAAGAAACAAAAGCAGTGACTTCCAATCTTTTTCAGTGCAGTAAAATATAAAATACAACTGCAACCTCAATTTTTTACTTACGGTAATATGTTTAGTAAGTACTAGCCGTTTCTATAACAATAGTATAATCTAACCATCAAAAGCCAGGATCAATTTTTTTTCCTGTTTTGAGCATAAAGTCCACAAGTGGTTTCAAGTAGAAATAAAACTGTATACATTATTTTCTTTTATTAAAACAGTTAATTTTGTCATCTCTCCATCAATTTTCCCATTCATTCTTCCATTGCGGGAATTGACGTATCTTTCCATTATTGTGCATATAAAATTCTTGCTTCAGTCAACGTA
The DNA here is from genome assembly GCA_023053685.1 of Diadophis punctatus similis. Lineage (NCBI taxonomy): Eukaryota > Metazoa > Chordata > Lepidosauria > Squamata > Dipsadidae > Diadophis > Diadophis punctatus. The sequence goes on along the minus strand of JALIGW010000029.1, from coordinate 6,901,250 downwards.
TATAATAACAAAGTTCCAATTGTTTTTCAAGCTCTTTGTCCAATAGTCCTAAAAGAAAAACTTCTGGTTTCCATTTTGTATTTGTTTTAAGAATCTTCTGAATTAAAATATAAATCTGGCCTCAATATTTCTTTCTTTATCACAAGTCCACCAAAGATGATAAAAAGTATCTTCTTTACGATTACATTTCCAACAATATTTCAGACACCTCTATACATCTTTTACAGTTTCTCAGGCATACCTTTATTTATCTCAGAGGATGTTCAAATTAATTTTCTTTCACTTAGTATACACACAGTCTCTCTTGACTTCTTCCTCTTACATACACACAAATACACACTGTTATAGGCTTACATTTTTCTCTCTCCCAATGAAAAGCATATGATGAGATCTAAACATTGGCAGCAGCTTAAGTCTGTGCTTTACATCATTTTTACCTAAGAAATCATGCATTTCAATTATTTAGAAGGATGACTTTGATCTTTTCTTTCTGGTTGTCCTTAAACCCTTGTAACTTTTCTTATCTGTTCAAGGAGATACATTTTTTCTGCTTCACCGCAGAAACTCGAAATTATTACATGAGTTTTATTGGTATTCCAGAACTATATGTCAACTGTGAAATTGGCTAAATGAGGCTTCCGAAGGGAAAGCCTATTAATAGCCCTCAAATGATCTGTGGCAAAGAAGGGGTCTGGTAGAAAATGTTGAAGCATTTTTAAAAAAAAATTATGCCACATCTTTCTTTTGTCATAGCACTGAAAGCAGTGACAAATTAAAAATGCAAAAACAAATAAATAAATACAGTCAAACACAGTTTAAAATATATATAACGTGAAATCACATGAGACAATTCCTAGAGCATATTTCTGGAGATTTTTTATCTTTTTTCTAAATTTGGAGCTATTTGGACTAAGAATACTGTCATTCTGTATGTATTATCATTCTGTATTGTAGAATAATGCATTCTACAATACATTGTACTGTACATAACTGAAGTAGTCCTGAATGGTATTAAGAATGATGGTACACAAATAAGACAAATAATAAATATTTATTATTGTTTCATCTAGCTACTGCCAACAGTAGATTACTTACTAAGGTGACTATGGAATTCTTAGTTGTATATTCTAGTTCAGGCAGGGGTGTCAAACTCGTGGCCCATTGGCCGGATGCGTCACATGCTGGCCACGCCCATGCCCGGTTTAGCGAAGGGGGGAAAAGTCACGATACGTCATGTGACAACGTGAGTTTGATACCCCTGTTCTAGTTGGAAGCCAAATTGAAACAGAACCAGAAAATCACTAGAGAAACTGCATAGCTTGAGAGTTTTCCCTAATTTAAAAATGTCTGTTAAAAAGAAATTGTGGACACCTGTCTTGATGACTTCCTCTCTGTGTCCTTTTCATTAATAATGGTACCTGATCCTTCTTCAGCAAGATGAAGTGGAGTGCTCCTTCATTCCATGCCCCACCCCGGGATGTCCCCGTGAGGATTGGCTGTTGGCTCCAGGACAGTGCTGCTTCACCTGCCGAAAGACTGTACTCATGACAGGTGAGAGCCCTGCAACCAGCATGCAAGAACATATACATCTATGATGCAGAGATTCATGGAATAACGGAATATCATTTATATCTTTTGGGGAAATATGTATTAATGTAATAATATTACATTAATACATAATAATACATAATAATATATATTAACGTAATAATATTAATGTAATAATAATGTATACAAAATTTATGTTGCTAAGTGAAAAATTTGTTGTGAGTTTTTAATGATTTTTCGTGCCACATTTGTTAAGTGAATCACTGCAGTTGGTAAATTAGTAACATGGTTGTTAAGTGAATCTGGCTTCCCCATTGACTTTGTTTGTCAGAAGGTCACAAAAGGGGATCACATGACTCTGGGACACTGCAACCTTCATAAATATGAGTCAATTGTTAAGCATCTGAATGTAAATTATCATGTCATAAGTCACTTTTTTCAGTGTTGTTGTAACTTTGAACGGTCACTAAGTGAAGTGTTGCAAGTCGAGGACTACCTGTATTTAATTAATATATGTTAAGATGTTAATGTAATGTTAAATTATATACCAAAGCTTTGGAATTGGTTGCCAAAGCCAAAAAGTGGTTGTCAGAAATGTGCATCTATGTGTTTTGGAAAAAGCAATATTCTTATGGGAGAGATTTTGTGATATCTTACAATAATATCTTCTATTGTTTACACTGTACTAGTGAATTCATTGCTGAACTAGCAATTATTGATAAATATAATATAAAAGATACATATTTTTCCTTCTTAGTTTCATTTAGTTTACATTTTTAATTTTTAAGCTTTTTTTGTAAGATATATTAAATTTTAAAAAATAGTCCATAAACCAGAAGGCAGACTGATCTGACAGTTTTTCTCTAGATGAAAGGGGATTAAAACACAGGATAATTTTCAAACATTTAATATAACTTTTCTTTATCTGGTTAGTTTTCACAATGTATATACTTTATCCCTACTCCATATGGTCCAAAATGGCTTCAACATCCTATTCTCTTTCTCTTTCTCTTCCCTTAAGGACACAGTAACATCACCAACATCCACACCCATGCATTCAATACCTACACAAAATGATAAGATACACACAGCAAACAAGCATCAATGCATATGCAAATATAAAGTCAAAATAAAATTAGTAGACCATATAATCTTGGCTTCTGATCTCCCTAACATTCTTTGGAACCAATCATTCAGAAGTGGCCCTGCCGTTGGCATTGTGGTTACCTCAGGAAGAGTCCTTAATAGCTCTGGCTCAGCCAGAGCCAGTATAAAAGTAGGCAAGTAGAAAAACATTGGATCATAATCCCTAGAAGCCTCTCTAGGAGTTGTAGTAAAAAATCTACAGTGCATTACTTTCTTCATGGTTAGGAACAGAGCAGCGGTGGGTTGCTCCCGGTTCGGCCTGGTTCTGCGAACTGGTAGCGGCGGTGGTGGGAGGCTCCGCCCAACCGCCTGAGATGCTTCTGCACATGCGCATGCGCGTGCACGAACCGGTAGCAACAGGCTTTAGAACCCACTACTGGCAAAGAGAATACATCAAACCAAATATCAAACTAGCCATCCATGCAGGTCTTGATTCTCTTTTACAACTATGGACATTTTGATGTAAATCGTTGATAATATTTCTCCTAGCAAGCATGCTGGTAAGAGAGAGCCTGTTATCTTTTCTGAGATGTTTTTCTTTTCTAGGTTGCTTTATCGATGACAATGGAATTGAATTTCCAGTGGGACAACTCTGGTCGCCGGGTGATCCCTGTGAGTTATGCATCTGCCAGGTGAATGATAACCTGCTCTATTTCATTTAGTTTTAACCTTCCGGCCTTCTATCGCATAATATTTTATTTTTATTATTTTTATTATTTTTATTATTTTTATTATTTTTTTATTTTTATTTTTATTTTTATTTTTATTTTTATTATTATTATTATTTTTATTATTATTTTTATTATTATTATTATTATTATTATTATTATTATTATTATTATTATTATTATTATTATTATTATTATTATTATTATTATTATTATTATTATTATCATCATCATCATCATCATCATCATCATCATCATCATCATCATCATCATCTTTTTATCCTGTCTTTGCTATAGTAGTTCCTTAACATTCCTCAGTGAAGATTCAGATGGATACTTTAAGGAATGTTGCTCAAACTCCAGTTGTGTTTGCCTGTGCATTCTAGGACACATTGGGCAGAGTCAGATAATTATATTAAATGCAGTCCTCCAGTATCTGAGTTGGGCAAAAAAGTATGCTGGTGTATTTTGTGTTGCCTTCTTTGACAATCCATAATCTGCTTCAATAATGAGGCTGCCATTTTACTGTTTTAATGCTGGACAAGTTAAGGAAACTGAAAGGAAACCACTTGGCTTAATTTCTCCTCACACCAAGTTCTCCTGTCAGTGGGAAAAACAATTACCATTCACTATTGACAGAACCAGCAGTTTACAGCTCTCAGAGTTCATTGCTTCCTGGCTGAAATTGATCTTCTACATAGCACTGGTACTAATAAAGGAAAATATGTGTAGCTTAGAGCGACATGAGGGGTCTTTGGTGCTCTCTGAGCTTGCTTGTTTTCATGCAGACATTTCAGTACCCAAACTAGGTAAAACCATCAGTGCTAATGAAATATCTGCAAGAAAACAAGCAAGCTCAGAGAGCACCAGAGACCCCTCACATAGCACTGGACTAGGATTAACCCAACTTTTTTTAAAAAAATCATTGGTCTATTGCTCTTTCAAAAAGAGCCTTTCAAAAATCATCCTGAGACTGACAAGTACCAGCTATGCATTACATGAACAGATCCACTAGGAATCAGGGATCTGGTTTTTCCTGCAATCTAAGCCAAAATGGTTAAAGGAGAGTGCCCATTGCCTGGAGGCAATGCACACTCATAGGTGTATGGCACCCCTTGGATGCCATATACCTTTTCTATACATTGAGTGATGGCATCACCTCCTGACAATGTGAAATTTTGCATTTTTAGAATTATTCAGAAGGAGCAGTGGCACTGGTGCTCTCTAGGTTTTGGCATCTTTGGCCAGGTAGACTGGTGCATATTCACATTTTAAGTCATTAGATTCACTCTTAACACTCTTGCACTTCTTTTCTTGTCATTGTCTCTTCACTGCTTGCAATCTCCTGGTTCAGTAGTAATTTCTCGGTTTTCCCAGCATTCCTGATCTACCTGCTCATTTGCTATGATGTCCCCATAGGCTTCATTGGGTAGAAGTGATGACACCTTCTCTGTTATTGCACTGATGCCTCAAACTAGCCATCTCTGGGCTAATCCTGATTGCAGAGTGCAGGCAGAACACCAGTGAGGCTCTAGTCTAGGATATGAATGCTAAGATTGTAATCAACTCTCCCAAGATGATACCATCCAACACTAACCTTATTGGGTGTAAAATAACAGAAGACCTCTAGAACCTTTTGAAGACAACTAATAGAAGACTGATACTTCTGTCGGGATGGAGGCAATGGGGGGGTGTCTGTCTGCCCACAACAGACCAGCATTTTGTGCTGTGGGTTTCTGTGAAGTTCTTTTCTGTTACAGGCAGATGGTTCAGTGAGCTGTAAGAGGACAGATTGTTTGGAGATGTGTCCTCATCCAATCCGAATCCCTGGACAGTGCTGTCCAGATTGCTCAGCAGGTAAAATTCCATCTTTTCAGAAAGTTTCTTAGGGAAACCAAATATTTTTCTTCCTACATCACCCATATTGTAATGAACATGAATACAGCTGTTTTGAAAACCAATGCATACATAATTTTTAACATTTTATACCAAAATTGTACAGAAAATGCAGACAGCAGACATACCATTTAGTTCTGCTTCTTGCCTCTGCCTTTTGCTTTTAAAGTAGACATAATATTGTTCTGTTCATGTATAAATGTGAGAAACCTATTTCAAATGAACATTCCTGTTTTTTAAAAAATGTATCCTGCTACTCATTATGAGAAGACAGTGTGCATAGGCAAAGGCAACGTAAGACGAGCAAATAATTTCCAAAACTATTGCTTTTTGAGGTAGATTTTTTTCAATAAATACTTAACAGCAGCAGATGCTGTCTATGTTAGTTATACTTGAGTACTTTCAGATGAAAATTTCTTAAGATTTTCATCAAAAGGCATTGTGCAATTATTTTGTCCACCACCCCAAACAAGCATCCATCCATATGATGTCTACCTGTCTTATGCTTTCTTGAAAGCTTTTATATAGGCCATCTGGTTCAAGCTAACCAAGTAAACATTTTTTTCTCTTTCACAACAAAAGGTTGTACCTATGCAGGGAAGATCTTCTATAACAATGAAACCTTCCCCTCTGTCTTGGACCCATGTCTAAGTTGCATTTGTTTGGTAAGTCATCTACTTCTCTTACCCCAGGCTCAAAAAACGTAAAACCCTGGTAATTGTGAGCAAGCAAGAGTCGTGAGCGAGTAGATGTTTATATAAATTTTCTAAACAAACAAAGAAACAAACAAACAAAGAAACAACAAACAAACAAACAAACTGTCCATGATGTTCTTTGGGTTAGGAGTCCACTTCTGAAGAGGGAATCAGAATGGTATTTCTATTCCACCCTCCCATAATCTTTCAGAGAGATGCAGATGTAAATTATGTCATGCTTCTGTGCATGGGGTTTTAAATGACTTCATGTAATAACATCCCAGGATATCCCAAGAGAGTAGGGACATACAAAATTGATAAGACTAAAAAAAGGAAGAATTAACCCCCTTACATTTCTTACTGAAATAATAGGACTTGAGTCAATCCAAGAAGGAATAATTTGAAAATTGCTCATAATGTTCCATTTGCACTTTTCTCCTATACTTAACACACCTCTCTTGACTTTCTTGACTCTTGAAACAAATTGTCTTGATATTTTTGTGAAACATTATTTTGTAATACTACAAGAAGTATATCCCTGACTACAACTATTACTAAGGAGCTATTTGTGGGGGTGGGGGAGAGAGAGGAAGGGGGAAAAAATAGAAATAAGGGAGGGGAGGAAACCTAAAAAAATGTGTTAGGAGATGAATATTTTAAATTGCAGTATAATAATATTGCTTTGCCATTAATATAGGTTCTTGTGTGTGTGTGTGTATGTATGTGTGTGTGTGCATGTGTGCATGCGCATTCTTTTGCATGTGTGTGTACATGTACAACTCTATGTATGTCTGTGCATGGACCTTATAGCTGGGCTCTGTAGCCTGTTCTCCTGTGGACTGTGTCGTATCCTGTACATACCCTTTCCATCCAGAAGGCGAGTGCTGTCCAATTTGTCATGGTAAGCATCACAGCAATGTGGCTTTTCTAAAAGACTATTCCAAATGTAATCTATATACTACTAATTGCACTTTTTGCTATTGCTTTTCAAGAGAATTTGTGTTTTGGTTTGTATTTGAAACACAATTATTGACTATAGTTATTTTGCTATTAAGATGAAAATAAAGAAACATGATGGAGAAAACAAATAACCTTATTTTAGCATTGTGGCATCCTGCTTCTCCCCAATGTACATAAGTTGCAGGAGAAAATTTAATAGAAATGCCCCTTGCTTATTGAACAGGAGGCGATAAAAAGAGCAGAAGCTGAAGGGAGGGAATTGCTAGTAAAAGGCACTAAAAAGCCAGAATAATGCTTTGAAACCAATTTTAATTGGAATGGTGCAGGAATTGAAATTTTTGGCCAGTCCAGAAGTAAGCAATGCTACAAATCAAATTTGGGGAAAAAATTATTTTAAAAAAGTGAGCCATCAAAGGACTGCAGTTCCAAACTTTTAAAAAAACACATGTTGTTATTTTACAAAACTGTATCACCAGTTTTGTTTTCTGTGTACTGATGAAGAGTTTTGCATAATTTGTGGGTTTCATATTTTCATGCAGTGTAATTGTTTAAAACAGTGAGCCTGCACTTAACATTTATTCATTTATTCATTCATTTATTCATTCATTTATTCATTCATTTATTCATTCATTTATTCATTTATTCATTTATTCATTTATTCATTTATTCATTTATTCATTTATTCATTTATTCATTTATTTATTTATTTATTTATTTATTTATTTATTTATTTATTTATGTATGTATGTATAAACTAAACAGTCGTCTGGCCAGTTGGTTGGAATTTATGCATGGTCTTTATTGCTTGGATGAGACTAAAAAGTAAAACGTTAGAGAAGTTTGTTAGTAACTGAGTTGGTTCTTGAATATTCAGTTTGATATCTGATGGGTTGTTTACCTTTCTTGCTATAGCAATTCTCACCTATACAATCATTTGTGCAGGAATCAGCAGTTAGGATGTTCCAGTAAACCTGAGTAATATTTAGTATTACAGAAAATAACTTCTGAATTTTTATATGACATTATAATATAATTTGGTCATGTTGCCTCATAAGCAGGTCTGTGGATAGTATGTTCATGGTTGGAACTGTATTTCTTATGCATTCTTTTTCTGTAGACTGCAATTACAAGGGAAGAAAAGTAATCAATGGACACAACTTTGTTCCTGAAGATGAACCCTGTGTTTATTGTACCTGCCAGGTGAGATGTGAAGGTTTTGGAGAAGAGAGACACCATTCCTTTATCTCAGGGGTGAAATCTTCCCGGTTCGCCCAGGCCAGTCCTTCGGCGTATAGCCGATGGAACTGGCGGCGGTCGCAGCGCGGAGCTTCTCCCGCCCGCTTTCCTGCTCGGCTGAACACAATCACCGCTTTCCCAGCCTGGCTGAACACAATCATTCGGGTTATTTTTCCCTCTATGCATGCGCGCGCATGCACAGAGGGAAAAATAACCCGAATGCCGGCGTTCAGCCGGGCTGGGAAAGCGGGCAGGAGAAGCTCCGCGCCGCGACCGCCGCCAGTTCCATCGGCTATACGCCGAAGGACTGGCCCGGGCGAACCGGGAGGATTTCACCCCTGCTTTATCTTCTTTCCTGTTGTTTCTTTTGAAATCTTAAATAAGCCTCAGCTAAGATGTGGTTAATAATCTGCCAGGCTCCACTGACACTATTATACGTCAATCATTTCTTCTTTGAGTTCTCATAAACTCCTGCTTGTGCCACCAGTTACCTTGTCTCCTGTCAACCTCTTTCTTGATTGCCTCTGATTTTTCCAGCTGTGTGTGTGTGGGGTCTCCTCTCATAACTTTTGCTTTTCCATTATGTATCCAATATAATTGCTTTAATTTCTACTACAGAGTAGGTAGCAGAAACTGCAGAGTCTCTAAACAAACATTTATTCATGGTAAACACAGCAAATAACTGAATTAATCTATAGTAGGCCAAAAGAAAAAAAAGCAAAACAAATCTGATCAGTAGCAGTAGAAATCCCACTAAACAACAGCCCTAACTCCTTCTGGCCTAAAAACAACAGAGGTCCTGTCTTCGAACAATATGATTGTAACTCTTCTCACAATACACAACAGCTTCATTATTAGTGCTTCCAGCGATCAGTTTGGTATTACTTCTCCCAGTATTACAATCCACAATATTCTCAGCAATTTTCTCCCGCACGATATCTCAAGAGCATAATTTCTTCTTTGTTCAGCCCTTTTGAGGATCCAGCTTTCACAGCCATGTACAACAAAGAGAGCATACTGTATTCAAGCTGCCAACTATGCCATGCAATCATAGAAATGCTAGAAAAATATAATAGAGCATCCCTAGAACAGAAGGCAATGGATTCAGCTGCTGCAATCAGTGATTTGAGCACCTCTTTTATTTTCTCTCCCTTCAGCTTGGGGAGGTGAGCTGTGAGAGGAAGACTTGTCCAAAGACTTGTACAGAGCCCTTTGGTCCTCTGACTCATTGCTGCCCGGACTGCCAAAATAATGAAGTTATGGGTAAGTATTTTTTTTTTGTCACATCTGTCTGAGGAATATATTGCTCTTCGTTCCATCCTCTCAGATCTACAACAAGGGTGCAAGAATTTGGGGAGCAGAAAAAAAGTTATGTGATATTATACTACCTCTTTTAAGGAAATATAAAAAATATTCTATGCATAGAACTGTTTACAGAAGCTGCGTTAATATTGCAAAGTGAAATTGTCCGGGATGGTAGAGGAGGTCAGAACAGAGGAGACATTGTATTTGTGATTATAGGGTATTTGAGAGTCTGTGGGGAAATCTGATGAACAAATTCTTAAAAACTCTGACTGACGACATGAGAATAAATCTCACAGAGGCGAAATAGATAGTTCTCCCGGAATTCAGACATTAGAAATAAAACCGAGGTTTGAAAATCTAATTAAATATTTATTTCGGTACAAAAACAATAAAATCTCATTTGTTTACATGTCTGATATAAAATGCGACTTCCTCCATTGGAAGCCAGAAGAAGAAGGATAGAACGGAGATTCAGGAATGCACACATGCGTACAAGAACATATCAATCACGTGCTCAGGAATAAACCATTATATTAGATAGGGATGCAGCTCCCTGCATATACATGTAACAGGCAATAAATCACACTGTGACACTGACAGTTACTGGTGTGCAAGCACTTTTCTATTGATTCTGCTGCTCTATCTATAGCAGGGCTACTAGGTTCTGTAACAGCTTTGTTCCTTATGCCATCCGTCTTGTAAACTCACAGGATTCTTTTTCTTTCACCCCCAAGTATATGTATACATCCGAACCAGACTGCAATGTTTCTCTGTGTTATGTATGTGCTATATGCATAATGGTTATCTTTTGAGAGCTGAATGCAACAAAATTTCATTTTAATGTATGCTGATTAGTGTACATTTAAAGTGACAATAAAGTTCTATTCTATTCTATTCTATTCTATTCTATTCTATTCTATTCTATTCTATTCTATTCTATTCTATTCTATTCTATTCTATTCTATTCCGATTCCATTCCATTTCATTCCATTCTGTAATGCAGGTTTCTTAACATATTCAAAGCTGCAGAATGTGCTATTTATGCTCTGTTCAAGCTGTATGAAATAGTTCTTTATTCATGAGTGATTACATCCGCTTTTGTGATCCAGCAAGAAGGCGCAGTGTTTGCGCATGTTTGTATATGCTCATGCACAGCTAAGTTCACTATGGATTGAGATTTGTACAATCCAGACTACAGGTAATAAGTAATACATCTGCCACAATGCTTCAGATCAATTAATAGTCAATCTAATTTGCTTTTTTTCACATCAGATGATTTGGCTTCCCTGGAAAATAAACTAGCCAACCCTGTCTTGGAAGATGGAGCAGCAGAGCGACCCTTGCATACTCTTCAAAGAGGCTCCATGGCTCTGGTGTCTGACAGCTCTACCCCTAACATTGCCTCACTTACTCCAGAGGATCATCTTGAAGCAAGTAATGCAAATGATCAGGAGACCGTACTTACGAACCCAATTGCACTAGGAAATGTTGAACTCCACCAAAGCAGACCAGGAGAGGCCATTAGGTTGTATCTCAATGAGCCACCAAGTATCATCCCCCCTTCTTGGCTAGGCCACTCAGCGATTCCTCAAATAAAGCCAGAGTCCATTGCATCACTTCTAAATAACCCAGAGAGCTTTGGGGATCCCCCTAGGAAATCAAGTGGGTCCTCCCTGACTCATTCCAGCCTGTCCTCTCTTTATTCAAGAACAAGCAGAACCACTGCATCTCCCTCTACTGCTCATATTTCCATTCCATCCACTCCAGATAACCTCAAAAAGTCCATAACTGACTTATTTCAGGGTTCAAAAACCCATAAGCTTCCTTTGCAACCTCTGGCTGAAACATCTTCTTCTTCGGCCAGCTCTAATCTAGATTCTCTTCAAGAGCTTCCTAGCAGTCCAACTCACTTCACATATTTTTCTTTGGGCCAGCAAAATGCGGGGAACAACTCTAAATTAACCTCTAGTGATGAGAATAGCCTCTCTGATATATCTCCATAGATGGGGATTATTTTGAATAAGAGGACCATAACCACTTTAATCTCATAAAAACAAGAGCATCTGCCTATGTGGTTGCTGTTTGCTAGATTTCTCACTATGTAGTCATGGCAATAGTATCATAGGCTAATTCAACCTCTTGTATTGCATGTTGTATGGCTGGCCTAATGCCAGCAAGGGAAGCAACAATTTGTGCCAGGAGTCACAGAATAAATTTTCTAACACTATGTCTAATATAGACATTCTGTTGCTGCTTGCTGTCTTATATGGACATTTCAGGACTGATTATACATATTGAAGAAATGTGGCTAGCTTTCCATGAAGTCAGAAATGAACTAAACGTTGCTTTACAGACAATGTACTGCATACTGGTATGTACAACACTGATTTTAATAGTGGAAAACCTCCACTTTCTTGTTCTGGTGTATATAGAATTCTGCAATTCAGATTATAAATTGTTGAAATATATTTTATGAACACTAAAATCATAGCACCATGCCTAAAGGTAAATGTATTTTTCTATGCCACAGTTAAAAGTATGTTTCCAAGCTAAGCTGATGAGAATTTTGTTTAACATTTCTTGGGTGAAATTTGCCAGCCACTAAAGTCTTCAGGAATATTCAGTTCTTCAAAGGCTTTGAAAGTCATTTGAAGCCCATTCATAAAATAGGCAGTATGACTGAATTTTGTCAGCTACCTCAAAGGGGTGTCTTGTAAGAGCATATCACCTTTTCATAATTGAAACTTGAAAGACTGACATTGTTTTCCTCCATTTCGATCTCTGGGAATTCGAATTTTCTGAGATGTCCAATAAGTCTTCATTGGGTAATCATTTATGTAACTTATGTTCTTCCTAAAACTTAATAGCTAGCATCATTGTTCCTCAGTAGGCTTAAGGTCTGATGTAAATGTGCAGGATGATAGAAGAACTTCGAATAAATAAATAAATGATGTACTGCACTGACAGTACGTGCAGTGCTTCAGTTTCAAAGCCTCAAAGGTGCTTCAGACAGCACAAAAGCAGGAACATATGACCGGCCAATGGCTTCATAAAGCAGCGGCATCTTTTCCCTGTATCACATGACTCTGCTTTTCAGCTATAATAGTGTTATTGGAAAAAGAGCAATTTGTTCTAGGGCATCCTTTTTCCTTTGAATCCAAAGGGCAGCACAGCCACATGAAATATAACTTTGGACACATCCAGTGGCAATTTGAAAAGTGATTTGAAGTATATCCACAGTTCTTCCTTGGCTGGCTGGCTCAACTTCTGTGAGGCAGATAGAGCCCATATATTTTCAACTCTAGCTTTGCTGGCTTCTAAACCTTAATCTTAATCCCTTAATACAAGGGACGTGGTGGCTTAGTTGCTAAAATGTTGAGCTTATCAATCAGAAGGTCGGCAGTTCAGTGGTTCGAATCCCTAGTGCCGCGTAACAGGGTGAGCTCCCGTTAGTTGTCCCAGCTTCTGCCAACCTAGAAGTTTGAAAGCATGTAAAAAATGCAAGTAGAAAAATAGGGACCACTTTGGTGGGAAGGTAACAGTGCTCCATGCGCCTTTGGCATTGAGTCATGCCGGCCACATGACCACGGAGACATCTTCAGACAGCGCTGGCTCTTCGGCTTAGAAACAGAGATGAGTACCGTCCCTAGAGCCGGAAATGACTAGCACGCATGTGCGGGGGAACCTTTACCTTTGCCTAAGCCTTAATCGTGTACTCAGAAAGGGCATTCTCCTCTGCAATTTTTGCAGGTGAAAACCCAGAAAGTACAAAGCAGTAGTAACTGGACAGGCAAATCCACATATTAAGAAGCCAGTGTAGGAGTCTGAAGTGTTTGATACATTATGCCACAGGCATTCTGACTGACTTTGCTAAGGTTCTCAAACTGATTCAGTTTATGATCTGTCAAAACCACCCTACCTCAGAGGGCACATAATGGCTTTATGCTGGTCAAAGTTGATTTCCTCCAAGGAATCTTGAAAAAACGAGGAGACTAGATTTCAATTTTCTTTCATGGAATTACATTTGGGGAAGGAGGAATAAAAACCTGTAAAGCCTCATATCTCTATACCTTGAACTAACAACGGATTATGGCTTAAAGTGACATTGTCTGGTTATCAAGGCAGCTACATCCTTTTCTCTTGCCATTCTTCCCCCTGATTCATAGCCATTCTTGCCATTATTTCCTAATTAGGGCAGATTAGGGCACATCACTTGATGCCATCTATTGGACAATGTGACCAATCCACATGCAAAGTTTTATTGGTAGATATGGTAAAGATTGTCACATCACACATGCATGTATTCATTTGGGCAGGAATTAAAGGACATTGCTATGTGAATTTACCTTGGTATGTTGCCATGTCAAAATAAATGCCTATATTGTGTTTTTCATATATTGATATAAAAATTAGTATTACAGTGCTGGGAACATTTCCATTTAAACAAAATTGTTGGTTTTAAAAACTAAAATAAGTATTATAATAAAAAATTATGGCAAATAAGTTTAATCTGAATATTCTCAAACTGGATTTTTTTAATAACTGAATATGATACAGTTCCTTTTTAAAAGGCTTGTTTTGTATATGGACAAATATAAGCTTTGGAAAGTATATTTATTGACGTCTTCTTTACTAATTGCAGGAAAGTTAAATGTTTGTTGAATACTGGAAAAAACTAGTTTGACAGATATCCATTATCCACAAAGTTGGTGGGTTCCCTTTGGTTGGATGTATTCACTTGGGAAATTTCACTTGGAATGAATTAACATTGACATGCATTCAGTGTGCAGTGAATACAAAGTCATTTATTTTTATATTTATTTATTGTTGCTGACATTGAAGCATTGAAGCATGGAGATCAGGAGCATAATTGCCAAATTTAATTCCAAAGAGTCAAGACTATCCTTAGGCTATAATATGACCAATAAGATGTTGCTATTACTGTGCCACAGGAGCCAGGCCAATCTGGTTGTTTGCTCGGTCGAAGACACAATAGTACTGACGAATGAAGATATCACCAAGGATCCAAAGATCAGACTGGAATGGCATATTCTGGAAGCCACTCGTGCAATAACTTTGGAACTGAAAGAGAAGTTCAAATATATGATGAATTTGAATGGCCTAACTAGAGGGCCTTTGCAAAGCATCAGGAAGCTGACATTCCCCTCCCCTTCCTGTTGAGAGTTCCTTATCCATGTTGGAGTAGCAGAAAACCACATTTGCATTGAATAGGCTATCTCCATTGTCTACCTCTAACTTGCCTCATGTTAAATCTGGAATCATCTGATTTCCCTCCAAGGTGATGGGTGACAAAACCTTACAGATTTTCTATTATTTAAGGGTTATGTTGGAGTAAGGGAAAATGCTGTGTTCATCCTAGTACAGCTACCGTAACACTGACCAAAACATGGGCTGGGGAGAAAATGAAGGCAATGCCATGGAGGAAAGTAACCGTTGCTAGAATATGATTGTATCTTAGCTTTATGCAAGGAAAAGACCAGAATGCTGAGAATCATGTTCGGATCCTGTATGAAACTTTCTGAAGAGCCCCATGGATAATATATAACAGTGAATCATACATGTTTAACAGTGCTTGCTCTTTAACTGTGTTTTCCTAGAACATTTGTACAATCCAACAACTTGGATTATGGCATAATGAAATAATAATGCCATAAGGAAAGAATCACTTTACGTGTATCTTCCATATTATGAACATTAGGTTTATATTGCAATATTTGTGATTAAACATAGTGGTTATTCTTGAGTCCAAAATGATAAGCTGATACAATACTCTTTTTTTAAAATAATCTCCTACAGCTTTCCTCATCCTGGTTCTCTTTAAATGTGTTGGATTTCTATTCTGATAATCCCCCAGATAGCCCAAACACTGGGAATTGAAGTCTAACATATTAAGGATGGTCTACTATGGAGAAAGGAGATATACTAGAAATGAATATGAGCTACATGAGAATAATCTTATCACTAAATGTGTTCAATTTCATGTTCAGAGTTGCAGAGTTCAATTCTTAATGCATAATGAAAAATACTCTATGCTAAAAATTATCAAAAACATTTCAAATGTTAGAAAATGTCTCACACTTGAATATAAGTGACTGAGATTGCCTTGCTATAATTTTTTCATAGGCCAGGTTTTTTCTCTCTCTCAAGGTTTATTGTATGACCTAAATTATTTGAGATAATTTTTTGGATAAACCACAGATCTTACCTGGCGAATGTAGGCACTGGCGGGCACAGGGTATTGAATGCCATTGATGGTGAAGACGATGTCAGGCAGTTGGTTGATAGCATTGCAGTTGACTATATACTGATGTGAAGTAGGATGAACAGAAAAAATATATTAGCAGCCCCATAACATTTGAGAAAGGAAAAAAAGCTGGGTATTATGAAATAGAAATTGTCCAGAAAAAAATGCATTAGAACAAAACCGGGCATTTTACCCCTCACCCCCAGGCAAAAGCCACCTCTGACCCTTTGGCCCTCCATATCTGTCCCATGTGGGTTGTTTTTATTTTGAAGGTGACTGCTATTTTTTTTCAATTTACATATGTGCATGTGTGCATGCCTATGCGTGCCTATTATTTATTTATGTATATTAATTATAGTTGCATATCATTATTATCAAGCTTACCTGACCATTGGAATCTTGGCTGCCACCAATGAAGTTCTGAATGTTAGCAATGCCATTGGGGGGACCTGCCAGGAGGGAGGTACCAGTGTCAACAATAGCTTGGCAGCCACCGGAACAAGCAATGGCTTGACCATTGACGGTGATACTGAAAAGAAATATTCAGGTAAAGATGAGAGAAAGAAAACCACCACAACCTTTTGCCTGCAGGTCTTTTGAAATTACAAAACAACTTGGGTGGGTCATGGGAAAGGAAGAAGAATGAGAAAGATTCAAAATAATTCAGCTTCACTTTCTTTTCCTGTAAGAGGGAGCAGAAGGATACTTTGGCAGGCTTTCAAGAGTCTATTATTATATCACAATGCTAAACTACATTCCTGTAATCGTTAAAGTGTTTATTTCCTAATCTGGCCTACTTCCTAGAAATGACGGGCATCTTCCTTTGCCATTATCCTGCACTTTGTTTTTGATTGCATCTTTGTGAAGCAGGGATGTGAAGGCTGAAGGTGCAGGAGTTGGGTTACCTGTCCAGAGTGATCTGCCAATAGAGATCAGCAGAAAGGGGCACCCAGTTGAGACTTCCAGTATAGTAGGAGGAGTCAATGCCACCAAACATCACAAAACTCCCGCTCTGGTCATCACTGAAAAATGAACATATAAGAACAAGCCAATTAGAGGAATTGCAAATGTTTTTTATTTCTTTTTTTGTTTCCTATTATATTGTTGACCCATTGAAACTTTTTAAAAATAATATCCTTAAAACAATGGGTTAATTTCTTGAATGTTTCATCTATAAGCTACTGGTAGTAGCAAAGAGTTAGAGAGTTGTATCTCTTGGCTGCTATCAAGTGATTATATGGACAGGGGTAAATGCTGTTGAAGAAATGGAAGTTAGCTCTGGGAATTGGTGTAGGAGCTGTAAAACTACAGATTCTTTCAGTCCATTCCTTCCCTATATATTCAGCATATACCCTAACCCTTTAATAAATAAGAGGGTGTATGGCTTATCTGAATCATTCACTGACCTGGCACCAATCTGTTCCACTATGTTCCCTCTGGACTACTGATTTCTGTCCCATGTATAAGTTTCATGTAAGGAGATAAGATGCTCTGTGGTTCCAAATTTGTCAAGGACATTCTTCTCATGGTCAACACAGTCAGTGGCCTTTCTATAATCTATAGAAGCTCACATAAACCCTTTTCTGCGGTTTTCTCAATTTTCCAGCATGCATCAGCAATAACATTTCTTATTCCTCGATCTTTTCTAAAGCCAGGTTGAACATCTTCCAGATAACTGCCTTGGTTGATCCTAAGTTTTATTTTGCTAGCATGTGAAATCATGGATATGGTATTATAATTTCCATTCTGTGCTAAACTTTCTTTCTTTGGGTTGGTATGATCTGGGTTATATTGCAGATTTGCTGGCAGATTTTCTTTTCCTGCCTGGCAAGATCAGCAGCTAGACATCCCTGCATTTTTAATCTAGTGTGATAAATATTAATTGTACTCTGAGCTTTTCCTCAGTAGTATGTTGAGTGTA
The DNA here is from genome assembly GCA_023053685.1 of Diadophis punctatus similis. Lineage (NCBI taxonomy): Eukaryota > Metazoa > Chordata > Lepidosauria > Squamata > Dipsadidae > Diadophis > Diadophis punctatus. Next base: position 6,883,610 of record JALIGW010000029.1, on the reverse strand, counting down.
ATCCATCCTGAAAGGTTTACTATCAGGCACTATATTGTCAGTCACTTTCCACTGTCTACTCATGAATTCACTTTGTAAAATATAGGAGTGGTTTATCATTTCCTTTTTCCATACAGTAGTATGAAATGATGCCTTAGCCATTGCTAAGGCTCATCTGATTCCAGCATCTTTCTATACAGCCACCCAATATAGGAGCTTAATGACTCTAGCCAGGCAGCTATGATACCCATTATGCCTGCTGGGAATACAGGCCATCCACAATTTATGACAGCAATTGGGGCCAGAATATCTATTGCTAAGTGATGCAGTCATTAAGAGAGTCATGCCTGTGGACTTTTTTTTGCTGCAATCGTTAAGTGAATCACTGCAGTTAATCAAATCGTATGGTTGTTAAGTGAACCTGCTTCCCCCATTTGCTTTGTTGGTCAGAAGCCTTCTGGGAAGATCACTAATGGCAACCACATGGCTCCAGGATGCTACAACTGTCATAAATACATGCCAGTTGCCAAGCACCTGGATTTTGATCATGTGCCCATGGGGATGCGGCAATAGTTGTAAATGCAGGGACAGTCATAAATCATTCTTTTTGGCCCCTCAAAACTTCTTGTTAAACTTATGGTTGTAAATTGAGGACTACCTGTAGTGTATATACTCCTGGAATATACTCCTAGTATTCTTCACTCATCCCTCTCAGGAATATCCCTGATGCTATGATGACGCAATCTAGCAGAACTCAAAGGGATAAAAGTAATTTACCATTGACTTGCTCCAGGAATTTTGTTTTAAGAAGTTCCTATTCTATCCAACAGTCCTGGAATTTTTTTTTATAGTTCCCCATCCAAGTACAAAACAGATCTAATCCACTTAGTCTTTTAGGGATCAACCATGGTCACCTACATGCCACCACCTGCTATTCATAGTGAACAGTTATATACATACCACTTTATAGGGATATTGTTATTGTGTGTGCATGTTTTTTTAAAAAACAAAAATAAAAACCTCACTGGGAATTTTTCATAATATTTGACCTCTTGCAGTAATGCACTGAAAACCTGTAAAACTAGAAAGGATTGTCTATTGCTGAGTTTCTCCAGAGGAGGGGTGGGTTCTAACTTACCTCGCTGCTGGTTCGCTTCCTTCGCGCACGGGCAATTTAATTTTTTTTAAAAAAGCCAAAAACAAAATGGTGACGCATGTGCAGTGCCAGAAAAAAAAATTCAAAACAAAATTCAAAAAAAAGATGGCGGCACGGACCAGCACTGACCGAACTGGATCTGTGATGTCATTGTGACATCACCAGCGGGTCGATACCGGTTTGGGCGAACCGGGAGGAACCCACCTCTGCTCTAGAGGTAATATGGTTGATACCCATGCCCTCTCTCCCTTCTAGTAACAGATAGTAATTAGTCCATTGAGAAAAAGTGCACAAATCATTGTTACTTACGAACTCAGGAAGAAGGAAAAGAGATCCTGGGATACCAAACCTTCACTCATCATGTTGTCAAAAACAGGAGTGGCACCAGAGGCAGACAGCCTAGGGTAAGCCAGACCCAGGATGCCATCAAAGGGGGAATAATAAAGGAAGCTGCCCGGCTCAGTCTGACTCAGACCAAAGATTTGATTGCTGACCTGAATACCTGCAACCTGTGCAGAAGAACAGGAAGAAATGGTTATAAAATGCCTTTTTAATTTCAAGCACTATTACTACATTTGTGTTGGAAGTACATATCGAGGCATTTTAATTTCAATTTCAAGCAGATTTATGCATAGATACATACATGTGTGTTTGCAAACAGACCTTGAATGATTCATATAATTCACTTGATTCTAGTTGATTTACCACTTTTAAATAAACTGCTTTGCAGTTTAATGTCTATCTCATAAAATAGCCTCAAAGGAAATCTCTATGTATGTCCTATTAGTTTACCATCTGCAACTATTTCTCTCTGCCCAATCTAAATTTTGAAAGGTGTTTAATTGACAGAGTTGAGATTAATCTCCTGGCAAAGAATTGGCAATCAGTCTCAAAAAAGACACTATTGAATATAGATTGAGCTATAATCCAATAAATGACTGGATCTTATTCATTAGAATTAGCGGATATCCATTGAGATCAACATTATATATCAGTATATACATCTACAGAGTCAATAGTGGACATGGAGGAATTCTATGGATAGTACAAGAAGTGCTAAGTGTAGCATCAGGAAAGGATATATATATTGCAAATGGGTGTTTGGAATGCAAAAATTTGAAGAAACCTGGAAATGTAGGAAAATCGGGCTGGCTAAATTAACACAATAAAGCAAAAAATAAAATTTGGTAAAGATAATTATTTGTTTATTTACAAAAACTACTTCAAATACAGATACTATACTTGGATTTCACTTGAGATATAAGCCTTGAATCCAGTCAATTACACAACAAGAAACAAACAATTGAAAATTGAAATTCTGTAAACCAGGATATTTCCAGCTACAGATTATGGAGCAGAGACCATGAATTATTGCTGTTTAATATATGGGTTAAACTCAGAAAAATAAAGAGAGCAGGTATGCCAACAAGATTTGATCAGAAGAACAAAGAAACCGAATCTGGGGCCAATTTGAGGCATTTATTTAATACTTTTAACTTAAATGAGACAGGCAACCTGAGGTGTTCTAAGAAGACCAGAAACAACTGAAAACTGAAGGAAATCCACTGAAGTGTTCAAAACTGCAAGATAAGAAGCAAATCTAATTTTATTTGCAGCTTTATTGTCAGGAAATATTGTTTGAAAAAGATAAGTGATTATGCCCAAGAAGGGAGACCCACGACAATATGCAATTATGAAACCACTGGATTAATTTCTCACACAAGCAGTGTTATTTAATATCTCACAAAAAAGCCAGAGCATGCATGGAGAAAGAAATGCCAAATGAACAGGTAAATGGCAGTAAAGGCAAATTTGTGTGTGGGTGCAGCTAGCTGACATCAGATGAATAATGAAGAGTGCAAGAAAACAGAAAGAGATACTGCTTCACTGATTACAGCAAAGCTTTTATTTTACAGATCATGCCAGAATGTGGTATATATTACTAATGGGTCATTATTCTTTTGATAAGCCTTTATAGTGAAGAAGAAGTTACTATAGGAAGTGAATGTGGACAGTCAGAATGATTCAGAACTAAAAAGAGAATGTGAAAGGATACATTTTTATCGGAAACAGTCCATGTAATGAGAATCTAAAAGCTCAGATTCATAGTATATATATTAGATGAAAAATTAACCTTATGTCACAAGGATCTCAAGAAATATTATACTTCCAAATGAGACATTTATATATAAGAATTTCAGGCTGCAAATATTGCATCTGTTTCCTTCTGCTTTTTTTGTAGGATATTTGCCTCTTTTATGAAGACAAAACAGAAAGCACCTTATCTATTGTCACAACTGTCAGTCCTGTTCTTAGTTTTCACAATATAGAATAGAATAGAATAGAATAGAATAGAATAGAATAGAATAGAATAGAATAGAATAGAATAGAATTCTTTATTGGCCAAGTGTGATTGGACACACAAGGAATTTGTCTTTGGTGCATATGCTTTCAGGGTACATAAAAAGACAATATTGTGAAAAGAACCTCCCACAGTATTGACCCTGTACACATTTAACTTTTACAGCAATATATTAACAGAATATATGAATAGGATGGAATGAGATGACAGCTGGAATAAAAATAAGTAGTGCTGCTTCTGAAATATGCTAATGACTCTGTTTTGCTAGTTCATAGTAAAAGAGATCTTATTATAAAAGTAAAAATAGAAAGTGAAACATCTGTGCTAATGTTCCAAATTTGTTAAAGTTCAATATTAAGAAAACAAACATAAGCTCAATCAGCAAGTTTAATGAACTTACAGCTGATGGTAAAGAAATGAAAATGGTACATGGTTTTGTATTCTTGGGCTCCAGAATAGATAAAAGTAGACAGCATGCTATGATTTCCAGGGAAAATAGTTGAAAGTATTATCAAAGAGAAAACAAGTTGATAGGGGAAAAATGAGTTTTGGTGAAAACAAACCAAGATGGTTTCTGAAAATAACTCTCTAAGTTTCCAAACTTTTTGGAAGGTGTTAATGAGCATGTAAGCCAGGTGGCTCAATAGAGATTGTATTCTTGGACTTGGGAAAAAAATACTCAAAAAAGCCTCCTTGTTAAAGTCAGTTGGCATGGAATCAGGAGGCCCATTGGATTGGCAAATGGTTAACAGACAGGAATAAATGAGCAACTCTTGCATTAGCAAGATGTGCACAATTGGGTCTCCAAATATCAGCATTTGAACTAGTGGTTTCCACCTGGATATGAATGATCTGACATTAGGGTTGAACAATGAGATGACCCTATTTGCTGTGGAGAGTGGTAAAAGCAAAAAGGGACTATGAAGGATTGAATAGTGTGATATTGATGTACATGCCAAAAATATTAGGTTGCCTGCCCTAGTATACATGCTGTGAGCTGTCACACATAATTACATCTAGGTCTGTTGAAATGAAATGCATTGTGCCCATATATCCTCATAATTGAAAATATAAAATCTATTATTATCTTGTGAAAGCGATATTGCATCACCATAGTACTATGTTTTTTTTCCTAATTTGTTCTATGAATAGTTTGAACAGAGAGCCAGTTTAGAGTTGTGGTTATTGCATCAGGCTAAAAACAGGGAGACCATGAGTTCTAATCCTATTTTAGAAGCAAAATCAGGTGGATGACTTTGGACCAGTCATTTTCTTTCAGCCCAAGGGAACAAGAAATGGCAAACCATTTCTGGAAAACCTTACCAAGAAAACAGCAAGACTTGTCCAGTCAGTCTTTGAAAATTGGCCATGAGTAAATGGAAAAAATGTTCAAATAATAAACAAAGAACAATTATGGCACAACTTTCCAACAGAAATGCTTATTGATAATTTGAATTTCTTAGATCTTCTAGGACAGTGGTGTCAAACTCAAGGCCCGGGGGCCGGATACAGCCCTCGGGGTGCTTAGATCTGGCCTGCAGGGCCACCCTGGAAACAGCAAAGGACTGGCCTGTGGTGCCTCTGCCAGCAAAAATGGAGCTCAGGAGGGCTGTGAGTGGCCCTTGTGAGCTCCATTTTCACTGGCAGAGGGTTGCAGGAGACCATTGCTGCCAAAAACAGAGTTCGGAAGCCCGTTCTCACTGGCAAATCGCTCGGCCCATCACAGGTGCCCCCGACATGAGTGATGTCAAACTGGCCACGCCCCCCAGCCCCTCCCCGAGGTCAAACACAACCCTGATGCGGCCCTCAATGAAATCGAGTTTGACACCCCTGTTCTAGGATATTACTGAATTTCTTAATTATTTAGTCATGAGTGCATACATAACAAGGCTTGTTAAAGTTCCTTGTCCTTCCTGACTATGAAAATTCCCAAAACAAACACCATAGTCTTGGCTTCCTCTGAGATTAACAAGAATCTGAAGTTGGAAAGAGCTAAAAAGCTTCGCCATAAGTAAGATCTATACAGAATTCAATTAGGTCTTTCCTGTTTCTCCACCCAGAACCATGCTGACTCAGTCTAATTTCCCAAAGGATAGCTTCTCCGTCTATTTTCTTTGGCAGTTTACCTGGACAGTATCATAGCCTAGGAATCCAGTCATGCTTCCGGTGCCATAGGTGATGGATACGCTCTGGCTGGTGGACTGGAAAGTGGATGACTGTTGTGGATTGAATTTATGATGGTTAGCTGCAAAGATAAGTAATTGTAGTATGAAGTGTGCACATTGAATATGTAACAGAACAGAAAGAGCAATAGAGAGTAAGAGAGATCTTGGCATTTAACTCATCCCACTGCAATACTCTATAATGTGTGAACTCTGTCCTCAGTCATAGCTTACCTGAAAGCTGGGTTTTTTTTATTTACTTATTTATAGAAACACAGCTATTTTTATTTATATAGAACAAGTTTTTAGTGATGGACCATTTACATTAAAATTGTGACGATCAAAAACAGAAAATAGAAATTCTACTAACATAATCCTTAGTCATTGTTAATTTCACCCTGGTTGTAATATATTCTAAAAACAGTTATAGTCATATATTAATTCAGGCTCTTGTTTTAAGGTAACCAGACACATTTAACAAAAGATAATGAATAAATAAACCTACCAACTTTCAGCATGTTGAACACATTGGAAAAATAGATCGACACAAGAATAAAGAATTCTCCCTGATTTGGTCCCTTTCAAATGTGTTGTGATTGGAGTTCTGAGGCTTCCCAGTCAACATGCCAACACAGATACTGTGATGGGACTTATGGTCTATTACATTTGGAAGGTACTAGCTTGAGGATGGCTTGAATAAAAGAGTAGCCTCTTTCTGAAGGCATCAGTTATGGAGACTACTTACAACAAGCTTCACTGGAGCAGTACACAGAAGGGACCCACAAGTTGGAAGAACCAGTGTCAAAGAGGACTATGAACTCTTGTGGTGGCGTGCCAATGGAGATAGTGCCAATGTACTCAATCTGTGGAGGCAGAAAATGGAACACAATAAAATCCATTCCTGATTTTTGAAGCAAGAGAAATGAACACTTCTTTGTATACAAAAGCAAGTTTCACAAATTTTTTAAACAATACAAATTTGCTCAATTTGTTACAGTAGAATATTGTTTATGTTCCATGATCTCAAATTGCTTTCAAACATTTAAAAGTATAATTTCCTAAATCCGTATGTCTCTTTTATTGCTCTCCAGAGGCAGGGGCTATTGATTTAAATCAACAGGTGTTGTGATTCTCTAGCCTTGTCCATAGGCCAAATGCTGAGTATCTCCTCCTAATATGGAATACTTACATCCAGATAATTTTGCAAGGGTTCAGTGGCAAATGTATTTTGCAGCCCGGGGAAATATTTTGTGCCAAGGTTATAAGGATGCTTCTTCAGGAAATCATCTAGCAGCCCATGCTCTTTAAGGATTTCCCTCACGGATTTTATTTTCTTTAGGTGAACCCTAAGCATTGAATAATGGAAAGGAAAAGATGAATAAGTGAGAGAGAGAGTGCTCATAGCATGAAAGATGGGGGGGGGATGCATTTTGGACAACATTCTCTGATTCAACACTCTTAAGAGGGCTACAACCTTCAGAATTCCCAGCTAGAATGAGAGTTATAATTGCAAAATATCTGGAAGCCCTCAGGATGGGGAAAGTTAGGTTCAGATTAATTCTGCTGAGGAAGAAGGACTTGAAATCTAGGTATACTCTTTAGAGAAAGAAACATGATCTACTTGATGAACACACCGTGCATTTGCAGATATAGCTATAAAGGGAAATAAAATATTACTGTCAGTGGAAAACCTAGGCAAATTAAGGCTTTGTGGCTTGCCCACCAATCACAATAGAAAGTTTGTTAGAAGAGTTTGTGGGACATAACTTAGAAAGAAAATTAGATCCTTCTGAAGAAAATGGTATATGTTTCCTTTGATGAAAGCACAATGCTCAATACTTACTTTGTTGTCAGACACTGGGAAAGTGCCACCAGGCTCAGAAGTAAGAGGCACTTCATGATTACTCCTTTATCCCCAAGTTGTTGATTCGAATGAAATGTGGGTCCCAGCTTCTAAGCAACACACTTAGGTTTGCTACACACACATATATATAGCTCCAAGACTCTCTTATCATATTTGCATATCATACAAAAAGGCAAACATTCCTGATACGATTATCTTTTTTTAAAATGTCCTTAAGAAGAACTTTCCATGTTATTCTTTTCATTTGCTTTAAGTTCTTGACCTAAAAAACAGGCTCGGGTGTAGGTGACATTGGCAACCATTTCAAAGACTTTGGTACATCCCAAGAGCATTAAAGCAATGTTTTCCCTAACTTTTCAACATGTGAACCAAAGGTAAAAATGTACAATTTCTTTTTAAAGTAATCTGGATGGAATTTTATTTTTTAGAAAATAAACTATATAATGAATTAAATATAAATTTAATTTTTACAATTGAAGGCTTCAGATATAGTATACCCAGCATCGTTCAATTTCTGGAAAGATATTTTAGACAGGTTGGTAGCCTTTGCAACACTGCAACATTCTGCAAAAAGCAGAAGTTGCAGCTGGTGCAAAATGCAGAGGTGTGGGCTGATCAATGTATGTTACACCTGTGCTCTACAAGCTGCTCTATCAGTTTGCTTCTGGTTTCAATTCAAAATGCTGGTTATTACCTATAAAATGACATGGGACTGGATTATTTGAGGGATCACCTCTACCCAGGTACATCTACCTGTCCCATCAGGTACAGCAGGAGAGGTGTGTTTTGAGTCCCATCTACTAAGGAGCCTCATCTGAGGGGAGGGACCCTTTCTGCCATAGCACCCACCTTTTGGGGCATCATCCCTTGAAGACGAGACAGGCCCTTACTCTATTGGCCTTTCAGAAGATTCTGAAAACATGACTTCGTTTAGGGATTCAGGTGTGATGTGAAACCTGCCCAGGGGTTCTCCTGAATGTTCTGACTGGCTTGTACTCAACTACTAATTATACTTGTCTGTTTAAAGAAGCTGTTCAATAATGATTTTTACTTGGTTTTTATGTTATTTTTTAATTTGAGAGTTGATTGATATAGATATGACTTACCGCTTCTCCCCGTGATGTCAATTTCCACAATTAGAGAAGTTTTCCAATGGAGGGTTTCTCATACTAAGGCTACCAGAGAAAAGATCTGGTGCAGCCATTCTATGTTTTTCACCAGAACAGATATTTGGAAAGAAAATTGCCACAGGAAATGGCTAGAACAGATAGTTACTGCACAAAGTTTCAGTCCTGGTTTTGACTAGAGACAAATCCTCTGGTGATTCAGAATCTTATGTCTGAAGCCAATAATTTTCTCTAAAACCCACAATTTGTTTTCTTTCTAGCCTACTCAGGAAAATGAAACTAAACCAGGAAAGTTCTAGTCAATTTCACTTAGGCTTACGTTTCCCGGATAAAGGTTTGCTTGGGAAAAGTTGAAAGGAAAGTAAGGCGAGGAAAAGATTGATAATGAAAATAGCACAAATCAATCCTAGATGCCTTTTATTTTGGGATCAAATGAGTTGGAAGACATAGGGGTGTCTGAAAATTCCTGAAGCCATTTGGGATAGGAAATAAAAAAGAGGTTGCAATCTTCTATCCTTTGTAAAATATTGTGCAATAAGAGTTTTTTTTTCAACAAACACAAGTCTAATATTCTCAGCTTCCCTCTGATCCAGTGGTGGGTTGCTCCCAGTTCGGCCCGGTTCTCCGAACCGGTAGTAGCAGTGGCGGGAGGCTCTGCCCACCCACCTGGGACACTTCTGCATGCGCAGAAGTGGCACGTGAACTGGTAGCAAAAGCGTTTAGAACCCACCACTGCTCTGGTCCATTTCAAATTCTGTCTAACAGGAAGCAGCTCACCCTCACTGTTCTGTTAAGATGTTCTTTCACAAAATATCTTGTGAAACACGATGATAGTTGCATGAGCAGTGGCCCAGATATATAATACGCTTGAAATTTGATGTGTATAACTATTAAAACCCAGTTGCAGAGGTAATCAGAGCAGTCAGACTGTGGGTTACAGTCAAAATGCTGTTGAATCTGGATGGACAACTGCAAAACAAGTAGCTTTATTGTATCCAAGCCGAAAGTTATCACTAGTATCCTATTAAGTTTAGACAAGAGAATTTACTTTCCATTTAGGGCAATTGGGAACTTGCTAAGACCCAGCAAATGCTAAGTAATGTCGATTTCTGTGTGACTCCTGGTAGTGGAAATTTCCAACATCTGAAAACAACCTTTATTAAAAGTCCTTTTGCAGTGTTATCTTCACATTCTTGTGCTGGCCATGGAAGCATATCTACCCTCCTTTATCCTATTGTATGAAAATGGCATTTCAAATAACACTCATCAGTTGCTGCTTGGCACTCTGTATTTGCTATTGGGTGGAATCCAATTTTAACTTTTTTTTCCAGAGAACTTTTTTTCCACAGAGTGCCTGAATTACCAAGCACAAAAGGGAAAATCTGGGTCAGGGCTAAATTGTGTTTGTTGGTAGTGTTCTGAAGTGACAACTATTAACCTTCCCCTACAAAACAGCAACATAAGCTGTGCATTGCACAAGTATTCAAAGACACAGAAAAATATGCACCTGATCAATTCCATCTTAGACTGCCGAAGGTTCCTGCACATGCTCCTGGATTCTTCAAAAAAGACTTTTGCAATAGAAAATGGTCATAATGTAGTCACCTTTATGATAATGCCACTTTTAAAGATGATTATATCTTAAATTTGCAATGAAGGGCAAATGATGCAGAAGTTTTTCTTAATGTCAGTTGGAATATATTAGCGTAGTTTTTATTAACTACCCACTGCAAGTTTATGTATGTAAATTTTTACACCTACCGTAGTTAGAAAGAAATATCTTTTACTTTGTTTATGTAATCTCTCTCAGAAGATTACCTGGAGAAATGACATTGAGAAAAATATGTTTTTTCTGTAATAAATGTGGCAGCTTTTCTCTTACTATCTTAAGACACCCCTAAGTGTTTTGTATCAATTTATCTTTATAGGTTAATTGAATGACTTTGCAGAACAAAAAAGGTTACTATTGAGATTTTTTGTTGTTGTTGCTTCAGTTAGAACAATTAATCAGTGGAACTACCTGCCTCCAGAAGTTGTGGATGCTCCAACACTGGAGGTTTTTAAGAAGAGATTGGACAACTATTTGTATGAAATGGTATAGAATTTCCTGCCTGATCAGAGGTTTGAACTAGAAAACCTCCATTGTCCCTTTTAACTTGGTTGTTCTGTTAATCTCCCCCCCATCAAAAATTACCTTCTAATGCCTCAAAACCATGACAAGATAAAATCAAATACCCCCATCTTCATGCTATTCAGGTCTATTGTGTTTCTCTTGTTTGATGCCCTCCATAACCACCCAGAAATAATGGAGTCATGCAGGGGTAACTTTTGTCTTTTGAGTCCCAGGCCTGGTTGAATCTTGCTGGGTGATGATGTAATGAAGAGGGTTTTGAGCAATTCTTATTATGGCTGAGGCTAATCCTACCTTTGTTGGATCTTGGGTGAGGGCATTTGCGTATGAATAGAGCTATCTCTTTATCTCTTAAAGTGCTGACATCTGCTGTTGGCTATTAAGAGTGTGGGGCAGGGGTGAAATGCTCCAGGTTCGGGCGGGCCAGTCGGTCATCATAGAGCCGATAGAGCTGCCGAGCTGATAGAGCGTTCTGCGCATGCACAGAGGGTAAAAGAACCCAAATGGCGGCATCCAGGTGGGTGGGGGAAGTGGGTGGGGGAAGCCTCGCACTGCGATAGCTATCAGCTCTATCGGCTCTACGACGACTGACTGGCCCGCCCGAACCGGGAGCATTTCACCCCTGGTGTGGGGGCTATTAAGAGTGAGTCTACTTCCTGCCTAAAAACATGTTTCTCAATTTCTCATCCAGGGAAATATAATATTCTGCCTTTTTAATATTTACTAGAATATTTCATTCCTCTAGGAGAGGGGTGGGTGCTAACTTCCTACAGAAGAAAGGGACACTTTAAAGTTTCTACAACATTTTCCTTCAAAGAACTACATTTAGGTCAGATCGAAGGTGACAAAGTTCTAAGCTATCTAAGCCCAAAATTTCAAGTCTGGTGGAATAAGGTATTCTGTTGCGAGCAGAGGAGTGGAGGACTCTTCCTGTGAAATATTTTTGGACTCTCTCGATTGTATTGATGTCCGATATGCAGTGGGGGTTCCAGACAGGTGAGCTGTTTTCAAGTATTAGTCTAACAAATGTTTTGTATGCTCTGGTTAGCAGTGTAATATTGCCAGAGAAAAAGCTACGCAAGATTAGATTAATAACTCTTAGTGCCTTTTTGGCAATATTGTTACAGTGGGCTCTGGCACTTAGGTCATTAGATATGACTACTCCAAGATCCTTGACAGAGTGAGTGTCGTCTACAAGGTTGTGTCCTCTAAGCTTGTATTTTATGTTCTGATTCTTTTTGCCAATGTGTAGGACAGAGCATTTATTGGTTGAGATTTGAAATAAAATAAAAAATAAAAAATTAATAAAAAATAAAAAGAAAGAAGATGCTGGAAAAGAATATTGTCATTTCCATTTTTTATCTGACTGAGTAAGGCAGGAAAAAGGCAGGAGAGGAACCTTACAAGAGAAACAGGAGGTTGATGAAGTGCTAGTTTCCCTTCCCCAAGCCCTGGAAAGATTACCTGCTGCTGACTCTCTCTTCTCTTCTTTAGAGCTATTGTTCTCTCGTCTGTGGGATCCCAAAATATTATAATTATCTCTGCAGGACTATTTTTGCATATATGATTTTAAAATATTCGGTTACTTTTAAGGCAATTAACACAATAGTGTTCATCTTCATTCCCTTCTTTTCTTTCTCTCCTTAAGTCAGCAGAAAGATATGCAATTATAAATTGTGCTGCCCTAATGACTGTGCTCTAACCTGCTTCAGTGATGAGACTGATGAGCATTCTTACAGCTTTACTGGGGAGCAATTTACAGAAAAGGATTGGCGGATCTCTATGGCTTCATTTCCTAAATTCACCCAGCAAGAAAAATAATTCTCCTTAACATGTGGTTAAATGATTAGGAGCAGATGCCTGGATTTTGTCATTTTTCAGACTTCCTGAGTGAGTGGTTGCTAGCACAAAGATGCTCTGCAGCAGTAAACCTGTCACTTGTGCATTTTCTAAAACAGCCTTGGGTGATAGGCTGTTGAGGTAGAGGAATCATGTGAAATGAAGCAAGAGGGAGCTTGCAAGGTGTGGGAAGTTTACCAGTGGTGGGTTCCTACCGTTGCAATCCACTCTATGGCACCGGTAGCGGCTGGCGGATTGCGAATTTGCGCGCGATGGCGCCGGTGCCGTCTTTGCCGGTCCGTCGCGTGCCGCCATCAGTAGCAAGGTAAGAGCAACTCGCCCCTGAAGTGTACCACAGGGGGACAGTGCCAGGGACCTCATAGCACCAGAAGCCTCAGAAAACAGTGCCAATAGACTCAAGCCCTTCCCCATTTAAGAAAACCATAGCACCAGTTAAAGTAAAACACAAAGCAGCCCTGCTAACAGAGCTGACAATAGAAATACTTAAGTAGAGCCATTAAGATAAGGGAAATCAGGCTAAAAATAACTCACCTGAAACTCCCTTTTTCCTGCCTCCCTGACAGGATTAATTTATAGGACAGGAAAAACAAAAGACCTGGGACCTAGATTAACCCAGGAAAACAAAACCCAGGGCAAACAGAAACCCATCAAAACCCATCAAGCTGCAGGAACGTCAAAGGAGAATTAAGCATAAAAGGCTCAGTCACACTTCTAAGTTTGCTTGCAAGCCAGGAACGTTTGAGCTGTGTCACTACTTTTCTTGCCTTCCTGAATTAAAGGATCCCTTTTCTGGCAGCTGCTTCCATGTCTATTTCTTCTCAGCATTGGTGACTGCTTCCCAGCTGAGAACGAACCAGGGAAATTTCTTCCAACAATTGTACACCAAGAGACTTCTCTCCTGCTGTTTTATCCTGGGCCTCTATCTCTCAAGTGGACTCTATCTCTCATCAGATTGGATACAGAGGATAGATGGGCAAATTGACAGAACTCTTGTCAATTTTACCCAGCTTCCAAATATTCCAAAACTATTAATGCGATTGTGGCTAGTAGAAATCCAAAATGGTGCTGGAAGAACCCCAAATGTTTCTCTCTTGTAGCAATACAAACACTAGAAAGCCAGCCACAAGAAACCTCGTCAGTGGAAGCAGTGGAAACCATATGCAATCAGTTGGGACGAAACCAGCCATCCATTGTTGACAGAACCCAACCTCTTTCCCATTTTAATCAAACCTTGCATTTGACAGCTCAAGTCGCTATTTAAAACCCAGATGCAATGCTGTTTCAAAACACTGCTTAACATTGCTAAAAATTGGTCTAATGGTTTTCTAGAAGAATCCTAGACTCTTTTCCCATAAGGAGCTCACATAATGCTGGAGTGGTGATTTGCAAAGGCCAGTCAGGCATCATGTAGGCAGATGACTCTGCAGAAGCCAAAGGCCTGAATTTTCCAGCAGCCCAAGTCAAAAATGAATACTGTATGAAACACTGTGCTTAGCAACTTGTGAGGTTTGCAGTGGTGGAAAGCCCCCATTAAGAACATACATGCAATATTCTGTCACATCATGACCTATTTTGTTAGCAAGGCATTGTAGAATGCATGTATAGCAAGTCTTGTAGGATCAGAACAGAAAAAATAATAAAAATAGAAATGCTAAATATGGCGGACTGGGGAACAAGGCAAAAGCTCCATCATGAGCATGAGTCCCTTAAAAGGTCAATGGGGTATTTTCATGCTGTAGTTACTGGGGCTGAATCACTTTTTATCTATAAATAAGTTACAAGATCCTGTGTGGAATATATCTCTATTGAATAAAGAGCTAAAGCTGTTAAGTCCCATAAAAGAGGCTAGAGGCGAGGCTGGTGACTTCAGCTCTTTATTATGTTTCAGCAAGTAACTTCAGCAATGCATAGTCTGTGACAGGGATTTAAATAGGGAGCCCGGCAAGCAGGCAGCCAATCAGGTTTCACCTATGCAAATCCCTGGTCGGACCGGAGTGAGAACTTCTCCAGTCTTTCAATACATCACATCCCTCCCCCTTTAGTTTGATATTAATTAGCATACATAGTCGTCGAGATATGTAGGACATTTAGCAAGTCTACTTGACCTGCGCAGTTCAGTCGAGGCATTGGCTAGAGCCGGAGAGGATGTGTTTTTGGTCTCTGGCTCCATCTGTGGATTATTCTGGAACCCTTCGCTTGCGATGTTGGATTCATCAGGTGTGGGCTCTGTGTTGTCGCTGGAGGGTGCCTCTGGACTGCCAGCTAAGTACTCCGGCTCCGGAAAACTAGCTGTAACTGTTGGAAAAGTAATGTTAGGACTCGGGCCTTCCCAGTCAGCGTTCAATGGCGGCGCTCTCGTAATTGATCCAAATGGCGGCGCCATTTTCGGCCATCCCCCAACTCTATTATGTAGGACTTTGGGCCTGTTATTTCCAGGACTCGCCCGGAAGCCACAATGGCCCTTCTGCATGATTCCTTGCATATATAGGGTCGTTTATTTTTAAGTAGTCTGATTCCCTTGGCAGTCTGCAATTTTTATTCTCTGTGTTGTCAGTTGCTCCCGAGTGAGACTAGGCATAGCTCTCTTTGCTGTGGCCCAGGAAACGATTGTGATAGATGAGCCCATATCAATCTGCATTCGGCAAGGTGATTCCTCCATCAACAGGGTGATGTACGTCGGGTTTTTTCATCGCCGTCAAGTTGATTGATTTGGATGCAATTCATTCCCGCAGATGGGGTGTAATTGCTGGGTCGCCTGTACTGGCCTCTGTCCTCCCTCCTGGCATCGTTTAAGTAGAAATTTCTGCTTTGCCCTCTTGGAGGGGGAAGCTGCATCTTGCAAACATTTGTTAGGTGGCCAAATCTCCCACATCTGTGACACACCACGTCCCGGAACTGGCATGATGCTCGGGGATGTGGTCCCCTGCAGCTGGGACAAGGTGTTAATTTCCGACCTGGACGGTGTTCCATTCGGAAAACTTCCTCCTCTCCTTCCTCAGCTTCTTCTACGGGACTCTGGACATGGGTTTCATTTACTTCGGAACTTGTCTACTTGAGCCGGCGGAGTTTTCTTTCTCAGTACATTGGCAGCCTTGTCAGATGTCTCAGCTGCGGTGGCCTCCTTTAGAGCCACCTGTAGCATAAGGCCAACATCTTTTGCTAGGAATCTTTTCTGTAGCGCTGCGTCTTGAACTCCCCGTACCAGCTGATCCAGCAGTACTTCCTCTAGGTTCGTGAACTTGCAGTGAACTGATATTTTCCTCAAAGCAGTCATATAACTGTTGATACTCTCGTGCTCCTGCTGCAGACGTTCATAGAATTGGTAGCGGCTCACAATTTTGGAAGGTGCGGGGTCATAGTTTTTCTTCAGCACCTCCTGTAGTCTGGAGCATGTGGTTGCTTCTATTGTAGCTGGCTCCAGTAGCGCTACAGCCGTATCAAAAACTTCTGGTCCGCAGTGAGTCAGGAACATGTCCCTCTTCCTGTCGTCCGAGAGTGCGCTCATGTCGTTTGCTCCCAGGAAACATCGGAATCTTTTTAGGTAATTTTCCTAGGTTTCTCTCCCTTGGTTGAATGGTGTCGGCGGGTGGTAAGACGATGCCACCTTGGCCTCTTAGAATTTATTTATTTATTTATTTATTTTGTTATTCTTATATGCCGCCCAACTCCCGAAGGACTCAGGGCGGCGTACAACAGGAAAAAATACAAGAATAATCAAAATGCAAGTGATTAAAAAAAACAAATACAAATTATTAAAAAAACAATATTAAAACAACAACATTCATTCGATATCATACATACTTGGGGGGTGATCTCAGGTGGATTAAGCTATCCCCCCCACCTGCAGGAAAAGCCATGTTTTAACGGCTTTTCGGAAGGCCAGCAGAGTGGGGATGGTTCGGGTCTCTGGGGGAAGTTGGTTCCAGAGCACGGGGCCAGCCACAGAGAAGGCTCTCCCCCTAGGGCCCGCCAGCCGGCATTGTTTGGCCGACGGGACCTGGAGGAGGCCAACTCTGTGGGCCCTAACCGGTCGGAGGGAAGTATGAGGCAGAATGCGGTCCCGAAGATATCCTGGTCCTAAGCCATGAAGGGCTTTAAAGATGGTGATCAACACCTTGAATTGGACCCGGAGACCGATGGGCAACCAATGCAGCTGGCGGAGTATTGGTGTCACGTGGGTGTACCTTGGCACACCCACCACAGCACGCGCAGCCGCATTTTGTACCAGCTGAAGTCTCCGGATACTCTTCAAGGGTAGCCCCATGTAGAGCGCATTGCAGTAGTCCAAACGCGAGGTGACAAGGGCATGAGTGACCATGAGTAGAGCCTCCTTCTCCAAGTATGGCCGCAACTGGTGCACCAGGCGAACCTGTGCAAAGGCCCCCCTAGCCACAGCAGAAAGATGGTGATCCAATTTTAGCTGTGGATCTAGGAGGACCCCCAAGTTGCGGACCTGGTCTGAGGGAGTCAGTTTCGCACCCTCAAAGACCAAGGAGGGATAGTTGTCATGGTCCTTAGGAGGCAATATCCACAGTCACTCAGTCTTGTCGGGATTGAGTCTGAGTCTGTTCCTCCCCATCCAGATCTTAACGTCGTTCAGGCAGCGGCACATTACATCAACTGCCTCCCTGAAGTCAGACGGGGTGGTGATGTACAGCTGGGTGTCGTCAGCGTACTGATGGAAATACACCCCATGTCTGCGAATGATCTCACCCAACGGTTTCATGTAGATATTAAACAGGATGGGCGAGAGAACCGACCCCTGAGGCACCCCACATGATAGGGGCCTAGGGGACGATCTCTGCCCACCTGCCAACACCGACTGCATCCGATCGGCGAGATAAGAGGAGAACCACCGCAAAACGGTGCCTCCCACTCCCAACTCACCGAGCCGATGCAGAAGGATACCATGGTCGATGGTATCGAAAGCCGCTGAGAGGTCAAGTAGCACCAGGATGGAGGAATTCCCTCCATCCCGGGCTCGCTAGAGATCATCCATCAGGGCAACCAAGGCAGTTTCTGTACTGTAGCCGCGCCTGAAGCCCGACTGGTAAGGATCTAGATGGTCTGTTTCATCCAGGAGCTGCAGAAGCTGAGTCACCACCACCTTTTCCACAACTTTCCCTAAAAAAGGTAAGTTGGAGACTGGACGATAGTTCTTCAAATCAGCTGGATCCAGGGAAGGCTTCTTCAGGAGGGGTCGCACCACCGCAGCTTTTAACGACTGCGGTACGGATCCCTCCCTCAAAGAAGCGGTGATCACCGCCTGGATCCAGCCGCGTGCCACCGACCTGCTGGCCGAGACCAGCCAGGAGGGGCATGGGTCCAATAAACAGGTGGAGGTACCCATCGCTCCCATAGCCCTGTCCACATCATCGGGAGAAACAGGCCCAAACTCCTCCCACAATGATGGACTAGGACTTGCCCCTGTCACCTCTATGGACTCTGCCCTGCCAGAGTCCAAGTTTGACCGAATCTGAGCGACTTTATCCGACAGAAACTCAGCAAATTCCTCAGCTCTGCCTTGTAAGTGTTCCTCGCTCCCCCCTTTTCCAAGGAGGGAGCGAGTCACCCTAAACAAGGCGGCTGGGCGAGAATCTGCGGACGCAATAAGAGCGGAAAGATAGGATCGTCTTGCCGCCCCTATCGCCACTAAATAAGATCTGATGTAAATTCTTAATAGTGTTCGGTCAGATTCGGCCCTCTTGGTCCTCCAGCGGTGCTCCAGACGTCTCTTTTGGCGTTTCATCTCCCGGAGCTCCTTGGTAAACCAGGGAGCTTTCCGGGATCCACTGCCACGGAGAGGTCGCTTAGGCGCAATTCGGTCTAGAGCCCCTGATGCTGCGGTGTTCCAAGCAGCCACCAGGGAGTCAGCCGAATTGTGTACCAGGGTTTCAGGTATCTCCCCAAGTTCCCTCTGGAATCCTTCCGGCTCCATTAGGTGCCTGGGGCGGAACCACCTAGTCGGTCCCGCCTCCCTGCGGGGGAGGAGTGGGGTTGTGAAATCCAGCCTCAGTAGGAAATGATCTGACCATGACAGTGGGGTGATGACTATATCCCTTATCTTCAGATCATCTCTCCACTGCCCCGAAAGAAACACTAGGTCAAGCGTGTGACCACCCTCATGAGTCGGACCCTGAATTACTTGGGTCAGGTCCATGGTTGTCATGGAATCCATGAACTCCTGAGCTACCCCAGAGGTTTCGCCAGCAGATGGCAAGTTGAAGTCCCCCAGTACTATAAGCCTAGGGAACTCAACCGCCAAGTCGGCTACTGCCTCGAGCAACTCAGGCAGGGCCTTACTTACGCAGCTGGGAGGCAGGTACGTTAAGAAAAGGCCCACCTGAACCCCTAAGTCCAACTTCAGAATCCGACCCTTTGTCCAGGATTCAATTTTGGCGCCTTGTGGTTCGCTTCCTTCTGGCCTGGAATGTCTTTGTCTAAAATCCCATCCTCGTTGCCAGATGTTAAGTCCCATAAAAGAGGCTAGAGGCGAGGCTGGTGACTTCAGCTCTTTATTATGTTTCAGCAAGTAACTTCAGCAATGCATAGTCTGTGACAGGGATTTAAATAGGGAGCCTGGAAAGCAGGCAGCCAATCAGGTTTCACCTATGCAAATCCCTGGTTGGACCGGAGTGAGAACTTCTCCAGTCTTTCAATTCATTACAAAAGCATTTGGAGTTATTACAACAAAGTATAGTTTATTGGTATGCACCAGTGAACCGGTAGTGGCGGTGGTGGTGGGAGGCTCCGCCCACCCACCCAGGATGCTTCTGCGCATGTGCAGAAGAGTTGCGCGCGTGAGCGAACCGGTAGCGGTGGGATTTACAACCCACTACTGGTATGCACAGACTTACAGGTTACTGAGTTCCTGGCCAAACAAATGTTAAAGAGTCCCCAGGTCTACAGGGTTATAGATTATAAATCTTTATAAGAATTTATTATACAATCTTCATACAAAAAAAATGCTATATCAGATTAGGTGAGGGAGCTGGCCTTACTGTGGCAGCCATTCTGGTGATTGAAAATGTTGATACTTCCAAACAGGTCTCTCCCTCTGCTCTTCTGTTCTGATACTAGCACTAGTCATCATAAACAATTGTTTATGTTCATAAAGTGACTCTTTTTTACATTACTAGAAAATACAAGAGCCTACTTTATCCCAAAAGTAGCTTTCTTTCAGAAGGCAACTGGAGTTTCTTTTTTGCTAGAAGACTTTTCGCTTCTCATCCAAGAAGCTTCTTCAGTTCTGACTGAATGATGGAGAATGGAAGGATTTATAGTCCTTGCAGTCATCTGGTCATTTCTTTCTGATCATCTGAAGCCATTCTCTCAGAAAGTGCTAACGGCCAGATGACTGCAAGGAACAGTATCTGTTCTTTGATAAGGATATCATGTGGTCTTGCAGGAATGTTAGATCAAGGATGTAAGACTCAAGAAAACATCCAAGAATATAAATGAGCAAAATAAAGAGTTTTTAAAAAAACAAAACAAAATTAGATTAATTTTGAGATAATTAGATAAATTAATCTCTGATTAAACTAGCTATATCAGCTATATTGGAAGGGTATGAATCGGAGAAATTATTCACAAGGAAGGATAGGCTTGGGGAAGTACTAGTTATAGCCGTTTTCTTTTGGTATCTTATGACTTTCATTTTTATGAATTATATCCTATTTCTTTTCTGCCTTTTACTTTGAAACGCAAAACCGTGTTGGGTATGGATGCGATTTAGTACTAGATGGGGGCAAAGAGATACAGAAAATGTATTTGTATTTGTATTTATTTGTCAAGCATATATGATTATAAGCAAAGTACAAACAGTAAAACATGATTGAATATATATGTAATATTATAAGCATGAATAAGAGTAAAAGAGGTATGATTATATGGGTACAAAGGACAGGAACGGTAGGCACGATTGTGCGCTTATGCACAATGTATCCTTCTTTGCTTCCATCCAATGATTATCCGGAGTTTTGCAATGCAAACTCTACAGCAGCTAAATAAACAATGAGATCAGAGTGCCATGAAATGCAAAAGAACTGTCTTTCACAAAACTATGCAATACATATTTTTAAATTGCATTTTAACAGCCCTCTATTTTTAAGACAAGAGATCCGCGGGACCTCTTTGACAATTTGACCAATTGTCAAATTGTCTAATTCGACTCTCTCAGGTAGCAAACCACAATGCGGCTGAGACAAAGGCTTTCCAACTGAAAGACCGTCGGTTCATTGGCTCTGTCAGAGGATCAAACCATCTCCTTTCCGGGTAATAAGAAGAACCCTTGAATCACACACCCCTCCTCTACACGTTCATGGTAGTAACCTGAGCGGACCATTGAGCGGACGCAATTTCCGGCTTTCTCCCGGAAACTTCACTTGATGGCATTATAGTAGTACGTTCTTCTGTTCTTCTTCCTTCTCCCGGCTTCTCCCAGGTACATCATTATGGTCAGAGAGGCGAATCGCTTAAAGCCTTTCTCGCGAGAAAAGATGAAGCCCCCCTCCCGCCCCGCCCTCCTCTTTGGAACGGCGCTGTCAGCGGGTGGAGGGTCGCTGGGTGTCCGCGCGACGCCTTCTCTCTCCCCTCCCCCTCCCCTTGCGCGTGCAGTCCCGCGCGCATCAGCTGGCGGGGGGAAACAATGCTTTCCTTTCAGGGCCGCGCGCACTGGGGAGGCTGCTGGCGTTCGCTCCGCTCTGGAAGGCTCCACCCTTGTGACGGGAGCCTCAGAGCTGAGTCAGGGGGGACCCTTCGTAGGAGCATCAGGTTTAAAATGAATCTCAATCTGGGGTCCTCCTGAGGCAAGTCCCAGGATTGACCAGGCTGATTGGGAATTATGGGGTTTGTAGTAGATTGCTGTAATGCAACATGTCGGGAGGGCACAAGGTTTGGGGCAAGGTGGCCAAACAGGTTCTAGAGTAAATGTTTAATTCACATTAAAAAGGGTGGGTGATTGTGTTCTTTTGAGTGAACTAATAAGCTTGGGAGAGGTGTGCCAGTTGTTTTATTGTACTGTAATTTGTCACTAAAATTATAGTGAAAGACTGACTATACTATGCTTAGTTTGTGATAAGTTCTATTGTCATTTATCTCATGCAACACCAAATTTATCTACCCTTCACCCTTGTTGGACCTCAGGTGGGCACTTCAGATTTGGCAGTGGCACCATTCTGAGGTATTTGTGTATGCTTCATGTATCTTTCGGGGTATATAGAGCAACTTCCATGGAAATTAAAGTTTTGCAGATGTCATTTTTTTCTACTGGTAATTGATAACTGACTCCCCTTCTTTTGCTGTTCTCAAGTGTGCCATGAAAGTTATTCCCAGTTTTATAACTTTCAAAATTATCAGAGGACAGACATATCAGTAGAAAATACTGATAAATAGGAGTAAATAGTCCTGTACTTGTATCATTATATATGAGAATACACTGATTTAATCCTATCTTTAATTTCTATTTTCATTCTTTATATTTTTATGTTTGGTGGGTTTTCATTTTTATTGTTTTTATGGAATTTTATAACAGGAAAGATTTATCTGATTTGTGTTCTATGTAAGCCCCCAAGAGTCTTTTCATTGCCGTGGTATAACTGTGATTAATAGTTAAATGTCATACAAGAAGATCTGGGGATGTTAGCTAAATATTTATTCAAAAAAGAACTAAAAAAACTATTTCTGACTTATACATTTTTCTGAAAATATTAATTATATTGTGCACAAACAAGTTGTCAGGAAGTACACTTTCATTTTCAAGTTATATACACTTTCATTTTCTTTGTTACTCATAAACTTAAAGGAAGAATTAGTGTTCAATACAGAGAGAACAATCCAATTATTACTTATATTTTCTCCTTAGCCAGAGGATATTTATCATTCACTTTGGGAACCAGGATTGCAAATACAAACGGTTGTTTTTTTGTTTTTGTTTTTTGTTTTGCAGATACTGATGGTGACTCTTCAGAAACAAGTCTGTGAAACATTTTGTTTAAACCAAAGGTAGAACAATCAGTAGCAGAGAGTAAGAGGCTATATCTATCTATCTATCTATCTATCTATCTATCTATCTATCTATCTATCTATCTATCTATCTATCTATCTATCTATCTATCTATATCTATCCATCCATCCATCCATCCATCCATCCATCCATCCATCCATCCATCCATCCATCCATCCATCCATCTAACTAACTATCTAACTATCTATCATCTATCTCTATCTCTATATCTATCTATCATCTCTCTCTCTCATCTATCTATCATCTATCTATCTAATTTATGTCAATGTAATCTCAATTTAATATATATCTCAATTTAACTCCAATCTCTCTCTCATCTATCAGTCTGTCTGTCTATCGATCTATCTAATTTATATCAATTTAATATCAATTTAATATCAATTTAATATCAATTTAATATATATCTCAATGTAACTCCAATATCTCAGACTCTTTGTGTGTGTGTGTGTGTGTGTGTGTGTGTGTGTGTGTGTGTAGCACTTTTTTTTGCTGATAAATGAAAATAAAGGGAGACTATTATAGATCTATTTTGAGCTACTTAGCTCTCGTCATATAGCCATACCCTTACTGGGATTTGAACCTGGGCTGCCTGCCTTGTAAGGCAGCAGCTTAGCCATTAGGCCACAGGCTCTATTTCCTATCAGCTATCCCTGTATATTCTGTGTCTGTGTCTGTATGTGTGTGTGTGTGTGTGTACATACATACATGCATACATACACACACACACACACACACACACACACACACACACACACACACACACACAGAGAGAGAGAATTGTCTGGTTTACAAGAGCTTGAGATGTTGGAGTTAAATAAAAGAGACTAAACTATATGTGATCCATGATTGTATTTCCTTGCTATTTTAAAAAACATTGTAGCTGTAATAGGATTTTCTTTTGAAATTAATGCTTCATAACAATGATTTTGATTGCCAAAATAATTTTATACAAGTAGCCCTCAACCTATGGCTGGTCGTTTAATGACTGTACAAAGTTACGATGGACTTCAAAAAAGTTACTTATGATCCATCCTCGAAGTTACGACTGCCATATACATATGCCCCACTCCATGATCATGTTATCACATTTGAGCGCTTGGCAGTTGGCTCACATTTATGACCAGTATCAATGTCCTGCAGTCATATGACCGTGGTTTGCAATGTTTTTGCTGGTTTGGAAAATGACAATAAATGCCTATTGGATATTCTGGGTTTGCTTAATAACCACATGGTTCATTTATCCCCATCCTGTGAGGTATTTTTTACCTGAAGCCCTGGCTCTATGGTATTCAATCATGAATCTTCATGATATCATACAAAGAGTCATTGAACTATGATGGGAACCAGGAAGTCTTATTATTAAGCAATGCCGTCTTAAACTGCAACCACTTTGCTTAGCAACAGCAATCCAGGCAGTCCTGGTTGCCATTGTTAAGTGAATGCCCTGGTTGTTAAATGAGGCAACTTCTTGCTGGCTTCCCACAATCAAATCAAGAGAAGCTGGCAGAAATTGCAAACTCAAGGCTCTGCTGGGTGGGGCAGGGAGCGAGGAGATATGGGGGAGAGTCAGGGAGAGTGCACAAGATACTCGAAACTGATTGGATTTTCAATCTTCTGAAGACTCTCCACTCTGGAGGTGAAAATCCTCGTTGGCTGAAAATTCTGCTTGAATTTTGGCATGGAGTATTTTCAGCCAGTTCCCAGAGTTGAGAGGGAGTCCTTTCAACTCAGGGGGATGGTTGAAAATGCCCCATGCAAAATCCTGCTTAGGCTTCAGCATAAAGTTTTCCCAGAGATGAGAGGGAGACCTCTTGGCAGGCAGCAGCAGCTTGCAACCTTCCCTGCTGGCTTCCCTGTTGACTTTCTGGGGAAGCCAGCAGGGAAGATTGTAAATGGGTTCTTGGCAACTACTCATAAGTGCAGACAGGTTTCCAAGTGCCCAGATCGCCATCGTGTGCCCGGGTGGTGGTGTTGGTGTTCTTTGTTGGCTATAACGTCAGGTCTGTAAGCCCCTTCATTCAGCACCTTCATAACTTTGAATGGTTGCTAATCGAATAGTCCTAAGTTGAAGACTACCTGTATATGTGGCTTGAGGAAAGCTGCTTAAAAAACTGTGGAAACAGAATAAGACGACACTTTGTTTACAAAATCTGCTTACATATTGCAAACATCAAATTGTCTGGCATGGGGAATCACAAAAGTTCATTTTGTCCAGCATCAGTCACAATTGGAAACTTAATTGGTTGCTTCACTGTAATTGTTATTGTACAAAGAAGCTGCTTATGTGATTATTAAACCATAATAATAAGATTTTTGGAAAGATGCTGCAATGACACTAAAGGACTGATAACATATCAATGGGGAAAATAATAGAAAGTAACAAGAAGCTGAAAAATGTATTCTGATTTCTGCTGAAAAACCAAGAGTGGTTGTCTGTATTGACTTACCATAGCTTTGTTTGTGCGTCAGTGAGTAATAATAATGAATCAAAAACCTCTCTTAACTGTCAGGATGTTATTTGAAGTCACAATTTTCAAAAGGGAGATAAAGATTTATTTATTTTGAACAGGAAAGTGTTATTTAATGCCAATAGTTTTGTACATTTACAATTGTACAATAATCAGGGAAATTCAGCGAAAAAGATACTGAATTTTCTTTGCTCTAAAAATGAAAGCAAGTGATTTAAAAGGATTCGGCACAAAAGAAGATTAATTAAAGATTTTTTTAAAAAAAATTACATTGAAAATGAAGGACATATTATATATACAGATATTTATCCTAAACATTTTGCTAAAGTAGTGGTTAGCATATTATATTTCTGAACAACTGGTTTTCTTATTTCTGCTTTTTTACCCTTAGCTTTGGTTGCCAAGGCTGTAGTGTTAGATTGAGCCAAAAGCCGAAAACCTCCTGTTGTCCAGGAATGTTGCAAATTCTTAAACTGATCATATTTGTTCAGTTAACAGGCTGGTGGATTAAGATGGCAAAATTCAAATGGAGATTATTGTGCAAAATCCCCTTCCTGTCCTTCTGTCATTATATTTCCTGTCTAGCCACCATACAATCTATAAAGCTGCATAAACCATGACAGGGTAGTTATTGGGTATTCTTCCTGAAACCTAGAGTAACTTGCAGCAGAGATTATTGAGAATATTTTAATTCACCTTAGTGTCTGTTCATTTCTTCCTGTTTTTGGAAGGTTTATATTTTTTTCCTTGCTCATCTTTGGTTACACAAAGAATGCTGTACAATATTCCCATTATTAGCGATGGGTGCTGGAGAGATTATATTTAATTGTGTCCGTCTTGCCTTTTGTGGAAGTTTAAACCGTTAATTAAAGGTAGCTAAGTTATGAATGAAACCAGGCGTGCCATAGTCCTAATTAAAACCAGGAGGCTGGATCTGATGATGCTGGAGGGAAAGGAAACAGATAACTGAAACTTGTTTGTCATCTTTCCCTGGTGTGAATGGAGACAATGTTACTCATAAATTAGTAAAGGTGTGATAAAAAATATAAGTAAATAAAATATTGTTTATGTTAGAAGGTGGTAAGCTTGGAGCCTTTGCAGGAATGCAGAGTTTAGAAGCATTGGGTCAGATCGTAATAAGCTCACCCCATGACATTATCAGTTGCTACATGCTGATTGTAAAGGTCAGGCTGTGATTTACAATATTTTCTTTCTCATTTCTACTATAGATGTACCAAAACTGTATAATCTGTAATGTTGTTTGTTTGGGGCTCTTCTGCAGTGCTTTGGCAAAGATCATTATAGTTCATGTATGCCAATAAATTATACTTTCTTGCATCTATCTCCAGTTGTTTTGGTCCTTCTTTTAAGGTGGATAAGCAGTAGTTTGTATAATATATTTCCCTACATATACAGTACTGGTACTTATAAAGACACATATAACCTTATTGGACAGAACCTTCTTTATTGGTCTGGCACTTATATGTAAAGTTACCCTTCACATTAATATGCAAAAGTGGAGAAAGGATGAGTAATTATTATGCTATCTTC
This sequence comes from Diadophis punctatus similis, assembly GCA_023053685.1. NCBI lineage: Eukaryota > Metazoa > Chordata > Lepidosauria > Squamata > Dipsadidae > Diadophis > Diadophis punctatus. Next base: position 6,856,926 of record JALIGW010000029.1, on the reverse strand, counting down.
TGATATAATTTTTGCCTGTGGATATGGTTTCCCTAAACTGAAAATTATCCTGCAACCAAATATGCTTGGACGATGATATGAAGATAGTAATCATCATCTTTTTCTCTTAACCCCAAAGGAATTGATGAACCCTCCCAAAAGATGGAGACCTTCAGAGACAAGACTGTAGATGAATTGAAAGAACTGCAGGAAAATTTGGAAGAGATTGAGCGGTTGGCATTGGAGTCGGATGAGGTAATCATTCATATACATGAAAGTTATTGAAGAGAGAAACCATTTTTTTAAAAAATGAGCTATATCTGCCTAACATTTCATTTCTCAGGTCCAGAATGTACAGTTGCAAAGGGAGATGGCTCTGGCCACAAATCGTAGCCTTGCTGAGCAAAACCTGAAGTTCCAGGAGCCCCTGGAAACAGGACGTGCAAACCTCTCCGACAGATATCAAGATCTACAAAAACTGATAGAGCAATGCCAGGAGCAGAAGTCAAAGCTGGGTAAATTTTCAGATGACTGTGGCTGATAGGGATAGAGGTGGAATAGAATTAGCCAATAGACTTTCTCTAGCCAAGGTTTTTTTTTTTTTTTTTTTTTTTTGCATTTCCTTCATCTTGGTCTTGGGACATGGAATGGCAAGAGGGTGTGGTTGGCATCTCCTCATCTGGATGCATTTGTTGGTATCCCCCAGTGGCCAAGCCTGCACAGCATTATAGTGTCAGTGACCATCTGGTCAAAAACTGCACTTGTAATAGAGTTTTGGTTTTTATCGATCACCTTCCCTTCTTTCTTGGTTATGGGTTCCAGATTTCCATGACACTAGCTCTTAAAGCAACATAATTCTTCTTTTAGAGCTGTTAGCCTTCATGTAAAGTATATGTGCGGGACCAGGTGCTTGCATTGAAATGAAAAGAAGAAGAAAGATGTATTTTTGTTTAATTTTTAGGTGTCTATTTTTTTTTCTCAGAGCAATTCTCAGCAGCAACAAAGCCTGATACCCTGTTAGATCTTCTGAAGGTGGAAGGACTCAAAATTGAAGAAGAATCTGAGGTTAGTCTGTTATTTAAATTCCGGAGAGAATAAATTATTTTAATTGTTTTTATTGACAGAAAATGAACTTTAAAAGTCAGTCTAGCTGAGCTTTCCCACATTTTGTCCTTGTTATACAACACAAGCAAATACCTGTGATCTTTATATGGCCCTTAAATACATCCTCCTCCTCCTCCTCTTCCTTAGGTCTGGTAGGTACTTTGCTTGCAATGAATCAGTATTTTTAACCAGCTTTTGATCCTTCACTATGTGCATAGCATCTAACTCAGTGTTTCTCAACCTTGGCAGTTTGAAGATGTGTGGACTTCAACTCCCAGAATTCCCCAGCCAGCGTTACTGGCTGGGGAATTCTGGGAGTTGAAGTCCACACATCTTCAGACTGCCAAGGTTGAGAAACACTGATTTCTAACTAGTTTTCAAGTATATTCAGTGAGGCATCAAAACGAAGTGTTTAATAGTCTGTTATCTCATCTCATCATTTCATCTATTTTGAGGGATTGTTTCACCTAAGCAGAATTTTGCTTGGAAGTCTAATTGAGGTTAGTCACCTAAGCATGAATGGAGCACAGACTAAAATATAGCAGGAAACAGGTTCTCTGCATTATTTAGGAAAGAACTTGCACCTTTTACTCAAATTCTTCACTCGTTTAACTTAGGTCTCAAGCTTCTTCCTTGTACTTTCTCTATTGGAGAAGAATAACCATTAGTTTTTCCATGCATTATCCTTCTGTTTTCAAGGGATTTTGAATAGCTTGGATAAGGGAGTCCTATCGTCAGGGAATTAGAATACAGTAGTCCTTGGATTCTGATGGTAATTGAGACTGGCATTTCTGTTGCTAAGCAATGCCACATTGTTTAGCTTGGGAGACACTTATCTGAGCAACTTGTGACCTTCCATGCTGGCTTTCCCATTGGCTTTGCTTATGGGAACCTGCAGGGAAGGCCACAAAGTAAGCACAAGCTGGTTGCCAGGCGCCCAGATCATAATCACGTGGCCATGAGGAAACTGGGACAGCTGAAACTTTGAAGCCTAATTGTAAGTACCACTTCTTGCAACTTTGAATGGTCACCAAATAAGTGGTTGTTATCTGTATGTTCCCTTTGATGCAGATGGAAGCATTGTTTTTAAAAAAATCTTTTCCCCCCCATTCCAGGTGATGGCTGAAAAGTTCCTGGAGGGGGAGGTGCCTTTGGAGACATTTCTTGAGCAGTTTTCTACCATGAGGAAATTATCTCATCTACGACGTGTAAAAGTGGAAAAACTTCAAGAAGTGCTGCAAAAATCTCAGTCCTTGCCGGAGCCAGCAAATGATAATGAATTTAACCACCAGTCTCCTTCCCACATACCTTCTGGACCTATAAATCAGCAGCCACAGAAGCGTTCAGCTGGGGAACCAGGCTTTCCTTTACCTTATGGCCTATCTCCTTGTGTTCCAACTGGCCCTTCAGCTTATGGGGCTCTCCAGCCAGGCTCCTTTGGAGGAGCACCAGTTACAGTGGGACACGTTGCCTCCTCTCAACCAAGTGCCCAGTCCCCATTTCCATATAGACCACCCTCAGGTCCTGGATACCCATCTGTTCCTTCAAGTAATCCAGTACCCCAGCCTCAGACAGGTGATCTGGCTTCATCCAGGTACTCTTGGTCTCCATCCAGAACGTCATCTTCTGGACCAGGGTATCCGCAGCCGCCTCTCAGGGCTCCATCAGTAGCACCAGGATTTCCTCAGCCTATGCAGCCTCCCTATTTTCCATCAGGAGGAAGGCCACAGTGTCCTTATCCCACTCAACCTCCAGCGGCTGGCTTCCCTGTTCCCTCCCAGCCTCCATATCCTCCAGGTCCAGCTCCATCTTTTGGGTATGTGCCACCACCTCTTCCCCCTCGGGGCCATACTTGGTCAGGATATTAGACCAGCTTTCCAAGCAGTATTTTACATGGTAGCTGATGAAATGATGTCTTGCTAGCTAATGAGCCCCAAGATGAAAATTGGGGAGGGTCATCCTGAGAAACATATATACATAAGCATTACACTGATGGAATAAATGATGGAATAATACTCTTAAGTGCTGCAAAGGAAGGCCACCGTTTTGATGGTTCTGTTTGTAAGTATAGTGATGGTAGGCAGCCTTAATGGAATCCGTATTGACCAAACATTCAGTTCAAGCCATAGTATAAAATACATACAAAGACCCAGAGCTCTTGTAATGGCACTGTGCTTGCTAAGCTCTTAAGGAAGACTTAATTGACAGCAACCTGGATCTGGTTTTGTGTGTGGGCGTGTGTGTGTGTAGTTTTCTAATTTAGTATATTAGAATATATTAAAAACTTCGATATACCTATATTCTTACAAAGAATCTGATGGAGAAATCAGATAAGCCTTTCTGATGTAAAACATGCTTTCTAAAAAAAAAAGTCTAAAGTTTCTCTTGGCATTAGGAAGTACCTCCTTGACAGTAATGGTATGTTTGCTAACTCCACAAAAAAAGTAGTCGTCTTCACCTGCTCGAAGCTACAGCAGATTGCCAAACAATTGCTGCTGGATGTTCCCATATGGAAGCTTTGGAGAACACTTGTCAGTCTAAGGGAGCATGTTTCTTCATAGAACTGCGTTAACAGCAATGCATGAGGTCAGCACCAAAGGCCAAAACTATTCTGCTCAGTTATGCTCACCGTCCACCCATTCTGCTATTTGTGGCGAGAGCTCCACAAAGTCCACAAGGTGCTTCTCTCATCCCATGCTGCAATTTTTTTTAAAAAAAAATCTGCCATTGTTTGGATTCTTTTTTTCTCCCATAACACTTAAATAAGTTGCGCTTTCTTGATTTCATACCATGAAGCAAGACTTGCCATGACTTCTTCAGTCCATACGTAGCGTATGAACAATTGCTCTATGATTTTGTTTGACCTAAGGAACTTGTGATCTTGGCATTGCTTCGCAGTTGGCTAGCATTATAGACTAATAGAAAGCCAAATCACTATGCATTTTTTATATTGGGGAATAAATGAAGTAACGTCCTACCCACATTATTGAGTGTGACAACTTTCTCAGGAATTGGGATTTGTAGCTTCCATCATATCCAGATCCTTTTCTTTAATAATCTTTTAATTTTACAGAGAATGTAGAAAACAGGCATTTCCCTTCTTTTTGCTCATTGTTCCACTTTGGTTGAGAAGAAGAAACACTGGCTATCAATTAATAGAATGCAGGATATGTAATGGAAAACAAAATAGTTTTGCTAAGCACTTTATCCTCTGGCTTGTCTGTAATTTATTTTTTAAAAATAAACAATAGATTTGACTGACTTTCAGACTTGATGGAAGCAATTGCATATATGTAATTGATTATGGTAATAAAATTTGATGAACTGCATAGAATCGTGTGGCTATGAATTTTGGAAATGAGGCTGTAGCTAATTTATACTTGAAATTTTGCAACATGTTCTCTCTGATTTATATTGTATCAATAAGGCTCTTCATTTTCATCCCACAGATTCATAACTCTCTTGTACTAGCTGACCTTTAGTTTGCTTAAAGATATATTTTTGTGACAATATCATCCCTATAGAACCAATAGATTTAACTCATCTCCAATTCTTTTAACATTGAAGCATCTCTATTCTCTAAATTTTAATTTTCATGATTCATTTCTTCCTCCTTTATTATTCTGTTATTGTCTCTCCATTCTCTTTATATCCTTTCCAGTATACATTACTGCCTAGCCAATAATAATTTAAATTATCATTTAACACTAGCTTTTCCCAACATTGATCTAATGTGTAATAACTTCATACCTATATATATCCATAACATGACTCTCTTTCTAGCTAAGCAACTTCATGTAAAGTGTAGAAAGGAGTAAGAAATAGGGGTGGGGTGGGGAATAAAGACAGGAGAGAGAAAAGGAAAAAGCTGTAATTTACATGAACACTGCTCACTAGACTTCTCCAGATCTTCGCATCTTTGGTTCCACTGTTTCCATTCATCTCTTCATATGTAGCTTTTTGCTTTTTACATTACATTTTCCCACATCCGTTTATTTGGACCACCAGTTCCCCTTCCTCTTCAGCCTCTCATTTTTTCTTCATGAGAACAAAGAACAAGAACAAATAAACATATATTTGAGATTTGATTCTCATTCTCTCCATAAATAACCACATCATACAAATAACCAAATCATTTCAGAATACTCAACGTTTGTATTCAGTCTATATTCATTCAACACCACTCAATATTGACCATATCTTCCTTTGCTGTATACACTTAAGTACTGTACCCCATTCCAGCTGCAGCCAAGTTCTTATGTTTTTTCTAACATACCCACCTCTCACCTCTGTATAACAAATTGGGCAGAAGCACATTGTTATACATAACCATCTACACCAGAACTCTTGGGGGCCACTGTCTCTGCCAGCATCCTTAATGTTTTCCATTTTCCCATATTTAGTAAGCCATTCCACCAAAGTACCCAAACGGATTTGCTTGCTCTAGTTTTTCTCCATTTACAGTATATATAGCTGGCAGTCATCCACTCCATTTTCCCTGTCAAAAGATAATCATCTTAATCTTTTGTACATTACTTTTCAGAACCAAGCCCCTTGTGGCATCCTATAGTTTAACAAACATTGACCGCAAATCATTCAGGTGTTTAGTCAACAAATAACATGGATGACATGCCAACCCCCCCCCCCCCTTACTCCCAACTAATTCACCTATTAAGGTCACCACAAACTTCCCGTAAATATCTATAAACACATTAAGCAATCATATCCTTCCCAATATTTTTATCATAATTTGTGACTCCTACATTTCGACTGTCCTGGGAATGCAAGAAAATTCTATAACTTCATCTCGTGTCAACTTAATTTGTATAATTCCAAGTTTAATGTTTTCTTCCCTAGTAAAAAATGTATGCTCTTAACTAATTGGTTGATAAAACTATCAGAAGATTTTGCAATATCATCAAAAGTCTGGGAGTAGTATATCTTGTCATTTAGTTATTTATGGGCTAGAATTTGTACCCTCGTAAATCTGCAATAAACATAAAATATGTGAGTCCTACATCACCTATGAAGGCATTTTTAATTATTATGATATACTGAACCTTTCTTTGGGTTCTTTATGGACTGCATCATAAATATATCAATTTGTCATTTACTTTATTTGTGTTTGTATATTTTTTCCTGTTTTTGCAGAGGGAGTGGGGGAAATACAGTGAAGTCCAAAAATCCCTAGATTTTGTGGTTTCTTTACGGTATTTTTCTAGAGGAGCTAGGATTGCAGAAATATTTTCATTACACTTCCAGAGAAGGCCGTTATATTTCCATTACTTTGAGGAAAGTACCATTTCACATCTTACGGTAGTTACATGATAGTTTAGATTATTATAATAGACTCTACCTGGGTTTATATTTGCAAAATGCTTTGTTTGGGATCCCAAAGGTACTTCTTCAAGAGGCAACTGGACTTTCTTGTTTTTCTTTGAAGACGTTTCACTTCTTATCCAAGAAGCTTCTTCAGTTCCAGCTTAACCAGGAATTTTTACTTTGAATTACTTTAAATTTTTATTATTGTTTTCTGGGAATTTAAGTATTGTATCATTATTAGCTACATTAAGCAAACCATGGGCAGAAATACAAATATCTTTTCCACTAAAGCTGATAATGATTATTTAATCGATTTAGTCACCACCTGACTTTCCACACCACTCTGGATGGCTCACAATATAGCAAAACAGACTTTAAAAATAACACTGTACAAGATAAATAGCCAGATATTTCATCTTGTTTATTTAACCCAACTAATCTAAAATGCAGGCCACAAAGGGTATCTATTCACCCTAATTCAAGGCCTGGTAGAACAGCCAAGTTGTCAGCTGCCACCTCAAGCTTGCACTTCACAATCATTGGTATCAGCTGCCATGAACTGGGGGGGGGGGAGAGCAGGTTGGGAGGGGATATGCTTCGAGGGAAACGAAACTTCACCGTACCTCTCCAAGATGGGCTTCAAGGACAATCGGCTGTCAATGGAACACAGCTGCATACCAAACCTACACCTGAAGTGACTGTTCTAAAAACATCTTGTTTAAATTTGATTGGACATGGGAGCCCAGTGATGGTTGGCAACCAAGGGAGGGAAAATTAGACACGGGGATTTTGGCACACAGTTTTCAGTTCTGGCTATGCATTACTGTAATTCATTTGACTTCTAGTAAATTATACCTTTCTCAAATGGGGAGGATTAAGGATCATTCTTATTCAGTGGTTCAAGCTGAGGCAGGTCTGACACAGGTCTTAAAATTGCCAATGGAGTAGAACCACACAGATTTCACTGTGGCACAGAAGGTGCCACTCTTTAATAGGCAAGTGCCAACCCATTCAAATGTCTATGGAGATTCTCAGTCATCCAAGTCATGGTTATCCCAAAGGTGCTTTCTCAAGAGGCAACTAGACATCCACGAGGCTTCTTCAGCTTTGGATGGTGGGGAATTGAGTTATATTCCTTGCAGACAGCTGATCATTTGCATTCTTTTACAGAGTTGTTGATGCTACCTGGAGGTTTATCTGTGTCATCAGGGTCACCTGAGTAGTGCAATTGGGTGTGGAGCCTTCTTGGAACTGTTGAAAGGACTGTGTTGGGGACTCAAAATAGATGATGTCATATCCCTTCCCTTCTGTTGAGAGAGGGCTATTCAATTTTGACATAGTTGGGTTCTATGACCCCTCTTTCAAACCAGCAGTCATCTCTGTCCAAAATGTGGACTTTGCTGCCTTCAAAAGAGTGGCCTTTGTCTTTTAAATGCAAATGGACTGCTGAATCTAGTCCTGATGGATTTGTTCTCCTATGTTGTGCCATGCGTTTATGAAGTGGTTGTTTTGTTTCCCCAATGTACAGATCTGCACATGGCTCATTGCATTGTACTGCATATACCACATTCTCAGTTTGTGGCAGGGTGTTTTATCCTCAGGGTAGACAAGCTTCTGCCTTAGTATATTCTTGGGTTTGAAGTGTGCATGTAAGTTGTGTTAGCTGAAGAGTCTCCTGAGCTTTTCCGATATTCCCGTAACATATGGAATGACAACGTTGCTTCATTTATTGTTCTCTTTGTTGTCTGTTATGGAGGAGCTCCTATGGTCTTTTTTGAGATTTGATGAAGGCCCACTTGAGATAGCTACACATTCTGAGGGCTTCCTTGATGAGTTTAGTTCTTTTTAGAATAGAATAGAATAACAGAGTTGAAAGGGATCTTGGAGGTCTTCTAGTCCAATCCCCTGCTTAGGCAGGAAACCCTATACCGCTTCAGACAAATGGTTATCCAACACCTTTTTAAAAACTTCCAGTGTTGGAGCATTCACAACTTCCAGTGTTGGAGCATTCACAACAACTTGTTCCACTGATAAACTGTTCTAACTGTCAGGAAGTTTCTCCTTAGTTCTAAGTTGCTTCTCTCCTTGATTAGTTTCCACCCATTGCTTCTTGTTCTACCTTGTGCTTTGGAGAACAGCCTGACTCCCTCTTCTTTGTGGCAACCGCTGAGATATTGGAACACTGCTATCATGCCTCCCCTAGTCCTTCTTTTCATTAAACTAGACATACCCAGTTCCTGCAACCGTTCTTCATATGTTTTAGCCTCCAGTCCCCTAATGTTCTTTGTTGCTCTTCTCTGCACTCTTTCTAGAGTCTCAACATCCTTTTTACATCGTGGCGACCAAAACTTTCTTTCTCATCTTTGCTGATAGTTTGGTGATGAAACATCTATAAGTCAACCACAAAGCTCAGAGAGCACCAAGGACACCACAGTTCAACCCCATGCTTCAAAAAAATTATCTTCTATTGGTAACATATTTTATTAAAAGATATAAGCTTTTGTAAGCTGCAATCTCTCAGAAGAAAAAGTACATATCTGCATTTGTGCATATGGTTATTTCAGGTGATAAAGTGAACCACAGCTCAAGAAAGCAAAAATATGTAGGCCATTTATTAACTATTGCACAAAGAATGAGCTTCTGTATCATTAAAAAACCTTTCCCTTCCAAAATTACATAGATAATAGCTAAACATTAAATAAAAAGTACAAACATTTTTTAAATTTTTCTCCCCCCTAACCCCCCCTTCCCTCCCCCCTCCCCCCCCCCGGACTTCCCGGAGAGAATACAGGGCATAATATCAATAAAATAAATTTAAATTAAATTAAAAAATTTTGACTTCCACCTTATTTTTTTTAAAAACTTCAACTCCAAATTGTACACTAATAAAAATTCCTTCCTCCTCCTTTCAATCATCTACCCTTCACAGCATTTCTTCACTGTTAACTAAGAATTAAGTGATTATTACATAAATGATGACTAAGTATTAAATACAAAAACCTTAAACTTCATCATAAAATCAATCAGTATATAAATGACATACTATTACTATATATCAGATTATTAACTTCAAAAAAGTTCTAAATCTCTAAAAGAAATAATAATAATAGTGATAATAATAATGATTATATATATATAGAGAGAGAGAGAGAAAGCAAAGAAAATACAATCTATCCTATAAATTCAGCACTAATTCCAAACTTTAAATAACCTTCCTCCCAAACAAATGTGATATTTTATAACTTAATAGATAACAATTCCAAATCTTTCTCAAAATTAAATAAAACTTAAATTGATATTACACAAAAAATAACTAAATAATAATACAAAAATCTTAAACTTCATCATAAATTCAACCACTATATTAGTAACATAATATTACTATATATTAGATTATTAGCTTCAGAAAAGTTCTAAATCTTTAAAAAGAATTTTAAAAGATTTTAAAATTTAAAATTTTGTACTAATAAAACTTTTTGAATAAAAAAAAAACCTTTCCCTTCCAACATAGAACTAACTATAGAACCGGTTGAAAATATTTGATACAATCATTTGATCCACCAAAAATATATTAATTTTTTTTTATTATTTATTTTGTCAACACATGTACAAGATAACAGGTATGATATAAACATAAACAAAAGCAAAGTATGTATAGGTAAAAATTAGACAATAGGACAGAAGGACAGGGACGGTAGGCATGATGGTGCGTTTATGCACGCCCCTTACAGACCTCTTAGGAATGGGGTGAGGTCAACTGTAGACAGTCTAAGGTTAAAGTTTTTGGGGTTTGGGGAAGAAACCACAGAGCCAGGTAGTGCATTCCAGGCACTGATTACTCTGTCTTATTTTCTGCAGTTGAGTTTCGAGCGGTTTACATTGAATTTGAATCTATTGAGTGCTCTTGTATTGTTGCGGTTGAAGCTGAAGTATTCATTGGTTGGAGAGGCTACTTCCCTTTCTCCAAAGACAGTGAGCAAGATAATTAACACCAGATCTCTGAAATGTACAGCAATTTAAACAGGTGAACCACACAGCATTAATCCATAATTCCAAAACTGGAACTATGGACCAACTTTTTGCAGTCACTAATGTCAATAACCAAATAAAGAATGGATGTCATTTATGCTACATGAATGTTGACTGCATAGTTCCCCCCACACCATTCAAATTAAACTAGTGTTGCTTGAAGACAGTTCAATAGATCTAACAATTATTAAAGCTCTCAGCAATTAGCTTCAACATTTATTTAATTGCAACATATTTATAATACATAGACTTACAATCTTTTTACAAGTATATGTAGATTATGTACACCCTAAAAAGGGAACATTGATTTTAATGCTCTGGGCCAAGAGACGTATGCTATTTGAACTTTCCAGCTGAATAATATTAGCTCTTCTGACTTACTCTAATTCAGTACCTCAGTAAGGTGATAAACCGTGTATCCACATTTCTGTACATATGGCTTCTTCATATATACTGTATCTTCTTGGAATTTTAATTGACACACAAATCTTCCTTATTTGGCTTGCCAGAGATCGCCTAGCCTTATTTTGGGTTGTCCGGTAGGAGGATGTTAATCCTACAGTGGTCTATAATCCAAATTGGTTTTCAGTGACTGAAAATGGGAGATTTCTATCTCTATCAGTGTATCTTTGATGGGCTGATGCTTACAGGAGTTGAAATTCAATGTAACTGGCCGGGAAAAAACATGCTAATGCTCAGTGTATGGGTAAGTTGGTGGACTGGTTTTGCTATCACTGTGGAGGTAAAGAAAATGTACATATTCCAGAACAAGTGCATTTTCGTGTTGGACAATAAAATTCTTCCTCCCCTAAACTATTTTTATTTTTACTGAACTTTTGTACCTGCAAAGGAGAACATAAACTCCATGAATTATTTTGAAGTGTACTATAATTAATATAATTAAAGAAATGATTTGTTTCCAGATGGCAAGTTTTGTCTTCCACATATGTCTAACAAATACAATTTTTAGAATTTTAATACAAAATAAAAGGAAAGGAAAGCAAAAAGAGGAAAAGTCAACTCACTTTTTAAGTAAAGTATTAAACTTTGACCCTAGGGAAAACAATTGATCCATCTTTTCATTTTGTTGATAAAGAATCAACTCATAAGCGAAGGGAAAAACTCATCTATCCAAGATGTATATTACAAATATCAATTTCCTTCCTTTCAAAAAACTCCTTTAAGTTTATTACAGTGATCATGTCCCTGGAATTTACTATTCATTCAAAGGATATTCCATTATTAGATTTGCATTGGTTCTTTTGCTCAGAAGCTTAAACCATTCA